>JBBDGP010003212.1:0-743766 GCA_037952835.1 Lithobates septentrionalis | reverse complement strand
ATAATTTATCTAATCATTAATCCATCACCATCATTCTATTACCATAATCATTTTGTAATAACACAATATTTTCTTATTATCCTTGCGTACCATAGTTTATTGAGCTCTTTAAAATTTCCCATTCCCCATCTCATTAGGTATGCATAATACCTAATTTACAACATTGTCACAATAGGGAGTTCATCTAACAGCAGTAACTCCAACTACACACTTATTTACGAATATATGCCTATCCTTTTTCCTTCTTTGTGGTTTAATTTAAAAACCCTCTCTCGTTTTCCCCCTTGTTTTCTTTTAGACTATATGATCTCAATTAATAACATCATCTTTTCTCCTCTTGCAAACACATGCCGCTGTCTTGCACTAGGATTCGATACAGCTGTAGACGCTGGCACACCAGCACACAGCGTCCAGTACACAGCCTATGCCTAACAGTGATTGACAGATCTTTCCTCCAATCGCAGCCCATGTTAGACTATAACACAATTGACCAATCACAGGTCACGTTAGGCCTGAGGAAGGAGCGCAGCTCCGCAAACGCGTCGCCTATTCGTCACCCCTGCATAGACCCGGAAGTGCCTTCGTTCCCACAGATCAACACGTCACTACAGTGCGTTCCAGCAGCCGGATCTGCCGCCCATACAGCAGCACATCCCGTCTCCGAGCGGAACTACATCTGAGGACGTGACCGGAACAAACCCCTGGGACACCTGGCATTTCCTGCCCAGCACTTACATGCCTGAATACTTGTACTTTTGTGAGTACCTGTTTTTATGACTCATTAAATTTGTTTTAATTACTGCACTTAGAGTGGCGCCATTGTTGTTCTTCTACTCCTATTGGCACTGCTGCCATCCGATCTCTCCCCTCCACTGTACAGATCAGTACACAGAGGGGAGAGAGGAACTGGCGTCATGACATGACGCCGGTTTGTTACAAGTGATCGCTCCGTCATTTGATGGAGCGATCACGTGCTAAACGGCCGCCGGGTGTACCAAGATGACCGCCGCTCCGGAGCTAGGCCGAAGCCGCGGCCTTTCCTATGGCCAAGGCCACAGAGCACTCCGCGGATCGCGGGTGTCCGGTACGGATCAACCTCTGCGGATCGGATCACGGATCGATGACGATCCATTGCACCCCTAGTTGGAATGGGCCCTTCAATTTCTGGAGACAATCCTTACACAGACAGTAAAAAGAATTTCCCTGGGACCGCCATCTCTGGAAGAACAAAACATGGCAGTTGTAGAATTAATAGAAAGATCATTTTTTTACATTCTTCATAACAATTCATTGTGAACTCTATTGTGCTTTAAACAACAAAAAAAAAAGAATTTTCCTTTAAAACCTCTTATGAAGTAACATGGCAGAAATAATCCAATGATAAGATTGTGGCGGGTTTACAGGTAAAAGTAAGGAAGCTGAAATATGTCACTGTCAGAATCACAGATTACAATGGGGATATCTATTGGTCACATATTGTTATTGTTCTCTCAGTATTTCTTATCATATCTCTTTCTTTTATACAGCTCTTATGTGGAGACCAGGATGAACGGGCACGCCTCGTACGTGACATCAGACGGAATCCATTTTTCAAGACGATTGACTGGGCCGAGGTGGAGAAAAGAAATTTAAAGACATATTGTTGCCAAAGCTACGTCAATATATGAATGGCCTGGGCAATGATTTTGAGATGAGTAGAGAGGCCTTGTCTGCCACAATTACAGTCATACCGAAGGAGGGGAAGGATTGTTTGCGGTGTTCCAGCTACAGGCCAATATCATTGCTAAATGCGGATACCAAATTATAAGCTAAAGTATTGGCTAGGCGAATGAAGGGGCTGATGAATACATTGGTACACCCCGATCAGTTAGGATTTACCCCAAGAGGTGTCCGAGAATGATTAGGTGGATCCTTTTTTCTCCTCTTATGTTTCTACAGGTCATTGAAGATTTGTCATACACCACCACAGCGGACTATTTCTCCTTGGGAATAATAGTGTATGAGATGGCGCTGGGCAATCATCCATTGCATAATGATATACAGAAAGAAGGAAAGGATACGCGGAAGAAAATCCCCACCATGACCCCTCATTATCCAAAAGATATAGACTCTGGTCTCCCATTATCTCTTAGTTATGGTAAGTATACGCAGAGCTTTGCCTTCTCTTTACACACAAAACCCTTTTCAGGTTATATAAGACCATGTTAGGCGTTCAGAACCACACAACTGTACATTGTTCCCGGCACACATTCATGTGGCTCATAGCAATACTTTTAGCACACTGACTACTTAGTCTGAAAATGCTATAACAAAGGATGGGTAAGGAAAGCAGTTTTCTGTTACTGTTGGAATTAGGGGTGCAACGGATCAAAAAACTCACGGTTCGGATCGTTTCTCGGATCAGGAGTCACGGTTCGGATCATCAAAAAAAAATCTCCCCCACTGTAAGATCCACAATCTCCCTATTGGCAGAGTATTGGCAGAGTATATTGGCAGAGTATTGGCAGGGCATTGCAGAGTATTGGCAGGGCATTGCAGAGTATTGGCAGGGCATTGCAGAGTATTGGCAGGGCATTGCAGAGTATTGGCACTGCTGCCATCCGATCTCTCCCCTCCACTGTACAGATCAGTACACAGAGGGGAGAGAGGAACTGGCGTCATGACATGACGCCGGTTTGTTACAAGTGATCGCTCCGTCATTTGATGGAGCGATCACGTGCTAAACGGCCGCCGGGTGTACCAAGATGACCGCCGCTCCGGAGCTAGGCCGAAGCCAAGGCCACAGAGCACTCCGCGGATCGCGGGTGTCCGGTACGGATCAACCTCTGCGGATCGGATCACGGATCGATGACGATCCATTGCACCCCTAGTTGGAATGGGCCCTTCAATTTCTGGAGACAATCCTTACACAGACAGTAAAAAGAATTCCCCTGGGACCGCCATCTCTGGAAGAACAAAACATGGCAGTTGTAGAATTAATAGAAAGATCATTTTTTTACATTCTTCATAACAATTCATTGTGAACTCTATTGTGCTTTAAACAACAACAAAAAAAGAATTTTCCTTTAAAACCTCTTATGAAGTAACATGGCAGAAATAATCCAATGATAAGATTGTGGCGGGTTTACAGGTAAAAGTAAGGAAGCTGAAATATGTCACTGTCAGAATCACAGATTGCAATGGGGATATCTATTGGTCACATATTGTTATTGTTCTCTCAGTATTTCTTATCATATCTCTTTCTTTTATACAGCTCTTATGTGGAGACCAGGATGAACGGGCACGCCTCGTACGTGACATCAGACGGAATCCATTTTTCAAGACGATTGACTGGGCCGAGGTGGAGAAAAGAAATTTAAAGACATATTGTTGCCAAAGCTACGTCAATATATGAATGGCCTGGGCAATGATTTTGAGATGAGTAGAGAGGCCTTGTCTGCCACAATTACAGTCATACCGAAGGAGGGGAAGGATTGTTTGCGGTGTTCCAGCTACAGGCCAATATCATTGCTAAATGCGGATACCAAATTATAAGCTAAAGTATTGGCTAGGCGAATGAAGGGGCTGATGAATACATTGGTACACCCCGATCAGTTAGGATTCACCCCAAGAGGTGTCCGAGAATGATTAGGTGGATCCTTTTTTCTCCTCTTATGTTTCTACAGGTCATTGAAGATTTGTCATACACCACCACAGCGGACTATTTCTCCTTGGGAATAATAGTGTATGAGATGGCGCTGGGCAATCATCCATTGCATAATGATATACAGAAAGAAGGAAAGGATACGCGGAAGAAAATCCCCACCATGACCCCTCATTATCCAAAAGATATAGACTCTGGTCTCCCATTATCTCTTAGTTATGGTAAGTATACGCAGAGCTTTGCCTTCTCTTTACACACAAAACCCTTTTCAGGTTATATAAGACCATGTTAGGCGTTCAGAACACACAACTGTACATTGTTCCCGGCACACATTCATGTGGCTCATAGCAATACTTTTAGCACACTGACTACTTAGTCTGAAAATGCTATTACAAAGGATGGGTAAGGAAAGCAGTTTTCTGTTACTGTTGGAATTAGGGGTGCAACGGATCAAAAAACTCACGGTTCAGATCGTTTCTCGGATCAGGAGTCACGGTTCGGATCATCAAAAAAAAATCTCCCCCACTGTAATATCCACAATCTCCCTATTGGCAGAGTATATTGGCAGAGTATTGGCAGGGCATTGCAGAGTATTGGCAGGGCATTGCAGAGTATTGGCAGGGCATTGCAGAGTATTGGCACTGCTGCCATCCGATCTCTCCCCTCCACTGTACAGATCAGTACACAGAGGGGAGAGAGGAACCGGCGTCATGACATGACGCCGGTTTGTTACAAGTGATCGCTCCGTCATTTGATGGAGCGATCACGTGCTAAACGGCCGCCGGGTGTACCAAGATGACCGCCGCTCCGGAGCTAGGCCGAAGCCGCAGCCTTTCCTATGGCCAAGGCCACAGAGCACTCCGCGGATCGCGGGTGTCCGGTACGGATCAACCTCTGCGGATCGGATCACGGATCGATGACGATCCATTGCACCCCTAGTTGGAATGGGCCCTTCAATTTCTGGAGACAATCCTTACACAGACAGTAAAAAGAATTCCCCTGGGACCGCCATCTCTGGAAGAACAAAACATGGCAGTTGTAGAATTAATAGAAAGATCATTTTTTTACATTCTTCATAACAATTCATTGTGAACTCTATTGTGCTTTAAACAACAAAAAAAAAAAGAATTTTCCTTTAAAACCTCTTATGAAGTAACATGGCAGAAATAATCCAATGATAAGATTGTGGCGGGTTTACAGGTAAAAGTAAGGAAGCTGAAATATGTCACTGTCAGAATCACAGATTACAATGGGGATATCTATTGGTCACATATTGTTATTGTTCTCTCAGTATTTCTTATCATATCTCTTTCTTTTATACAGCTCTTATGTGGAGACCAGGATGAACGGGCACGCCTCGTACGTGACATCAGACGGAATCCATTTTTCAAGACGATTGACTGGGCCGAGGTGGAGAAAAGAAATTTAAAGACATATTGTTGCCAAAGCTACGTCAATATATGAATGGCCTGGGCAATGATTTTGAGATGAGTAGAGAGGCCTTGTCTGCCACAATTACAGTCATACCGAAGGAGGGGAAGGATTGTTTGCAGTGTTCCAGCTACAGGCCAATATCATTGCTAAATGCGGATACCAAATTATAAGCTAAAGTATTGGCTAGGCGAATGAAGGGGCTGATGAATACATTGGTACACCCCGATCAGTTAGGATTCACCCCAAGAGGTGTCCGAGAATGATTAGGTGGATCCTTTTTTCTCCTCTTATGTTTCTACAGGTCATTGAAGATTTGTCATACACCACCACAGCGGACTATTTCTCCTTGGGAATAATAGTGTATGAGATGGTGCTGGGCAATCATCCATTGCTTAATGATATACAGAAAGAAGGAAAGGATACGCGGAAGAAAATCCCCACCATGACCCCTCATTATCCAAAAGATATAGACTCTGGTCTCCCATTATCTCTTAGTTATGGTAAGTATACGCAGAGCTTTGCCTTCTCTTTACACACAAAACCCTTTTCAGGTTATATAAGACCATGTTAGGCGTTCAGAACACACAACTGTACATTGTTCCCGGCACACATTCATGTGGCTCATAGCAATACTTTTAGCACACTGACTACTTAGTCTGAAAATGCTATAACAAAGGATGGGTAAGGAAAGCAGTTTTCTGTTACTGTTGGAATTAGGGGTGCAACGGATCAAAAAACTCACGGTTCGGATCGTTTCTCGGATCAGGAGTCACGGTTCGGATCATCAAAAAAAAATCTCCCCCACTGTAATATCCACAATCTCCCTATTGGCAGAGTATTGGCAGAGTATATTGGCAGAGTATTGGCAGGGCATTGCAGAGTATTGGCAGGGCATTGCAGAGTATTGGCAGGGCATTGCAGAGTATTGGCACTGCTGACATCCGATCTCTCCCCTCCACTGTACAGATCAGTACACAGAGGGGAGAGAGGAACCGGCGTCATGAAATGACGCCGGTTTGTTACAAGTGATCACTCCGTCATTTGATGGAGCGATCACGTGCTAAACGGCCGCCGGGTGTACCAAGATGACCGCCGCTCCAGAGCTAGGCCGAAGCCGCGGCCTTTCCTATGGCCAAGGCCACAGAGCACTCCGCGGATCGCGGGTGTCCGGTACGGATCAACCTCTGCGGATCGGATCACGGATCGATGACGATCCATTGCACCCCTAGTTGGAATGGGCCCTTCAATTTCTGGAGACAATCCTTACACAGACAGTAAAAATAATTCCCCTGGGACCGCCATCTCTGGAAGAACAAATCATGGCAGTTGTAGAATTAATAGAAAGATCATTTTTTTACATTCTTCATAACAATTCATTGTGAACTCTATTGTGCTTTAAACAACAAAAAAAAAAAGAATTTTCCTTTAAAACCTCTTATGAAGTAACATGGCAGAAATAATCCAATGATAAGATTGTGGCGGGTTTACAGGTAAAAGTAAGGAAGCTGAAATATGTCGCTGTCAGAATCACAGATTACAATGGGGATATCTATTGGTCACATATTGTTATTGTTCTCTCAGTATTTCTTATCATATCTCTTTCTTTTATACAGCTCTTATGTGGAGACCAGGATGAACGGGCACGCCTCGTACGTGACATCAGACGGAATCCATTTTTCAAGACGATTGACTGGGCCGAGGTGGAGAAAAGAAATTTAAAGACATATTGTTGCCAAAGCTACGTCAATATATGAATGGCCTGGGCAATGATTTTGAGATGAGTAGAGAGGCCTTGTCTGCCACAATTACAGTCATACCGAAGGAGGGGAAGGATTGTTTGCGGTGTTCCAGCTACAGGCCAATATCATTGCTAAATGCGGATACCAAATTATAAGCTAAAGTATTGGCTAGGCGAATGAAGGGGCTGATGAATACATTGGTACACCCCGATCAGTTAGGATTCACCCCAAGAGGTGTCCGAGAATGATTAGGTGGATTAAAACGCTTTACAGCCATCCCATGGCGTCTATAAAAGTCAACGGATGTCAGTCTGCCTCCTAAATGAAAAACGGGACGAGACAGGGCTGTCCCCTGTCCCCTTTGCTTTTTGTTTTATCCTTAGAACCATTGCTTGCAACAATCCGGAGTAATCCGGATATCAGTGGATTTAAGGTAGGGGAAGAGGAACATAAGCTTGCAGCATTCGCGGGCGATGTACTATTTTATATAACAAAGCCTAGGATTACAATGCCCAACCTATTAAAACTTTTAAGACAATACGGGGAAATGTCGAACTTTAAAATAAACCTAGTGAAATCGGAAATCTTAAATATAAACCTTAGCGAAGTGGAGAAGTTGAAAAAGGAATTCCAATTCGCGTGAAAGAAAGAAATAAAGTCCCTCGGAATAAAGTTAGCAAATTCTTTGGATAAGATCTATAAGATAAATTATATCCCCCTATTAGACAAAATTAAAACTGAAAGTATAAGATTAGTAAATAAACCTTTATCCTGGGTAGGCCGCATCAATGCCATAAAGATGGTTCTCCTCCCAAAAATTACATACAAGTTTCAGATGTTGCCAGTGGCGCTGCCACAGTTCTATATTAGAAAGCTGAAATCAATATTGATGAATACCATTTGGAAGAACAGGAAGCCAAGAATCTCCATTTCAACATTAAAACTGGGGAAAAAAAGAGGGGGGTTGGCATCCGCTGATATACAAAATTACTATAAGGCGATAATACTGTCAAGAGAGATAGAGTGGGAAAGAGACAACGAGGAGAAAAGATGGGTAAATATTGAAAAAGATTTTAGTAAAGCACAACTGGGAACTATGGTGTGGAATCCCCCTAAATATAGAATTATAGACGAAAACACACATATACTGACACGGGTGGTACTAAGAACCTGGGACACAATGTACAAACAGATTAATAAGACATATAATTCACCCTTAATAGCACTAAAAGAAAAGGATTACTTTGTACCAGGAAAAAAAGAGTATTGGGGGAAATTGGATCAAAAATGATAGGGCACAATTAAGGGATATTATTAAAAAGGGAAAGATATTACCATATCTAGAATTAAAACAAAATGAGGAAGCATGGGTGATGGATGAATGGAGGATTGGTACTCGTAAATACTGGGGTCTATAAGTTTCATATTTATCTTTTTTATGGTCACAAATGAATTTTGCAAAAAGCATTGATAAAACGCTACTATGATGTGAAAACGAGAAGGGACATATATGAACTTCAAAAATTGAATTAAGTCTCTCAAAGAGTTCGCTGAAGTGGCAAAAAAAATAAGAACTACAAGCACCTTCACCTCCCTTTATCTCCATTGCATAGAGCGGTGTTGCTTTGTAGTTCACAGACAGAAGCTGAGTAGGCTGATAACATTAACATCTCAGCTCATGGCACAGGAACTTACAAGGATGCTGGAACTATGACAGGATTAACAGGTATTTTTCTGTGCCTGCAGATGTATTTAGCCTAAAAAATAAAAAAATAAATGCAGCCTCCACCTCTAAGAATTATCTGGAATAGATATTATTGGGATTAGATATACATCAATGGTGTGTTAATGCAGTGCTTCTACTGACCACTAGAGGGAGTTTGGGGTAAGAGCTTAGAAGGATTCCCCTTGGGGTAATATGCTGCACATCGGGGGGTTGGGTTCACCAAGCTTTGCCACCATTTTCTGTATCAATCAGAAACACTAACGAATGTCTTTTTCTCTTTGCAGATTGTCAACGAACAGGATTATTTTACAATGGATATGGAGAAATGTATGGCCTGTGAAGACCGAGGCATTCTACTAAAGAAAAAGAACCAGGACAAATTCCAAGACTTTTCCTACATCTGCGAAAGTCTGAAGCAGAAACTAACATCATCTCCCCACAAGGGAAAAAATAATTTCACGCGGTAGTGAAGTCATAACAATAAAACAATGTCCACCTGCAAGATGATGCCCTAATGTGCTAGTATTAATCGCATCGCACATTATGAGGTACTTATTATAAAACCAAGCCCTCCAGAGGCACGTTGTCATCGCTAACAGGGCTTCCATCTTCACCAGCTCCTCCTTCTGGGTTCACAGACTCCGGCCATTTGAATGGCCTAGCCAATGTGATGTCACGCCCACGTATTCACATGGAAGTCACGGCCGTGACACAGAGCTCTAGAGGGACACCATGAGTATGCGTTCCTTTCAAAGCACATGCCGGTGGCCTCACCAGCTGCAGCAACATCGAATATCTCCTAACCAATTCACCTTATTATAGGCTGGAGGTAGAAGTGAACAGGCCAACTTTACTACCAATTTACACCACTGATACACCCCGTGTAAACGTGGCCTAAACGCTAAACATAAATTTACGGTCTTAATGTGCAAACCTTAAAAACCCCAAACTGATGATTCAGGGACAATCCGATCGCCTTAGGGGGTCAGGAAGGAATTTTTTCCCCTTTGGAGACCATCTGACCAAGGGGGTTTTTGCTTTCCTCTGAATCATCATAAGGTTTAGGGGTCAGAAAAGGCATCATTTTTGAGGAGTCACTGACCGATCTCCAATAGATAGACAGATAGCTCAGGATCGCACTACGCACAGAGCTCAGGGTTCAGCCCCTTCTCAGCTGACCTCACCTGCACCACCTATAGAGCACCATATCCCAGTAGATAGAGATAGATAGATAGATAGATAGATAGATAGATAGATAGATAGATAGATAGATAGATAGATAGATAGATAGATAGATAGATAGATATTCCTAGAATAGACAGACAGGCCAGGGGTTCGTGGGAATTTCATAGGGCTTCTCCGCCAATGTCCGTCTTGATGTGTTTGATTTTCTCTGCTATTTCGCAGGGGCCCCTCGGGTCAGCCCTCGCTCCCCTTCCACATTAGACTGAATTGTAATGTTTATTATGGGATATAGAAAAGACATAAAGGGACTCCCAATTCATTAAATGAAAAATTCCTCCACTGGGACCCAGTTGCTTTCAGTGGGTCTCCAGGCCAGAACTATATCCAACAAAAGGGGAAGTTCTGAGCGTTGTAGCAGTGTTAGAGATTCTTTGTGGAGGACATTGAGGCCAGGTGTAGATGGAAGGATCTGTCTGGCCCGATTCACACAAACAAATGAGATAATGGTGAGCGATTGTGAACACTGAGCTATTGGGGTCCGTATACCTTTATCTGTCCCCTTTAAGATGAACAATTAAAGTGTACCTCAAGGCAAAACTGTCTTTTAGTTTTGGATAGTATGGGGAAGGGTTAGAACCTCTCTCAGGTTTTCATTGGTGTCCTCATTAAGGAAGTCACACTCTTTATGTGTACTGGTGAGTGTTGATGGTGAGAGAGAAAATAAATGGAAATGAGAAATGTTATAGCTGTCCCCAGAACAGGAATAGAGGGAAAGTCTTCCAAAGGTGACACCTATTGCAGAGACAAAACTCTAAAAGAAGAATTCTTTTCACTTTGGTAAAAGTCGTTTGATTTCCTCTCGAGTCTCTGGGACAGGAACACAGACAACAGAAATAAATGGGCAAGGGTCTCAACACTTCCATACTCTATTCAAGACTTAACAAAAATTTCTGAATATACGTAAATTTTAATGCGGTAATAAACCCCACACCAAAAGCTTCCCTGTCATTGGTAAATGGTTTCTAACATCTCTCTAACTGCTACATCTGCAGAAAAGCTTGTTATTTTGAAAAACAGCAGACTAACTGGCAAGATCACCAGGTGAAAATAAAGGAAAGAAAGCCTAAAACAGTAAACAAATGCAGCTATCACATCTAATGATTGGAAAGCTGCAATATAATAAAAGTTTGCTTTTGGATTTAATACCACTTAAAGCTCTACCTCCAATACTCACAAGCTCCACCTTTATTTGATGTATTTAAAGCACAATTTTAGGACTTCTGGAGGCTTCATACATCACATATGTCAGCATGGAGTCATCTGTGTCCTCTACCTTCCCTAGGAATGTTCTCATCCTTTTTTCTCCTCTTATGTTTCTACAGGTCATTGAAGATTTGTCATACACCACCACAGCGGACTATTTCTCCTTGGGATTGATAGTGTATGAGATGGCGCTGGGCAAGCATCCATTGCATAATGATATACAGAAAGAAGGAAAGGATGCGTGGAAGAAAATCCCCACCATGACCCCTCATTATCCAAAAGATATGGACTCTGGTCTCCATTATCTCTTAGTTATGGTAAGTATACACAGAGCTTTGCCTTCTCTTTACACACAAAACCCTTTTCAGGTTATATAGACCATGTTAGGCGTTCAGAACACACAACTGTACATTGTTCCCGACACACATTCATGTGACAATTCATTATAGCTAGCACTAGCTCTAGCACTGTTAAATGACTTTTTTTCTCTTTAGAAATGTCTTTTTGCTGGCACTGTTCTAAACAAGGGGAACATGCGCCTCTTTACAGGCATACTATAGACACCCCCCAGGTATGAAATTTAAAGGAATATTACACTTTTATTGTTTCACTTCAAGCAGTAATAAAATCACTGCTCCCGAAAAAACAGCCGTTTTAAAAACTTTTTTTGCATTGATGCATGTCCCCTGGGGCAGGACCTGGGTCCCCAAACATTTTCTAAGACAATACCATGCATATAAGCCTTTAAAATTAGCACTTTAGATTTTTCATCTTTGTGCCCCTTAGACTTTAACGGTGGGGGGGGGGGGGGTGTTCGGCTCATCCCTAGTGCTTACCTATATTCCCCCACAAAGGGAAATCTTACTTGTGTCTAATGTAACCTTTATCTCTTATTTTCACACAGACTCATCTGTTTCTTGCCATGGAATTCCTGATTGGAGGAGATCTTCGGAAACTGATAGAAACTTCAGCCCCACTTAAAGTCAACACCAGAAGGTAAGTCCAATGACTGGGTTGTGATGGAGTCTGAGGTGGCTGACCACTGAAAACAGTCAGTGACACACCCAGGCCCCTCCCACTGAGCCCCGTCCATTCACACCCCTATGTACTATAGGGGGCATCTCTTCTTATTTACCTTTTATTGGTCTGTGATGATTTTGATTGCTAAATCATATTTTTCTTTCTCCTTCAGACGTTTCACTGCCGAGATCATTTGTTGCCTGCAATCCCTGCATGCTGGTGGGGTCATCCATAGGTAAGTATTGTATTAAGCTGACTAACAATTACCCCTTGGCTTCTGCTATTTCTTGATGAATCAGGAAGACTTTTCAGTTGTGTTGCCTCCTGTAAAGTCTCCTTCCATCTGTTGCAGAAGTCTCCCTGCTCGTGCCATATTCTGCTTAATGTACGATTTATACAAAATCCAGCAAGAGGAGTGAGACCTCCTCCTGATGAATATAGCAGGTGGGCGCAGCTGGACACCCTGGAACAAAGATCTTCCTGTAGTCAGATATAAAAGAAGCTAATGTCCACCCATCAATCTTCATCCTTCTTTGTATACATGTATATTTGTATCTTTTCTCTCTTTAACTTAATGTGGGATATGCAGAGCTAACGGTACACTTCTTTTCTTCACAGAGATCTCAAACCTGAGAACATTCTACTGGACAGTGAGGGACACATAAGGATTGCAGACTTCGGCTTGTCACAGAGCGAAGTCTATAAGTACAAAAAGATCAGAGGATTTGTGGGTACAACATTTTACACGGCCCCAGAGGTATGATTCCAGATATCCTAATATTAGACTGAACTGTAATGTTTATTATGGGATATAGAAAAGACATAAAGGGACTCCCCTTTCATTAAATGAAAAATTCATCCACTGGGACCCAGTTGCTTTCAGTGGGTCTCCAGGCCAGAACTATATCCAACAAAAGGGGAAGTTCTGAGCGTTGTAGCAGTGTTGGAGCTTCTTTGTGGAGGACATTGAGGCCGGGTGTAGATGGAAGGATCTGTCTGGCTCGATTCACACAAACAAATGAGATAATAGTGAGCGATTGTGAACATTGAGCTATTGGGGTCCGTATACCTTTATCGGTCCCCTTTAAGATGAACAATTAAAGTGTACCCCAAGGCAAAACTGTCTTCTTTTAGTTTTGGATAGTATGGGGAAGGGTTAGATCCTCTCTCAGGTTTTTATTGGTGTCCTCATTAAGGAAGTCACACTCTTTATGTGTACTGGTGACTGTTGCTCGTGAGAGAGAAAATAAATGGAAATGAGAAATGTTATAGCTGTCCCCAGAACAGGAATAGAGAAAAAAGTCTTCCAAAGGCGACACCTATTGCAGAGACAAAACTCTAAAAGAAGAATTCTTTTCACTTTGGTAAAAGTCGTTTGATTTCCTCTTGAGTCTCTGGGACAGGAAGTGAGGGGAAATTTACCCAACAGAACACAGACAACAGAAATAAATGGGCAAGGGTCTCAACCCTTCCATACTCTATTCAAGACTTAACAAAAATTTCTGAATATACGTAAATTTTAATGCGGTAACAAACCCCACACCAAAAGCTTCCCTGTCAGTGGTAAATGGTTTCTAACATCTCTCTAACTGCTACATTTGCAGAAAAGCTTGTTATTTTGAAAAACAGCAGACTAACTGGCAAGATCACCAGGTGAAAATAAAGGAAAGAAAGCCTAAAACAGTAAACAAATGCAGCTATCACATCTAATGATTGGAAAGCTGCAATATAATAAAAGTTTGCTTTTGGATTTAATACTACTTAAAGCCCCACCTCCAATATTCACAAGCTCCACCTTTATTTGATGTATTTAAAGCACAATTTTAGGACTTCTGGAGGCTTCATACATCACATATGGCAGCATGGAGTCATCTGTGTCTCCACCTGGCCTAGGAATGTTCTCATCCTTTTTTCTCCTCTTATGTTTCTACAGGTCATTGAAGATTTGTCATACACCACCACAGCGGACTATTTCTCCTTGGGATTGATAGTGTATGAGATGGCGCTGGGCAAGCATCCATTGCATAATGATATACAGAAAGAAGGAAAGGATGCGTGGAAGAAAATCCCCACCATGACCCCTCATTATGCAAAAGATATGGACTCTGGTCTCCATTATCTCTTACTTATGGTAAGTATACGCAGAGCTTTGCCTTCTCTTTACACACAAAACCCTTTTCAGCTTATATAGACCATGTTAGGCGTTCAGAACACACAACTGTACATTGTTCCCGGCACACATTCATGTGACAATTCATTATAGCTAGCACTAGCTCTAGCACTGTTAAATGACTTTTTTTCTCTTTAGAAATGTCTTTTTGCTGGCACTGTTCTAAACAAGGGGAACATGCGCCTCTTTACAGGCATACTATAGACACCCCCCAGGTATGAAATTTAAAGGAATATTACACTTTTATTGTTTCACTTCAAGCAGTAATAAAATCACTGCTCCCGAAAAAACAGCCGTTTTAAAAACTTTTTTGCATTGATGCATGTCCCCTGGGGCAGGACCTGGGTCCCCAAACATTTTCTAAGACAATACCATGCATATAAGCCTTTAAAATTAGCACTTTAGATTTTTCATCTTTGTGCCCCTTAGACTTTAACGGTGGGGGGGAGGGGTGTTCGGCTCATCCCTAGTGCTTACCTATATTCCCCCACAAAGGGAAATCTTACTTGTGTCTAATGTAACCTTTATCTCTTATTTTCACACAGACTCATCTGTTTCTTGCCATGGAATTCCTGATTGGAGGAGATCTTCGGAAACTGATAGAAACTTCAGCCCCACTTAAAGTCAACACCAGAAGGTAAGTCCAATGACTGGGTTGTGATGGAGTCTGAGGTGGCTGACCACTGAAAACAGTCAGTGACACACCCAGGCCCCTCCCACTGAGCCCCGTCCATTCACACCCCTATGTACTATAGGGGGCATCTCTTCTTATTTACCTTTTATTGGTCTGTGATGATTTTGATTGCTAAATCATATTTTTCTTTCTCCTTCAGACGTTTCACTGCCGAGATCATCTGTTGCCTGCAATCCCTGCATGCTGGTGGGGTCATCCATAGGTAAGTATTGTATTAAGCTGACTAACAATTACCCCTTGGCTTCTGCTATTTCTTGATGAATCAGGAAGACTTTTCAGTTGTGTTGCCTCCTGTAAAGTCTCCTTCCATCTGTTGCAGAAGTCTCCCTGCTCGTGCCATATTCTGCTTAATGTACGATTTATACAAAATCCAGCAAGAGGAGTGAGACCTCCTCCTGATGAATATAGCAGGTGGGCAGAGCTGGACACCCTGGAACAAAGATCTTCCTGTAGTCAGATATAAAAGAAGCTAATGTCCACCCATTAATCTTCATCCTTCTTTGTATACATGTATATTTGTATCTTTTCTCTCTTTAACTTAATGTGGGATATGCAGAGCTAACGGTACACTTCTTTTCTTCACAGAGATCTCAAACCTGAGAACATTCTACTGGACAGTGAGGGACACATAAGGATTGCAGACTTCGGCTTGTCACAGAGCGAAGTCTATAAGTACAAAAAGATCAGAGGATTTGTGGGTACAACATTTTACACGGCCCCAGAGGTATGATTCCAGATATCCTAATATTAGACTGAACTATAATGTTTATTATGGGATATAGAAAAGACATAAAGGGACTCCCCTTTCATTAAATGAAAAATTCCTCCACTGGGACCCAGTTGCTTTCAGTGGGTCTCCAGGCCAGAACTATATCCAACAAAAGGGGAAGTTCTGAGCGATGTAGCAGTGTTGGAGCTTCTTTGTGGAGGACATTGAGGCCGGGTGTAGATGGAAGGATCTGTCTGGCCCGATTCACACAAACAAATGAGATAATAGTGAGAGATTGTGAACATTGAGCTATTGGGGTCCGTATACCTTTATCTGTCCCCTTTAAGATGAACAATTAAAGTGTACCCCAAGGCAAAACTGTCTTCTTTTAGTTTTGGATAGTATGGGGAAGGGTTAGATCCTCTCTCAGGTTTTTATTGGTGTCCTCATTAGGGAAGTCACACTCTTTATGTGTACTGGTGACTGTTGCTCGTGAGAGAGAAAATAAATGGAAATGAGAAATGTTATAGCTGTCCCCAGAACAGGAATAGAGAAAAAAAGTCTTCCAAAGGCGACACCTATTGCAGAGACAAAACTCTAAAAGAAGAATTCTTTTCACTTTGGTAAAAGTCGTTTGATTTCCTCTTGAGTCTCTGGGACAGGAAGTGAAGGGAAATTTACCTAACAGAACACAGACAACAGAAATAAATGGGCAAGGGTCTCAACCCTTCCATACTCTATTCAAGACTTAACAAAAATATCTGAATATACGTAAATTTTAATGCGGTAACAAACCCCACACCAAAAGCTTCCCTGTCAGTGGTAAATGGTTTCTAACATCTCTCTAACTGCTACATTTGCAGAAAAGCTTGTTATTTTGAAAAACAGCAGACTAACTGGCAAGATCACCAGGTGAAAATAAAGGAAAGAAAGCCTAAAACAGTAAACAAATGCAGCTATCACATCTAATGATTGGAAAGCTGCAATATAATAAAAGTTTGCTTTTGGATTTAATACTACTTAAAGCCCCACCTCCAATACTCACAAGCTCCACCTTTATTTGATGTATTTAAAGCACAATTTTAGGACTTCTGGAGGCTTCATACATCACATATGGCAGCATGGAGTCATCTGTGTCTCCACCTGGCCTAGGAATGTTCTCATCCTTTTTTCTCCTCTTATGTTTCTACAGGTCATTGAAGATTTGTCATACACCACCACAGCGGACTATTTCTCCTTGGGATTGATAGTGTATGAGATGGCGCTGGGCAAGCATCCATTGCATAATGATATACAGAAAGAAGGAAAGGATGCGTGGAAGAAAATCCCCACCATGACCCCTCATTATGCAAAAGATATGGACTCTGGTCTCCATTATCTCTTACTTATGGTAAGTATACGCAGAGCTTTGCCTTCTCTTTACACACAAAACCCTTTTCAGCTTATATAGACCATGTTAGGCGTTCAGAACACACAACTGTACATTGTTCCCGGCACACATTCATGTGACAATTCATTATAGCTAGCACTAGCTCTAGCACTGTTAAATGACTTTTTTTCTCTTTAGAAATGTCTTTTTGCTGGCACTGTTCTAAACAAGGGGAACATGCGCCTCTTTACAGGCATACTATAGACACCCCCCAGGTATGAAATTTAAAGGAATATTACACTTTTATTGTTTCACTTCAAGCAGTAATAAAATCACTGCTCCCGAAAAAACAGCCGTTTTAAAAACTTTTTTGCATTGATGCATGTCCCCTGGGGCAGGACCTGGGTCCCCAAACATTTTTTAAGACAATACCATGCATATAAGCCTTTAAAATTAGCACTTTAGATTTTTCATGTTTGTGCCCCTTAGACTTTAACGGTGGTGGTGGGGGGGGGGGGGGGTGTTCGGCTCATCCCTAGTGCTTACCTATATTCCCCCACAAAGGGAAATCTTACTTGTGTCTAATGTAACCTTTATCTCTTATTTTCACACAGACTCATCTGTTTCTTGCCATGGAATTCCTGATTGGAGGAGATCTTCGGAAACTGATAGAAACTTCAGCCCCACTTAAAGTCAACACCAGAAGGTAAGTCCAATGACTGGGTTGTGATGGAGTCTGAGGTGGCTGACCACTGAAAACAGTCAGTGACACACCCAGGCCCCTCCCACTGAGCCCCGTCCATTCACACCCCTATGTACTATAGGGGGCATCTCTTCTTATTTACCTTTTATTGGTCTGTGATGATTTTGATTGCTAAATTTCAGTTGTGTTGCCTCCTGTAAAGTCTCCTTCCATCTGTTGCAGAAGTCTCCCTGCTCGTGCCATATTCTGCTTAATGTACGATTTATACAAAATCCAGCAAGAGGAGTGAGACCTCCTCCTGATGAATATAGCAGGTGGGCAGAGCTGGACACCCTGGAACAAAGATCTTCCTGTAGTCAGATATAAAAGAAGCTAATGTCCACCCATCAATCTTCATCCTTCTTTGTATACATGTATATTTGTATCTTTTCTCTCTTTAACTTAATGTGGGATATGCAGAGCTAACGGTACACTTCTTTTCTTCACAGAGATCTCAAACCTGAGAACATTCTACTGGACAGTGAGGGACACATAGGGATTGCAGACTTCGGCTTGTCACAGAGCGAAGTCTATAAGTACAAAAAGATCAAAGGATTTGTGGGTACAACATTTTACACGGCCCCAGAGGTATGATTCCAGATATCCTAATATTAGACTGAACTGTAATGTTTATTATGGGATATAGAAAAGACATAAAGGGACTCCCTTTTCATTAAATGAAAAATTCCTCCACTGGGACCCAGTTGCTTTCAGTGGGTCTCCAGGCCAGAACTATATCCAACAAAAGGGGAAGTTCTGAGCGTTGTAGCAGTGTTGGAGCTTCTTTGTGAAGGACATTGAGGCCAGGTGTAGATGGAAGGATCTGTCTGGCCCGATTCACACAAACAAATGAGATAATAGTGAGCGATTGTGAACATTGAGCTATTGGGGTCCGTATACCTTTATCTGTCCCCTTTAAGATGAACAATTAAAGTGTACCCCAAGGCAAAACTGTCTTCTTTTAGTTTTGGATAGTATGGGGAAGGGTTAGATCCTCTCTCAGGTTTTTATTGGTGTCCTCATTAAGGAAGTCACACTCTTTATGTGTACTGGTGACTGTTGCTCGTGAGAGAGAAAATAAATGGAAATGAGAAATGTTATAGCTGTCCCCAGAACAGGAATAGAGAAAAAAGTCTTCCAAAGGCGACACCTATTGCAGAGACAAAACTCTAAAAGAAGAACTCTTTTCACTTTGGTAAAAGTCGCTTGATTTCCTCTTGAGTCTCTGGGACAGGAAGTGAAGGGAAATTTACCCAACAGAACACAGACAACAGAAATAAATGGGCAAGGGTCTCAACCCTTCCATACTCTATTTAAGACTTAACAAAAATCTCTGAATATATGTAAATTTGAATGCGGTAATAAACCCCACATCAAAAGCTTCCCTGTCAGTGGTAAATGGTTTCTAACATCTCTCTAACTGCTACATCTGCAGAATAGCTTGTTATTTTGAAAAACAGCAGACTAACTGGCAAGATCACCAGGTGAAAATAAAGGAAAGAAAGCCTAAAACAGCAAACAAATGCAGCTATCACATCTAATGATTGGAAAGCTGCAATATAATAAATGTTTGCTTTTGGATTTAATACTACTTAAAGCCCCACTTCCAATACTCACAAGCTCCACCTTTATTTGATGTATTTAAAGCACAATTTTAGGACTTCTGGAGGATTCATACATCACATATGTCAACATGGAGTCATCTGTGTCTCCACCTGGCCTAGGAATGTTCTCATCCTTTTTTCTCCTCTTATGTTTCTACAGGTCATTGAAGATTTCTCATACACCACCACAGCGGACTATTTCTCCTTGGGATTGATAGTGTATGAGATGGCGCTGGGCAAGCATCCATTGCACAATGATATACAGAAAGAAGGAAAGGATGCGTGGAAGAAAATCCCCACCATGACCCCTCATTATCCAAAAGATATGGACTCTGGTCTCCATTATCTCTTAGTTATGGTAAGTATACGCAGAGCTTTGCCTTCTCTTTACACACAAAACTCTTTTCAGGTTATATAGACCATGTTAGGCGTTCAGAACACACAACTGTACATTGTTCCCGGCACACATTCATGTGGCTCATAGCAATACTTTTAGCACACTGACTGCTTAGTCTGAAAATCCTATTACAAAGGATGGGTAAGGAAAGCAGTTTTCTGTTACTGTTGGAATGGGCCCTTCAATTTCTGGAGACAATCCTTACACAGACAGTAAAAAGAATTCCCCTGGGACCGCCATCTCTGGAAGAACAAATCATGGCAGTTGTAGAATTAATAGAAAGATCATTTTTTTACATTCTTCATAACAATTCATTGTGAACTCTATTGTGTTTTAAACAACAACAAAAAAGAGTTTTCCTTTAAAACCTCTTATGGAGTAACATGGCAGAAATAATCCAATAATGAGATTGTGGCGGGTTTACAGGTAAAAGTAAGGAAGCTGAAATATGTCACTGTCAGAATCACAGATTACAATGGGGATATCTATTGGTCACATATTGTTATTGTTCTCTCAGTGTTTCTTATCATATCTCTTTCTTTTATACAGCTCTTATGTGGAGACCAGGATGAACGGGCACGCCTCGTAGGTGACATCAGACGGAATCCATTTTTCAAGACGATTGACTGGGCCGAGGTGGAGAAAAGAAATTTAAAGACATATTGTTGCCAAAGCTATGTCAATATATGAATGGCCTGGGCAATGATTTTGAGATGAGTAGAGAGGCCTTGTCTGCCACAATTAGTCATACCGAAGGAGGGGAAGGATTGTTTGCGGTGTTCCAGCTACAGGCCAATATCATTGCTAAATGCGGATACCAAATTATAAGCTAAAGTATTGGCTAGGCGAATGAAGGGGCTGATGAATACATTGGTACACCCCGATCAGTTAGGATTCACCCCAAGAGGTGTCCGAGAATGATTAGGTGGATTAAAACGCTTTACAGCCATCCCATGGCGTCTATAAAAGTCAACGGATGTCAGTCTGCCTCCTAAATGAAAAACGGGACGAGACAGGGCTGTCCCCTGTCCCCTTTGCTTTTTGTTTTATCCTTAGAACCATTGCTTGCAACAATCCGGAGTAATCCGGATATCAGTGGATTTAAGGTAGGGGAAGAGGAACATAAGCTCGCAGCATTCGCGGACGATGTACTATTTTATATAACAAAGCCTAGGATTACAATGCCCAACCTATTAAAACTTTTAAGACAATACGGGGAAATGTCGAACTTTAAAATAAACCTAGTGAAATCGGAAATCTTAAATATGAACCTTAGCGAAGTGGAGAAGTTGAAAAAGGAATTCCAATTCGCGTGAAAGAAAGAAATAAAGTACCTGGGAATAAAGTTAGCAAATTCTTTGGATAAGATCTATAAGATAAATTATATCCCCCTATTAGACAAAATTAAAACTGAAAGTATAAGATTAGTAAATAAACCTTTATCCTGGATAGGCCGCATCAATGCCATAAAGATGGTTCTCCTCCCAAAAATTACATACAAGTTTCAGATGTTGCCAGTGGCGCTGCCACAGTTCTATATTAGAAAGCTGAAATCGATATTGATGAATACCATTTGGAAGAACAGGAAGCCAAGAATCTCCATTTCAACATTAAAACTGGGGAAAAAAAGAGGGGGGTTGGCATCCGCTGATATACAAAATTACTATAAGGCGATAATACTGTCCAGAGAGATAGAGTGGGAAAGAGACAACGAGGAGAAAAGATGGGTAAATATTGAAAACGATTTTAGTAAAGCACAACTGGGAACTATGGTGTGGAATCCCCCTAAATATAGAATTATAGACGAAAACACACATATACTGACACGGGTGGTACTAAGAACCTGGGACACAATGTACAAACAGATTAATAAGACATATAATTCACCCTTAATAGCACTAAAAGAAAAGGATTACTTTGCACCAGGAAAAAAAGAGTATTGGGGGAAATTGGATCAAAAATGATAGGGCACAATTAAGGGATATTATTAAAAAGGGAAAGGTATTACCATATCTAGAATTAAAACAAAATGAGGAAGCATGGGTGATGGATGAATGGAGGATTGGTACTCGTAAATACTGGGGTCTATAAGTTTCATATTTATCTTTTTTATGGTCACAAATGAATTTTGCAAAAAGCATGGATAAAACACTACTATGATGTGAAAACGAGAAGGGACATATATGAACTTCAAAAATTGAATTAAGTCTCTCAAAGAGTTCGCTGAAGTGGCAAAAAAAATAAGAACTACAAGCACCTTCACCTCCCTTTATCTCCATTGCATAGAGCGGTGTTGCTTTGTAGTTCACAGACAGAAGCTGAGTAGGCTGATAACATTAACATCTCAGCTCATGGCACAGGAACTTACAAGGATGCTGGAACTATGACAGGATTAACAGGTATTTTTCTGTGCCTGCAGATGTATTTAGCCTAAAAAATAAAAAAATAAATGCAGCCTCCACCTCTAAGAATTATCTGGAATAGATATTATTGGGATTAGATATACATCAATGGTGTGTTAATGCAGTGCTTCTACTGACCAATAGAGGGAGTTTGGGGTAAGAGCTTAGAAGGATTCCCCTTGGGGTAATATGCTGCACATCGGGGGGTTGGGTTCACCAAGCTTTGCCACCATTTTCTGTATCAATCAGAAACACTAACGAATGTCTTTTTCTCTTTGCAGATTGTCAACGAACAGGATTATTTTACAATGGATATGGAGAAATGTATGGCCTGTGAAGACCGAGGCATTCTACTAAAGAAAAAGAACCAGGACAAATTCCAAGACTTTTCCTACATCTGCGAAAGTCTGAAGCAGAAACTAACATCATCTCCCCACAAGGGAAAAAATAATTTCACGCGGTAGTGAAGTCATAACAATAAAACAATGTCCACCTGCAAGATGATGCCCTAATGTGCTAGTATTAATCGCATCGCACATTATGAGGTACTTATTATAAAACCAAGCCCTCCAGAGGCACGTTGTCATCACTAACAGGGCTTCCATCTTCACCAGCTCCTCCTTCTGGGTTCACAGACTCCGGCCATTTGAATGGCCTAGCCAATGTGATGTCACGCCCACGTATTCACATGGAAGTCACGGCCGTGACACAGAGCTCTAGAGGGACACCATGAGTATGCGTTCCTTTCAAAGCACATGCCGGTGGCCTCACCAGCTGCAGCAACATCGAATATCTCCTAACCAATTCACCTTATTATAGGCTGGAGGTAGAAGTGAACAGGCCAACTTTACTACCAATTTACACCACTGATACACCCCGTGTAAACGTGGCCTAAACGCTAAACATAAATTTACGGTCTTAATGTGCAAACCTTAAAAACCCCAAACTGATGATTCAGGGACAATCCGATCGCCTTAGGGGGTCAGGAAGGAATTTTTTCCCCTTTGGAGACCATCTGACCAAGGGGGTTTTTGCTTTCCTCTGAATCATCATAAGGTTTAGGGGTCAGAAAAGGCATCATTTTCGAGGAGTCACTGACCGATCTCCAATAGATAGATAGACAGATAGCTCAGGATCGCACTACGCACAGAGCTCAGGGTTCAGCCCCTTCTCAGCTGACCTCACCTGCACCACCTATAGAGCACCATATCCCAGTAGATAGAGATAGATAGATAGATAGATAGATAGATAGATAGATAGATAGATAGATAGATAGATAGATAGATAGATAGATAGATAGATAGATAGATAGATATTCCTAGAATAGACAGACAGGCCAGGGGTTCGTGGGAATTTCATAGGGCTTCTCCGCCAATGTCCGTCTTGATGTGTTTGATTTTCTCTGCTATTTCGCAGGGGCCCCTCGGGTCAGCCCTCGCTCCCCTTCCACATTAGACTGAATTGTAATGTTTATTATGGGATATAGAAAAGACATAAAGGGACTCCCAATTCATTAAATGAAAAATTCCTCCACTGGGACCCAGTTGCTTTCAGTGGGTCTCCAGGCCAGAACTATATCCAACAAAAGGGGAAGTTCTGAGCGTTGTAGCAGTGTTAGAGATTCTTTGTGGAGGACATTGAGGCCGGGTGTAGATGGAAGGATCTGTCTGGCCCGATTCACACAAACAAATGAGATAATGGTGAGCGATTGTGAACACTGAGCTATTGGGGTCCGTATACCTTTATCTGTCCCCTTTAAGATGAACAATTAAAGTGTACCTCAAGGCAAAACTGTCTTTTAGTTTTGGATAGTATGGGGAAGGGTTAGAACCTCTCTCAGGTTTTTATTGGTGTCCTCATTAAGGAAGTCACACTCTTTATGTGTACTGGTGAGTGTTGATCGTGAGAGAGAAAATAAATGGAAATGAGAAATGTTATAGCTGTCCCCAGAACAGGAATAGAGGGAAAGTCTTCCAAAGGTGACACCTATTGCAGAGACAAAACTCTAAAAGAAGAATTCTTTTCACTTTGGTAAAAGTCGTTTGATTTCCTCTCGAGTCTCTGGGACAGGAACACAGACAACAGAAATAAATGGGCAAGGGTCTCAACACTTCCATACTCTATTCAAGACTTAACAAAAATTTCTGAATATACGTAAATTTTAATGCGGTAATAAACCCCACACCAAAAGCTTCCCTGTCATTGGTAAATGGTTTCTAACATCTCTCTAACTGCTACATCTGCAGAAAAGCTTGTTATTTTGAAAAACAGCAGACTAACTGGCAAGATCACCAGGTGAAAATAAAGGAAAGAAAGCCTAAAACAGTAAACAAATGCAGCTATCACATCTAATGATTGGAAAGCTGCAATATAATAAAAGTTTGCTTTTGGATTTAATACCACTTAAAGCTCTACCTCCAATACTCACAAGCTCCACCTTTATTTGATGTATTTAAAGCACAATTTTAGGACTTCTGGAGGCTTCATACATCACATATGTCAGCATGGAGTCATCTGTGTCCTCTACCTTCCCTAGGAATGTTCTCATCCTTTTTTCTCCTCTTATGTTTCTACAGGTCATTGAAGATTTGTCATACACCACCACAGCGGACTATTTCTCCTTGGGATTGATAGTGTATGAGATGGCGCTGGGCAAGCATCCATTGCATAATGATATACAGAAAGAAGGAAAGGATGCGTGGAAGAAAATCCCCACCATGACCCCTCATTATCCAAAAGATATGGACTCTGGTCTCCATTATCTCTTAGTTATGGTAAGTATACACAGAGCTTTGCCTTCTCTTTACACACAAAACCCTTTTCAGGTTATATAGACCATGTTAGGCGTTCAGAACACACAACTGTACATTGTTCCCGACACACATTCATGTGACAATTCATTATAGCTAGCACTAGCTCTAGCACTGTTAAATGACTTTTTTTCTCTTTAGAAATGTCTTTTTGCTGGCACTGTTCTAAACAAGGGGAACATGCGCCTCTTTACAGGCATACTATAGACACCCCCCAGGTATGAAATTTAAAGGAATATTACACTTTTATTGTTTCACTTCAAGCAGTAATAAAATCACTGCTCCCGAAAAAACAGCCGTTTTAAAAACTTTTTTTGCATTGATGCATGTCCCCTGGGGCAGGACCTGGGTCCCCAAACATTTTCTAAGACAATACCATGCATATAAGCCTTTAAAATTAGCACTTTAGATTTTTCATCTTTGTGCCCCTTAGACTTTAACGGTGGGGGGGAGGGGTGTTCGGCTCATCCCTAGTGCTTACCTATATTCCCCCACAAAGGGAAATCTTACTTGTGTCTAATGTAACCTTTATCTCTTATTTTCACACAGACTCATCTGTTTCTTGCCATGGAATTCCTGATTGGAGGAGATCTTCGGAAACTGATAGAAACTTCAGCCCCACTTAAAGTCAACACCAGAAGGTAAGTCCAATGACTGGGTTGTGATGGAGTCTGAGGTGGCTGACCACTGAAAACAGTCAGTGACACACCCAGGCCCCTCCCACTGAGCCCCGTCCATTCACACCCCTATGTACTATAGGGGGCATCTCTTCTTATTTACCTTTTATTGGTCTGTGATGATTTTGATTGCTAAATCATATTTTTCTTTCTCCTTCAGACGTTTCACTGCCGAGATCATCTGTTGCCTGCAATCCCTGCATGCTGGTGGGGTCATCCATAGGTAAGTATTGTATTAAGCTGACTAACAATTACCCCTTGGCTTCTGCTATTTCTTGATGAAACAGGAAGACTTTTCAGTTGTGTTGCCTCCTGTAAAGTCTCCTTCCATCTGTTGCAGAAGTCTCCCTGCTCGTGCCATATTCTGCTTAATGTACGATTTATACAAAATCCAGCAAGAGGAGTGAGACCTCCTCCTGATGAATATAGCAGGTGGGCAGAGCTGGACACCCTGGAACAAAGATCTTCCTGTAGTCAGATATAAAAGAAGCTAATGTCCACCCATCAATCTTCATCCTTCTTTGTATACATGTATATTTGTATCTTTTCTCTCTTTAACTTAATGTGGGATATGCAGAGCTAACGGTACACTTCTTTTCTTCACAGAGATCTCAAACCTGAGAACATTCTACTGGACAGTGAGGGACACATAAGGATTGCAGACTTCGGCTTGTCACAGAGCGAAGTCTATAAGTACAAAAAGATCAGAGGATTTGTGGGTACAACATTTTACACGGCCCCAGAGGTATGATTCCAGATATCCTAATATTAGACTGAACTGTAATGTTTATTATGGGATATAGAAAAGACATAAAGGGGCTCCCCTTTCATTAAATGAAAAATTCATCCACTGGGACCCAGTTGCTTTCAGTGGGTCTCCAGGCCAGAACTATATCCAACAAAAGGGGAAGTTCTGAGCGTTGTAGCAGTGTTGGAGCTTCTTTGTGGAGGACATTGAGGCCGGGTGTAGATGGAAGGATCTGTCTGGCTCGATTCACACAAACAAATGAGATAATAGTGAGCGATTGTGAACATTGAGCTATTGGGGTCCGTATACCTTTATCGGTCCCCTTTAAGATGAACAATTAAAGTGTACCCCAAGGCAAAACTGTCTTCTTTTAGTTTTGGATAGTATGGGGAAGGGTTAGATCCTCTCTCAGGTTTTTATTGGTGTCCTCATTAAGGAAGTCACACTCTTTATGTGTACTGGTGACTGTTGCTCGTGAGAGAGAAAATAAATGGAAATGAGAAATGTTATAGCTGTCCCCAGAACAGGAATAGAGAAAAAAGTCTTCCAAAGGCGACACCTATTGCAGAGACAAAACTCTAAAAGAAGAATTCTTTTCACTTTGGTAAAAGTCGTTTGATTTCCTCTTGAGTCTCTGGGACAGGAAGTGAGGGGAAATTTACCCAACAGAACACAGACAACAGAAATAAATGGGCAAGGGTCTCAACCCTTCCATACTCTATTCAAGACTTAACAAAAATTTCTGAATATACGTAAATTTTAATGCGGTAACAAACCCCACACCAAAAGCTTCCCTGTCAGTGGTAAATGGTTTCTAACATCTCTCTAACTGCTACATTTGCAGAAAAGCTTGTTATTTTGAAAAACAGCAGACTAACTGGCAAGATCACCAGGTGAAAATAAAGGAAAGAAAGCCTAAAACAGTAAACAAATGCAGCTATCACATCTAATGATTGGAAAGCTGCAATATAATAAAAGTTTGCTTTTGGATTTAATACTACTTAAAGCCCCACCTCCAATACTCACAAGCTCCACCTTTATTTGATGTATTTAAAGCACAATTTTAGGACTTCTGGAGGCTTCATACATCACATATGTCAGCATGGAGTCATCTGTGTCCTCTACCTTCCCTAGGAATGTTCTCATCCTTTTTTCTCCTCTTATGTTTCTACAGGTCATTAAAGATTTGTCATACACCACCACAGCGGACTATTTCTCCTTGGGATTGATAGTGTATGAGATGGTGCTGGGCAAGCATCCATTGCATAATGATATACAGAAAGAAGGAAAGGATGCGTGGAAGAAAATCCCCACCATGACCCCTCATTATCCAAAAGATATGGACTCTGGTCTCCATTATCTCTTAGTTATGGTAAGTATACGCAGAGCTTTGCCTTCTCTTTACACACAAAACCCTTTTCAGGTTATATAGACCATGTTAGGCGTTCAGAACACACAACTGTACATTGTTCCTGGCACACATTTATGTGACAATTCATTATAGCTAGCACTAGCTCTAGAACTGTTAAATGACTTTTTTTCTCTTTAGAAATGTCTTTTTGCTGGCACTGTTCTAAACAAGGGGAACATGCGCCTCTTTACAGGCATACTATAGACACCCCCCAGGTATGAAATTTAAAGGAATATTACACTTTTATTGTTTCACTTCAAGCAGTAATAAAATCACTGCTCCCGAAAAAACAGCCGTTTTAAAAACTTTTTTTGCATTGATGCATGTCCCCTGGGGCAGGACCTGGGTCCCCAAACATTTTCTAAGACAATACCATGCATATAAGCCTTTAAAATTAGCACTTTAGATTTTTCATCTTTGTGCCCCTTAGACTTTAACGGTGGGGGGGAGGGGTGTTCGGCTCATCCCTAGTGCTTACCTATATTCCCCCACAAAGGGAAATCTTACTTGTGTCTAATGTAACCTTTATCTCTTATTTTCACACAGACTCATCTGTTTCTTGCCATGGAATTCCTGATTGGAGGAGATCTTCGGAAACTGATAGAAACTTCAGCCCCACTTAAAGTCAACACCAGAAGGTAAGTCCAATGACTGGGTTGTGATGGAGTCTGAGGTGGCTGACCACTGAAAACAGTCAGTGACACACCCAGGCCCCTCCCACTGAGCCCCGTCCATTCACACCCCTATGTACTATAGGGGGCATCTCTTCTTATTTACCTTTTATTGGTCTGTGATGATTTTGATTGCTAAATCATATTTTTCTTTCTCCTTCAGACGTTTCACTGCCGAGATCATCTGTTGCCTGCAATCCCTGCATGCTGGTGGGGTCATCCATAGGTAAGTATTGTATTAAGCTGACTAACAATTACCCCTTGGCTTCTGCTATTTCTTGATGAATCAGGAAGACTTTTCAGTTGTGTTGCCTCCTGTAAAGTCTCCTTCCATCTGTTGCAGAAGTCTCCCTGCTCGTGCCATATTCTGCTTAATGTACGATTTATACAAAATCCAGCAAGAGGAGTGAGACCTCCTCCTGATGAATATAGCAGGTGGGCAGAGCTGGACACCCTGGAACAAAGATCTTCCTGTAGTCAGATATAAAAGAAGCTAATGTCCACCCATCAATCTTCATCCTTCTTTGTATACATGTATATTTGTATCTTTTCTCTCTTTAACTTAATGTGGGATATGCAGAGCTAACGGTACACTTCTTTTCTTCACAGAGATCTCAAACCTGAGAACATTCTACTGGACAGTGAGGGACACATAGGGATTGCAGACTTCGGCTTGTCACAGAGCGAAGTCTATAAGTACAAAAAGATCAAAGGATTTGTGGGTACAACATTTTACACGGCCCCAGAGGTATGATTCCAGATATCCTAATATTAGACTGAACTGTAATGTTTATTATGGGATATAGAAAAGACATAAAGGGACTCCCTTTTCATTAAATGAAAAATTCCTCCACTGGGACCCAGTTGCTTTCAGTGGGTCTCCAGGCCAGAACTATATCCAACAAAAGGGGAAGTTCTGAGCGTTGTAGCAGTGTTGGAGCTTCTTTGTGAAGGACATTGAGGCCAGGTGTAGATGGAAGGATCTGTCTGGCCCGATTCACACAAACAAATGAGATAATAGTGAGCGATTGTGAACATTGAGCTATTGGGGTCCGTATACCTTTATCTGTCCCCTTTAAGATGAACAATTAAAGTGTACCCCAAGGCAAAACTGTCTTCTTTTAGTTTTGGATAGTATGGGGAAGGGTTAGATCCTCTCTCAGGTTTTTATTGGTGTCCTCATTAAGGAAGTCACACTCTTTATGTGTACTGGTGACTGTTGCTCGTGAGAGAGAAAATAAATGGAAATGAGAAATGTTATAGCTGTCCCCAGAACAGGAATAGAGAAAAAAGTCTTCCAAAGGCGACACCTATTGCAGAGACAAAACTCTAAAAGAAGAACTCTTTTCACTTTGGTAAAAGTCGTTTGATTTCCTCTTGAGTCTCTGGGACAGGAAGTGAGGGGAAATTTACCCAACAGAACACAGACAACAGAAATAAATGGGCAAGGGTCTCAACCCTTCCATACTCTATTCAAGACTTAACAAAAATTTCTGAATATACGTAAATTTTAATGCGGTAACAAACCCCACACCAAAAGCTTCCCTGTCAGTGGTAAATGGTTTCTAACATCTCTCTAACTGCTACATTTGCAGAAAAGCTTGTTATTTTGAAAAACAGCAGACTAACTGGCAAGATCACCAGGTGAAAATAAAGGAAAGAAAGCCTAAAACAGTAAACAAATGCAGCTATCACATCTAATGATTGGAAAGCTGCAATATAATAAAAGTTTGCTTTTGGATTTAATACTACTTAAAGCCCCACCTCCAATACTCACAAGCTCCACCTTTATTTGATGTATTTAAAGCACAATTTTAGGACTTCTGGAGGCTTCATACATCACATATGTCAGCATGGAGTCATCTGTGTCCTCTACCTTCCCTAGGAATGTTCTCATCCTTTTTTCTCCTCTTATGTTTCTACAGGTCATTAAAGATTTGTCATACACCACCACAGCGGACTATTTCTCCTTGGGATTGATAGTGTATGAGATGGTGCTGGGCAAGCATCCATTGCATAATGATATACAGAAAGAAGGAAAGGATGCGTGGAAGAAAATCCCCACCATGACCCCTCATTATCCAAAAGATATGGACTCTGGTCTCCATTATCTCTTAGTTATGGTAAGTATACGCAGAGCTTTGCCTTCTCTTTACACACAAAACCCTTTTCAGGTTATATAGACCATGTTAGGCGTTCAGAACACACAACTGTACATTGTTCCTGGCACACATTTATGTGACAATTCATTATAGCTAGCACTAGCTCTAGAACTGTTAAATGACTTTTTTTCTCTTTAGAAATGTCTTTTTGCTGGCACTGTTCTAAACAAGGGGAACATGCGCCTCTTTACAGGCATACTATAGACACCCCCCAGGTATGAAATTTAAAGGAATATTACACTTTTATTGTTTCACTTCAAGCAGTAATAAAATCACTGCTCCCGAAAAAACAGCCGTTTTAAAAACTTTTTTTGCATTGATGCATGTCCCCTGGGGCAGGACCTGGGTCCCCAAACATTTTCTAAGACAATACCATGCATATAAGCCTTTAAAATTAGCACTTTAGATTTTTCATCTTTGTGCCCCTTAGACTTTAACGGTGGGGGGGAGGGGTGTTCGGCTCATCCCTAGTGCTTACCTATATTCCCCCACAAAGGGAAATCTTACTTGTGTCTAATGTAACCTTTATCTCTTATTTTCACACAGACTCATCTGTTTCTTGCCATGGAATTCCTGATTGGAGGAGATCTTCGGAAACTGATAGAAACTTCAGCCCCACTTAAAGTCAACACCAGAAGGTAAGTCCAATGACTGGGTTGTGATGGAGTCTGAGGTGGCTGACCACTGAAAACAGTCAGTGACACACCCAGGCCCCTCCCACTGAGCCCCGTCCATTCACACCCCTATGTACTATAGGGGGCATCTCTTCTTATTTACCTTTTATTGGTCTGTGATGATTTTGATTGCTAAATCATATTTTTCTTTCTCCTTCAGACGTTTCACTGCCGAGATCATCTGTTGCCTGCAATCCCTGCATGCTGGTGGGGTCATCCATAGGTAAGTATTGTATTAAGCTGACTAACAATTACCCCTTGGCTTCTGCTATTTCTTGATGAATCAGGAAGACTTTTCAGTTGTGTTGCCTCCTGTAAAGTCTCCTTCCATCTGTTGCAGAAGTCTCCCTGCTCGTGCCATATTCTGCTTAATGTACGATTTATACAAAATCCAGCAAGAGGAGTGAGACCTCCTCCTGATGAATATAGCAGGTGGGCAGAGCTGGACACCCTGGAACAAAGATCTTCCTGTAGTCAGATATAAAAGAAGCTAATGTCCACCCATCAATCTTCATCCTTCTTTGTATACATGTATATTTGTATCTTTTCTCTCTTTAACTTAATGTGGGATATGCAGAGCTAACGGTACACTTCTTTTCTTCACAGAGATCTCAAACCTGAGAACATTCTACTGGACAGTGAGGGACACATAGGGATTGCAGACTTCGGCTTGTCACAGAGCGAAGTCTATAAGTACAAAAAGATCAAAGGATTTGTGGGTACAACATTTTACACGGCCCCAGAGGTATGATTCCAGATATCCTAATATTAGACTGAACTGTAATGTTTATTATGGGATATAGAAAAGACATAAAGGGACTCCCTTTTCATTAAATGAAAAATTCCTCCACTGGGACCCAGTTGCTTTCAGTGGGTCTCCAGGCCAGAACTATATCCAACAAAAGGGGAAGTTCTGAGCGTTGTAGCAGTGTTGGAGCTTCTTTGTGAAGGACATTGAGGCCAGGTGTAGATGGAAGGATCTGTCTGGCCCGATTCACACAAACAAATGAGATAATAGTGAGCGATTGTGAACATTGAGCTATTGGGGTCCGTATACCTTTATCTGTCCCCTTTAAGATGAACAATTAAAGTGTACCCCAAGGCAAAACTGTCTTCTTTTAGTTTTGGATAGTATGGGGAAGGGTTAGATCCTCTCTCAGGTTTTTATTGGTGTCCTCATTAAGGAAGTCACACTCTTTATGTGTACTGGTGACTGTTGCTCGTGAGAGAGAAAATAAATGGAAATGAGAAATGTTATAGCTGTCCCCAGAACAGGAATAGAGAAAAAAGTCTTCCAAAGGCGACACCTATTGCAGAGACAAAACTCTAAAAGAAGAACTCTTTTCACTTTGGTAAAAGTCGTTTGATTTCCTCTTGAGTCTCTGGGACAGGAAGTGAAGGGAAATTTACCCAACAGAACACAGACAACAGAAATAAATGGGCAAGGGTCTCAACCCTTCCATACTCTATTTAAGACTTAACAAAAATCTCTGAATATATGTAAATTTGAATGCGGTAATAAACCCCACATCAAAAGCTTCCCTGTTAGTGGTAAATGGTTTCTAACATCTCTCTAACTGCTACATCTGCAGAATAGCTTGTTATTTTGAAAAACAGCAGACTAACTGGCAAGATCACCAGGTGAAAATAAAGGAAAGAAAGCCTAAAACAGCAAACAAATGCAGCTATCACATCTAATGATTGGAAAGCTGCAATATAATAAATGTTTGCTTTTGGATTTAATACTACTTAAAGCCCCACCTCCAATACTCACAAGCTCCACCTTTATTTGATGTATTTAAAGCACAATTTTAGGACTTCTGGAGGATTCATACATCACATATGTCAACATGGAGTCATCTGTGTCTCCACCTGGCCTAGGAATGTTCTCATCCTTTTTTCTCCTCTTATGTTTCTACAGGTCATTGAAGATTTCTCATACACCACCACAGCGGACTATTTCTCCTTGGGATTGATAGTGTATGAGATGGCGCTGGGCAAGCATCCATTGCACAATGATATACAGAAAGAAGGAAAGGATGCGTGGAAGAAAATCCCCACCATGACCCCTCATTATCCAAAAGATATGGACTCTGGTCTCCATTATCTCTTAGTTATGGTAAGTATACGCAGAGCTTTGCCTTCTCTTTACACACAAAACTCTTTTCAGGTTATATAGACCATGTTAGGCGTTCAGAACACACAACTGTACATTGTTCCCGGCACACATTCATGTGGCTCATAGCAATACTTTTAGCACACTGACTGCTTAGTCTGAAAATCCTATTACAAAGGATGGGTAAGGAAAGCAGTTTTCTGTTACTGTTGGAATGGGCCCTTCAATTTCTGGAGACAATCCTTACACAGACAGTAAAAAGAATTCCCCTGGGACCGCCATCTCTGGAAGAACAAATCATGGCAGTTGTAGAATTAATAGAAAGATCATTTTTTTACATTCTTCATAACAATTCATTGTGAACTCTATTGTGTTTTAAACAACAACAAAAAAGAGTTTTCCTTTAAAACCTCTTATGGAGTAACATGGCAGAAATAATCCAATAATGAGATTGTGGCGGGTTTACAGGTAAAAGTAAGGAAGCTGAAATATGTCACTGTCAGAATCACAGATTACAATGGGGATATCTATTGGTCACATATTGTTATTGTTCTCTCAGTGTTTCTTATCATATCTCTTTCTTTTATACAGCTCTTATGTGGAGACCAGGATGAACAGGCACGCCTCGTAGGTGACATCAGACGGAATCCATTTTTCAAGACGATTGACTGGGCCGAGGTGGAGAAAAGAAATTTAAAGACATATTGTTGCCAAAGCTATGTCAATATATGAATGGCCTGGGCAATGATTTTGAGATGAGTAGAGAGGCCTTGTCTGCCACAATTAGTCATACCGAAGGAGGGGAAGGATTGTTTGCGGTGTTCCAGCTACAGGCCAATATCATTGCTAAATGCGGATACCAAATTATAAGCTAAAGTATTGGCTAGGCGAATGAAGGGGCTGATGAATACATTGGTACACCCCGATCAGTTAGGATTCACCCCAAGAGGTGTCCGAGAATGATTAGGTGGATTAAAACGCTTTACAGCCATCCCATGGCGTCTATAAAAGTCAACGGATGTCAGTCTGCCTCCTAAATGAAAAACGGGACGAGACAGGGCTGTCCCCTGTCCCCTTTGCTTTTTGTTTTATCCTTAGAACCATTGCTTGCAACAATCCGGAGTAATCCGGATATCAGTGGATTTAAGGTAGGGGAAGAGGAACATAAGCTCGCAGCATTCGCGGACGATGTACTATTTTATATAACAAAGCCTAGGATTACAATGCCCAACCTATTAAAACTTTTAAGACAATACGGGGAAATGTCGAACTTTAAAATAAACCTAGTGAAATCGGAAATCTTAAATATAAACCTTAGCGAAGTGGAGAAGTTGAAAAAGGAATTCCAATTCGCGTGAAAGAAAGAAATAAAGTACCTGGGAATAAAGTTAGCAAATTCTTTGGATAAGATCTATAAGATAAATTATATCCCCCTATTAGACAAAATTAAAACTGAAAGTATAAGATTAGTAAATAAACCTTTATCCTGGATAGGCCGCATCAATGCCATAAAGATGGTTCTCCTCCCAAAAATTACATACAAGTTTCAGATGTTGCCAGTGGCGCTGCCACAGTTCTATATTAGAAAGCTGAAATCGATATTGATGAATACCATTTGGAAGAACAGGAAGCCAAGAATCTCCATTTCAACATTAAAACTGGGGAAAAAAAGAGGGGGGTTGGCATCCGCTGATATACAAAATTACTATAAGGCGATAATACTGTCCAGAGAGATAGAGTGGGAAAGAGACAACGAGGAGAAAAGATGGGTAAATATTGAAAACGATTTTAGTAAAGCACAACTGGGAACTATGGTGTGGAATCCCCCTAAATATAGAATTATAGACGAAAACACACATATACTGACACGGGTGGTACTAAGAACCTGGGACACAATGTACAAACAGATTAATAAGACATATAATTCACCCTTAATAGCACTAAAAGAAAAGGATTACTTTGCACCAGGAAAAAAAGAGTATTGGGGGAAATTGGATCAAAAATGATAGGGCACAATTAAGGGATATTATTAAAAAGGGAAAGATATTACCATATCTAGAATTAAAACAAAATGAGGAAGCATGGGTGATGGATGAATGGAGGATTGGTACTCGTAAATACTGGGGTCTATAAGTTTCATATTTATCTTTTTTATGGTCACAAATGAATTTTGCAAAAAGCATGGATAAAACACTACTATGATGTGAAAACGAGAAGGGACATATATGAACTTCAAAAATTGAATTAAGTCTCTCAAAGAGTTCGCTGAAGTGGCAAAAAAAATAAGAACTACAAGCACCTTCACCTCCCTTTATCTCCATTGCATAGAGCGGTGTTGCTTTGTAGTTCACAGACAGAAGCTGAGTAGGCTGATAACATTAACATCTCAGCTCATGGCACAGGAACTTACAAGGATGCTGGAACTATGACAGGATTAACAGGTATTTTTCTGTGCCTGCAGATGTATTTAGCCTAAAAAATAAAAAAATAAATGCAGCCTCCACCTCTAAGAATTATCTGGAATAGATATTATTGGGATTAGATATACATCAATGGTGTGTTAATGCAGTGCTTCTACTGACCACTAGAGGGAGTTTGGGGTAAGAGCTTAGAAGGATTCCCCTTGGGGTAATATGCTGCACATCGGGGGGTTGGGTTCACCAAGCTTTGCCACCATTTTCTGTATCAATCAGAAACACTAACGAATGTCTTTTTCTCTTTGCAGATTGTCAACGAACAGGATTATTTTACAATGGATATGGAGAAATGTATGGCCTGTGAAGACCGAGGCATTCTACTAAAGAAAAAGAACCAAGACAAATTCCAAGACTTTTCCTACATCTGCGAAAGTCTGAAGCAGAAACTAACATCATCTCCCCACAAGGGAAAAAATAATTTCACGCGGTAGTGAAGTCATAACAATAAAACAATGTCCACCTGCAAGATGATGCCCTAATGTGCTAGTATTAATCGCATCGCACATTATGAGGTACTTATTATAAAACCAAGCCCTCCAGAGGCACGTTGTCATCGCTAACAGGGCTTCCATCTTCACCAGCTCCTCCTTCTGGGTTCACAGACTCCGGCCATTTGAATGGCCTAGCCAATGTGATGTCACGCCCACGTATTCACATGGAAGTCACGGCCGTGACACAGAGCTCTAGAGGGACACCATGAGTATGCGTTCCTTTCAAAGCACATGCCGGTGGCCTCACCAGCTGCAGCAACATCGAATATCTCCTAACCAATTCACCTTATTATAGGCTGGAGGTAGAACTGAACAGGCCAACTTTACTACCAATTTACACCACTGATACACCCCGTGTAAACGTGGCCTAAACGCTAAACATAAATTTACGGTCTTAATGTGCAAACCTTAAAAACCCCAAACTGATGATTCAGGGACAATCCGATCGCCTTAGGGGGTCAGGAAGGAATTTTTTCCCCTTTGGAGACCATCTGACCAAGGGGGTTTTTGCTTTCCTCTGAATCATCATAAGGTTTAGGGGTCAGAAAAGGCATCATTTTTGAGGAGTCACTGACCGATCTCCAATAGATAGATAGACAGATAGCTCAGGATCGCACTACGCACAGAGCTCAGGGTTCAGCCCCTTCTCAGCTGACCTCACCTGCACCACCTATAGAGCACCATATCCCAGGAGATAGATAGATAGATAGATAGATAGATAGATAGATAGATAGATAGATAGATAGATAGATAGATATTCCTAGAATAGACAGACAGGCCAGGGGTTCGTGGGAATTTCATAGGGCTTCTCCGCCAATGTCCGTCTTGATGTGTTTGATTTTCTCTGCTATTTCGCAGGGGCCCCTCGGGTCAGCCCTCGCTCCCCTTCCACATTAGACTGAATTGTAATGTTTATTATGGGATATAGAAAAGACATAAAGGGACTCCCAATTCATTAAATGAAAAATTCCTCCACTGGGACCCAGTTGCTTTCAGTGGGTCTCCAGGCCAGAACTATATCCAACAAAAGGGGAAGTTCTGAGCGTTGTAGCAGTGTTAGAGATTCTTTGTGGAGGACATTGAGGCCGGGTGTAGATGGAAGGATCTGTCTGGCCCGATTCACACAAACAAATGAGATAATGGTGAGCGATTGTGAACACTGAGCTATTGGGGTCCGTATACCTTTATCTGTCCCCTTTAAGATGAACAATTAAAGTGTACCTCAAGGCAAAACTGTCTTTTAGTTTTGGATAGTATGGGGAAGGGTTAGAACCTCTCTCAGGTTTTTATTGGTGTCCTCATTAAGGAAGTCACACTCTTTATGTGTACTGGTGAGTGTTGATCGTGAGAGAGAAAATAAATGGAAATGAGAAATGTTATAGCTGTCCCCAGAACAGGAATAGAGGGAAAGTCTTCCAAAGGTGACACCTATTGCAGAGACAAAACTCTAAAAGAAGAATTCTTTTCACTTTGGTAAAAGTCGTTTGATTTCCTCTCGAGTCTCTGGGACAGGAACACAGACAACAGAAATAAATGGGCAAGGGTCTCAACACTTCCATACTCTATTCAAGACTTAACAAAAATTTCTGAATATACGTAAATTTTAATGCGGTAATAAACCCCACACCAAAAGCTTCCCTGTCATTGGTAAATGGTTTCTAACATCTCTCTAACTGCTACATCTGCAGAAAAGCTTGTTATTTTGAAAAACAGCAGACTAACTGGCAAGATCACCAGGTGAAAATAAAGGAAAGAAAGCCTAAAACAGTAAACAAATGCAGCTATCACATCTAATGATTGGAAAGCTGCAATATAATAAAAGTTTGCTTTTGGATTTAATACCACTTAAAGCTCTACCTCCAATACTCACAAGCTCCACCTTTATTTGATGTATTTAAAGCACAATTTTAGGACTTCTGGAGGCTTCATACATCACATATGTCAGCATGGAGTCATCTGTGTCCTCTACCTTCCCTAGGAATGTTCTCATCCTTTTTTCTCCTCTTATGTTTCTACAGGTCATTGAAGATTTGTCATACACCACCACAGCGGACTATTTCTCCTTGGGATTGATAGTGTATGAGATGGCGCTGGGCAAGCATCCATTGCATAATGATATACAGAAAGAAGGAAAGGATGCGTGGAAGAAAATCCCCACCATGACCCCTCATTATCCAAAAGATATGGACTCTGGTCTCCATTATCTCTTAGTTATGGTAAGTATACACAGAGCTTTGCCTTCTCTTTACACACAAAACCCTTTTCAGGTTATATAGACCATGTTAGGCGTTCAGAACACACAACTGTACATTGTTCCCGACACACATTCATGTGACAATTCATTATAGCTAGCACTAGCTCTAGCACTGTTAAATGACTTTTTTTCTCTTTAGAAATGTCTTTTTGCTGGCACTGTTCTAAACAAGGGGAACATGCGCCTCTTTACAGGCATACTATAGACACCCCCCAGGTATGAAATTTAAAGGAATATTACACTTTTATTGTTTCACTTCAAGCAGTAATAAAATCACTGCTCCCGAAAAAACAGCCGTTTTAAAAACTTTTTTTGCATTGATGCATGTCCCCTGGGGCAGGACCTGGGTCCCCAAACATTTTCTAAGACAATACCATGCATATAAGCCTTTAAAATTAGCACTTTAGATTTTTCATCTTTGTGCCCCTTAGACTTTAACGGTGGGGGGGAGGGGTGTTCGGCTCATCCCTAGTGCTTACCTATATTCCCCCACAAAGGGAAATCTTACTTGTGTCTAATGTAACCTTTATCTCTTATTTTCACACAGACTCATCTGTTTCTTGCCATGGAATTCCTGATTGGAGGAGATCTTCGGAAACTGATAGAAACTTCAGCCCCACTTAAAGTCAACACCAGAAGGTAAGTCCAATGACTGGGTTGTGATGGAGTCTGAGGTGGCTGACCACTGAAAACAGTCAGTGACACACCCAGGCCCCTCCCACTGAGCCCCGTCCATTCACACCCCTATGTACTATAGGGGGCATCTCTTCTTATTTACCTTTTATTGGTCTGTGATGATTTTGATTGCTAAATCATATTTTTCTTTCTCCTTCAGACGTTTCACTGCCGAGATCATCTGTTGCCTGCAATCCCTGCATGCTGGTGGGGTCATCCATAGGTAAGTATTGTATTAAGCTGACTAACAATTACCCCTTGGCTTCTGCTATTTCTTGATGAATCAGGAAGACTTTTCAGTTGTGTTGCCTCCTGTAAAGTCTCCTTCCATCTGTTGCAGAAGTCTCCCTGCTCGTGCCATATTCTGCTTAATGTACGATTTATACAAAATCCAGCAAGAGGAGTGAGACCTCCTCCTGATGAATATAGCAGGTGGGCAGAGCTGGACACCCTGGAACAAAGATCTTCCTGTAGTCAGATATAAAAGAAGCTAATGTCCACCCATCAATCTTCATCCTTCTTTGTATACATGTATATTTGTATCTTTTCTCTCTTTAACTTAATGTGGGATATGCAGAGCTAACGGTACACTTCTTTTCTTCACAGAGATCTCAAACCTGAGAACATTCTACTGGACAGTGAGGGACACATAAGGATTGCAGACTTCGGCTTGTCACAGAGCGAAGTCTATAAGTACAAAAAGATCAGAGGATTTGTGGGTACAACATTTTACACGGCCCCAGAGGTATGATTCCAGATATCCTAATATTAGACTGAACTGTAATGTTTATTATGGGATATAGAAAAGACATAAAGGGACTCCCCTTTCATTAAATGAAAAATTCATCCACTGGGACCCAGTTGCTTTCAGTGGGTCTCCAGGCCAGAACTATATCCAACAAAAGGGGAAGTTCTGAGCGTTGTAGCAGTGTTGGAGCTTCTTTGTGGAGGACATTGAGGCCGGGTGTAGATGGAAGGATCTGTCTGGCTCGATTCACACAAACAAATGAGATAATAGTGAGCGATTGTGAACATTGAGCTATTGGGGTCCGTATACCTTTATCGGTCCCCTTTAAGATGAACAATTAAAGTGTACCCCAAGGCAAAACTGTCTTCTTTTAGTTTTGGATAGTATGGGGAAGGGTTAGATCCTCTCTCAGGTTTTTATTGGTGTCCTCATTAAGGAAGTCACACTCTTTATGTGTACTGGTGACTGTTGCTCGTGAGAGAGAAAATAAATGGAAATGAGAAATGTTATAGCTGTCCCCAGAACAGGAATAGAGGGAAAGTCTTCCAAAGGTGACACCTATTGCAGAGACAAAACTCTAAAAGAAGAATTCTTTTCACTTTGGTAAAAGTCGTTTGATTTCCTCTTGAGTCTCTGGGACAGGAAGTGAGGGGAAATTTACCCAACAGAACACAGACAACAGAAATAAATGGGCAAGGGTCTCAACCCTTCCATACTCTATTCAAGACTTAACAAAAATTTCTGAATATACGTAAATTTTAATGCGGTAACAAACCCCACACCAAAAGCTTCCCTGTCAGTGGTAAATGGTTTCTAACATCTCTCTAACTGCTACATTTGCAGAAAAGCTTGTTATTTTGAAAAACAGCAGACTAACTGGCAAGATCACCAGGTGAAAATAAAGGAAAGAAAGCCTAAAACAGTAAACAAATGCAGCTATCACATCTAATGATTGGAAAGCTGCAATATAATAAAAGTTTGCTTTTGGATTTAATACTACTTAAAGCCCCACCTCCAATACTCACAAGCTCCACCTTTATTTGATGTATTTAAAGCACAATTTTAGGACTTCTGGAGGCTTCATACATCACATATGGCAGCATGGAGTCATCTGTGTCTCCACCTGGCCTAGGAATGTTCTCATCCTTTTTTCTCCTCTTATGTTTCTACAGGTCATTGAAGATTTGTCATACACCACCACAGCGGACTATTTCTCCTTGGGATTGATAGTGTATGAGATGGCGCTGGGCAAGCATCCATTGCATAATGATATACAGAAAGAAGGAAAGGATGCGTGGAAGAAAATCCCCACCATGACCCCTCATTATGCAAAAGATATGGACTCTGGTCTCCATTATCTCTTACTTATGGTAAGTATACGCAGAGCTTTGCCTTCTCTTTACACACAAAACCCTTTTCAGCTTATATAGACCATGTTAGGCGTTCAGAACACACAACTGTACATTGTTCCTGGCACACATTTATGTGACAATTCATTATAGCTAGCACTAGCTCTAGAACTGTTAAATGACTTTTTTTCTCTTTAGAAATGTCTTTTTGCTGGCACTGTTCTAAACAAGGGGAACATGCGCCTCTTTACAGGCATACTATAGACACCCCCCAGGTATGAAATTTAAAGGAATATTACACTTTTATTGTTTCACTTCAAGCAGTAATAAAATCACTGCTCCCGAAAAAACAGCCGTTTTAAAAACTTTTTTTGCATTGATGCATGTCCCCTGGGGCAGGACCTGGGTCCCCAAACATTTTCTAAGACAATACCATGCATATAAGCCTTTAAAATTAGCACTTTAGATTTTTCATCTTTGTGCCCCTTAGACTTTAACGGTGGGGGGGAGGGGTGTTCGGCTCATCCCTAGTGCTTACCTATATTCCCCCACAAAGGGAAATCTTACTTGTGTCTAATGTAACCTTTATCTCTTATTTTCACACAGACTCATCTGTTTCTTGCCATGGAATTCCTGATTGTAGGAGATCTTCGGAAACTGATAGAAACTTTAGCCCCACTTAAAGTCAACACCAGAAGGTAAGTCCAATGACTGGGTTGTGATGGAGTCTGAGGTGGCTGACCACTGAAAACAGTCAGTGACACACCCAGGCCCCTCCCACTGAGCCCCGTCCATTCACACCCCTATGTACTATAGGGGGCATCTCTTCTTATTTACCTTTTATTGGTCTGTGATGATTTTGATTGCTAAATCATATTTTTCTTTCTCCTTCAGACGTTTCACTGCCGAGATCATCTGTTGCCTGCAATCCCTGCATGCTGGTGGGGTCATCCATAGGTAAGTATTGTATTAAGCTGACTAACAATTACCCCTTGGCTTCTGCTATTTCTTGATGAATCAGGAAGACTTTTCAGTTGTGTTGCCTCCTGTAAAGTCTCCTTCCATCTGTTGCAGAAGTCTCCCTGCTCGTGCCATATTCTGCTTAATGTACGATTTATACAAAATCCAGCAAGAGGAGTGAGACCTCCTCCTGATGAATATAGCAGGTGGGCAGAGCTGGACACCCTGGAACAAAGATCTTCCTGTAGTCAGATATAAAAGAAGCTAATGTCCACCCATCAATCTTCATCCTTCTTTGTATACATGTATATTTGTATCTTTTCTCTCTTTAACTTAATGTGGGATATGCAGAGCTAACGGTACACTTCTTTTCTTCACAGAGATCTCAAACCTGAGAACATTCTACTGGACAGTGAGGGACACATAGGGATTGCAGACTTCGGCTTGTCACAGAGCGAAGTCTATAAGTACAAAAAGATCAAAGGATTTGTGGGTACAACATTTTACACGGCCCCAGAGGTATGATTCCAGATATCCTAATATTAGACTGAACTGTAATGTTTATTATGGGATATAGAAAAGACATAAAGGGACTCCCTTTTCATTAAATGAAAAATTCCTCCACTGGGACCCAGTTGCTTTCAGTGGGTCTCCAGGCCAGAACTATATCCAACAAAAGGGGAAGTTCTGAGCGTTGTAGCAGTGTTGGAGCTTCTTTGTGAAGGACATTGAGGCCAGGTGTAGATGGAAGGATCTGTCTGGCCCGATTCACACAAACAAATGAGATAATAGTGAGCGATTGTGAACATTGAGCTATTGGGGTCCGTATACCTTTATCTGTCCCCTTTAAGATGAACCATTAAAGTGTACCCCAAGGCAAAACTGTCTTCTTTTAGTTTTGGATAGTATGGGGAAGGGTTAGATCCTCTCTCAGGTTTTTATTGGTGTCCTCATTAAGGAAGTCACACTCTTTATGTGTACTGGTGACTGTTGCTCGTGAGAGAGAAAATAAATGGAAATGAGAAATGTTATAGCTGTCCCCAGAACAGGAATAGAGAAAAAAGTCTTCCAAAGGCGACACCTATTGCAGAGACAAAACTCTAAAAGAAGAACTCTTTTCACTTTGGTAAAAGTCGTTTGATTTCCTCTTGAGTCTCTGGGACAGGAAGTGAAGGGAAATTTACCCAACAGAACACAGACAACAGAAATAAATGGGCAAGGGTCTCAACCCTTCCATACTCTATTTAAGACTTAACAAAAATCTCTGAATATATGTAAATTTGAATGCGGTAATAAACCCCACATCAAAAGCTTCCCTGTCAGTGGTAAATGGTTTCTAACATCTCTCTAACTGCTACATCTGCAGAATAGCTTGTTATTTTGAAAAACAGCAGACTAACTGGCAAGATCACCAGGTGAAAATAAAGGAAAGAAAGCCTAAAACAGCAAACAAATGCAGCTATCACATCTAATGATTGGAAAGCTGCAATATAATAAATGTTTGCTTTTGGATTTAATACTACTTAAAGCCCCACCTCCAATACTCACAAGCTCCACCTTTATTTGATGTATTTAAAGCACAATTTTAGGACTTCTGGAGGATTCATACATCACATATGTCAACATGGAGTCATCTGTGTCTCCACCTGGCCTAGGAATGTTCTCATCCTTTTTTCTCCTCTTATGTTTCTACAGGTCATTGAAGATTTCTCATACACCACCACAGCGGACTATTTCTCCTTGGGATTGATAGTGTATGAGATGGCGCTGGGCAAGCATCCATTGCACAATGATATACAGAAAGAAGGAAAGGATGCGTGGAAGAAAATCCCCACCATGACCCCTCATTATCCAAAAGATATGGACTCTGGTCTCCATTATCTCTTAGTTATGGTAAGTATACGCAGAGCTTTGCCTTCTCTTTACACACAAAACTCTTTTCAGGTTATATAGACCATGTTAGGCGTTCAGAACACACAACTGTACATTGTTCCCGGCACACATTCATGTGGCTCATAGCAATACTTTTAGCACACTGACTGCTTAGTCTGAAAATCCTATTACAAAGGATGGGTAAGGAAAGCAGTTTTCTGTTACTGTTGGAATGGGCCCTTCAATTTCTGGAGACAATCCTTACACAGACAGTAAAAAGAATTCCCCTGGGACCGCCATCTCTGGAAGAACAAATCATGGCAGTTGTAGAATTAATAGAAAGATCATTTTTTTACATTCTTCATAACAATTCATTGTGAACTCTATTGTGTTTTAAACAACAACAAAAAAGAGTTTTCCTTTAAAACCTCTTATGGAGTAACATGGCAGAAATAATCCAATAATGAGATTGTGGCGGGTTTACAGGTAAAAGTAAGGAAGCTGAAATATGTCACTGTCAGAATCACAGATTACAATGGGGATATCTATTGGTCACATATTGTTATTGTTCTCTCAGTGTTTCTTATCATATCTCTTTCTTTTATACAGCTCTTATGTGGAGACCAGGATGAACGGGCACGCCTCGTAGGTGACATCAGACGGAATCCATTTTTCAAGACGATTGACTGGGCCGAGGTGGAGAAAAGAAATTTAAAGACATATTGTTGCCAAAGCTATGTCAATATATGAATGGCCTGGGCAATGATTTTGAGATGAGTAGAGAGGCCTTGTCTGCCACAATTAGTCATACCGAAGGAGGGGAAGGATTGTTTGCGGTGTTCCAGCTACAGGCCAATATCATTGCTAAATGCGGATACCAAATTATAAGCTAAAGTATTGGCTAGGCGAATGAAGGGGCTGATGAATACATTGGTACACCCCGATCAGTTAGGATTCACCCCAAGAGGTGTCCGAGAATGATTAGGTGGATTAAAACGCTTTACAGCCATCCCATGGCGTCTATAAAAGTCAACGGATGTCAGTCTGCCTCCTAAATGAAAAACGGGACGAGACAGGGCTGTCCCCTGTCCCCTTTGCTTTTTGTTTTATCCTTAGAACCATTGCTTGCAACAATCCGGAGTAATCCGGATATCAGTGGATTTAAGGTAGGGGAAGAGGAACATAAGCTCGCAGCATTCGCGGACGATGTACTATTTTATATAACAAAGCCTAGGATTACAATGCCCAACCTATTAAAACTTTTAAGACAATACGGGGAAATGTCGAACTTTAAAATAAACCTAGTGAAATCGGAAATCTTAAATATAAACCTTAGCGAAGTGGAGAAGTTGAAAAAGGAATTCCAATTCGCGTGAAAGAAAGAAATAAAGTACCTGGGAATAAAGTTAGCAAATTCTTTGGATAAGATCTATAAGATAAATTATATCCCCCTATTAGACAAAATTAAAACTGAAAGTATAAGATTAGTAAATAAACCTTTATCCTGGATAGGCCGCATCAATGCCATAAAGATGGTTCTCCTCCCAAAAATTACATACAAGTTTCAGATGTTGCCAGTGGCGCTGCCACAGTTCTATATTAGAAAGCTGAAATCGATATTGATGAATACCATTTGGAAGAACAGGAAGCCAAGAATCTCCATTTCAACATTAAAACTGGGGAAAAAAAGAGGGGGGTTGGTATCCGCTGATATACAAAATTACTATAAGGCGATAATACTGTCCAGAGAGATAGAGTGGGAAAGAGACAACGAGGAGAAAAGATGGGTAAATATTGAAAACGATTTTAGTAAAGCACAACTGGGAACTATGGTGTGGAATCCCCCTAAATATAGAATTATAGACGAAAACACACATATACTGACACGGGTGGTACTAAGAACCTGGGACACAATGTACAAACAGATTAATAAGACATATAATTCACCCTTAATAGCACTAAAAGAAAAGGATTACTTTGCACCAGGAAAAAAAGAGTATTGGGGGAAATTGGATCAAAAATGATAGGGCACAATTAAGGGATATTATTAAAAAGGGAAAGATATTACCATATCTAGAATTAAAACAAAATGAGGAAGCATGGGTGATGGATGAATGGAGGATTGGTACTCGTAAATACTGGGGTCTATAAGTTTCATATTTATCTTTTTTATGGTCACAAATGAATTTTGCAAAAAGCATGGATAAAACACTACTATGATGTGAAAACGAGAAGGGACATATATGAACTTCAAAAATTGAATTAAGTCTCTCAAAGAGTTCGCTGAAGTGGCAAAAAAAATAAGAACTACAAGCACCTTCACCTCCCTTTATCTCCATTGCATAGAGCGGTGTTGCTTTGTAGTTCACAGACAGAAGCTGAGTAGGCTGATAACATTAACATCTCAGCTCATGGCACAGGAACTTACAAGGATGCTGGAACTATGACAGGATTAACAGGTATTTTTCTGTGCCTGCAGATGTATTTAGCCTAAAAAATAAAAAAATAAATGCAGCCTCCACCTCTAAGAATTATCTGGAATAGATATTATTGGGATTAGATATACATCAATGGTGTGTTAATGCAGTGCTTCTACTGACCACTAGAGGGAGTTTGGGGTAAGAGCTTAGAAGGATTCCCCTTGGGGTAATATGCTGCACATCGGGGGGTTGGGTTCACCAAGCTTTGCCACCATTTTCTGTATCAATCAGAAACACTAACGAATGTCTTTTTCTCTTTGCAGATTGTCAACGAACAGGATTATTTTACAATGGATATGGAGAAATGTATGGCCTGTGAAGACCGAGGCATTCTACTAAAGAAAAAGAACCAGGACAAATTCCAAGACTTTTCCTACATCTGCGAAAGTCTGAAGCAGAAACTAACATCATCTCCCCACAAGGGAAAAAATAATTTCACGCGGTAGTGAAGTCATAACAATAAAACAATGTCCACCTGCAAGATGATGCCCTAATGTGCTAGTACCGTGTTTCCCCGAAAATAAGACATCCTCCGAAAATAAGGCCTACTTACAGTTTTGCCTCTCGTTGTAATATAAGGCATCCCCCCGATAATAAGACCTCCCCGATAATAAGACCTCCCCCGATAATAAGACATCCCCCGATAATAAGGCATCCACCGATAATAAGGCATCCACCGATAATAAGGCATCCACCGAACATACATTAAGGTACCCCCGAACATAAGGCATCTGACTCTAGACTCTCGTACAGTAGCGGCAGGCACCGCCGCACAGCTCACTGATTGGCCGCAGCTGTTCAGGAAGTGCGAGGTCTCTTCAAATCAGTGAGCTGCGGCGGGCTCTCTGGATGACGAGCGATGTCCCTGATGTTGCGCAGGGGAACGTCGCCCGTCAGAGAGCCCGCGCCGCCGCTGCCAGACACAGGAGTCGGGCACATTGTGTGTATCTCGCCGCCACAGGTGACTAAGGTGTGGGGGGGATGTCTGGTGAAGGTGGGAGGGGGGGGAGACTAAACTGTCCACTGGCACAGGGGTGGGAAGAGGGGGGCTTAAAATGACTTAAAATGACACATGGTGGATTTGAGAGGGGGGAATCAAATCGGCACAGGGGTGACTGAGGTGTGGGGGGGATGTCTGGTGAAGGTGGGAGGGGGGGGAGACTAAACTGTCCACTGGCACAGGGGTGGGAAGAGGGGGGCTTAAAATGACTTAAAATGACACATGGTGGATTTGAGAGGGGGGAATCAAATCGGCACAGGGGTGACTGAGGTGTGGGGGGGATGTCTGGTGAAGGTGGGAGGGGGGAGAGACTACACTGTCCACTGGCACAGGGGTGGGGGGAGGGGGGCTTAAAATGACTTAAAATGACACATGGTGGATTTGAGGGGGGGGGGGGGGAATCAAAATGGCACAGGAGGTTCTAAAATGGTAATCCCCCCTCTGATCCTCCTGTGCCATTTTTATTGATTCCCCCCTCTGATCCCCCCTGTGTCATTTTAAGTGATCCCCCCATTTCAATCCCCACTCTGATCCAGTGTGTCACTTTAGGGGGTGACTGCTTTTCTGCTGATACAAGAAATACTGGTAAACAGTGCTGGTATATTTTTACCCCTAGACATGAGCGCAAAAAGAAAGAGCTACTCCATGGAGTACAAGCAAGGAATCGTGGAAGACTCTTGGGGCCAAAATCTTACTGCTTTCTGCAAAGAGAAGATGTTGAATATCCGATTGGTCCGAAAATGGCGAGCAGAGTACGGTAACCTCATTGAACAAGTGGACAAGGGAAATGCTAAAAAGCGCAAGTGTGGATCAGGTCGGCAACCATTATTTTCCGAGCTGGAAGACCTAATCTGTGAATGGGTTGTTGACAGGAGAGCAAAGGCTTTGGTTGTGAATAGGGCTCAGATTCAAGAATTTGCCCTTGCAATGGCACCACAGTTTGACATAGCCCCCGAAGACTTCAAAGCATCACAACACTGGCTGGATAATTTCCTTCAGCGAAGTGAGCTGTCTTTAAGAAGATCCACAACACTGTTTAGGCTGGAAGATGCTCAAGTTATTCAGCGAGCACTTGCATTCAAGTCCTTTATTGATGATGCTGACTTCTCTAAATACAATCTTTCCAACATGATTGCTATGGATGAAACTGCAGTGTTTATGGGCCAATCCTCTCAAACAACAATTGAACAGCGGGGTGTCTCCTCAGTGTACATTCCCTCCACTGCTTACGAAAGTGCACGTGTTACCTGTATTTTGGCAATTCGTCTGGATGGCACTAAAATCCCACCTTTAATCATTTCTAAGGGCAAGAAGGAAAAGATTGAACGTGTTTCGGGCATTTTTATTCTTGAAACTGAAAAAGCCTGGGCCACACAAGCAGTTATAAGGAAGTGGGTCGATTTAATGCTGCCGCTTGTTATGCGAGGGAGCCAAAGAGGTCTGCTAGTCTGGGATGCAGCCAGCACTCACCGCGCTAAAGACATGAAGAAATTTCTTCACGAAAGAAAAATAGATCAAATAATGATTCCTGCAGGAATGACGGCCTATCTCCAGACTCTTGATATTGCAATAAACAAGCCATTCAAGGACAATTTGCGCATGGAAATTAACGACTACATTGAAAATAGAATGGAGAGAAATCAGCGTGGAAACTTTGTGAAACCTAAACTGCAAGAGGTTGTGACTTGGGTGAAGAATTCATGGGAGAAAATCACTGACAGTTGCATTGCAAATGCACTACGAGCAGGCTACCTTGACAAGAAGTACTCATTTAAGGACAGTGCTATTGCTAAACATGAGAGATTTGGTCCACTGATTCTGAAAGAAATGGAGTCACAAGAAATTCACCAGGAAATTCAGGGTTTGGATTGTTATGATGATGTTCCAGAAGATGATGACATGACTGTCATTGAATAAATCTTACTTTGTGTTCATACCAGTAAATATCAGTATCAGTAAATGTACCATAGATTGTTGTACATGGAAATGGTAGTAACAAGAAATTCTTGATACCGTAGGATTCACAGTTTGTCTGGTTATGCTGGTTTGTGATGACCACTACTACCGTACCGTATACAGGTACCGTAATAAATTTACTTTTTTTTGTTCAACAAAAAATGTGTACCGTATTCTTCTTCATTGAAAAATAAGACATCCCCTGAAAATAAGACCTAGCGCATCTTTGGGAGCAAAAAATAATATAAGACACTGTCTTATTTTCGGGGAAACAGGGTATTAATCGCATCGCACATTATGAGGTACTTATTATAAAACCAAGCCCTCCAGAGGCACGTTGTCATCGCTAACAGGGCTTCCATCTTCACCAGCTCCTCCTTCTGGGTTCACAGACTCCGGCCATTTGAATGGCCTAGCCAATGTGATGTCACGCCCACGTATTCACATGGAAGTCACGGCCGTGACACAGAGCTCTAGAGGGACACCATGAGTATGCGTTCCTTTCAAAGCACATGCCGGTGGCCTCACCAGCTGCAGCAACATCGAATATCTCCTAACCAATTCACCTTATTATAGGCTGGAGGTAGAACTGAACAGGCCAACTTTACTACCAATTTACACCACTGATACACCCCGTGTAAACGTGGCCTAAACGCTAAACATAAATTTACGGTCTTAATGTGCAAACCTTAAAAACCCCAAACTGATGATTCAGGGACAATCCGATCGCCTTAGGGGGTCAGGAAGGAATTTTTTCCCCTTTGGAGACCATCTGACCAAGGGGGTTTTTGCTTTCCTCTGAATCATCATAAGGTTTAGGGGTCAGAAAATGCATCATTTTTGAGGAGACACTGACCGATCTCCAATAGATAGATAGACAGATAGCTCAGGATCGCACTACGCACAGAGCTCAGGGTTCAGCCCCTTCTCAGCTGACCTCACCTGCACCACCTATAGAGCACCATATCCCAGTAGATATAGATAGATAGATAGATAGATAGATAGATAGATAGATAGATAGATAGATAGATAGATAGATAGATAGATAGATAGATAGATAGATAGATATTCCTAGAATAGACAGACAGGCCAGGGGTTCGTGGGAATTTCATAGGGCTTCTCCGCCAATGTCCGTCTTGATGTGTTTGATTTTCTCTGCTATTTCGCAGGGGCCCCTCGGGTCAGCCCTCGCTCCCCTTCCACATTAGACTGAATTGTAATGTTTATTATGGGATATAGAAAAGACATAAAGGGACTCCCAATTCATTAAATGAAAAATTCCTCCACTGGGACCCAGTTGCTTTCAGTGGGTCTCCAGGCCAGAACTATATCCAACAAAAGGGGAAGTTCTGAGCGTTGTAGCAGTGTTAGAGATTCTTTGTGGAGGACATTGAGGCCGGGTGTAGATGGAAGGATCTGTCTGGCCCGATTCACACAAACAAATGAGATAATGGTGAGCGATTGTGAACACTGAGCTATTGGGGTCCGTATACCTTTATCTGTCCCCTTTAAGATGAACAATTAAAGTGTACCTCAAGGCAAAACTGTCTTTTAGTTTTGGATAGTATGGGGAAGGGTTAGAACCTCTCTCAGGTTTTTATTGGTGTCCTCATTAAGGAAGTCACACTCTTTATGTGTACTGGTGAGTGTTGATCGTGAGAGAGAAAATAAATGGAAATGAGAAATGTTATAGCTGTCCCCAGAACAGGAATAGAGGGAAAGTCTTCCAAAGGTGACACCTATTGCAGAGACAAAACTCTAAAAGAAGAATTCTTTTCACTTTGGTAAAAGTCGTTTGATTTCCTCTCGAGTCTCTGGGACAGGAACACAGACAACAGAAATAAATGGGCAAGGGTCTCAACACTTCCATACTCTATTCAAGACTTAACAAAAATTTCTGAATATACGTAAATTTTAATGCGGTAATAAACCCCACACCAAAAGCTTCCCTGTCATTGGTAAATGGTTTCTAACATCTCTCTAACTGCTACATCTGCAGAAAAGCTTGTTATTTTGAAAAACAGCAGACTAACTGGCAAGATCACCAGGTGAAAATAAAGGAAAGAAAGCCTAAAACAGTAAACAAATGCAGCTATCACATCTAATGATTGGAAAGCTGCAATATAATAAAAGTTTGCTTTTGGATTTAATACCACTTAAAGCTCTACCTCCAATACTCACAAGCTCCACCTTTATTTGATGTATTTAAAGCACAATTTTAGGACTTCTGGAGGCTTCATACATCACATATGTCAGCATGGAGTCATCTGTGTCCTCTACCTTCCCTAGGAATGTTCTCATCCTTTTTTCTCCTCTTATGTTTCTACAGGTCATTGAAGATTTGTCATACACCACCACAGCGGACTATTTCTCCTTGGGATTGATAGTGTATGAGATGGCGCTGGGCAAGCATCCATTGCATAATGATATACAGAAAGAAGGAAAGGATGCGTGGAAGAAAATCCCCACCATGACCCCTCATTATCCAAAAGATATGGACTCTGGTCTCCATTATCTCTTAGTTATGGTAAGTATACACAGAGCTTTGCCTTCTCTTTACACACAAAACCCTTTTCAGGTTATATAGACCATGTTAGGCGTTCAGAACACACAACTGTACATTGTTCCCGACACACATTCATGTGACAATTCATTATAGCTAGCACTAGCTCTAGCACTGTTAAATGACTTTTTTTCTCTTTAGAAATGTCTTTTTGCTGGCACTGTTCTAAACAAGGGGAACATGCGCCTCTTTACAGGCATACTATAGACACCCCCCAGGTATGAAATTTAAAGGAATATTACACTTTTATTGTTTCACTTCAAGCAGTAATAAAATCACTGCTCCCGAAAAAACAGCCGTTTTAAAAACTTTTTTTGCATTGATGCATGTCCCCTGGGGCAGGACCTGGGTCCCCAAACATTTTCTAAGACAATACCATGCATATAAGCCTTTAAAATTAGCACTTTAGATTTTTCATCTTTGTGCCCCTTAGACTTTAACGGTGGGGGGGAGGGGTGTTCGGCTCATCCCTAGTGCTTACCTATATTCCCCCACAAAGGGAAATCTTACTTGTGTCTAATGTAACCTTTATCTCTTATTTTCACACAGACTCATCTGTTTCTTGCCATGGAATTCCTGATTGGAGGAGATCTTCGGAAACTGATAGAAACTTCAGCCCCACTTAAAGTCAACACCAGAAGGTAAGTCCAATGACTGGGTTGTGATGGAGTCTGAGGTGGCTGACCACTGAAAACAGTCAGTGACACACCCAGGCCCCTCCCACTGAGCCCCGTCCATTCACACCCCTATGTACTATAGGGGGCATCTCTTCTTATTTACCTTTTATTGGTCTGTGATGATTTTGATTGCTAAATCATATTTTTCTTTCTCCTTCAGACGTTTCACTGCCGAGATCATCTGTTGCCTGCAATCCCTGCATGCTGGTGGGGTCATCCATAGGTAAGTATTGTATTAAGCTGACTAACAATTACCCCTTGGCTTCTGCTATTTCTTGATGAATCAGGAAGACTTTTCAGTTGTGTTGCCTCCTGTAAAGTCTCCTTCCATCTGTTGCAGAAGTCTCCCTGCTCGTGCCATATTCTGCTTAATGTACGATTTATACAAAATCCAGCAAGAGGAGTGAGACCTCCTCCTGATGAATATAGCAGGTGGGCAGAGCTGGACACCCTGGAACAAAGATCTTCCTGTAGTCAGATATAAAAGAAGCTAATGTCCACCCATCAATCTTCATCCTTCTTTGTATACATGTATATTTGTATCTTTTCTCTCTTTAACTTAATGTGGGATATGCAGAGCTAACGGTACACTTCTTTTCTTCACAGAGATCTCAAACCTGAGAACATTCTACTGGACAGTGAGGGACACATAAGGATTGCAGACTTCGGCTTGTCACAGAGCGAAGTCTATAAGTACAAAAAGATCAGAGGATTTGTGGGTACAACATTTTACACGGCCCCAGAGGTATGATTCCAGATATCCTAATATTAGACTGAACTGTAATGTTTATTATGGGATATAGAAAAGACATAAAGGGACTCCCCTTTCATTAAATGAAAAATTCATCCACTGGGACCCAGTTGCTTTCAGTGGGTCTCCAGGCCAGAACTATATCCAACAAAAGGGGAAGTTCTGAGCGTTGTAGCAGTGTTGGAGCTTCTTTGTGGAGGACATTGAGGCCGGGTGTAGATGGAAGGATCTGTCTGGCTCGATTCACACAAACAAATGAGATAATAGTGAGCGATTGTGAACATTGAGCTATTGGGGTCCGTATACCTTTATCGGTCCCCTTTAAGATGAACAATTAAAGTGTACCCCAAGGCAAAACTGTCTTCTTTTAGTTTTGGATAGTATGGGGAAGGGTTAGATCCTCTCTCAGGTTTTTATTGGTGTCCTCATTAAGGAAGTCACACTCTTTATGTGTACTGGTGACTGTTGCTCGTGAGAGAGAAAATAAATGGAAATGAGAAATGTTATAGCTGTCCCCAGAACAGGAATAGAGAAAAAAGTCTTCCAAAGGCGACACCTATTGCAGAGACAAAACTCTAAAAGAAGAATTCTTTTCACTTTGGTAAAAGTCGTTTGATTTCCTCTTGAGTCTCTGGGACAGGAAGTGAGGGGAAATTTACCCAACAGAACACAGACAACAGAAATAAATGGGCAAGGGTCTCAACCCTTCCATACTCTATTCAAGACTTAACAAAAATTTCTGAATATACGTAAATTTTAATGCGGTAACAAACCCCACACCAAAAGCTTCCCTGTCAGTGGTAAATGGTTTCTAACATCTCTCTAACTGCTACATTTGCAGAAAAGCTTGTTATTTTGAAAAACAGCAGACTAACTGGCAAGATCACCAGGTGAAAATAAAGGAAAGAAAGCCTAAAACAGTAAACAAATGCAGCTATCACATCTAATGATTGGAAAGCTGCAATATAATAAAAGTTTGCTTTTGGATTTAATACTACTTAAAGCCCCACCTCCAATACTCACAAGCTCCACCTTTATTTGATGTATTTAAAGCACAATTTTAGGACTTCTGGAGGCTTCATACATCACATATGTCAGCATGGAGTCATCTGTGTCCTCTACCTTCCCTAGGAATGTTCTCATCCTTTTTTCTCCTCTTATGTTTCTACAGGTCATTAAAGATTTGTCATACACCACCACAGCGGACTATTTCTCCTTGGGATTGATAGTGTATGAGATGGTGCTGGGCAAGCATCCATTGCATAATGATATACAGAAAGAAGGAAAGGATGCGTGGAAGAAAATCCCCACCATGACCCCTCATTATCCAAAAGATATGGACTCTGGTCTCCATTATCTCTTAGTTATGGTAAGTATACGCAGAGCTTTGCCTTCTCTTTACACACAAAACCCTTTTCAGGTTATATAGACCATGTTAGGCGTTCAGAACACACAACTGTACATTGTTCCCGGCACACATTTATGTGACAATTCATTATAGCTAGCACTAGCTCTAGCACTGTTAAATGACTTTTTTTCTCTTTAGAAATGTCTTTTTGCTGGCACTGTTCTAAACAAGGGGAACATGCGCCTCTTTACAGGCATACTATAGACACCCCCCAGGTATGAAATTTAAAGGAATATTACACTTTTATTGTTTCACTTCAAGCAGTAATAAAATCACTGCTCCCGAAAAAACAGCCGTTTTAAAAACTTTTTTTGCATTGATGCATGTCCCCTGGGGCAGGACCTGGGTCCCCAAACATTTTCTAAGACAATACCATGCATATAAGCCTTTAAAATTAGCACTTTAGATTTTTCATCTTTGTGCCCCTTAGACTTTAACGGTGGGGGGGAGGGGTGTTCGGCTCATCCCTAGTGCTTACCTATATTCCCCCACAAAGGGAAATCTTACTTGTGTCTAATGTAACCTTTATCTCTTATTTTCACACAGACTCATCTGTTTCTTGCCATGGAATTCCTGATTGGAGGAGATCTTCGGAAACTGATAGAAACTTCAGCCCCACTTAAAGTCAACACCAGAAGGTAAGTCCAATGACTGGGTTGTGATGGAGTCTGAGGTGGCTGACCACTGAAAACAGTCAGTGACACACCCAGGCCCCTCCCACTGAGCCCCGTCCATTCACACCCCTATGTACTATAGGGGGCATCTCTTCTTATTTACCTTTTATTGGTCTGTGATGATTTTGATTGCTAAATCATATTTTTCTTTCTCCTTCAGACGTTTCACTGCCGAGATCATCTGTTGCCTGCAATCCCTGCATGCTGGTGGGGTCATCCATAGGTAAGTATTGTATTAAGCTGACTAACAATTACCCCTTGGCTTCTGCTATTTCTTGATGAATCAGGAAGACTTTTCAGTTGTGTTGCCTCCTGTAAAGTCTCCTTCCATCTGTTGCAGAAGTCTCCCTGCTCGTGCCATATTCTGCTTAATGTACGATTTATACAAAATCCAGCAAGAGGAGTGAGACCTCCTCCTGATGAATATAGCAGGTGGGCAGAGCTGGACACCCTGGAACAAAGATCTTCCTGTAGTCAGATATAAAAGAAGCTAATGTCCACCCATTAATCTTCATCCTTCTTTGTATACATGTATATTTGTATCTTTTCTCTCTAACTTAATGTGGGATATGCAGAGCTAACGGTACACTTCTTTTCTTCACAGAGATCTCAAACCTGAGAACATTCTACTGGACAGTGAGGGACACATAAGGATTGCAGACTTCGGCTTGTCACAGAGCGAAGTCTATAAGTACAAAAAGATCAGAGGATTTGTGGGTACAACATTTTACACGGCCCCAGAGGTATGATTCCAGATATCCTAATATTAGACTGAACTATAATGTTTATTATGGGATATAGAAAAGACATAAAGGGACTCCCCTTTCATTAAATGAAAAATTCCTCCACTGGGACCCAGTTGCTTTCAGTGGGTCTCCAGGCCAGAACTATATCCAACAAAAGGGGAAGTTCTGAGCGATGTAGCAGTGTTGGAGCTTCTTTGTGGAGGACATTGAGGCCGGGTGTAGATGGAAGGATCTGTCTGGCCCGATTCACACAAACAAATGAGATAATAGTGAGCGATTGTGAACATTGAGCTATTGGGGTCCGTATACCTTTATCTGTCCCCTTTAAGATGAACAATTAAAGTGTACCCCAAGGCAAAACTGTCTTCTTTTAGTTTTGGATAGTATGGGGAAGGGTTAGATCCTCTCTCAGGTTTTTATTGGTGTCCTCATTAGGGAAGTCACACTCTTTATGTGTACTGGTGACTGTTGCTCGTGAGAGAGAAAATAAATGGAAATGAGAAATGTTATAGCTGTCCCCAGAACAGGAATAGAGAAAAAAAATCTTCCAAAGGCGACACCTATTGCAGAGACAAAACTCTAAAAGAAGAATTCTTTTCACTTTGGTAAAAGTCGTTTGATTTCCTCTTGAGTCTCTGGGACAGGAAGTGAAGGGAAATTTACCTAACAGAACACAGACAACAGAAATAAATGGGCAAGGGTCTCAACCCTTCCATACTCTATTCAAGACTTAACAAAAATATCTGAATATACGTAAATTTTAATGCGGTAACAAACCCCACACCAAAAGCTTCCCTGTCAGTGGTAAATGGTTTCTAACATCTCTCTAACTGCTACATTTGCAGAAAAGCTTGTTATTTTGAAAAACAGCAGACTAACTGGCAAGATCACCAGGTGAAAATAAAGGAAAGAAAGCCTAAAACAGTAAACAAATGCAGCTATCACATCTAATGATTGGAAAGCTGCAATATAATAAAAGTTTGCTTTTGGATTTAATACTACTTAAAGCCCCACCTCCAATACTCACAAGCTCCACCTTTATTTGATGTATTTAAAGCACAATTTTAGGACTTCTGGAGGCTTCATACATCACATATGGCAGCATGGAGTCATCTATGTCTCCACCTGGCCTAGGAATGTTCTCATCCTTTTTTCTCCTCTTATGTTTCTACAGGTCATTGAAGATTTGTCATACACCACCACAGCGGACTATTTCTCCTTGGGATTGATAGTGTATGAGATGGCGCTGGGCAAGCATCCATTGCATAATGATATACAGAAAGAAGGAAAGGATGCGTGGAAGAAAATCCCCACCATGACCCCTCATTATGCAAAAGATATGGACTCTGGTCTCCATTATCTCTTACTTATGGTAAGTATACGCAGAGCTTTGCCTTCTCTTTACACACAAAACCCTTTTCAGCTTATATAGACCATGTTAGGCGTTCAGAACACACAACTGTACATTGTTCCCGGCACACATTCATGTGACAATTCATTATAGCTAGCACTAGCTCTAGCACTGTTAAATGACTTTTTTTCTCTTTAGAAATGTCTTTTTGCTGGCACTGTTCTAAACAAGGGGAACATGCGCCTCTTTACAGGCATACTATAGACACCCCCCAGGTATGAAATTTAAAGGAATATTACACTTTTATTGTTTCACTTCAAGCAGTAATAAAATCACTGCTCCCGAAAAAACAGCCGTTTTAAAAACTTTTTTGCATTGATGCATGTCCCCTGGGGCAGGACCTGGGTCCCCAAACATTTTTTAAGACAATACCATGCATATAAGCCTTTAAAATTAGCACTTTAGATTTTTCATGTTTGTGCCCCTTAGACTTTAACGGTGGTGGGGGGGGGGGGGGGGTTCGGCTCATCCCTAGTGCTTACCTATATTCCCCCACAAAGGGAAATCTTACTTGTGTCTAATGTAACCTTTATCTCTTATTTTCACACAGACTCATCTGTTTCTTGCCATGGAATTCCTGATTGGAGGAGATCTTCGGAAACTGATAGAAACTTCAGCCCCACTTAAAGTCAACACCAGAAGGTAAGTCCAATGACTGGGTTGTGATGGAGTCTGAGGTGGCTGACCACTGAAAACAGTCAGTGACACACCCAGGCCCCTCCCACTGAGCCCCGTCCATTCACACCCCTATGTACTATAGGGGGCATCTCTTCTTATTTACCTTTTATTGGTCTGTGATGATTTTGATTGCTAAATTTCAGTTGTGTTGCCTCCTGTAAAGTCTCCTTCCATCTGTTGCAGAAGTCTCCCTGCTCGTGCCATATTCTGCTTAATGTACGATTTATACAAAATCCAGCAAGAGGAGTGAGACCTCCTCCTGATGAATATAGCAGGTGGGCAGAGCTGGACACCCTGGAACAAAGATCTTCCTGTAGTCAGATATAAAAGAAGCTAATGTCCACCCATCAATCTTCATCCTTCTTTGTATACATGTATATTTGTATCTTTTCTCTCTTTAACTTAATGTGGGATATGCAGAGCTAACGGTACACTTCTTTTCTTCACAGAGATCTCAAACCTGAGAACATTCTACTGGACAGTGAGGGACACATAGGGATTGCAGACTTCGGCTTGTCACAGAGCGAAGTCTATAAGTACAAAAAGATCAAAGGATTTGTGGGTACAACATTTTACACGGCCCCAGAGGTATGATTCCAGATATCCTAATATTAGACTGAACTGTAATGTTTATTATGGGATATAGAAAAGACATAAAGGGACTCCCTTTTCATTAAATGAAAAATTCCTCCACTGGGACCCAGTTGCTTTCAGTGGGTCTCCAGGCCAGAACTATATCCAACAAAAGGGGAAGTTCTGAGCGTTGTAGCAGTGTTGGAGCTTCTTTGTGAAGGACATTGAGGCCAGGTGTAGATGGAAGGATCTGTCTGGCCCGATTCACACAAACAAATGAGATAATAGTGAGCGATTGTGAACATTGAGCTATTGGGGTCCGTATACCTTTATCTGTCCCCTTTAAGATGAACAATTAAAGTGTACCCCAAGGCAAAACTGTCTTCTTTTAGTTTTGGATAGTATGGGGAAGGGTTAGATCCTCTCTCAGGTTTTTATTGGTGTCCTCATTAAGGAAGTCACACTCTTTATGTGTACTGGTGACTGTTGCTCGTGAGAGAGAAAATAAATGGAAATGAGAAATGTTATAGCTGTCCCCAGAACAGGAATAGAGAAAAAAGTCTTCCAAAGGCGACACCTATTGCAGAGACAAAACTCTAAAAGAAGAACTCTTTTCACTTTGGTAAAAGTCGTTTGATTTCCTCTTGAGTCTCTGGGACAGGAAGTGAAGGGAAATTTACCCAACAGAACACAGACAACAGAAATAAATGGGCAAGGGTCTCAACCCTTCCATACTCTATTTAAGACTTAACAAAAATCTCTGAATATATGTAAATTTGAATGCGGTAATAAACCCCACATCAAAAGCTTCCCTGTCAGTGGTAAATGGTTTCTAACATCTCTCTAACTGCTACATCTGCAGAATAGCTTGTTATTTTGAAAAACAGCAGACTAACTGGCAAGATCACCAGGTGAAAATAAAGGAAAGAAAGCCTAAAACAGCAAACAAATGCAGCTATCACATCTAATGATTGGAAAGCTGCAATATAATAAATGTTTGCTTTTGGATTTAATACTACTTAAAGCCCCACCTCCAATACTCACAAGCTCCACCTTTATTTGATGTATTTAAAGCACAATTTTAGGACTTCTGGAGGATTCATACATCACATATGTCAACATGGAGTCATCTGTGTCTCCACCTGGCCTAGGAATGTTCTCATCCTTTTTTCTCCTCTTATGTTTCTACAGGTCATTGAAGATTTCTCATACACCACCACAGCGGACTATTTCTCCTTGGGATTGATAGTGTATGAGATGGCGCTGTGCAAGCATCCATTGCACAATGATATACAGAAAGAAGGAAAGGATGCGTGGAAGAAAATCCCCACCATGACCCCTCATTATCCAAAAGATATGGACTCTGGTCTCCATTATCTCTTAGTTATGGTAAGTATACGCAGAGCTTTGCCTTCTCTTTACACACAAAACTCTTTTCAGGTTATATAGACCATGTTAGGCGTTCAGAACACACAACTGTACATTGTTCCCGGCACACATTCATGTGGCTCATAGCAATACTTTTAGCACACTGACTGCTTAGTCTGAAAATCCTATTACAAAGGATGGGTAAGGAAAGCAGTTTTCTGTTACTGTTGGAATGGGCCCTTCAATTTCTGGAGACAATCCTTACACAGACAGTAAAAAGAATTCCCCTGGGACCGCCATCTCTGGAAGAACAAATCATGGCAGTTGTAGAATTAATAGAAAGATCATTTTTTTACATTCTTCATAACAATTCATTGTGAACTCTATTGTGTTTTAAACAACAAAAAAGAGTTTTCCTTTAAAACCTCTTATGAAGTAACATGGCAGAAATAATCCAATAATGAGATTGTGGCGGGTTTACAGGTAAAAGTAAGGAAGCTGAAATATGTCACTGTCAGAATCACAGATTACAATGGGGATATCTATTGGTCACATATTGTTATTGTTCTCTCAGTGTTTCTTATCATATCTCTTTCTTTTATACAGCTCTTATGTGGAGACCAGGATGAACGGGCACGCCTCGTAGGTGACATCAGACGGAATCCATTTTTCAAGACGATTGACTGGGCCGAGGTGGAGAAAAGAAATTTAAAGACATATTGTTGCCAAAGCTATGTCAATATATGAATGGCCTGGGCAATGATTTTGAGATGAGTAGAGAGGCCTTGTCTGCCACAATTAGTCATACCGAAGGAGGGGAAGGATTGTTTGCGGTGTTCCAGCTACAGGCCAATATCATTGCTAAATGCGGATACCAAATTATAAGCTAAAGTATTGGCTAGGCGAATGAAGGGGCTGATGAATACATTGGTACACCCCGATCAGTTAGGATTCACCCCAAGAGGTGTCCGAGAATGATTAGGTGGATTAAAACGCTTTACAGCCATCCCATGGCGTCTATAAAAGTCAACGGATGTCAGTCTGCCCCCCAAATGAAAAACGGGACGAGACAGGGCTGTCCCCTGTCCCCTTTGCTTTTTGTTTTATCCTTAGAACCATTGCTTGCAACAATCCGGAGTAATCCGGATATCAGTGGATTTAAGGTAGGGGAAGAGGAACATAAGCTCGCAGCATTCGCGGACGATGTACTATTTTATATAACAAAGCCTAGGATTACAATGCCCAACCTATTAAAACTTTTAAGACAATACGGGGAAATGTCGAACTTTAAAATAAACCTAGTGAAATCGGAAATCTTAAATATAAACCTTAGCGAAGTGGAGAAGTTGAAAAAGGAATTCCAATTCGCGTGAAAGAAAGAAATAAAGTACCTGGGAATAAAGTTAGCAAATTCTTTGGATAAGATCTATAAGATAAATTATATCCCCCTATTAGACAAAATTAAAACTGAAAGTATAAGATTAGTAAATAAACCTTTATCCTGGATAGCCGCATCAATGCCATAAAGATGGTTCTCCTCCCAAAAATTACATACAAGTTTCAGATGTTGCCAGTGGCGCTGCCACAGTTCTATATTAGAAAGCTGAAATCGATATTGATGAATACCATTTGGAAGAACAGGAAGCCAAGAATCTCCATTTCAACATTAAAACTGGGGAAAAAAAGAGGGGGGTTGGCATCCGCTGATATACAAAATTACTATAAGGCGATAATACTGTCCAGAGAGATAGAGTGGGAAAGAGACAACGAGGAGAAAAGATGGGTAAATATTGAAAACGATTTTAGTAAAGCACAACTGGGAACTATGGTGTGGAATCCCCCTAAATATAGAATTATAGACGAAAACACACATATACTGACACGGGTGGTACTAAGAACCTGGGACACAATGTACAAACAGATTAATAAGACATATAATTCACCCTTAATAGCACTAAAAGAAAAGGATTACTTTGCACCAGGAAAAAAAGAGTATTGGGGGAAATTGGATCAAAAATGATAGGGCACAATTAAGGGATATTATTAAAAAGGGAAAGATATTACCATATCTAGAATTAAAACAAAATGAGGAAGCATGGGTGATGGATGAATGGAGGATTGGTACTCGTAAATACTGGGGTCTATAAGTTTCATATTTATCTTTTTTATGGTCACAAATGAATTTTGCAAAAAGCATGGATAAAACACTACTATGATGTGAAAACGAGAAGGGACATATATGAACTTCAAAAATTGAATTAAGTCTCTCAAAGAGTTCGCTGAAGTGGCAAAAAAAATAAGAACTACAAGCACCTTCACCTCCCTTTATCTCCATTGCATAGAGCGGTGTTGCTTTGTAGTTCACAGACAGAAGCTGAGTAGGCTGATAACATTAACATCTCAGCTCATGGCACAGGAACTTACAAGGATGCTGGAACTATGACAGGATTAACAGGTATTTTTCTGTGCCTGCAGATGTATTTAGCCTAAAAAATAAAAAAATAAATGCAGCCTCCACCTCTAAGAATTATCTGGAATAGATATTATTGGGATTAGATATACATCAATGGTGTGTTAATGCAGTGCTTCTACTGACCACTAGAGGGAGTTTGGGGTAAGAGCTTAGAAGGATTCCCCTTGGGGTAATATGCTGCACATCGGGGGGTTGGGTTCACCAAGCTTTGCCACCATTTTCTGTATCAATCAGAAACACTAACGAATGTCTTTTTCTCTTTGCAGATTGTCAACGAACAGGATTATTTTACAATGGATATGGAGAAATGTATGGCCTGTGAAGACCGAGGCATTCTACTAAAGAAAAAGAACCAGGACAAATTCCAAGACTTTTCCTACATCTGCGAAAGTCTGAAGCAGAAACTAACATCATCTCCCCACAAGGGAAAAAATAATTTCACGCGGTAGTGAAGTCATAACAATAAAACAATGTCCACCTGCAAGATGATGCCCTAATGTGCTAGTATTAATCGCATCGCACATTATGAGGTACTTATTATAAAACCAAGCCCTCCAGAGGCACGTTGTCATCGCTAACAGGGCTTCCATCTTCACCAGCTCCTCCTTCTGGGTTCACAGACTCCGGCCATTTGAATGGCCTAGCCAATGTGATGTCACGCCCACGTATTCACATGGAAGTCACGGCCGTGACACAGAGCTCTAGAGGGACACCATGAGTATGCGTTCCTTTCAAAGCACATGCCGGTGGCCTCACCAGCTGCAGCAACATCGAATATCTCCTAACCAATTCACCTTATTATAGGCTGGAGGTAGAACTGAACAGGCCAACTTTACTACCAATTTACACCACTGATACACCCCGTGTAAACGTGGCCTAAACGCTAAACATAAATTTACGGTCTTAATGTGCAAACCTTAAAAACCCCAAACTGATGATTCAGGGACAATCCGATCGCCTTAGGGGGTCAGGAAGGAATTTTTTTTCCCTTTGGAGACCATCTGACCAAGGGGGTTTTTGCTTTCCTCTGAATCATCATAAGGTTTAGGGGTCAGAAAAGGCATCATTTTTGAGGAGTCACTGACCGATCTCCAATAGATAGATAGACAGATAGCTCAGGATCGCACTACGCACAGAGCTCAGGGTTCAGCCCCTTCTCAGCTGACCTCACCTGCACCACCTATAGAGCACCATATCCCAGGAGATAGATAGATAGATAGATAGATAGATAGATAGATAGATAGATAGATAGATAGATAGATAGATAGATAGATAGATAGATAGATAGATATTCCTAGAATAGACAGACAGGCCAGGGGTTCGTGGGAATTTCATAGGGCTTCTCCGCCAATGTCCGTCTTGATGTGTTTGATTTTCTCTGCTATTTCGCAGGGGCCCCTCGGGTCAGCCCTCGCTCCCCTTCCACATTAGACTGAATTGTAATGTTTATTATGGGATATAGAAAAGACATAAAGGGACTCCCAATTCATTAAATGAAAAATTCCTCCACTGGGACCCAGTTGCTTTCAGTGGGTCTCCAGGCCAGAACTATATCCAACAAAAGGGGAAGTTATGAGCGTTGTAGCAGTGTTAGAGATTCTTTGTGGAGGACATTGAGGCCGGGTGTAGATGGAGGATCTGTCTGGCCCGATTCACACAAACAAATGAGATAATGGTGAGCGATTGTGAACACTGAGCTATTGGGGTCCGTATACCTTTATCTGTCCCCTTTAAGATGAACAATTAAAGTGTACCTCAAGGCAAAACTGTCTTTTAGTTTTGGATAGTATGGGGAAGGGTTAGAACCTCTCTCAGGTTTTTATTGGTGTCCTCATTAAGGAAGTCACACTCTTTATGTGTACTGGTGAGTGTTGATCGTGAGAGAGAAAATAAATGGAAATGAGAAATGTTATAGCTGTCCCCAGAACAGGAATAGAGGGAAAGTCTTCCAAAGGTGACACCTATTGCAGAGACAAAACTCTAAAAGAAGAATTCTTTTCACTTTGGTAAAAGTCGTTTGATTTCCTCTCGAGTCTCTGGGACAGGAACACAGACAACAGAAATAAATGGGCAAGGGTCTCAACACTTCCATACTCTATTCAAGACTTAACAAAAATTTCTGAATATACGTAAATTTTAATGCGGTAATAAACCCCACACCAAAAGCTTCCCTGTCATTGGTAAATGGTTTCTAACATCTCTCTAACTGCTACATCTGCAGAAAAGCTTGTTATTTTGAAAAACAGCAGACTAACTGGCAAGATCACCAGGTGAAAATAAAGGAAAGAAAGCCTAAAACAGTAAACAAATGCAGCTATCACATCTAATGATTGGAAAGCTGCAATATAATAAAAGTTTGCTTTTGGATTTAATACCACTTAAAGCTCTACCTCCAATACTCACAAGCTCCACCTTTATTTGATGTATTTAAAGCACAATTTTAGGACTTCTGGAGGCTTCATACATCACATATGTCAGCATGGAGTCATCTGTGTCCTCTACCTTCCCTAGGAATGTTCTCATCCTTTTTTCTCCTCTTATGTTTCTACAGGTCATTGAAGATTTGTCATACACCACCACAGCGGACTATTTCTCCTTGGGATTGATAGTGTATGAGATGGCGCTGGGCAAGCATCCATTGCATAATGATATACAGAAAGAAGGAAAGGATGCGTGGAAGAAAATCCCCACCATGACCCCTCATTATCCAAAAGATATGGACTCTGGTCTCCATTATCTCTTAGTTATGGTAAGTATACACAGAGCTTTGCCTTCTCTTTACACACAAAACCCTTTTCAGGTTATATAGACCATGTTAGGCGTTCAGAACACACAACTGTACATTGTTCCCAGCACACATTCATGTGACAATTCATTATAGCTAGCACTAGCTCTAGCACTGTTAAATGACTTTTTTTCTCTTTAGAAATGTCTTTTTGCTGGCACTGTTCTAAACAAGGGGAACATGCGCCTCTTTACAGGCATACTATAGACACCCCCCAGGTATGAAATTTAAAGGAATATTACACTTTTATTGTTTCACTTCAAGCAGTAATAAAATCACTGCTCCCGAAAAAACAGCCGTTTTAAAAACTTTTTTTGCATTGATGCATGTCCCCTGGGGCAGGACCTGGGTCCCCAAACATTTTTTAAGACAATACCATGCATATAAGCCTTTAAAATTAGCACTTTAGATTTTTCATCTTTGTGCCCCTTAGACTTTAACGGTGGGGGGGGGGGGGGTGTTCGGCTCATCCCTAGTGCTTACCTATATAACCCCACAAAAGGGAAATCTTACTTGTGTCTAATGTAACCTTTATCTCTTATTTTCACACGGACTCATCTGTTTCTTGCCATGGAATTCCTGATTGGAGGAGATCTTCGGAAACTGATAGAAACTTCAGCCCCACTTAAAGTCAACACCAGAAGGTAAGTCCAATGACTGGGTTGTGATGGAGTCTGAGGTGGCTGACCACTGAAAACAGTCAGTGACACACCCAGGCCCCTCCCACTGAGCCCCGTCCATTCACACCCCTATGTACTATAGGGGGCATCTCTTCTTATTTACCTTTTATTGGTCTGTGATGATTTTGATTGCTAAATCATATTTTTCTTTCTCCTTCAGACGTTTCACTGCCGAGATCATCTGTTGCCTGCAATCCCTGCATGCTGGTGGGGTCATCCATAGGTAAGTATTGTATTAAGCTGACTAACAATTACCCCTTGGCTTCTGCTATTTCTTGATGAATCAGGAAGACTTTTCAGTTGTGTTGCCTCCTGTAAAGTCTCCTTCCATCTGTTGCAGAAGTCTCCCTGCTCGTGCCATATTCTGCTTAATGTACGATTTATACAAAATCCAGCAAGAGGAGTGAGACCTCCTCCTGATGAATATAGCAGGTGGGCAGAGCTGGACACCCTGGAACAAAGATCTTCCTGTAGTCAGATATAAAAGAAGCTAATGTCCACCCATCAATCTTCATCCTTCTTTGTATACATGTATATTTGTATCTTTTCTCTCTTTAACTTAATGTGGGATATGCAGAGCTAACGGTACACTTCTTTTCTTCACAGAGATCTCAAACCTGAGAACATTCTACTGGACAGTGAGGGACACATAAGGATTGCAGACTTCGGCTTGTCACAGAGCGAAGTCTATAAGTACAAAAAGATCAGAGGATTTGTGGGTACAACATTTTACACGGCCCCAGAGGTATGATTCCAGATATCCTAATATTAGACTGAACTGTAATGTTTATTATGGGATATAGAAAAGACATAAAGGGACTCCCCTTTCATTAAATGAAAAATTCCTCCACTGGGACCCAGTTGCTTTCAGTGGGTCTCCAGGCCAGAACTATATCCAACAAAAGGGGAAGTTCTGAGTGTTGTAGCAGTGTTGGAGCTTCTTTGTGGAGGACATTGAGGCCGGGTGTAGATGGAAGGATCTGTCTGGCTCGATTCACACAAACAAATGAGATAATAGTGAGCGATTGTGAACATTGAGCTATTGGGGTCCGTATACCTTTATCTGTCCCCTTTAAGATGAACAATTAAAGTGTACCCCAAGGCAAAACTGTCTTCTTTTAGTTTTGGATAGTATGGGGAAGGGTTAGATCCTCTCTCAGGTTTTTATTGGTGTCCTCATTAAGGAAGTCACACTCTTTATGTGTACTGGTGACTGTTGCTCGTGAGAGAGAAAATAAATGGAAATGAGAAATGTTATAGCTGTCCCCAGAACAGGAATAGAGAAAAAAGTCTTCCAAAGGCGACACCTATTGCAGAGACAAAACTCTAAAAGAAGAATTCTTTTCACTTTGGTAAAAGTCGTTTGATTTCCTCTTGAGTCTCTGGGACAGGAAGTGAGGGGAAATTTACACAACAGAACACAGACAACAGAAATAAATGGGCAAGGGCCTCAACCCTTCCATACTCTATTCAAGACTTAACAAAAATTTCTGAATATACGTAAATTTTAATGCGGTAACAAACCCCACACCAAAAGCTTCCCTGTCAGTGGTAAATGGTTTCTAACATCTCTCTAACTGCTACATTTGCAGAAAAGCTTGTTATTTTGAAAAACAGCAGATTAACTGGCAAGATCACCAGGTGAAAATAAAGGAAAGAAAGCCTAAAACAGTAAACAAATGCAGCTATCACATCTAATGATTGGAAAGCTGCAATATAATAAAAGTTTGCTTTTGGATTTAATACTACTTAAAGCCCCACCTCCAATACTCACAAGCTCCACCTTTATTTGATGTATTTAAAGCACAATTTTAGGACTTCTGGAGGCTTCATACATCACATATGTCAGCATGGAGTCATCTGTGTCCTCTACCTTCCCTAGGAATGTTCTCATCCTTTTTTCTCCTCTTATGTTTCTACAGGTCATTAAAGATTTGTCATACACCACCACAGCGGACTATTTCTCCTTGGGATTGATAGTGTATGAGGTGGTGCTGGGCAAGCATCCATTGCATAATGATATACAGAAAGAAGGAAAGGATGCGTGGAAGAAAATCCCCACCATGACCCCTCATTATCCAAAAGATATGGACTCTGGTCTCCATTATCTCTTAGTTATGGTAAGTATACGCAGAGCTTTGCCTTCTCTTTACACACAAAACCCTTTTCAGGTTATATAGACCATGTTAGGCGTTCAGAACACACAACTGTACATTGTTCCCGGCACACATTTATGTGACAATTCATTATAGCTAGCACTAGCTCTAGCACTGTTAAATGACTTTTTTTCTCTTTAGAAATGTCTTTTTGCTGGCACTGTTCTAAACAAGGGGAACATGCGCCTCTTTACAGGCATACTATAGACACCCCCCAGGTATGAAATTTAAAGGAATATTACACTTTTATTGTTTCACTTCAAGCAGTAATAAAATCACTGCTCCCGAAAAAACAGCCGTTTTAAAAACTTTTTTTGCATTGATGCATGTCCCCTGGGGCAGGACCTGGGTCCCCAAACATTTTTTAAGACAATACCATGCATATAAGCCTTTAAAATTAGCACTTTAGATTTTTCATCTTTGTGCCCCTTAGACTTTAACGGTGGGGGGGGGGGGGTGTTCGGCTCATCCCTAGTGCTTACCTATATAACCCCACAAAAGGGAAATCTTACTTGTGTCTAATGTAACCTTTATCTCTTATTTTCACACGGACTCATCTGTTTCTTGCCATGGAATTCCTGATTGGAGGAGATCTTCGGAAACTGATAGAAACTTCAGCCCCACTTAAAGTCAACACCAGAAGGTAAGTCCAATGACTGGGTTGTGATGGAGTCTGAGGTGGCTGACCACTGAAAACAGTCAGTGACACACCCAGGCCCCTCCCACTGAGCCCCGTCCATTCACACCCCTATGTACTATAGGGGGCATCTCTTCTTATTTACCTTTTATTGGTCTGTGATGATTTTGATTGCTAAATCATATTTTTCTTTCTCCTTCAGACGTTTCACTGCCGAGATCATCTGTTGCCTGCAATCCCTGCATGCTGGTGGGGTCATCCATAGGTAAGTATTGTATTAAGCTGACTAACAATTACCCCTTGGCTTCTGCTATTTCTTGATGAATCAGGAAGACTTTTCAGTTGTGTTGCCTCCTGTAAAGTCTCCTTCCATCTGTTGCAGAAGTCTCCCTGCTCGTGCCATATTCTGCTTAATGTACGATTTATACAAAATCCAGCAAGAGGAGTGAGACCTCCTCCTGATGAATATAGCAGGTGGGCAGAGCTGGACACCCTGGAACAAAGATCTTCCTGTAGTCAGATATAAAAGAAGCTAATGTCCACCCATCAATCTTCATCCTTCTTTGTATACATGTATATTTGTATCTTTTCTCTCTTTAACTTAATGTGGGATATGCAGAGCTAACGGTACACTTCTTTTCTTCACAGAGATCTCAAACCTGAGAACATTCTACTGGACAGTGAGGGACACATAAGGATTGCAGACTTCGGCTTGTCACAGAGCGAAGTCTATAAGTACAAAAAGATCAGAGGATTTGTGGGTACAACATTTTACACGGCCCCAGAGGTATAATTCCAGATATCCTAATATTAGACTGAACTATAATGTTTATTATGGGATATAGAAAAGACATAAAGGGACTCCCCTTTCATTAAATGAAAAATTCCTCCACTGGGACCCAGTTGCTTTCAGTGGGTCTCCAGGCCAGAACTATATCCAACAAAAGGGGAAGTTCTGAGCGATGTAGCAGTGTTGGAGCTTCTTTGTGGAGGACATTGAGGCCGGGTGTAGATGGAAGGATCTGTCTGGCCCGATTCACACAAACAAATGAGATAATAGTGAGCGATTGTGAACATTGAGCTATTGGGGTCCGTATACCTTTATCTGTCCCCTTTAAGATAAACAATTAAAGTGTACCCCAAGGCAAAACTGTCTTCTTTTAGTTTTGGATAGTATGGGGAAGGGTTAGATCCTCTCTCAGGTTTTTATTGGTGTCCTCATTAGGGAAGTCACACTCTTTATGTGTACTGGTGACTGTTGCTCGTGAGAGAGAAAATAAATGGAAATGAGAAATGTTATAGCTGTCCCCAGAACAGGAATAGAGAAAAAAAGTCTTCCAAAGGCGACACCTATTGCAGAGACAAAACTCTAAAAGAAGAATTCTTTTCACTTTGGTAAAAGTCGTTTGATTTCCTCTTGAGTCTCTGGGACAGGAAGTGAAGGGAAATTTACCCAACAGAACACAGACAACAGAAATAAATGGGCAAGGGTCTCAACCCTTCCATACTCTATTCAAGACTTAACAAAAATTTCTGAATATACGTAAATTTTAATGCGGTAACAAACCCCACACTAAAAGCTTCCCTGTCAGTGGTAAATGGTTTCTAACATCTCTCTAACTGCTAAATTTGCAGAAAAGCTTGTTATTTTGAAAAACAGCAGACTAACTGGCAAGATCACCAGGTGAAAATAAAGGAAAGAAAGCCTAAAACAGTAAACAAATGCAGCTATCACATCTAATGATTGGAAAGCTGCAATATAATAAATGTTTGCTTTTGGATTTAATACTACTTAAAGCCCCACCTCCAATACTCACAAGCTCCACCTTTATTTGATGTATTTAAAGCACAATTTTAGGACTTCTGGCGGCTTCATACATCACATGTCAGCATGGAGTCATCTGTGTCTCCACCTGGCCTAGCAATGTTCTCATCCTTTTTTCTCCTCTTATGTTTCTACAGGTCATTGAAGATTTGTCATACACCACCACAGCGGACTATTTCTCCTTGGGATTGATAGTGTATGAGATGGCGCTGGGCAAGCATCTATTGCATAATGATATACAGAAAGAAGGAAAGGATGCATGGAAGAAAATCCCCACCATGACCCCTCATTATCCAAAAGATATGGACTCTGGTCTCCATTATCTCTTAGTTATGGTACGTATACGCAGAGCTTTGCCTTCTCTTTACACACAAAACTCTTTTCAGGTTATATAGACCATGTTAGGAGTTCAGAACACACAACTGTACATTGTTCCCGAAACACATTCATGTGGCTCATAGCAAATCTTTTAGCACACTGACTGCTTAGTCTGAAAATCCTATTACAAAGGATGGGTAAGGAAAGCAGTTTTCTGTTACTGTGGGAATGGGCCCTTCAATTTCTGGAGACAATCCTTACACAGACAGTAAAAAGAATTCCCCTGGGACCGCCATCTCTGGAAGAACAAATCATGGCAGTTGTAGAATTAATAGAAAGATCATTTTTTTACATTCTTCATAACAATTCATTGTGAACTCTATTGTGCTTTAAACAACAACAAAAAAAAGAATTTTCCTTTAAAACCTCTTATGAAGTAACATGGCAGAAATAATCCAATGATAAGATTGTGGCGGGTTTACAGGTAAGAGTAAGGAAGCTGAAATTTGTCGCTGTCAGAATCACAGATTACAATGGGGATATCTATTGGTCACATATTGTTATTGTTCTCTCAGTGTTTATTATCATATCTCTTTCTTTTATACAGCTCTTATGTGGAGACCAGGATGAACGGGCACGCCTCGTACGTGACATCAGACGGAATCCATTTTTCAAGACGATTGACTGGGCCGAGGTGGAGAAAAGAAATTTAAAGACATATTGTTGCCAAAGCTACGTCAATATATGAATGGCCTGGGCAATGATTTTGAGATGAGTAGAGAGGCCTTGTCTGCCACAATTACAGTCATACCGAAGGAGGGGAAGGATTGTTTGCGGTGTTCCAGCTACAGGCCAATATCATTGCTAAATGCGGATACCAAATTATAAGCTAAAGTATTGGCTAGGCGAATGAAGGGGCTGATGAATACATTGGTACACCCCGATCAGTTAGGATTCACCCCAAGAGGTGTCCGAGAATGATTAGGTGGATCCTTTTTTCTCCTCTTATGTTTCTACAGGTCATTGAAGATTTGTCATACACCACCACAGCGGACTATTTCTCCTTGGGAATAATAGTGTATGAGATGGCGCTGGGCAATCATCCATTGCATAATGATATACAGAAAGAAGGAAAGGATACGCGGAAGAAAATCCCCACCATGACCCCTCATTATCCAAAAGATATAGACTCTGGTCTCCCATTATCTCTTAGTTATGGTAAGTATACGCAGAGCTTTGCCTTCTCTTTACACACAAAACCCTTTTCAGGTTATATAAGACCATGTTAGGCGTTCAGAACACACAACTGTACATTGTTCCCGGCACACATTCATGTGGCTCATAGCAATACTTTTAGCACACTGACTACTTAGTCTGAAAATGCTATTACAAAGGATGGGTAAGGAAAGCAGTTTTCTGTTACTGTTGGAATTAGGGGTGCAACGGATCAAAAAACTCACGGTTCGGATCGTTTCTCGGATCAGGAGTCACGGTTCGGATCATTTTCGGATCAACAAAAAAAAATCTCCCCCACTGTAATATCCACAATCTCCCTATTGGCAGAGTATATTGGCAGAGTATTGGCAGGGCATTGCAGAGTATTGGCAGGGCATTGCAGAGTATTGGCACTGCTGCCATCCGATCTCTCCCCTCCACTGTACAGATCAATACACAGAGGGGAGAGAGGAACCGGCGTCATGACATGACGCCGGTTTGTTACAAGTGATCGCTCCGTCATTTGATGGAGCGATCACGTGCTAAGCGGCCGCCGGGTGTACCAAGATGACCGCCGCTCCGGAGCTAGGCCGAAGCCGCGGCCTTTCCTATGGCCAAGGCCACAGAGCACTCCGCGGATCGCGGGTGTCCGGTACGGATCAACCTCTGCGGATCGGATCACGGATCGATGACGATCCATTGCACCCCTAGTTGGAATGGGCCCTTCAATTTCTGGAGACAATCCTTACACAGACAGTAAAAATAATTCCCCTGGGACCGCCATCTCTGGAAGAACAAATCATGGCAGTTGTAGAATTAATAGAAAGATCATTTTTTTACATTCTTCATAACAATTCATTGTGAACTCTATTGTGCTTTAAACAACAAAAAAAAAAAGAATTTTCCTTTAAAACCTCTTATGAAGTAACATGGCAGAAATAATCCAATGATAAGATTGTGGCGGGTTTACAGGTAAAAGTAAGGAAGCTGAAATATGTCGCTGTCAGAATCACAGATTACAATGGGGATATCTATTGGTCACATATTGTTATTGTTCTCTCAGTATTTCTTATCATATCTCTTTCTTTTATACAGCTCTTATGTGGAGACCAGGATGAACGGGCACGCCTCGTACGTGACATCAGACGGAATCCATTTTTCAAGACGATTGACTGGGCCGAGGTGGAGAAAAGAAATTTAAAGACATATTGTTGCCAAAGCTACGTCAATATATGAATGGCCTGGGCAATGATTTTGAGATGAGTAGAGAGGCCTTGTCTGCCACAATTACAGTCATACCGAAGGAGGGGAAGGATTGTTTGCGGTGTTCCAGCTACAGGCCAATATCATTGCTAAATGCGGATACCAAATTATAAGCTAAAGTATTGGCTAGGCGAATGAAGGGGCTGATGAATACATTGGTACACCCCGATCAGTTAGGATTCACCCCAAGAGGTGTCCGAGAATGATTAGGTGGATTAAAACGCTTTACAGCCATCCCATGGCGTCTATAAAAGTCAACGGATGTCAGTCTGCCTCCTAAATGAAAAACGGGACGAGACAGGGCTGTCCCCTGTCCCCTTTGCTTTTTGTTTTATCCTTAGAACCATTGCTTGCAACAATCCGGAGTAATCCGGATATCAGTGGATTTAAGGTAGGGGAAGAGGAACATAAGCTCGCAGCATTCGCGGACGATGTACTATTTTATATAACAAAGCCTAGGATTACAATGCCCAACCTATTAAAACTTTTAAGACAATACGGGGAAATGTCGAACTTTAAAATAAACCTAGTGAAATCGGAAATCTTAAATATAAACCTTAGCGAAGTGGAGAAGTTGAAAAAGGAATTCCAATTCGCGTGAAAGAAAGAAATAAAGTACCTGGGAATAAAGTTAGCAAATTCTTTGGATAAGATCTATAAGATAAATTATATCCCCCTATTAGACAAAATTAAAACTGAAAGTATAAGATTAGTAAATAAACCTTTATCCTGGGTAGGCCGCATCAATGCCATAAAGATGGTTCTCCTCCCAAAAATTACATACAAGTTTCAGATGTTGCCAGTGGCGCTGCCACAGTTCTATATTAGAAAGCTGAAATCAATATTGATGAATACCATTTGGAAGAACAGGAAGCCAAGAATCTCCATTTCAACATTAAAACTGGGAAAAAAAAGAGGGGGGTTGGCATCCGCTGATATACAAAATTACTATAAGGCGATAATACTGTCAAGAGAGATAGAGTGGGAAAGAGACAACGAGGAGAAAAGATGGGTAAATATTGAAAAAGATTTTAGTAAAGCACAACTGGGAACTATGGTGTGGAATCCCCCTAAATATAGAATTATAGACGAAAACACACATATACTGACACGGGTGGTACTAAGAACCTGGGACACAATGTACAAACAGATTAATAAGACATATAATTCACCCTTAATAGCACTAAAAGAAAAGGATTACTTTGTACCAGGAACAAAAGAGTATTGGGGGAAATTGGATCAAAAATGATAGGGCACAATTAAGGGATATTATTAAAAAGGGAAAGATATTACCATATCTAGAATTAAAACAAAATGAGGAAGCATGGGTGATGGATGAATGGAGGATTGGTACTCGTAAATACTGGGGTCTATAAGTTTCATATTTATCTTTTTTATGGTCACAAATGAATTTTGCAAAAAGCATTGATAAAACGCTACTATGATGTGAAAACGAGAAGGGACATATATGAACTTCAAAAATTGAATTAAGTCTCTCAAAGAGTTCGCTGAAGTGGCAAAAAAAATAAGAACTACAAGCACCTTCACCTCCCTTTATCTCCATTGCATAGAGCGGTGTTGCTTTGTAGTTCACAGACAGAAGCTGAGTAGGCTGATAACATTAACATCTCAGCTCATGGCACAGGAACTTACAAGGATGCTGGAACTATGACAGGATTAACAGGTATTTTTCTGTGCCTGCAGATGTATTTAGCCTAAAAAATAAAAAAATAAATGCAGCCTCCACCTCTAAGAATTATCTGGAATAGATATTATTGGGATTAGATATATATCAATGGTGTGTTAATGCAGTGCTTCTACTGACCACTAGAGGGAGTTTGGGGTAAGAGCTTAGAAGGATTCCCCTTGGGGTAATATGCTGCACATCGGGGGGTTGGGTTCACCAAGCTTTGCCACCATTTTCTGTATCAATCAGAAACACTAACGAATGTCTTTTTCTCTTTGCAGATTGTCAACGAACAGGATTATTTTACAATGGATATGGAGAAATGTATGGCCTGTGAAGACCGAGGCATTCTAGTAAAGAAAAAGAACGAGGACAAATTCCAAGACTTTTCCTACATCTGCGAAAGTCTGAAGCAGAAACTAACATCATCTCCCCACAAGGGAAAAAATAATTTCACGCGGTAGTGAAGTCATAACAATAAAACAATGTCCACCTGCAAGATGATGCCCTAATGTGCTAGTATTAATCGCATCGCACATTATGAGGTACTTATTATAAAACCAAGCCCTCCAGAGGCACGTTGTCATCGCTAACAGGGCTTCCATCTTCACCAGCTCCTCCTTCTGGGTTCACAGACTCCGGCCATTTGAATGGCCTAGCCAATGTGATGTCACGCCCACGTATTCACATGGAAGTCACGGCCGTGACACAGAGCTCTAGAGGGACACCATGAGTATGCGTTCCTTTCAAAGCACATGCCGGTGGCCTCACCAGCTGCAGCAACATCGAATATCTCCTAACCAATTCACCTTATTATAGGCTGGAGGTAGAACTGAACAGGCCAACTTTACTACCAATTTACACCACTGATACACCCCGTGTAAACGTGGCCTAAACGCTAAACATAAATTTACGGTCTTAATGTGCAAACCTTAAAAACCCCAAACTGATGATTCAGGGACAATTCGATCGCCTTACGGGGTCAGGAAGGAATTTTTTCCCCTTTGGAGACCATCTGACCAAGGGGGTTTTTGCTTTCCTCTGAATCATCATAAGGTTTAGGGGTCAGAAAAGGCATCATTTTTGAGGAGTCACTGACCGATCTCCAATAGATAGATAGACAGATAGCTCAGGATCGCACTACGCACAGAGCTCAGGGTTCAGCCCCTTCTCAGCTGACCTCACCTGCACCACCTATAGAGCACCATATCCCAGTAGATAGAGATAGATAGATAGATAGATAGATAGATAGATAGATAGATAGATAGATAGATAGATAGATAGATAGATAGATAGATAGATAGATAGATAGATATTCCTAGAATAGACAGACAGGCCAGGGGTTCGTGGGAATTTCATAGGGCTTCTCCGCCAATGTCCGTCTTGATGTGTTTGATTTTCTCTGCTATTTCGCAGGGGCCCCTCGGGTCAGCCCTCGCTCCCCTTCCACATTAGACTGAATTGTAATGTTTATTATGGGATATAGAAAAGACATAAAGGGACTCCCAATTCATTAAATGAAAAATTCCTCCACTGGGACCCAGTTGCTTTCAGTGGGTCTCCAGGCCAGAACTATATCCAACAAAAGGGGAAGTTCTGAGCGTTGTAGCAGTGTTAGAGATTCTTTGTGGAGGACATTGAGGCCGGGTGTAGATGGAAGGATCTGTCTGGCCCGATTCACACAAACAAATGAGATAATGGTGAGCGATTGTGAACACTGAGCTATTGGGGTCCGTATACCTTTATCTGTCCCCTTTAAGATGAACAATTAAAGTGTACCTCAAGGCAAAACTGTCTTTTAGTTTTGGATAGTATGGGGAAGGGTTAGAACCTCTCTCAGGTTTTTATTGGTGTCCTCATTAAGGAAGTCACACTCTTTATGTGTACTGGTGAGTGTTGATCGTGAGAGAGAAAATAAATGGAAATGAGAAATGTTATAGCTGTCCCCAGAACAGGAATAGAGGGAAAGTCTTCCAAAGGTGACACCTATTGCAGAGACAAAACTCTAAAAGAAGAATTCTTTTCACTTTGGTAAAAGTCGTTTGATTTCCTCTCGAGTCTCTGGGACAGGAACACAGACAACAGAAATAAATGGGCAAGGGTCTCAACCCTTCCATACTCTATTCAAGACTTAACAAAAATTTCTGAATATACGTAAATTTTAATGCGGTAACAAACCCCACACCAAAAGCTTCCCTGTCAGTGGTAAATGGTTTCTAACATCTCTCTAACTGCTACATTTGCAGAAAAGCTTGTTATTTTGAAAAACAGCAGACTAACTGGCAAGATCACCAGGTGAAAATAAAGGAAAGAAAGCCTAAAACAGTAAACAAATGCAGCTATCACATCTAATGATTGGAAAGCTGCAATATAATAAAAGTTTGCTTTTGGATTTAATACTACTTAAAGCCCCACCTCCAATACTCACAAGCTCCACCTTTATTTGATGTATTTAAAGCACAATTTTAGGACTTCTGGAGGCTTCATACATCACATATGTCAGCATGGAGTCATCTGTGTCCTCTACCTTCCCTAGGAATGTTCTCATCCTTTTTTCTCCTCTTATGCTTCTACAGGTCATTAAAGATTTGTCATACACCACCACAGCGGACTATTTCTCCTTGGGATTGATAGTGTATGAGATGGTGCTGGGCAAGCATCCATTGCATAATGATATACAGAAAGAAGGAAAGGATGCGTGGAAGAAAATCCCCACCATGACCCCTCATTATCCAAAAGATATGGACTCTGGTCTCCATTATCTCTTAGTTATGGTAAGTATACGCAGAGCTTTGCCTTCCCTTTACACACAAAACCCTTTTCAGGTTATATAGACCATGTTAGGCGTTCAGAACACACAACTGTACATTGTTCCCGGCACACATTTATGTGACAATTCATTATAGCTAGCACTAGCTCTAGCACTGTTAAATGACTTTTTTCTCTTTAGAAATGTCTTTTTGCTGGCACTGTTCTAAACAAGGGGAACATGCGCCTCTTTACAGGCATACTATAGACACCCCCCAGGTATGAAATTTAAAGGAATATTACACTTTTATTGTTTCACTTCAAGCAGTAATAAAATCACTGCTCCCGAAAAAACAGCCGTTTTAAAAACTTTTTTTGCATTGATGCATGTCCCCTGGGGCAGGACCTGGGTCCCCAAACATTTTCTAAGACAATACCATGCATATAAGCCTTTAAAATTAGCACTTTAGATTTTTCATGTTTGTGCCCCTTAGACTTTAACGGTGGGGGGGAGGGGTGTTCGGCTCATCCCTAGTGCTTACCTATATTCCCCCACAAAGGGAAATCTTACTTGTGTCTAATGTAACCTTTATCTCTTATTTTCACACAGACTCATCTGTTTCTTGCCATGGAATTCCTGATTGGAGGAGATCTTCGGAAACTGATAGAAACTTCAGCCCCACTTAAAGTCAACACCAGAAGGTAAGTCCAATGACTGGGTTGTGATGGAGTCTGAGGTGGCTGACCACTGAAAACAGTCAGTGACACACCCAGGCCCCTCCCACTGAGCCCCGTCCATTCACACCCCTATGTACTATAGGGGGCATCTCTTCTTATTTACCTTTTATTGGTCTGTGATGATTTTGATTGCTAAATCATATTTTTCTTTCTCCTTCAGACGTTTCACTGCCGAGATCATCTGTTGCCTGCAATCCCTGCATGCTGGTGGGGTCATCCATAGGTAAGTATTGTATTAAGCTGACTAACAATTACCCCTTGGCTTCTGCTATTTCTTGATGAATCAGGAAGACTTTTCAGTTGTGTTGCCTCCTGTAAAGTCTCCTTCCATCTGTTGCAGAAGTCTCCCTGCTCGTGCCATATTCTGCTTAATGTACGATTTATACAAAATCCAGCAAGAGGAGTGAGACCTCCTCCTGATGAATATAGCAGGTGGGCAGAGCTGGACACCCTGGAACAAAGATCTTCCTGTAGTCAGATATAAAAGAAGCTAATGTCCACCCATCAATCTTCATCCTTCTTTGTATACATGTATATTTGTATCTTTTCTCTCTTTAACTTAATGTGGGATATGCAGAGCTAACGGTACACTTCTTTTCTTCACAGAGATCTCAAACCTGAGAACATTCTACTGGACAGTGAGGGACACATAGGGATTGCAGACTTCGGCTTGTCACAGAGCGAAGTCTATAAGTACAAAAAGATCAAAGGATTTGTGGGTACAACATTTTACACGGCCCCAGAGGTATGATTCCAGATATCCTAATATTAGACTGAACTGTAATGTTTATTATGGGATATAGAAAAGACATAAAGGGACTCCCTTTTCATTAAATGAAAAATTCCTCCACTGGGACCCAGTTGCTTTCAGTGGGTCTCCAGGCCAGAACTATATCCAACAAAAGGGGAAGTTCTGAGCGTTGTAGCAGTGTTGGAGCTTCTTTGTGAAGGACATTGAGGCCAGGTGTAGATGGAAGGATCTGTCTGGCCCGATTCACACAAACAAATGAGATAATAGTGAGCGATTGTGAACATTGAGCTATTGGGGTCCGTATACCTTTATCTGTCCCCTTTAAGATGAACAATTAAAGTGTACCCCAAGGCAAAACTGTCTTCTTTTAGTTTTGGATAGTATGGGGAAGGGTTAGATCCTCTCTCAGGTTTTTATTGGTGTCCTCATTAAGGAAGTCACACTCTTTATGTGTACTGGTGACTGTTGCTCGTGAGAGAGAAAATAAATGGAAATGAGAAATGTTATAGCTGTCCCCAGAACAGGAATAGAGAAAAAAGTCTTCCAAAGGCGACACCTATTGCAGAGACAAAACTCTAAAAGAAGAACTCTTTTCACTTTGGTAAAAGTCGTTTGATTTCCTCTTGAGTCTCTGGGACAGGAAGTGAAGGGAAATTTACCCAACAGAACACAGACAACAGAAATAAATGGGCAAGGGTCTCAACCCTTCCATACTCTATTTAAGACTTAACAAAAATCTCTGAATATATGTAAATTTGAATGCGGTAATAAACCCCACATCAAAAGCTTCCCTGTCAGTGGTAAATGGTTTCTAACATCTCTCTAACTGCTACATCTGCAGAATAGCTTGTTATTTTGAAAAACAGCAGACTAACTGGCAAGATCACCAGGTGAAAATAAAGGAAAGAAAGCCTAAAACAGCAAACAAATGCAGCTATCACATCTAATGATTGGAAAGCTGCAATATAATAAATGTTTGCTTTTGGATTTAATACTACTTAAAGCCCCACCTCCAATACTCACAAGCTCCACCTTTATTTGATGTATTTAAAGCACAATTTTAGGACTTCTGGAGGATTCATACATCACATATGTCAACATGGAGTCATCTGTGTCTCCACCTGGCCTAGGAATGTTCTCATCCTTTTTTCTCCTCTTATGTTTCTACAGGTCATTGAAGATTTCTCATACACCACCACAGCGGACTATTTCTCCTTGGGATTGATAGTGTATGAGATGGCGCTGGGCAAGCATCCATTGCAGTGATATACAGAAAGAAGGAAAGGATGCGTGGAAGAAAATCCCCACCATGACCCCTCATTATCCAAAAGATATGGACTCTGGTCTCCATTATCTCTTAGTTATGGTAAGTATACGCAGAGCTTTGCCTTCTCTTTACACACAAAACTCTTTTCAGGTTATATAGACCATGTTAGGCGTTCAGAACACACAACTGTACATTGTTCCCGGCACACATTCATGTGGCTCATAGCAATACTTTTAGCACACTGACTGCTTAGTCTGAAAATCCTATTACAAAGGATGGGTAAGGAAAGCAGTTTTCTGTTACTGTTGGAATGGGCCCTTCAATTTCTGGAGACAATCCTTACACAGACAGTAAAAAGAATTCCCCTGGGACCGCCATCTCTGGAAGAACAAATCATGGCAGTTGTAGAATTAATAGAAAGATCATTTTTTTACATTCTTCATAACAATTCATTGTGAACTCTATTGTGTTTTAAACAACAACAAAAAAGAGTTTTCCTTTAAAACCTCTTATGAAGTAACATGGCAGAAATAATCCAATAATGAGATTGTGGCGGGTTTACAGGTAAAAGTAAGGAAGCTGAAATATGTCACTGTCAGAATCACAGATTACAATGGGGATATCTATTGGTCACATATTGTTATTGTTCTCTCAGTGTTTCTTATCATATCTCTTTCTTTTATACAGCTCTTATGTGGAGACCAGGATGAACGGGCACGCCTCGTAGGTGACATCAGACGGAATCCATTTTTCAAGACGATTGACTGGGCCGAGGTGGAGAAAAGAAATTTAAAGACATATTGTTGCCAAAGCTATGTCAATATATGAATGGCCTGGGCAATGATTTTGAGATGAGTAGAGAGGCCTTGTCTGCCACAATTAGTCATACCGAAGGAGGGGAAGGATTGTTTGCGGTGTTCCAGCTACAGGCCAATATCATTGCTAAATGCGGATACCAAATTATAAGCTAAAGTATTGGCTAGGCGAATGAAGGGGCTGATGAATACATTGGTACACCCCGATCAGTTAGGATTCACCCCAAGAGGTGTCCGAGAATGATTAGGTGGATTAAAACGCTTTACAGCCATCCCATGGCGTCTATAAAAGTCAACGGATGTCAGTCTGCCCCCCAAATGAAAAACGGGACGAGACAGGGCTGTCCCCTGTCCCCTTTGCTTTTTGTTTTATCCTTAGAACCATTGCTTGCAACAATCCGGAGTAATCCGGATATCAGTGGATTTAAGGTAGGGGAAGAGGAACATAAGCTCGCAGCATTCGCGGACGATGTACTATTTTATATAACAAAGCCTAGGATTACAATGCCCAACCTATTAAAACTTTTAAGACAATACGGGGAAATGTCGAACTTTAAAATAAACCTAGTGAAATCGGAAATCTTAAATATAAACCTTAGCGAAGTGGAGAAGTTGAAAAAGGAATTCCAATTCGCGTGAAAGAAAGAAATAAAGTACCTGGGAATAAAGTTAGCAAATTCTTTGGATAAGATCTATAAGATAAATTATATCCCCCTATTAGACAAAATTAAAACTGAAAGTATAAGATTAGTAAATAAACCTTTATCCTGGATAGGCCGCATCAATGCCATAAAGATGGTTCTCCTCCCAAAAATTACATACAAGTTTCAGATGTTGCCAGTGGCGCTGCCACAGTTCTATATTAGAAAGCTGAAATCGATATTGATGAATACCATTTGGAAGAACAGGAAGCCAAGAATCTCCATTTCAACATTAAAACTGGGGAAAAAAAGAGGGGGGTTGGCATCCGCTGATATACAAAATTACTATAAGGCGATAATACTGTCCAGAGAGATAGAGTGGGAAAGAGACAACGAGGAGAAAAGATGGGTAAATATTGAAAACGATTTTAGTAAAGCACAACTGGGAACTATGGTGTGGAATCCCCCTAAATATAGAATTATAGACGAAAACACACATATACTGACACGGGTGGTACTAAGAACCTGGGACACAATGTACAAACAGATTAATAAGACATATAATTCACCCTTAATAGCACTAAAAGAAAAGGATTACTTTGCACCAGGAAAAAAAGAGTATTGGGGGAAATTGGATCAAAAATGATAGGGCACAATTAAGGGATATTATTAAAAAGGGAAAGATATTACCATATCTAGAATTAAAACAAAATGAGGAAGCATGGGTGATGGATGAATGGAGGATTGGTACTCGTAAATACTGGGGTCTATAAGTTTCATATTTATCTTTTTTATGGTCACAAATGAATTTTGCAAAAAGCATGGATAAAACACTACTATGATGTGAAAACGAGAAGGGACATATATGAACTTCAAAAATTGAATTAAGTCTCTCAAAGAGTTCGCTGAAGTGGCAAAAAAAAAAAAAAAGTAAGAACTACAAGCACCTTCACCTCCCTTTATCTCCATTGCATAGAGCGGTGTTGCTTTGTAGTTCACAGACAGAAGCTGAGAAGGCTGATAACATTAACATCTCAGCCTATGGCACAGGAACTTACAAGGATGCTGGAACTATGACAGGATTAACAGGTATTTTTCAGTGCCTGCAGATGTATTTAGCCTAAAAAATAAAAAAATAAATGCAGCCTCCACCTCTAAGAATTATCTGGAATAGATGTTATTGGGATTAGATATACATCAATGGTGTGTTAATGCAGTGCTTCTACTGACCACTAGAGGGAGTTTGGGGTAAGAGCTTAGAAGGATTCCCCTTGGGGTAATATGCTGCACATCGGGGGGTTGGGTTCACCAAGCCTTGCCACCATTTTCTGTATCAATCAGAAACACTAACGAATGTATTTTTCTCTTTGCAGATTGTCAACGAACAGGATTATTTTACAATGGATATGGAGAAATGTATGGCCTGTGAAGACCGAGGCATTCCACTAAAGAAAAAGAACCAGGACAAATTCCAAGACTTTTCCTACATCTGCGAAAGTCTGAAGCAGAAACTAACGTCATCTCCCCACAAGGGAAAAAATAATTTCACGCGGTAGTGAAGTCATAACAATAAAACAATGTCCACCTGCAAGATGATGCCCTAATGTGCTAGTATTAATCGCATCGCACATTATGAGGTACTTATTATAAAAGCAAGCCCTCCAGAGGCACGTTGTCACCGCTAACAGGGTTTCCATCTTCACCAGCACCTCCTTCCGGGTTCACAGACTGAGGCCATTTGAATGGCCTAGGCACTGTGATGTCACGCCCACGTATTCACATGGAAGTCACGGCCGTGACACAGAGCTCCAGAGGGACACCATGAGTATGCGTTCCTTTCAAAGCACATGCCGGTGGCCTCACCAGCTGCAGCAACATCGAAAATCTCCTAACCAACAACTGAACAAGCCAACTTTACTACCAATTTACACCACTGATACACCCCATGTAAACGTGGCCTAAACGCTAAACATAAATTTACGGTCTTAATGTGCGAACCTTAGAAACCCCAAACTGATGATTCAGGGACAATCCGATTGCCTTAGGGGGTCAGGAAGGAATTTTTTCCCCTTTGGAGATCATCTGACTAAGGGGGGTTTTTGCCTTCCTCTGAATCATAAGGTTTAGGGGTCAGAAAAGGCATCATTTTTGAGGAGTCACTGACCGATCTTCAATAGATGGCTCAGGATTGCACTACGCACAGAGCTCAGGGTTCAGCCCCTTCTCAGCTCTGACCTCACCTGCACCACCTATAGAGCACCATGTCCCAGTAGATAGAGATAGATAGATAGATAGATAGATAGATAGATAGATAGATAGATAGATAGATAGATAGATAGTCCTAGAATAGACAGACAGGCCAGGGGTTCTTGGGAATTTCATAGGGCTTCTCCGCCAATGTTCGTCTTGATGTGTTTGTTTTTCTCTGCTATTTCGCAGGGGCCCCTCGGGTCAGCCCTCGCTCCCCTTCCACATTAGACTGAATTGTAATGTTTATTATGGGATATAGAAAAGACATAAAGGGACTCCCCTTTCATTAAATGAAAAATTCCTCCACTGGGACCCAGTTGCTTTCAGTGGGTCTCCAGGCCAGAACTATATCCAACAAAAGGGGAAGTTCTGAGAGTTGTAGCAGTGTTGGAGCTTCTTTGTGGAGGACATTGAGGCCGGGTGTAGATGGAGGATCTGTCTGGCCCGATTCACACAAACAAATGAGATAATGGTGAGCGATTGTGAACATTGAGCTCTTGGGGTCCGTATACCTTTATCTGTCCCCTTTAAGATGAACAATTAAAGTGTACCTCAAGGCAAAACTGTCTTCTTTTAGTTTTGGATAGTATGGGGAAGGGTTAGAACCTCTCTCAGGTTTTTATTGGTGTCCTCATTAAGGAAGTCACACTCTTTATGTGTACTGGTGAGTGTTGCTCGTGAGAGAGAAAATAAATGGAAATGAGAAATGTTATAGCTGTCCCCAGAACAGGAATAGAGGGAAAGTCTTCCAAAGGCGACACCTATTGCAGAGACAAAACTCTAAAAGAAGAAATCTTTTCACTTTGGTAAAAGTCGTTTGATTTCCTCTTGAGTCTCTGGGACAGGAAGTGAAGGGAAATTTAGCCAACAGAACACAGGCAACAGAAATAAATGGGCAAGGGTCTCAACCCTTCCATACTCTATTCAAGACTTAACAAAAATGTCTGAATATACGTCAATTTTAATGCGGTAATAAACCCCACACCAAAAGCTTCCCTGTCAGTGGTAAATGGTTTCTAACATCTCTCTAACTGCTACATCTGCAGAATAGCTTGTTATTTTGAAAAACAGCAGACTAACTGGCAAGATCACCAGGTGAAAATAAAGGAAAGAAAGCCTAAAACAGTAAACAAATGCAGCTATCACATCTAATGATTGGAAAGCTGAAATATAATTAATGTTTGCTTTTGGATTTAATACCACTTAAAGCCCCACCTCCAATACTCACAAGCTCCACCTTTATTTTATGTATTTAAAGCACAATTTTAGGACTTCTGGAGGCTTTATACATCACATATGTCAGCATGGAGTCGTCATCTGTGTCCTCTACCTTCCCTAGGAATGTTCTCATCCTTTTTTCTCCTCTTATGTTTCTACAAGTCATTGAAGATTTGTCATACACCACCACAGTGGACTATTTCTCCTTGGGATTGATAGTGTATGAGATGGCGCTGGGCAAGCATCCATTGCATAATGATATACAGAAAGAAGGAAAGGATGCATGGAAGAAAATCCCCACCATGACCCCTCATTATCCAAAAGATATGGACTCTGGTCTCCATTATCTCTTAGTTATGGTAAGTATACGCAGAGCTTTGCCTTCTCTTTACACACAAAACTCTTTTCAGGTTATATAGACCATGTTAGGAGTTCAGAACACACAACTGTACATTGTTCCCGAAACACATTCATGTGGCTCATAGCAAATCTTTTAGCACACTGACTGCTTAGTCTGAAAATCCTATTACAAAGGATGGGTAAGGAAAGCAGTTTTCTGTTACTGTGGGAATGGGCCCTTCAATTTCTGGAGACAATCCTTACACAGACAGCAAATAGAATTCCCCTGGGACCGCCATCTCTGGAAGTTGTAGAATTAATAGAAAGATCATTTTTTTACATTCTTCATAACAATTCATTGTGAACTCTATTATATTTTAACCGGTTCAATACAGGGCAATTCTACCCCCTTCCTTCCCAGGCCAAATTTTAGTTTTCAGCGCTGTCGCACTTTGAACGTCAATTGCGCGGTCGTGCGACGTTGTACCCAAAAAAATGACGTCCTTTTTTCACCACAAATAGAGCTTTCTTTTGGTGGTATTTGATCGCCTCTGCGGTTTTTATTTTTTGCGCTATAAACAAAAGAAGAGCGACAATTTTGAAAAAAACACAATATTTTTTACTTTTTGCTATAATAAATATCCCAATTTTTTTTTTAAAAAACTAATTTTTTCCTCAGTTTCGGCCGATACATATTCTTCTACATATTTTTGGTTAAAAAAAAACGCAATAAGCGTATATTGATTGGTTTGCGCAAAAGTTATATCGTCTACAAAATAGGGGATAGATTTATGGCATTTTTAAAAAAAAAAAATTATTTATTTTTTTAGCGGCGATCGCGATTTTTTTTCGTGACTGCGACATTATGGCGGACACATCGGACACTTTTGACACATTTTTGGGACCGTTCACATTTATACAGCGATCAATGCTATACAATTGCATTGATTACTGTGTAAATGTGACAGGCAGTGAAGGGGTTAACCACTAGGGGGCGGGGAGGGGTTAATATGTTTCCTAGGGAGTGATTACTAACTGAAGGGGGAGGGGACGCTCAAGGGGAGGAGACCGATCAGTGTTCCTCCGTTCTGGGAACACAGATCGCTCTCCTCAGAGCTGACAGGCTGTGGATCTGTGTGTTTACACACACAGATCCACATGCCGGCCCGGTTAACGGGCAATCGCGGGTGCCCGGCGGACATCACGGCCGCCGGGCACACGCACCGGGTCCCGAGGAACGCGGCGGGCGCACGCGCGCGCTCCCGGCGGTGCGCGCGCGCCCCCTAGGCGGCCGGGAATCCCAGGACGTCATATGACGCCCACCCAGGATGGGAGATCCCATCCCAGGACGTCATATGACTATGGGCGGGTAGGGAAGTGGTTAAACAACAACAAAAAAAGAATTTTCCTTTAAAACCTCTTATGAAGTAACAAGGCAGAAATAATCCAATCATGACATGGTGTCGGTTTTACAGGCAAAAGTAAGGAAGCTGAAATATGTCACTGTCAGAATCACAGATTACCATGGGGATATCTATTGGTCACATATTGTTATTGTTCTCTCAGTGTTTATTATCATATCTCTTTCTTCTTTACAGCTCTTATGTGGAGACCAGGATGAACGGGCACGCCTGGTATGTGACATCAGACGGAATCCATTTTTCAAGAAGACTGACTGGGCCGAGGTGGAGAAAAGAAAGTCACTGTCAGGTCACCTTGAGGCTAGGTGACAGATGCACACCATTGGGATCAGGAGTGCACCGCAAGGCAGTGGACCCTACGGCTGACTGCTGCGGATGGGAGTCCGGGTATAAGGAAGGCAGGGCCGCTGGAACACCAACACGGATCCCACCGGGGTTAGAGCGTAGGATTCCCTGGGGCGCGGAGTCTAAGAGCCAGCAGGTGTTCACCAGAGCCTCTAGTGGTGAGGATGGACTGGGCTGCAACTGGCTCCAGGTCGCGACCCCCAGGGTCCCCCAGCTCACACCCACAGTAGGCAACAGAAGGATAGGGATAGTAAAGGAATAAGCCAAGGTCAGGGCCACAAGCAGACAAGGACAACAGAGTACACGCCAAGGTTCAGAGTCACAGGCAAACAGGAATAGTCGGGGACACTCCAAAGGTCAGGGTCACGAGCAGACAGGAATAGTATAGAACACGCCAAGGTCGGTAACAGAAATAAATGTAGAACACACGGCAGGCAGGAACAGGAAGCCAAACACACATAGGTTGATCAGCAGGGCTGACCTGCAGTGCAGAGGTTAATAAAGAGTTCTCTGATAGGAGCTGGGGTGGAGCCATGCTAGAGGAGAGTTAATAAAAGCAGTCAGGTGAGAGACAGCTGGTCTTTGGAGATGAACACATGGAGACAGGTAAGCAGACAAACAAACTCTATTGCATAACCATGACAGTCACCCCCAACATTTACACCAGAACCGGTAAGTATATGAATAATGGAGGGGTCTATGTACATTGAGGGAGGGGAGATTTTCAGCAGCCTCTAAGATGTGTTGTTTGTACAGAATTCTCCCATTTGTGATCACTGCACAAGCACATGGTCTGGGGACTCATGTGAATGAATTCTGTTTATTATTAGTAATAATTATTGTGTATGCGTCAGATGCTTTGACCTGTTTTATTTAACTTAGTGATCCTGCCAGTAACACATTTCCTGTCCTGGGGTGACAACACTGACTTACTGTATCTATAGAGAAGAAGTGTTGTCACCCTAGCCTGATCTACAACACTACAACAGAACTACAAACACCTTTACCTTCCCTTTATCTCCATTGCATAGAGCGGTGTTGCTTTGTAGTTCACAGACAGAAGCTGAGAAGGCTGATAACATTGACATCTCAGCTCATGGCACAGGAACTTACAAGGATGCTGGAATTATGACAGGATTAACAGGTATTTTTCTGTGCCTGCAGATGCATTTAGCCTAAAAAATAAATGCAGCCTCCACCTCTAAGAATTATCTGGAATAGATGTTATTGGGATTAGATATACATCAATGGTGTGTTAATGCAGTGCTTCCTCTGACCACTAGAGGGAGCTTGGGGTAAGAGCTTAGGAGGATTCCCCTTGGGGTAATCTGCTGCACATTTGGGGGCTGGGTTCACCAAGCTTTGCCACCATTTTCTGTATCAATCAGAAACACTAACGAATGTCTTTTTCTCTTTGCAGATTGTCAACGAACAGGATTATTTTACAATGGATATGAAGAAATGTATGGCCTGTGAAGACCGAGGCATTCCACTAAAGAAGAAGCACCAGGACAAATTCCAAGACTTTTCCTACATCTGCAAAAGTCTGAAGCAGAAACTAACGTCATCTCCCCACTAAGGAATAAATAATTTCACGCGGTAGTGAAGTCATAACAATAAAACAATGTCCACCTGCAAGGTGATGCCATAATGTGCTAGTATCCATCGCATCGCACATTATGAGGTACTTATTGTAAAACCAAGCCCTCCAGAGGCACGTTGTCACCGCTAACAGGGCTTCCATCTTCACCAGCTCCTCCTTCCGGGTTCACAGACTCCGGCCGTTTGAATGGGCTAGCCACGATGATGTCACTCCCACATATGCACATGGAAGTCACGGCCGTGACACAGAGCTCTAGAGGGACGCCATGAGTATGCGTTCCTTTCAAAGCACATGTGCCGGTGACCTCACCAGCTGCAGCAACATCGCATATCTCCTAACCAATTCACGTGGCCTAAACGCTAAACATAAATTTACGGTCTTAATGTGCGAACCTTAGAAACCCCAAACTGATGATTCAGGGACAATCCGATTGCCTTAGGGGGTCAGGAAGGAATTTTTTCCCCTTTGGAGACCATCTGACCAAGGGGGGTTTTTGCCTTCCTCTGAATCATAAGGTTTAGGGGTCAGAAAAGGCATCATTTTTGAGGAGTCACTGACCGATCTCCAATAGATAGCTCAGGATTGCACTAAGCACAGAGCTCAGGGTTCAGCCCCTTCTCAGCTCTGACCTCACCTGCACCACCTATAGAGCACCATGTCCCAGTAGATAGAGATATAGAGATAGATAGATAGATCGATAGATCGATAGATAGATAGATAGATATTCCTAGAATAGACAGACAGGCCAGGGGTTCATGGGAATTTCATAGGGCTTCTCCGCCAATGTCCGTCTTGATGTGTTTGATTTTCTCTGCTATTTTGCAGGGGCCCCTCGGGTCAGCCCTCGCTCCCCTTCCACATTAGACTGAATTGTAATGTTTATTATGGGATATAGAAAAGACATAAAGGGACTCCCCTTTCATTAAATGAAAAATTCCTCCACTGGGACCCAGTTGCTTTCAGTGGGTCTCCAGGCCAGAACTATATCCAACAAAAGGGGAAGTTCTGAGAGTTGTAGCAGTGTTGGAGCTTCTTTGTGGAGGACATTGAGGCCGGGTGTAGATGGAGGATCTGTCTGGCCCGATTCACACAAACAAATGAGATAATGGAGAGCGATTGTGAACATTGAGCTCTTGGGGTCCGTATACCTTTATCTGTCCCCTTTAAGATGAACAATTAAAGTGTACCTCAAGGCAAAACTGTCTTCTTTTAGTTTTGGATAGTATGGGGAAGGGTTAGAACCTCTCTCAGGTTTTTATTGGTGTCCTCATTAAGGAAGTCACACTCTTTATGTGTACTGGTGAGTGTTGCTCGTGAGAGAGAAAATAAATGGAAATGAGAAATGTTATAGCTGTCCCCAGAACAGGAATAGAGGGAAAGTCTTCCAAAGGCGACACCTATTGCAGAGACAAAACTCTAAAAGAAGAATTCTTTTCACTTTGGTAAAAGTCGTTTGATTTCCTCTTGAGTCGCTGGGACAGGAAGTGAAGGGAAATTTAGCCAACAGAACACAGGCAACAGAAATAAATGGGCAAGGGTCTCAACCCTTCCATACTCTATTCAAGACTTAACAAAAATGTCTGAATATACGTCAATTTTAATGCGGTAATAAACCCCACACCAAAAGCTTCCCTGTCAGTGGTAAATGGTTTCTAACATCTCTCTAACTGCTACATCTGCAGAATAGCTTGTTATTTTGAAAAACAGCAGACTAACTGGCAAGATCACCAGGTGAAAATAAAGGAAAGAAAGCCTAAAACAGTAAACAAATGCAGCTATCACATCTAATGATTGGAAAGCTGAAATATAATAAATGTTTGCTTTTGGATTTAATACCACTTAAAGCCCCACCTCCAATACTCACAAGCTCCACCTTTATTTTATGTATTTAAAGCACAATTTTAGGACTTCTGGAGGCTTTATACATCACATATGTCAGCATGGAGTCATCTGTGTCTCTACCTGGCCTAGGAATGTTCTCATCCTTTTTTCTCCTTTTATGTTTCTACAGGTCATTGAAGATTTGTCATACACCACCACAGCGGACTATTCCTCCTTGGGATTGATAGTGTATGAGATGGCGCTGGGCAAGCATCTATTGCATAATGATATACAGAAAGAAGGAAAGGATGCATGGAAGAAAATCCCCACCATGACCCCTCATTATCCAAAAGATATGGACTCTGGTCTCCATTATCTCTTAGTTATGGTACGTATACGCAGAGCTTTGCCTTCTCTTTACACACAAAACTCTTTTCAGGTTATATAGACCATGTTAGGAGTTCAGAACACACAACTGTACATTGTTCCCGAAACACATTCATGTGGCTCATAGCAAATCTTTTAGCACACTGACTGCTTAGTATGAAAATCCTATTACAAAGGATGGGTAAGGAAAGCAGTTTTCTGTTACTGTGGGAATGGGCCCTTCAATTTCTGGAGACAATCCTTACACAGACAGCAAATAGAATTCCCCTGGGACCGCCATCTCTGGAAGTTGTAGAATTAATAGAAAGATCATTTTTTTACATTCTTCATAACAATTCATTGTGAACTCTATTATGTTTTAAACAACAACAAAAAAAGAATTTTCCTTTAAAACCTCTTATGAAGTAACATGGCAGAAATAATCCAATCATGACATGGTGTCGGTTTTACAGGCAAAAGTAAGGAAGCTGAAATATGTCACTGTCAGAATCACAGATTACCATGGGGATATCTATTGAACACATATTGTTATTGTTCTCTCAGTGTTTATTATCATATCTCTTTCTTCTTTACAGCTCTTATGTGGAGACCAGGATGAACGGGCACGCCTGGTATGTGACATCAGACGGAATCCATTTTTCAAGAAGACTGACTGGGCCGAGGTGGAGAAAAGAAAGTCACTGTCAGGTCACCTTGAGGCTAGGTGACAGATGCACAGCATTGGGTTCAGGAGTGCACCGCAAGGCAGTGGACCCTACGGCTGACTGCTGCGGATGGGAGTCCGGGTATAAGGAAGGCAGGTCTGCTGGAACACCAACACGGATCCCACCGGGGTTAGAGCGTAGGATTCCCTGGGGCGCGGAGTCTAAGAGCCAGCAGGTGTTCACCAGAGCCTCTAGTGGTGAGGATGGACTGGGCTGCAACTGGCTCCAGGTCGCGACCCCCAGGGTCCCCCAGCTCACACCCACAGTAGGCAACAGAAGGATAGGGATAGTAAAGGAATAAGCCAAGGTCAGGGCCACAAGCAGACAAGGACAACAGAGTACACGCCAAGGTTCAGAGTCACAGGCAAACAGGAATAGTCGGGGACACTCCAAAGGTCAGGGTCACGAGCAGACAGGAATAGTATAGAACACGCCAATTTCGGTAACAGAAATAAATGTAGAGCACACGGCAGGCAGGAACAGGAAGCCAAACACACATAGGTTGATCAGCAGGGCTGACCTGCAGTGCAGAGGTTAATAAAGAGTTCTCTGATAGGGGCTGGGGTGGAGCCATGCTAGAGGAGAGTTAATAAAAGCAGTCAGGTGAGAGACAGCTGGTCTTTGGAGATGAACACATGGAGACAGGTAAGCAGACAAACAAACTCTATTGCATAACCATGACAGTCACCCCCAACATTTACACCAGAACCGGTAAGTATATGAATAATGGAGGGGTCTATGTACATTGAGGGAGGGGAGATTTTCAGCAGCCTCTAAGATGTGTTGTTTGTACAGAATTCTCCCATTTGTGATCACTGCACAAGCACATGGTCTGGGGACTCATGTGAATGAATTCTGTTTATTATTAGTAATAATTATTGTGTATGCGTCAGATGCTTTGACCTGTTTTATTTAACTTAGTGATCCTGCCAGTAACACATTTCCTGTCCTGGGGTGACAACACTGACTTACTGTATCTATAGAGAAGAAGTGTTGTCACCCTAGCCTGATCTACAACACTACAACAGAACTACAAACACCTTCACCTCCCTTTATCTCCATTGCATAGAGCGGTGTTGCTTTGTAGTTCACAGACAGAAGCTGAGAAGGCTGATAACATTGACATCTCAGCTCATGGCACAGGAACTTACAAGGATGCTGGAACTATGACAGGATTAACAGGTATTTTTCTGTGCCTGCAGATGCATTTAGCCTAAAAAATAAATGCAGCCTCCACCTCTAAGAATTATCTGGAATAGATGTTATTGGGATTAGATATACATCAATGGTGTGTTAATGCAGTGCTTCCTCTGACCACTAGAGGGAGCTTGGGGTAAGAGCTTAGGAGGATTCCCCTTGGGGTAATCTGCTGCACATTGGGGGGCTGGGTTCACCAAGCTTTGCCACCATTTTCTGTATCAATCAGAAACACTAACGAATGTTTTTTTCTCTTTGCAGATTGTCAGGATTATTTTACAATGGATATGAAGAAATTTATGGCCTGTGAAGACCAAGGCATTCCACTAAAGAAGAAGTACCAGGACAAATTCCAAGACTTTTCCTACATCTGCGAAAGTCTGAAGCAGAAACTAACGTCATCTCCCCATTAAGGAATAAATAATTTCACGCGGTAGTGAAGTCATAACAATAAAACAATGTCCACCTGCAAGGTGATGCCATAATGTGCTAGTATCCATCGCACCGCACATTATGAGGTACTTATTATAAAACCAAGCCCTCCAGAGGCACGTTGTCACCGCTAACAGGGCTTCCATCTTCACCAGCTCCTCCTTCCGGGTTCACAGACTCCGGCCGTTTGAATGGGCTAGCCACGATGATGTCACTCCCACGTATGCACATGGAAGTCACGGCCGTGACACAGAGCTCTAGAGGGACGCCATGAGTATGCGTTCCTTTCAAAGCACATGTGCCGGTGACCTCACCAGCTGCAGCAACATCGCATATCTCCTAACCAATTCACGTGGCCTAAACGCTAAACATAAATTTACGGTCTTGATGTGCGAACCTTAGAAACCCCAAACTGATGATTCAGGGACAATCCGATCGCCTTAGGGGGTCAGGAAGGAGTTTTTTCCCCTTTGGAGACCATCTGACTAAGGGGGGTTTTCGCCTTCCTCTGAATCATCGTAAGGTTTAGGGGTCTGAAAAGGCATCATTTTTGAGGAGTCACTGACCGATCTCCAATAGATAGACAGACAGATAGCTCAGGATTGCACTACGCACAGAGCTTAGGGTTCAGGATTGCACTACGTACTTGACATTTGTAGCTGACCCTAGTGAGGAGCGTAGAGATGCCTGGCTGTCTGCCCAGGATGCGTTGAATAGGCTTACTTCTTCCACGGCGGAGCGGAAACACTTCTTCGGTAAACTCGCTTCTATGAGGAAGGGGAACATACTGGTTGCCTCCTGGTAAAAATCTCCCGTGCTCAACAGACGTCCCCATCCATTGGTGCCCTGAGAGCGTCTGATGGTAAGCTAATTCCCCAGACAACATTATGATGAGTCTTAGCTTATACTACTCAGATCTATACCGTTCCCAACAGAATTACACAGAAGCCTCCCTGCAGGACTACCTCGAGGAAATAGAATTGCCCACTTTGTCAGATATGGACCGTCAATCTCTTGAGGCTCCTCTAACTTTGGAGGAGCTTCAAGCAGCGACCAGTATGTTCCCTAACTCCAAGGCACCAGGAGAAGATGGCATCCCTATAGAGGTATACAAGAACTATGGGAACAAAAAAGAGAGAGACGAATTCCCCAATTGGGGTTTTTTCCCCCTCCCCTCTTTCCCCCCCTTTCCCCCCCCCCCTCCTCCTCCTCCCTTTTTCCCATTCCCTTTCTGATAGTTTAGGGACATTTATGACTGTCACGGAACGCCCCACACTCCGCTTGAGTGCTTCCGTCATATACTGCTTCCTAAGTTCTGGAACACGAGTCCAATGGATCTGGCTATAGGAACCCCAAGAACTAGACAACACCAGTCTTGGAGTACATCAGAACTACCTTTTATTTGAGATCTCACACACATTTATACACCAGGATGACTCAAAGCTAACCTAATTAACATGAGCTCCAATAGGAGTCGTCCCGTCTCCTACATTGTATGGAGGACAATGTCATTAGCTCATTCAATTAACATAAGCACAAGTTGACACCAGCATCTCCTCACATGATGTGTCCCAACAGAATGAATCAGTCTTATCAGCAGGGGGCTGCTGGAGGAACCCCCCCTCCCTCTTCAGGGACACAGATCCACAGCAAGGAGTCCCCATACAATATATACATGACTGAGTCCGATTAATACAGTTCAGACTGGATTTCTCATTCACCTCAAATGCTAGGGCCCATAATCGGTGAGCAACAGGCCCGCACACAGTCCTCTCCAACAGCCTCTGCTCCGGCCAGGTCCGTGACAATGACCACTTATGTATTTATTCTGCGTACATTCTTTGATGTGCAGTGTATATGTGATTTTGGCTTCACCTTGTGTTGTCTCTTTTTTGCTCTAGAATGTGTTTTTTATTTCATGTTACCTCCATATACCTAGACATGTGAATTTACCCTGCATATATGGATGTCTTATGTGAAAATCCTTTCCGCCAAAAATTGTATGTATCAATATAGGATGATACGCTTACATTTATATTTTATACCATTCTTGTATTTTCTTGATCTTGTACAATCATTGAAATGTTGTCCCCTTTATAGCTTGCTCCCCTTCCCCCCATGAGTAGTCATCATGGCTGCTGGCGCCGCCCCAGTACCGGGGTTGGTTCCCCTGGATGTGTCTTCCCGGCAAGGTAAGGCGGGGAGGTGGGACTCCTCTATGGATGGCTCCCCCTCCCGCCGTTCCCCATTGGATACCCAGGGTGGACCTGGTTGCCAGATTGGGGATTCCCCCTTGCCGGCGGCGTTCAGGGACATCCCCGGACGTCTCCGCTCACTGCGCATGCGCGGGGCCCCGCGCGTGCCACGTGATGCGGGTGCGTCACGCATTTGCGACGGTGATGACGTCAGTGGACGGGGCGTTCGCTCGCCCTGAACGCCGAGGAGATCACACGAGGCCACCCTGCCCCCGGGCTCGGTCCCCCCGGAGCGGTCTCATCAGTGGAATGCTGGCACCTGCTACCAATCAACCCACGTTGGAGTCCCGCCCTAATATTAAGGGCTTATATACACTCCCTCATCCTTCCTTTATCACTCTGAACACTTTCTGTCCAGCTGACGGTCTCTCCTGCGGCTTCACATTGTAAGTACACTATTTTGTTTTACGTCATTGCACTTTTGTTGCCCCATAACATAACATTTGGTTTATTACAATGACCATATATACATACATATTAAATACTCAAATGTATACAATATTTTTTATTTACTTTATACTTTCAGACTTGCCAAATGGTAACCTGGACAGGCGTTTATTCAGCCAGTTCTAGGCAGTGACCAATCCCGGGTCAGGTCATACCTAAGTGCAAGCATACCGGGCAACATAGTGTGGTTTCTGCACTGCTTTTACCTTGTTTATTAGGTAACATACTTGGCACACCTTATATATATTTTCTTTCCCCACCTGTGGGCACCTGTTCACCCGGTTTTCACATTCATTATTTTTAAATGGTCTTTGTTTCTCACTCTTTTGCGTGTTCACTTTTCACACATACTTGTTGTCCACATCAGGGATTCACGTCCTTGGTTCCTATAACTTCTCTCACTTTCCAGTGTTATTTCTCATCAATCACATTCCCTATTCCATTTACACTTTTCTACAGGGTTGAGGTACTAATTCGCAATCTATTACTCCCTTCTTGATTCTGTTATTTCTCCTACCCTAGTGTGCACTCCGCCATATCTCTCACATTAAAATAGGTACTTTAAAACCATAAGTATGGTATACATATGTGTGTGTGCACACACATATGTACATGTCTGTGCGGATTTTTTTTTTTTTTTTTTTACGCACAGACACATACACCCAGTATGCACAGGCCATGGCCAATGTAATGGGTGGATATAGGTAGCTATGGTTTTTATAACCAAGCAGATACAAACATATATACACTTCTTGCACTTCTTAGACCTTATGTTGGAGTGCACACCAATACATAATATACATTGTTTCTATCTTTGTTATTCTTCTCTCCCTGGGTTGTTGCTGCAGGTGTCTTCCCTATCCGACCGGCTGGGTGGTCTGCGCATAGGGGGTGCCTTACAGTGTGACCTCTTGTAAGCCACATCCCTTTGGGATCTTCCCCTGGGAATGGGGGCTGCGGCGGTGATGCCATGAGACCTCCGGGGGAAGGCGAACGGGCAATCTTTTGATTTTAAAGGGATCTACCCAACAAGAAGCTCCTGGGCTTAGGACACTCATTATTGGGTAAATATGCTGTATTGATATGCTATGTACTTGTTTCCAATATACACTAATTTTTTTTTTGACACATGCATTTCTTGATATAATTTTAGCAAATTGACCTTTGAAGAAGACCTGGAATATATAGGTCGAAACGCGTCAGGTCCATAAATTTTGCCACAAGTCAACGCACATGTCATGTTGTCATGAACATATATATACAGTGTATGTGTTGAGTGTCATGTATTGGTAAACACCCTATGGGAGCTCATTCTTTTTAACCAGTGTGTTGAAGTTTTTTGTATAATAAAGATACATTTTTACGTATTGGCCTCTCTACCCTTCCTTTTTTTGCTGCCTAAAAACCCCAATTGGGGAATTCGTCTCTCTCTTTTTTGTTTCAATCATCAGGGGTGAGCAGCACTCTTCTTTCTTCCCTGTGTCCCCTCCCCTTCACAAGAACTATGGGGAACATGTACTACCTAGGTTACTGGGAGTATTTATTGCAGCTAAAACGACAGGAACTCTTCCCCTGCCTATGTCCAAGGCCATAATAGTACTTCTTTTGAAACCCGGCAAAGATCCTTTAGATCCAGGCTCTTACAGGCATATATCCCTTCTGCAGTCAGATGTGAAAATACTGGAGGAGCACACTTCTGGCTGGAAGGACGTAATAACCAGTCCTCCCACAGTTACAGCGAGACAATGCCAGCTAGAAATTTGAGGAGAAGCTTTTTAATTTGGCTCCTCAATCATTGCAGGGAGCGTATATCGAGGCGAAACATCTCCACAAGGATTGCCGTTTTATCATCAATATCTGTCATCTTCACTTTGATCCTTTTTTTTTCTTTACCGTGAACTGTGAAGCATACATAAGAAGTGTGGAGGAGCAAAGGAATATATTACAAAAAAAACTTCGTTTATCTGAAGAAATAATTAAAAATCTGAAAGGAAAACTTAAGGACTTGGTGCTTGAAGTTGAGTGCCTCAGGAAGATTGTGAAGGAGAAGCAGGAAAGAGGCTTCAACATTCAATTAAAATTTTAATTTTTTTTATTAATAAGGGTGGACCTCCACTTTAAGAGTGGAAGATTTCAGACTTCTGGTGAATAGCTCAGGTGAAGTTAATGTTTTAAGGTTTTACATGTTTCAACGATGGTGTTTTTAAAGGTTTTACTTGTTTCAACGATAAGTCAGGAACCTCGCCCCCCGCCCTCTCCCCCGTCCAAGTATGTGGCCCCTTGTAAGTCCGATGGACTGTAGACGTACCTGTGGGGCACGGAGGGATACGTGTGGTCTCTGGGATCTCTGGGCCTTCATGTCCTTAAACTATCTGGTTCGTGTGGTGCATCTCTACCATATCATCCACTTAATGAATCTAAATCCCCCTGAAGAAGACCAATGGGTCGAAATGCATCGGGGTATTCATGTGGATAATTATTTGATGATACGTCACTTATCTGGGGGCCCTTTTTAGCCATGGTTGATGTTTTATGCTGATGTCTGTTACACGTGAACCAGAGTCTGTATTCTGTATTTTATAATAAATTGTTGTATATTCGAATTCCTTATGAACTTGATTTATTTTACTGTTATAACTAACATTCAATACAAATGCTGCCTAAAAAACCCCCTGGAGAATTTGTCTTTTTTGTATTATACTTTTGGGTTGTGCAGCCTTGGGTGCTCTCGTACATGTGTTTTCTCCATTGCTTTCGTCTATTTGGGTGGTTAAACACCCGTTTCCCCCTTTAGCACATGAGAGACCCCACAAGCCAGGGCTTATTCCAATTGTTTGAAGATGTTGCCTGGTATAGATTGTACTTACCACTAATTGGCATTGGAGAATATCACTCCTGAGATGGAGGAAAACAATCATTTTTCCCCCTCCCCATCCTCGCTCCAATTGGGCTTCCTTCCAATGGTTTGAGAATGTTGCCTGGTGTAGAACATATGTACCATATGCATGGGAGAACACTGCTCCTGGGATGAAGGAAAGCACTCTTTTTCCCTCCCCATCTTTTGACCTCTTTGGTTCTAATATGTCCCTGGTTTTTCCAACGAATTATTTAACATCTAGATATATTACCAGATTTACATTATTACCCTAAAAATGTATGAACTATTATATGTACTATTATATGTGCTTACAATACTTTGTTTTGGCATGTAAGGCTCACTGCCCACGGACTGCTGTGTCCGCTTCGTGTCCCGGGGTGGCCTTCCTATCTCCATCTGACTTCCCGCCACGTGGGGGGGAGACGCATTACACTTGTGCGATTCTCCCCCTTGTGGTCTCCACGACAAGGCTCTTGTCTAAGAGCAGCCGTGGGGAGCTTCTCCCGTGCCGGCGGCGTCCCGTTATCACCGCCGGACTGTCAGTGACGTCACGTGGGTGCGGGTTCCTTCGCGCACGCGCGTGGCGTCTTGACGTCACGCAATTGCGTCGGAGGTGACGGCAATGGCCGGGGCTTCCGCCTTCTGGAACGCCGAGGGGGCCACACAGATGCCGCCAGTTCGGCGGCGTGGACATGTGGGGGTCGGCATGTTGGGGAGGAGTTCACCACCTGCAAGTCATAGGATAGCCCCCGGAGCTTGTATAAATTGGCGGCTCCTGGTTGATACTTAGCTGTACCTCCGGAAAGCTGCCACTCTATTGAGAAGTATGCAGCACTAGGTAAGTGTTATGCTTGGTATACTTACTACAGTTGATATCGATCTTATCATTAAGAGTACTATCATCAACCCATTATTTTTTGGTTTTAGGCATGCTCACTCAGCATACTCGCTTCACCTTAGCAATCACCATTTACATACTTGCTCACACTTCAATTCTTACACTCACCGCATACACTTATGGTATCCAATTCAACATTTTAGACATGGCTTTTTCCGCATACTAGCACTCATACACATTTTTATAGATAATATGGTGCCGCGCTAATCCTATTCTATGAACTTCTCCTTGTGAAATGCAATAAGATAAATATAAAAGGCCCGGCCTAAAGGGCCAGTGATAAATATAAGCAAGTGTTAAAATCCACTGTGCACAATAAATAAATGACAGTAAAAATAAAAATATATAGTGAATGTGGACAATAAATAAATAAACAGCCTAAAAGCCTCAAATATTCCAATCGTGACTATCCATAAGTGTAGATATTGTGATAATGTGACAAAAACCAAGAAAATTATATTAGCATAAATTAAATCCAATAATTAACAATCACAGACCAGCAAAGTGCAAGGTGCCAACACTGTGCAAACTAAGTGGCTGAATCATAGCGTAAACATAATGTGAACCAACAATTTTTCCGTAAGGTGCAAGCGTGCAAACAGACTTATATAAAGTGTATAGTTCAAAACTGGATGGTATCAGAATAGTATGTCCCAGCAGATGGAATATAAAAATCATACAGAAATAGCGTCCTTAATCTTCAATAAAATCTTTGTGACTTATAGTGCTGGCATGCGCATGTAGCAGTTAAAGTGCCTGGTGACTCAAGGTTTCATGCAGCTTCGTGTGCAAACACTCCAGTGAGCAGTGGCCCCTTACCTCACAGAAATGGGGCAACAGCATATGACCAAACTGGTTCTTATCTTTTTTCCGCCTAGCGGCTCCTGCGTATTCCTCACCGTCCTGGGGTGGGATTCCCTCAGATTCCCTCAGATTCCCTCAGGTATGGTCCAGGGAGGTGTGTTTGAAAACAGAAAAACATAGGGGGACTGGGGGAAAAGAAGGGGGCAATGGGGACTTTATATGAAACACATCACTAAGGCAAGCTGAGTCATCAGATGTAAAAAATATATAAATTTATTGATACCACATGGGAAATAAGGTGCAATAGATGATACTCACATAAGGTAAATAGATAAGGTACAGAGTATGTAAAACATGGCATAAAGGAACCCAATAGTGTAATACCGTTTACAAGGTAGCTAAGTTTTATTAGATAAAAGTAGCAGGTACTCACATTTAAAATTGAACAGCAGGGTGTTTGTATCCGACGAGCGGCGAGCTCGTAGCTTTCTGTCAGTGTACTCAGCCTATCCTGTCCCAAGTACACTGACAGAAAGCTACGAGCTCGCCGCTCGTCGGATACAAACACCCTGCTGTTCAATTTTAAATGTGAGTACCTGCTACTTTTATCTAATAAAACTTAGCTACCTTGTAAACGGTATTACACTATTGGGTTCCTTTATTCCTGTTTTCAAACACACCTCCCTGGACCATACCTGAGGGAATCTGAGGGAATCTGAGGGAATCCCACCCCAGGACGGTGAGGAATACGCAGGAGCCGCTAGGCGGAAAAAAGATAAGAACCAGTTTGGTCATATGCTGTTGCCCCATTTCTGTGAGGTAAGGGGCCACTGCTCACTGGAGTGTTTGCACACGAAGCTGCATGAAACCTTGAGTCACCAGGCACTTTAACTGCTACATGCGCATGCCAGCACTATAAGTCACAAAGATTTTATTGAAGATTAAGGACGCTATTTCTGTATGATTTTTATATTCCATCTGCTGGGACATACTATTCTGATACCATCCAGTTTTGAACTATACACTTTATATAAGTCTGTTTGCACGCTTGCACCTTACGGAAAAATTGTTGGTTCACATTATGTTTACGCTATGATTCAGCCACTTAGTTTGCACAGTGTTGGCACCTTGCACTTTGCTGGTCTGTGATTGTTAATTATTGGATTTAATTTATGCTAATATAATTTTCTTGGTTTTTGTCACATTATCACAATATCTACACTTATGGATAGTCACGATTGGAATATTTGAGACTTTTAGGCTGTTTATTTATTTATTGTCCACATTCACTATATATTTTTATTTTTACTGTCATTTATTTATTGTGCACAGTGGATTTTAACACTTGCTTATATTTATCACTGGCCCTTTAGGCCGGGCCTTTTATATTTATCTTATTGCATTTCACAAGGAGAAGTTCATAGAATAGGATTAGCGCGGCACCATATTATCTATAAAACATTCCTTTAGGCCAAGTGACACCTAACAGGTGCACGCAGCTGCTCCACGTTTAGCCTTTCCATATCTGATAGCGCAGGAATATCCTCCTATACAATTGCATACACATTTTTAGTTTTTACCACAGTTTTGTTTGCTTCAATTTCACACCATTTGGTTTTTCACTTCATGCTCCACAGTGCATTCCTACATGATCATCCCACATCCATTACTGTCACCACGGCACTACCAGCACATTCACTTCTTTCACCTGTGTTCCAATTGGACTTAATACCCCCAATTTATCTTTATATCACCCATCATACCCCTTCTATCTTATTCGCACTTTTTAATAATAATTATTATTATATTATCAATAAATTACATACTTTAAAGTAATAGGTCCCATTAACAAGATATATACATATATACAAGCAACTACCTTAGTGAGGGCTAATCAGCTATTGCCCTACGGCACTAAATACTTTTAGATATTCTTAGAATACCAATACTATTACTAAGATTTATAACAAAGTCTTTTCATACATAATGGCAGGAACCTCGCCCCCCGCCCTCTCCCCCGTCCAAGTGTGTGGCCCCTTGTAAGTCCGATGGACTGTAGACGTACCTGTGGGGCACGGAGGGATACGTGTGGTCTCTGGGATCTCTGGGCCTTCATGTCCTTAAACTATCTGGTTCGTGTGGTGCATCTCTACCATATCATCCACTTAATGGTAAATATGCCTCCATACATACGATGTAATACAGTTACTTATTAACGCAAAATGCTGTGTAAATGTCTTACTTATTGATTAAAGTTTCAAGTCCAAACTCTAATTGTGATATATTTCCCTAGAATCTAAATCCCCCTGAAGAAGACCAATGGGTCGAAATGCATCGGGGTATTCACGTGGATAATTATTTGATGATACGTCACTTATCTGGGGCCCTTTTTAGCCATGGTTGATGTTTTATGCTGATGTCTGTTACACGTGAACCAGAGTCTGTATTCTGTATTTTATAATAAATTGTTGTATATAAAAAAAAAAAAAAGAAAAATAAATAAAAAAAAGATGTGAAAATACTGGCCAAGGTGCTAGCTTTGAGACTGAACAAAGCCATTTCATCCATAATTCACTCGGACCAGGCAAGGTTCAAGCCCCAAAAATCCACGGCTATTAACCTACGCTGATTATTTATCTACAATCTATTTCTGATAATATGGGTGACAGGGCTTTGCTATCTCTTGACGCCCACAAGGCCTTCGATAGCATCTAATGGTCCTACATATGGCCAGTAATGAACAGGTTTGGGACAAACTATATAGCATGGGTCCATCTTCTGTATAGCTCACCGAAGGCTACCATACGGGAATCTGGGAGGGTGTCTGAATATTTTAATCTTTTTATAGTATATGGGGCCTACAGTATGGAACGTGCCAAGAAAAATGCATCCTATATGCAGACGAAACCATGCTCTTATTGGGCGATACAACCACATCCCTGCAGGAGGCTATGGGGGAGATTCGCACGTTTGGCCACTATTCATGATTAGTAATTAATTGGACCAAATCCTCTCTTATGCTACTAGACCGCATTCCTGGGCCTCGGGAATCGACTCTATTGGATATCCCAGTGTCCAGGGAATTCAGGTATCTGGGAGTTTAGATCACGCCTAACCCCTTGGACTATATTAGATTGAATCTGCCCCCCCTATTGAATCGTTGCAGAGATCGAGTGAAGGTATGGTCTAAACTAAAGATGTCCCCAGTGGGTAGAATAAATTTGATCAAAATTATCTTAATGCCACAACTCCTATATATACTTTACAATTCCCCAATGTTTGTTCCTCTAAAACAGTTCAGGGTCCATTTTTAGGTCACTCATTTGGCTGAATTCCACAGCTAGAGTCAAACTAGAACAACTACAACCTTGCTCTCCCTAATCCTTGGCTGTACTATATGGCCTCCCAACTCCAACATATAGCTAGGGTCCTGAGCCCCCCTGAAACTCCAATGCTCAACTTGATAGACCCTGTGAGGCACCTTCTTAAGGCAGGAACAGGTGGAGAGGTGGAGGAGGGACTGGAGGCACTGAGATTTGCCAAGTCAAACAAACTATTTCCTACTTACAACCTGATGCAAAAAGTGTGGAACAAGGTTAGAGCGATACAGCAGGTGGAGGGCTTCACTAGATATAGCCCCATCTGGGGGAACAAGCGCTACTTGGAACTGGAAAAACTACAATACTGCAAGAGATGGCAGCAATATGGAATTACACATATGACGCACATATTTAGAGATGGAAAACTGCGTTCCTTTACTGCACTACAGTCTGAATTTAAGCTACCTGCCTCTATGCAATTTTACTATTTCCAGCTCCAACACGCAGTAAGGGCACAGCCATATGAGGATGCCTGGATCCAAAATCCCACACCCACATTTAATTACATGAGAGAAGTATCCACATATAAGGGGTTCATATCATGCAGCTACTCCATGCTCCTCACTAAAGTTCTCCCTGACAATACTTCGGGGCTCATATCTAAGTGGGAGAGGGATGTAGACACCTTCGAGGAAGACCAGTGGGAGGAGGCGTTAGTGGCAGTTCCCATATGCTCCCTTAATGTGGCCCAAAGATTTTCACAACTGTACATTCTTCTCCGAGTACACTACACACCAGCTAGGTTGGCAAGAATAGGGGTGCGGGATGATTCTTCCTGTACGAGATGCAGGCGAGATCACGGAGACCTGATCCACATGTTGTGGAGATGCTCTAAACTGCATATCTACTCGAGGGAAGTGATGGCTACAGTTAACAGTGTCTTTCAGGTTCAGCTGAAGGCACACCCTAAACTGTGCTTATTGGGTGCCATGGATGATGTACCGGAGGAGGAGCCCTCCAGGATAGCGATAACTAGAGCCCTCTTCCAGGCCAGGAAACTTATATTGAGGCACTGGAAGTCGGGAGAACCCCCTGTGGTGAGGGAATGGTTGAACCAAATGGGTGACACTATTAGATTGGAGAAATATATATACAAGCACAAGGGGAGTATGAAAAAATATGAAAAAATATGGGCACCTTGGTTGAACATCCCTGGATTGGCTCCGGTTGATCTTATTATGGATCGTCTGCTACAAAAGATGGGGGTTGGGTGGAGCACTGCCTACTGAGGCCAGCTTTATATGGCCCCTCTGGAGCCATTCCAGGGTATACGTTCATGTATGATGGTAATGACTGTTTCTTATGATATACGTCATTGTGTTATGGATATGAGATTAATTGTGAAAAAGAATTTATGACCGTACTGCTTGTAAACATTTTGCGTATTATTAATAAAATCCTTTTTGATTTAATAAAAAAAATGCAATAAAAAAGAAAAAATGAATTTGAAAAAAATAAATAAAATAAAAAATAAATTCCCATTTAGGAGCATTGGGCGCAAGTGACGTTTGACGTCGCTTCCTCCCTCCAATGCTATGGAGCAGAGTGGGGGCCATCTTCCCCTCACTCGACGGCCAGGGGAGCAGACACAAACGTCTCCACTGCTACTGGTGGCTCCGGTAAGCAGCTCTCTCCCACCACCGATAAAAGTGAACTTGTGGTGAATCCGCCGCAGAGACCACTTTTATCTGAAACTGACTGCCCGCCCGCTGAAGAATAGGATACCGGGGTTATGGCAGATAGCTGTTGCCATAACAACGATATTTCTCTTCAGACAGCCGACATATAGCGGCGGTCGGTAAGTGGCTAACTTTGCACATTCAAAAGACCCTTTATTCATTCTTCCCTAGCTTGCACAATCCAAACATCACTATCTTAAAAGTCATCCTTTCCGAAGATGGGAGGAGTAGACATGTGAGGTGAGAGGTCCCTCACACACACGGACCACATAGAGAGAGAGCTGCACCTGATTAGAGGTTGATAGCCTCAGCTCCAGCCGTTAGCTGCACACAGTGCACAGCAGGTAAGAGAGAGCAGAGAAAATAAACCGTAGCAGCGGAGATGGAGATGACCACTCGCAGGCGTGTAGCCCTTCAGCCAGCCGGAGGAGGAGGTAGAAATGTGGTGGTCGGATTGAGAGCTTATATGACGCCGCAGAGGGGAGAATATTGTGGGCACTGTAGGAGCGATGCGCCGATATGGAAGCCCAGAAACCGGAGGATTTCAGGGAAAGCCAGCCGCGGCTCACCTATGCTTCACTCTGTCCACATCCACAGCTCACAGATCTGGAGCCCGCCTACAAGCGGGAGAGGCAGGCGAATATCTGGAGGAGGAGAGGAACGAAGTGGGGGCAGTTGCAGCGGGCACATAGCGCTCACGGAACTGGAGCAGAGGGGCAGTCCGCAGACCCCCAAAAGGTATGAAAGAAATTTGGTGGGGAAATGGATCTAAAAAGGGTAAAGAGGGACTTCCAGAGCTGGGGGACACCTCAACAAAACAGGGGTTGGAGATATTAATGCCCCTTAAGGACAAAGTAAGCTAATTGGGAAATAAGCCGGGAGTAACCCTAAAGGACAATGCAAGTGACCCAATTAGAACCACCACCCCACTAGCAGACTCAATAGGAGATGACCAGGGTTATGCAGGAACAGGGGAGGGACCACCAGAGACAGAGAAAACACCAGAAGGAAAAACATCACCTGTACCTTCGGCTGAGCTGATGGAAGGTGCCGCCAAGGAGCATATACTCTATATAGAGGACACAGAGACAGAGACAGAACCAGTAAGGAGTGGTAATGACCAGAACATTAGAGACAATTTTTAATTAAGTGCATACAATAATTAAAAATTCATAAACGTGCGATATCTAAAAGTGCTCCATAGTGCAATGAATAATCAACAAGGTGCTATGTGCATCAAAATGAAAAAAGGATGAAAATTAATAAAAAGTTCATATTGTGCATCAATGTTCAAAGTCTATATTGTGCTGTTCCACTGGGGGTCATTTAATAAGGGTGGAAAGTAATAATAATCTTGAGTTTTATGATCCGGTGGCACCGGGCTCTCTAGACTCTCACCTTAGATAAAATTATTATGGGCATCAAAACCAGGTTCTTTGTTCTTTGTGATGTAATGATGTTGGGGTGGAACTTCTCTGGTGCTGTAGCGATTCCTCTGCTTAACAGTACCTATGAGATGTAGGAACAAAGGGGGTTGCCCACCTGGGCTCCACCAGTCCGGTGGTGTAAACAGGAAGGGGAGAGAGAAAAGATGCCTCCAATGGTGTAGTAAGTTTAAAAAGGATAGCTATTTATTAAAAATCAAGTGGTCTCTTACATGTTAACAAGTTAAAAACAGCATTTAGGATAGAAAGGTTGAGGAGCGGCGTTTGAGGCGCCTCCTTACTAGTTTCCGGTTTCGTCTGTGCTCGGCCACGCCCTACGCGTTACGTCACCGCTCGTGACTTCAACTGGGGAACCGGATTGGTCCGAGAAAGAGGTCTTTTATATGACGATACCGGAAGTCGTGTGTCGGCCATCTTTGTTGTGGTACAATGTCCTTGTGTCATTATTGGTCATCTTCGCGGCCATTTTTTGTTATTGAAGTGCGCCTGTGCTATCGCGGCCATTTTACAGGTGGCACTATATGTCCAATTGCGGCCATATGTAGAAGGGTCAAGTGATGTCTAGAACGCTATATTTGTACGAGTTATGTCCTTTTTGTCTAAATTTTTTTTTCTCCTCATATGAGTTTAGTCAATGCTGGTGTTGATAGATCTAGGGAATCAATATTATAATGTTATTGCATCTTGAATGAAAATGCAGATTGGAGTATCTTAAATGAGAGAGTACTGCATGTCGGCCATTTTTTTGTAGTCTAAAATTTTATCCAGTCTTGATGTGAATCGGGTCCTATGGAAGGCGGACCTTTTAGGGGAAGGATGTTGTTATTATCCGCCATGTTACTGTCTGCAATGGAAGTGTTGTGAACTAAATAATGATAGGGACTGTCAGTCAATATCTAAGTGCTTAGGGAGGCGTCTCAGTCCTCATATCATAATTATAATATTATCTAGCTATAGTTCAATTAATTCATACACATATATATATATGTGTCTAGAGAGAATCCACCGGGGAGACCCATAGTGAATGGGATAGATTCCCTCACATCTAGAGTAGGACAATATCTGGATGAATTCATACAACCAGCAGTACAACAGACACCCGCCTATTTACAAGATACTAAACATATTCTACAGCTACTAATTGAAACACCAGTCTTGGAAGGAAGAACCATACTAGCCACGGCGGATGTCAGTTCGTTATACACCATAGTACCACACTATGAGGCATGTTCAGCCACAAAGTGGCTTCTCAGAAAATACAGTAATCTAGCGTGTCAACAAAGAAAGTTCCTCATCAAATGCCTAGATACATGTTTGAAAATCAACTATTTTTGGCATAACCATGCCTATTATAAACAAACCACAGGTATAGCAATGGGTGCCAAGTTTGCACCGAGCGTGGCAAACGCGTTCATGGCCCAGTGGGAGGAACAATCCATATATACAGATACCCCACCAGAACTCACGCTATACAGAAGATACATCGACGATGTCATCATAATATGGAATGGGAAAAGAGAAGCACTTGAACAATTCCTAGAAAAACTCAATCGGAATGAAAAGAACATACATTTATCATGGAATATAGATGAAAAAACTGTGGAATTCCTAGATTTACAAATTAGTCTGGAACAAGACAAAGTAGTCACTAAAACATTTTTCAAACAAGTGGACACTAACAGTTATCTTTCCTTAAACAGCTGCCACCACAAAACGTGGCTTTACAACATACCCAAGGGACAATTAGTGCGAATAAAAAGAAGCTGTACGAATGACAACGACTATAAAGAACAGGCTAAACTCATAGGATCCAGATTTATAGAAAAAGGATATGAACCCACTTGGATACAACAACAAACAGAAGAAGTGAATAGGATGGACAGAACAAAAATGCTGGAAAAAAACTCTAGAACCACATTCAATCAAGAAGCACCAAGCCTCATTTTTGATTACAGTGTACAATATAAACAGGTTTCACGTATAATTCAAGGATATTGGCACATTTTGAGGAATGACAAAGATTTGAACCAAATATTACCAACAAAACATTATATACAAAAAAGCACCAACAGTGAGAAACATGATAGTTAAATCAGTCATAGAACCTCCAAAAGAAGCAACATATTCCTTTTTTTCAGGCAAAGGATTTTATCCGTGTAGAAACTGCTATGCATGTAGCCATGCAAAGAAATTTCAAGGCAAAAGACAAGAATTTACATGCACGACAACACAGCAGTCATATAAAATCAAAGATTTTGTGGGGTGCCACACAGAGGGGGTAGTTTATGTACTCCAATGCAGTTGCCAACTACAATATGTGGGAAGAACGAAAAGGGCTCTCAAAGTAAGGATCAAGGAACATATTCAAAATATTTTAAAGGGAAACCCCAAACATAATGTATCGAAACATTTTGCGACAACACATAACAGAGATCCTTCACACCTCCAATTTTGGGGCATTGAAAAATATAAAGGTACATGGAGAGGTAGCCATAAAATTAGAAGCATAAGCCAAAGAGAGTCATACTGGATACATACTCTACGTACACTCACACCCAGGGGCATGAACGTAGAGTTTGATTTAAACTGTTTTTTGAGCAATTTTTAAATTTTATATCTTGTTCTGATTCTATTGGTATTAATTATTTTTACAGATACAATATAACCGTGTATTTTTATTGATCGTCTATCTAACATTGTATACAGTATATTTATATAGCGGACAAACATTAACCTAAATAGAGTTTTATATATGTGTATGAATTAATTGAACTATAGCTAGATAATATTATAATTATGATATGAGGACTGAGACGCCTCCCTAAGCACTTAGATATTGACTGACAGTCCCTATCATTATTTAGTTCACAACACTTCCATTGCAGACAGTAACATGGCGGATAATAACAACATCCTTCCCCTAAAAGGTCCGCCTTCCATAGGACCCGATTCACATCAAGACTGGATAAAATTTTAGACTACAAAAAAATGGCCGACATGCAGTACTCTCTCATTTAAGATACTCCAATCTGCATTTTCATTCAAGATGCAATAACATTATAATATTGATTCCCTAGATCTATCAACACCAGCATTGACTAAACTCATATGAGGAGAAAAAAAAATTTAGACAAAAAGGACATAACTCGTACAAATATAGCGTTCTAGACATCACTTGACCCTTCTACATATGGCCGCAATTGGACATATAGTGCCACCTGTAAAATGGCCGCGATAGCACAGGCGCACTTCAATAACAAAAAATGGCCGCGAAGATGACCAATAATGACACAAGGACATTGTACCACAACAAAGATGGCCGACACACGACTTCCGGTGTCGTCATATAAAAGACATCTTTCTCGGACCAATCCGGTTCCCCAGTTGAAGTCACGAGCGGTGACGTAACGCGTAGGGCGTGGCCGAGCACAGACGAAACCGGAAACTAGTAAGGAGGCGCCTCAAACGCCGCTCCTCAACCTTTCTATCCTAAATGCTGTTTTTAACTTGTTAACATGTAAGAGACCACTTGATTTTTAATAAATAGCTATCCTTTTTAAACTTACTACACCATTGGAGGCATCTTTTCTCTCTCCCCTTCCTGTTTACACCACCGGACTGGTGGAGCCCAGGTGGGCAACCCCCTTTGTTCCTACATCTCATAGGTACTGTTAAGCAGAGGAATCGCTACAGCACCAGAGAAGTTCCACCCCAACATCATTACACCACAAAGAACAAAGAACCTGGTTTTGATGCCCATAATAATTTTATCTAAGGTGAGAGTCTAGAGAGCCCGGTGCCACCGGATCATAAAACTCAAGATTATTATTACTTTCCACCCTTATTAAATGACCCCAGTGGAACAGCACAATATAGACTTTGAACATTGATGCACAATATGAACTTTTTATTAATTTTCATCCTTTTTTCATTTTGATGCACATAGCACCTTGTTGATTATTCATTGCACTATGGAGCACTTTTAGATATCGCACGTTTATGAATTTTTAATTATTGTATGCACTTTATTTTGAGGCGATAGATTTTCATAGCGCGAAATCATTTTTTATTACATATACGGACACGGGACTTACCTGAGAAATACAGCAATAAAGATCTATTAGTAACAGTACAAAAGCTTTTTTCGCAAATCATGGGGCCGAGTATGCTGGAACCAGTGGAAATAGAGTCCACCACACTAACCCTCTTGTAAAACAGAATAAAGAAAGGCCAAGGGATGTGATATGCAAAATTCATAAATACTCAGTGAAGGAGATTATAATGAGGACTGTACGAGACACACCCTTGATTAAATATGAAGGGACACAAATTGCTTTATTCCCCGATATATCACGCAGAACTTTAATGCAACGCAGAATGGTGCATCCATTACTGGAAGCAATGCGGCAGGCGGAGATTAGATATCGATGGGGATTCCCCTACTGTTTAAACAGCCTCACGAAATGGGAAACCGGCGGTACTCTGTACAAAAGATGACTTAAAAATGTTTTTGGAGATATTAGACCTCCCCCCAATTGATTTTGTAGATCGGAGAACAAATAATGTAAACACCCTAATACAATGTCCTGAGCCTTGGTCTCAAGTTCCAGAGAGAAGTCAACAAAGGACTTAAATAGAGAGTATAATTAGAAATGTTATGAATCACTGAGGAGGAGACGGAGGAAAAGGAGAGGTAGGGAAAAGGAAGGGAAAAGAATTTTTGTTTTTTGTTTTTTTTCTTCTATATGTGTTCCGGTTCTTCCCTTCCCTCCTCAGTGCCGAATATAGACAAGGTGTATTAAAATAAAGGTAGCAGCCCCATAAGAGAAATTAGGAAGAGCGGTCCGGGGTATAAATGAGGGAAAAAGTTCCCTCATTACAAATAGGTAGGTCCTAATGAGGGATTGGATAATCTGCATTAAGCAGATGGGTGGGAGGGTGTGGGGTGGGCAAGGAGTGCCCACATGGGTTAACCCTCCTGGTAGATGGTACACTCTAATTAGTAGGGTGTTTTGTTGTGGTGGATTTGGGTTTTTAGGTTTTGTTACAGATTCCCTAATAGAAAAGGAAAATACAACATACGGCAATAAGTTAAAAATGTGTAGATTTTGTGCATTTCTTGAGAAAATAGGCGATGGATAACTCACTGAAGATTATGACATATAATGTAAGGGATTTGAGCTCACCTTAGAAAAGGGGCCGTTTATAGCAGGAAATGCGTCACCAGGCTGCGGACATAGTCTATATGCAAGAGACGCACTTTATGCCAGGATCGGTACCTAGGCTACCGTTATCCCCCTATAACCAATGGTTTCATACACTATCTTCAATAGCAAGGGCAAGGGGTGCATCTATAGCTTTTGGGCAAACATGTCCCTTGATTTATACGGCAGTACAAACGGACCCAGAGGGGAGGTTTTTATTCATTAAAGGAACATTGTATGGATTTTGTTATACGTTCGCTTCCAAATATGCCCCAAACAATGGCACGGTAGATTTCTTATTGAAAACTTTAGGAAAGCTGGATAAGTTTAGGGAGGGATGTGTGATTTTTGGGGGGGGGGTTTTAATATTATTTTGGACCCTAAATTAGATACTACATCAGAGAAAACAGCATTATCATTTAAAGCGCTTAAACAAGTGAAAAAATATCTGCGATCCCTGCACTTGGTAGATAGTTGGCGGGCCTTTAACAAGGGGTTGAAGGATTATAGTTATTATTCAAAGACTCATAAAGTATACTCTAGGTTGGATCTATTCATTGTGGACCAGTATTATCTGGAACACGTGAGAGTCGTGATAATAGAGCCAATAACGATTTTAGACCATGCACCAGTGGTGATGAAGTTTCTTCCGGTATCTGTGGGTCAACAGGAGCAGAGATGGCAATTAAATGAGTCATTGTTGGATGACAAACAGATAGCAGAAGATATAAGGAATAAAATGATAAGTTACTTCGAAGAAAATACATCAAGAGAAGTTTCAGAACAAACGATATGGGAGGCCCATAAAGCAGTCATTAGGGGGGAACTAATAGCTCATGGCTCATGAGTAAAAAAAGAAAAAAAGGAAGGAGAAAAAGGATTTATTAGGAAACATACATGAGTTATAGACTAAACATAAGAACAGTCTCGACCATGGGGAAGCTAAACAGCAGGAAATGCTTAGAACAAAGCTCTCCACATATCTGGACAGAAGGACCAAAGACAAATATAGATTTTTTGCACATAGATTTTATGAGCATGGGAACAAATGTGGCAAATTACCATATATTATATATATATATATATACCCATGTTAATAATATCTGAGCAAACAATAAACAGATAATAGACACAAAATCTATAGCTATGGAATTTCAACATTTCTATAGGGGCCTATATAATATTCAATCAACCTCGTCAGGAGTAGAAGAAAGGGGTCAAGTGGAGGAAATAAAAGATTATATTAAAGAGTCTACACTACCACCTCTTCCTCTGGAGGTGGTGGAGAGGCTGGAGGAGCAGATTACGGTAGAGGAAATAAATAAGCGATAGAAAATTTACCAATGGGGAAAAGCCTGGGGCCGGATGGCCTAACAAATGCGTACTATAAAAAATTCATTAGTATTTTGATTACACCATTATGCAGTTACTTTAACCAAATTACAGCTACTAATCTGTTATCCCCAGAAGCATTACTAACCTTTGTGACAGGGATACCAAAACCTGGGAAAGACCCACAATATTGTGCAAACGATAGACCTATTTCCCTCCTAAACTCAGACACTAAACTACTAGCAAAGATATTAGCAACTAGACTGCAGGACAAAGTAATACAGTTGGTACACTCTGATCAGATGGGGTTTATGAGGGGACGAGAAACCAAAGACAATACTAATACCTAATAAGATACCAAGGGTAGTGCTATCAATGGACCCCGAAAAGGCTTTTGATTGAGTGAACTGGGTATTCATGATAGAAGTGTTAAGGGGAAAAGGTCTGGGGGAACGGATGATGGGGTGGGTATCAGCACTATACACGGGACCAAGGGTAAAGGTTAATGGGACCCTGTCAAGCGGTTTTGATATACGAAATGGCACAAGGCAGGGTTGCCCATTTTCCCCAACACTATTTGCCCTCGTGTTAGAACCATTCCTATGCAGAATAAGGGAAAATAAAGGAATACAGGGAGTAGGAATTGGAACCAGAGTATAAAGTTTCAGCATATGCTGATGATTTATTATTTTTTTCTTTCCAAAACCCGGGAATCCATAAAAGAAGTGATGCAGGAGGTGACAAGATATGGGAAATTATCGAACTTTAAAATAAATCTAGAGAAATCGGTATTATTACCCAGTCATGTGCCACCATTATTAACCATATCCCTGCAAAATAAATATCCGTTTATATGGAACAGGGAATCTTTTTTTTTACTTGGGAGTGCATATTTCTGCAGACGTAAAACTCTTTTATGAACAAAATAACAGAGGATTTGCATAGATGGAAAGGACATACACTAACATTGTTTGGGAGGATTAACACCCTTAAAATGAATATAATACCCAGACTGTTATATATACTGTATACAGTACCCATACCACTTCCCCAAATATTTTTTTAAGAAGGTACGTAAAGCATTTCTGTGCTTCATATGGAAGAATAGAAATGCCAGAATAGCATATAACACCCTACGCAGAAGTAAAAGGGAGGGAGGAGTGGGATTACCAGACATTGCACTGTATTACAGAGCAATGTCTCTAATACGCATTTTAAATTGGTGTCATGACTCCGAAAATAAAGCATGGGTGACGATTGAGAAAAACATGGCAGAAAGAGATTTAGCGGGAGCACCATGGATACCAGCCAAGGATAGGGGATTATCCAAATGGACATCTCCATTAACTTGGAATACACTGGCAGTGTGGGACAGAATAAACAAAAACGGCAAATATGCCCCTAGAATATCCACATTAGCCCCATTAGGAGGTTATCCATGGTTCCCCCCTGGAGAAGAAAAGGGAGCATTGTGTCCATGGGAATCAGGTGGGAATACAATGTGTCTAAGATATGCTCCATTGGGTACTCTTATGCCCCAAGCAGAACTGGTATAATCACAAGGGGACATGAGGATGGCAGGATGGAGATACAAACAAATGCAATATTTTTTTTAAAAAATAGAACATCAAGTAAGGTCCCAGAACACTTTAACCATATTTGAGAAGATGTGTATGAAGATAATAAAACCCAATCATTTCCTATCTCAAATGTATAAACTAATGTTTAGTGAACAAAAAAATTACAACACCTTATTTTATTAAAGAATGGGAAAACAAATTAAATTGTACATTTACTATCACAAATAAAAAAATTAATAGAAGTAACACATTCCTCGTCCGTAAGCTCATCTATCCAGGAAATGTCATATAAGTTCTTGACTAGATGGTATAGAACCCCAGTACGATTAGCACAGATATACCCAACCGCAGATAATCGCCGCTGGAGGAGATGTAAAGATAGGGGTACATTCCTTCATATTTGGTGGTCCTGCCCCAAGATCAAGGTATTCTGGGAAGAAAAAGCCCCATGGATCAAAAGAATGTCAAATAAGTCTATAGAACCAAGGTAAACGGCACACTATCGGAATATTTTAATATACGAAATGGAACAAGGCAGGGGTGTCCATTATCCCCATTAATATTTGCTATTGTACTGAAACCCTTTCTCCGTAAGTTTAGAAGAAATAGAGGGATACTAGGGACGTGCATTGGTTCGGAAGAACATAAAGTATCAGCCTACACGGATGATCTCCTCTTTTATCTCTCCGCCCCGCAGACATCCTTACCAGCTCTTATGTCGGAAGTAAATAGATTTGGTATCTTATCCAACTTTAAAATCTATTTTGAAAAATCTATTCTCCTACCAAGTCATGTCCCCCCAATGTTGGCAAGATCACTACAACATCTATACCCATTTATTTGGAACAAAAACTCCTTGGTGTACCTAGGGGTACACATTAGTGCAGACCAGAAATTGCTATATGATCTAAACTATGGTTCCCTATTGACAGGGATAATAGGAGACTTGAAGAAGTGGAAGGGCCAGTATTTGACTTGGTTTGGATGAGTAAGTGCTATAAAAATAAATATATTACCCAGAATAACTTATATATTGCATACGGTACCGATTAGATTATAATAAGAAAGTCGTTTGTGGCTTTTGTATGGAATGATAGAAGACCAAGACTGGCGTATGGCATCTTACGTAGGTATAAAGCAGAAGGGGGAGTGGGATTACTGGACATCACACTGTACTATAAGGCCATGGCTTTAGTTCGGATTCTGAACTGGTGCCATGATTCCAAGAATAAAGTGTGGGTCCAATTAGAAAAGACAATAGCGGGGGGGGCGTGACCGGATGGGCGGGTGTTTGATGAGCGGCAGCATGGAGCGAGTGTAAGCAGGGACGCTGTGTGCTCCGTCCTACCCGTCCACATCTCTCCCCCCCCCCGGCTACATGGATAGCATCTCGGATGGCTTTGGCTCCTTAAACGGATGCCTGCATCTGTAAGCCCGGCGTCATGCTGCCCCTCTTGTCTCTCTGCTAAGGGTCTTTTTACCTCTCAAAGGGAGGCGAACGCTGAGGAACGCTGAGGAATCCTCTGGGAGAGACGTCACCCCCTGCACGCTGCTGCAGCTTTCACTTTCACTTCCATGTCCCCGTGCTAGACACGGAATAGAAGACGGCTGGAGCTGGTATAGTATGGTGTCACAAATACGGTAACCTGATGCTGTTGTAAAGATGTTTGATAACCTTTGGCTCAGAGATATTTCCTGGTAACTCTGGGTGATGTAGTATTTGCGCAGTAACATAATTATTTATGTAAATATTTCTGTGTGTCAGCATTTTTGCCTTACCTACTGCCTTGGTAGTACTATGTGTGGGAGCAGAGTGAGCTAATATAGGAAGCAAAACATACTTTTTTCTTTTTTTGTCAGGCTGTGCTGCCGATACGGGTGTGGGATTAGGGGCAGGGGGGCTCCTCTTGGGGTGTCATTAAAAATATTAAGAATACACCAACCCCCCCACCCCCCCACTTATAGGTGGAGCCATTATAAGCTAGCTAAAGCCCTGGGCTCCTCAGTAGCCGCATACATACCTTACTAACCACAGACTGCTGGCGACTGCCTTTGTGGCATTTAACCAGCTGTGTAAAACTGTGGTGAAGGGGGAGGCTGCACTAAGTATTGCCGTAACTGAGGTGCTTTTGGGGGTAGGGAGCCCTCCCATACCGGCCACTTAACGTACTGTGGTCTCTCCCTGTCTGAAATTCTCCTCCGTATCGGGGTGTATAGGTGAGGAGAGAGCCATCCCGCTTCATACACTCGTCATACATCCCACTTTTTAGAGTAATATGGTAGACATTCTATTCTGTGGGTAGATGAGTGTAGAGAGGAACTGCTAATCTCTTGTTGTTAAAGCATACGTATACCTATAGGAGTGAATGATGCAGAATCTACGCTCTTCTAAAGAGAAAACCTCGCAGCACGCTGCAGCAGCAGCAGCAAAACTGGAGCAATATGCTCATGCCTCTGCTCTGACCCCTCCAAAAAAAGGGACGCAGCAAAAGGGCCAACAGGGAGGGACATCAGATAGGAAAAGCCAGGGCCAGCCACATTCACAGCTCTTGGGAGGAGTGTTGGTTACCCAGTCCTCCAAATCAACATGTAATAAAGGCCCAGAGCTAAGTGACCAAAACATAAACGTGAACTCGGAGCCAATAAATGATCCGAACCTACCCTTGAATAGAGAACCAACTTTAACGGATGTATTCATGGCTGTAGGGGTATGTAATGGTTCGCTAAAGATCTCTGTGAACAGATGAAAGGTGTTAAAGCAGATCTCTTACTGGTCAGACAAGATCTACAGAAGGCGGCAGAGAGAACGGCGGCCCTGGAAGAAAGAGTCAGTGGGCTAGAAGATAATGTGTTCCCAATAATCAAAGAAATTAAGTGGCTGAAGGAACAGTTATCTAAACAAGCCTTTAAAATGGATGAGATGGAGAACAGGAGTAGAAGAGATAATGTGAGACTGATAGGTCTACCCGAAAGGAGTGAGGGCGCCAATCCAATTGCATTCCTAGAAAAATGGTTAGGGGAGTTAATCGGGAAAGAATCACTCTCAGCTTCGTTCTCCATTATAAGAGCTCACAGGATCCCGTTCAGGGCACCACCGGAGGGGGGCCACCCGAGACCTCTCCTCCTGAGATTTCTTAACTACCAGGATAAAGTGACTTTACTGCGGAGGATTAGGGAAGTAGGGGAGGTCTTTTTTAAAGGGGCAAAAATATCATTCTATGCTGACTTCTCCCCGGACTTGCAGAGGCGTAGAGCAGAGTTTACCCAGGCAAAACGCAACCTACAAAAATTTAAGGTACCCTATGCTCTTTTATACCCAGCAAGGTTGCGGATTGTGGCACTGGGGGAGACCCTGTTTTTTAACTCCCCTGCTGAGGTTGAGAAGTGGCTGGAAGACAATAGAGAAAAAATTACCAATTCCACGTAGAGAATGGGGGAGGATAGAATAGGTCAAGGTGCTGATAGGAGGACACGATAGGGCACTGGGAGGTATAGGGGCTGCATTTTTGTCTTGGTTTCTTTGGTCTGTCTTTTTCTTTTTTGCCCCGGAGGGGGGTGCCTTTTAAAGACCCTATCCTTTTCTGGCGCCCGTTAACGGTTTTTGTTGTGAAGGACGGGAAGGGATGGGTGCACACAGTTGTTTGGGTATAGGGCGGTGTGAGGTGGTGAGTGGAAGAATTGGTGTAAAAGGGTGTTAGTGTAAGAGGTAACGGTCATGGTAAAACCCCAGGGGATACATCTAGATAGGTGGGTAGGGATGGGGGGGGGGGGGGATGGGGGGGGGGGGATGGGGTGGGAGGGTAGGGGAGATTAGGTGGGGTGGGAAGGGAGGGGGGGGGGATTTGGGAGGGAAGGGAATCAGGGCGGGAAAACCAGTTGTTATGAACACTTACACCACTAGAAGCCACATTGGAGGCCTCCAGGCCTCCACTTACAGATTATTGTTACACAAGCAGGCACTTTTAGTAGTATATTTTAAGGATAGACTTGATTAAATTAAGCGTGTATTTTAGAATCCGCAATATGCACATACTAGGAATTAATACAGCACTGGTTGGGAGAAATCTTCCTTTCTTTTTATGCCCTTCCTTTTTTTTTTTTTTTTCTCTCTTTTTCCTCTTTTTTTTTTTTTTTTTTTCTTTCTTTTTGTGTTTTTTCCCTCTCCTGAGTAAAGAAGCGCATAAATTTCACTTTATAAAACAATGGGACATGTATGGCAATACTAGCTGTGACAAGACAGGCTCTTTAGAAACTAGATGCTAGCTGGGCCCTTGAAAATAGGTTCCTGGAATATTGGGGGCCTGGGTTCATCTCTTAAAAGGCTGGCAGTGTTTTCTGTGCTGGAGAGTTCGGGGGCAGATCTGATCTGTCTGCAGGAAACTCACTTAACTAAGGATACCAGCCAGCAGCTACAGATGAAAAAATTTCAATACCAAATTCATGCATTTCACTCCTCTTTTAGTAGGGGGGTGAGCATCTTTGTGAAAGCTGGCGTAAAATTTTCCTGCAGACAGACCAGTATAGACGATCTGGGTAGATATATTTTTTTATTTTGCTCTCTTGATGGGGTCCTGTTTGTGGTGGCAAACATATACATCCCTCCCCCCTTTAATCTGGACGTATTGTTTAAACTACATAAATTCCTGTTGGATAAAAAGGAATGCCCGATAGTAGTTGTCGGGGACTTTAATGAGGTCCTAGATAGGAAACTGGACAGATTCCCGATACGGCAACTCCCAGAGGCATCAGGGAAGAGCCGTTTGAGTTTATTTCTGGAAGAAGTAGGGTTGGTAGATTTATGGAGGGTGCGAAATCCAGGCGCGTTGCAATACACGTGCTGCTTTGTATCCCACTCCACGCTCTCAAGGATAGACCTAGTCCTGGGAAATGCCAGGGCACTCCAACTGCTAGAAAAAAATCGCATACTGGCCAAGAGGTATCTCAGATCATTCCCTTGTGGTGGCTACACTAAGTGTAGGAGAGTCTAAACCCAGGAGGAGTTGGAGCGTGAGCCCACACTGGTTCGAAGTAATTAAAAAAACGGATGGGATTCTCCCCACCTTAAGGGAGTTCGTGGAGCTCAATCAGGGCTCGGCGGCTCCCCCTGTGATATGGGACACCCTCAAGGCATTTCTTAGAGGGGTTCTAATACAGCAGATGGCTAAATTTAATAAAGAGGCTAGGACTGAGGAAGAGGGTACTCTGAGAGATACTCTCGAGGCCGAAGGTAACTTTATCAGAAACCCAACCCCAGAGCTGGAAAGTACCTGGCAAGAGAAACAACAAAAGTACAAATTAGTAGTCATGCAGAAAGCAGAGACTAGGCGCCTTCTTCAGAGACAGGAATTTATGGTGGAGGGGGAAAGAGTAGGAAGAACATTGGCTATGCTCGTAAAATCCCTTTAGGGAGTATTATAAAAAAACTCTACTCTTCGCATAAAAAGGGTAAAGAGGCTATGATGGAGGACTTTTTGGAGGGGCTAACGATTCCTACCATATCACGGGAAGAAAGAGCCATATTAGACTCCCCAATAACGGTAGCAGAACTACAACAAGCAGTAGCGGGCATGGCAAGCCTCAAGTCACCTGGGCCCGATGGCCTCCCAAGTGAGACATATAAGCAGTATGGTGAAGTGCTGATCCCTGAACTACTAAAAACTTTGGAAGGATCACTTGAGGGGGGCCAGTTGCCTGCTTCAATGTTAGAAGCAACAATTACAGTATTACAGAAGGAAGGGAAAGATCCACTGGATGTAGCCGCCTACAGACCAATTTCTCTACTTTGCACTGATGTAAAAATTCTTGCCAAGGTACTAGCAGTTAGACTGAACGGAGTTATTCACAAATTGATACACGAGGACCAGGCGGGCTTCATAGCCAATAGATCTACGAGCCTGAACATTAGAAGAGCGTTTCTGAATTTACAGTTACCATCGGAAAATGTAGGCTCGAGAGCGTTAATGACCCTCGATGTATCCAAGGCTTTTGATAGCGTGGAGTGGGGCTATATATGGCGAGTGCTGGAGAAATTCGGATTTGGCATGTCTTTTATAAGGTGGATTAGAATGTTATATACCCGCCCTAAGGCAAGACTAAAAATTAACAACGAATTCTCGGACTGGTTTGAGCTGGAAAGGGGGACTAGGCAGGGGTGTCCTCTTTCTCCACTGTTGTTCGCATTGGCGATGGAACCCCTGGCCATCTCCATAAGGGAAAGCAGAGCGATAACTGGATTTCTGCGAAAATCGGGCGAAGAAAAAATAGCGCTATATGCGGATGACATTTTGCTATTCCTGGGGGACTCGAGAAATTCATTACGGAGTGCGATGAGGATAGTGAAGGACTTCGGCAGCTTCTCTGGTTTAGAGATAAACTGGGAGAAGTCCGAGTTTATGCCGATAGACCCCATCAGCGAACTAACAGCATGCGATATTCCCCAGATGGTAATCGTGGATGCCTTGAAATACCTGGGAATAGTTCTGACGAAGGACCCAACCTTGTATATCAGCACAAACCTCCTCCCTCTCTTAACAAAACTGAAACAAAAAATAGGAATCTGGAGGCGTCTGCCCCTGTCCGCCGCAGGAAGATGTAGTTTAATAAAAATGGTTTGGATGCCACAATTGCTGTACATCCTGCACAACTCACCAGTCTGGATAGGCAAGAAGTGGTTTAAAAGAATTGATAGCCTCTTTAGGGAGTTGATCTGGAGAGGGAAGCAAGCCAGGATTCGCCTCCGCGTGCTTCAGCTCCCTACACGGGAGGGAGGCTTTGCCCTCCCACATCCCGAGCGCTACTTTTTAGCAACTCAGCTACAGCAGATGCTAGGATGTGGGATACCGAAAGGCGGCACCCCCAATGGCAAATTGTTATTGCTATGCACCCCACACAATACCCTAGTTGAAGCCCTAGAGGCGGATATGTTCCATGACAATTACCCAACTATCAAGCTGCTAATCAAACTTTGGAAAACAGTCAAGAAAATGATGGGATATGATGATCTAACAGTTTATTCTCCTATTTGGAATAACCGTAATCTACAGGAAGTTCTTAAAATAGGTACTTTTGGGGAATGGGTGAACCTTGGCATCAGAAGGCTAAGCCAGCTTTATAATGACACTAAGCTAAAGAGTTTCCCGGAATTAGTAGGGGAATTCAAGCTACCTCAGAGCTCTTTCTTTTTATATCTCCAACTAGAACACGCTCTTAAAGCACAATTCAAAGCTCAGACTCCGCGCTGGGAAGAAATGCCTCTACTTCAGTGCATAATGCAGGTAAACCCTACTAGAGGTCTAATTTCAAAAATTTATGACCAATTATGTAAACCAGACAACAGCGGGGGGATACTCCACGGACTAAAAGCCAAATGGGAAGAGGATATAGGGGGAATGACCCAGGAACAATGGGCGAAAACTTTGGAATTGAGTGTACAGGTCTCGGTATCCCCTTCACAGCGGCTCTCTCATCTACTTTTGCTGAATAGATCCTACTATACACCTAGGAGACTTTTTAAATTTGGGGGAAGGTCTAACGATAACTGTCCCAGATGTCAGAGGTCGGGAGACCTCATCCACATGTTGTGGAGGTGTCCCAAGCTATTTAGATACTGGGAAGAAGTGACCGGATACTTGGGAAGTATCTTTGACATTATAGTAGTAAAAGAGGCCATAACCTGTATTCTGGGATGTAGAAGAGTTCTGGGGGAGAGACTGAGCACCACATTGGCCATCACGCGGGCCTTGTTTCAGGCTAGGAAGATGATAACACTAAGATGGCAGTCAGACCCCCCCTCGGTGAAAGACTGGATTTCTACTATTAACAACACTCTGAGTAGGGAAAGAGTGGAGTATATAAAGAGAGGCAACCTTCAGGAATTTGAAAGCATGTGGAAGCCATGGCTAGAGAAAGTAGGCGGTCCCTAGTAGGTAAGGCGTAGGATTAGTCCAAGAGAGGGGCTTAATATAACTATACAGATAACTGAAATCCTCGAGGTCAAGGAGCGCTATAGCGAAGTGATTTTTGACGCGCATAGTTTCTTTTCTTCCTTTCTTCCTTTCTGTGTGTCCTACTTCTTTTTTTTTTTTTCTTTTCTTATTTTGATTAAATAAATAATCTAGATGGTTGCAGGTTAAATGTTGATAAGGGATTGGGGGGGGGGGGTTGGTTGATTTGGGAATAAGTAAATTCTTTGTATAATTTTGGGCAGTTCAGCAAACAACGGGCATGGGGAGCCCACACGTCTTCTATTATATATATCTCTCTCCTGTTTCTCTTTTATCTTTTATACACTTTTTACTTCCTTATACGAGCCCCTCCCCCCTCTAACTTGACCCAGAAAATGATAAAGATCCACCTGCCACTGGGCTTTAGGGCCACTGCAGACTGGGCCTAGGTGTTGGGAACAAGGGAGGACTTGCTGGTAAAGTGGGACATTAATATATTCAGAGAGATGATACAAAAGGAATTAGAGGTAATGCATGATCCACTATGATGAAAACCAGAGAAGGCGACTAGTCAATGAACATCGAGCTGATTTTGCCCTCTGCTTATTGGTTTCTGAAGTGGACAAAAAAAAAAAAAAAAGAAAAAGACAATAGCAGGGAGGAATGTGGCAGGGGCCCCTTGGATTCCAGGTCCCTCGAGAGGGCTTTCACAGTGGACATATCCCCATTGACACGTAATTCCTTGTTAATCTGAATAAGATGGGTAAATATGGGCCCCAGGTGTCCCCTCTGGCTCCACTGGAGGGATTCCCTTGGTTCCCACCGGGGGAGGAGACGGGATATCTGGGGGCATGGGGTCAGGATGGAGACACCACGTGCGGCAGGTTTGCTCCACGTAGAGTCTTGTTAAATCTAACGGAACTGACATCAAGCTTTGGGAGCATACCTTTAGCGGAATGGAAATATCATCAAATGGTGATTTTTTTAAATAAAATAAAGCCTTCGATAAGGTCTCTAAACTCACTCACTATATTTGAAAAGCAGTGTGTTCGACCTTCGGACGCTAGACATTTGCTATCACAAATGTATAGAGTGATTCTAAGTGGGCAAGAAGTGATGGTTCCCTATTTTGTTAGAGAATGGGAAAGGGAGTTGGATCAGACACTGACAAACCCACAAATTAAAAAGATGATCGAGTTAACCCATTCCACATCTATAAGCTCAAGGGTGCAGGAAATGGCCTATAAATTTTAACAAGATGGTACAGGACCCCAGTTAAATTATCACAGATGTATCCAACCGCAGACGATCGCTGTTGGAGAGGCTGTGGGCAGAAAGGAACATTTCTCCATCTGTGGTGGACATGTCCCATGATTAAACCTTTTGGGGATTCAGTTGTCCCATGGATTGAGAAATTGACCCCTAGAACCCTGGAATTTACACCCCTAAATTACTTATTTCATGAGACACCTGGGTCTATTAAAGCCTATAGGAAGAGCATCATCCCGCACTTACTAAATGCAGCGAAATTAGTTATACCTAAATATTGGAGGCAGATTCACTGCCCTACTCTAATAGATTGGAGGAAGGAAGTTAACTTAATAATGGAAGCTGAAAGATGGGTCCATGTAGTGAAGGATCAACAAGGGAAATTTGAAAAGACATGGGCAGGGTGGTTAAATTACACTATGGAGCTAGGGAAGGGAGGAAGCTCCACCGGGTAGGTGTGACTAGAGGATGGTACAGTCCCCAAGGTTTTATGTAACCCAAGAGGTCGATATAGAAGTGAATTGTAATAAGTTGTTTAGTGATCCTAAGAGGGATTTCTCTTCTCTCTCCCCTCGTTGCTGTTCCTCCTCTACCCGGTGTGTCGCCTTGTCCCCCCTTCCCCTTCTCTACTTTTTTTTTTTTTTATATTATATGGCCAAAAGGCCTCATACACAATTTGGCACAGAGACAATGAGTATAACCCCCAATAAGAAAAGGAGGTCATCTGTTGACCCTGTTCAGCAGCAGTGGAGGGGCGGGGGAATGAGTGGGGAGAGAACTGAAGAACCTTTCCCCCGTCTCTTGTGTTTTCTTTTTGTTCTTTATTTTAAGGTGAAGAGGTATTCATGTTAGGTAAGGATTGAATGTATTGTATTTGCATAATTTCCTTTGATGGCTTTGTTGAATGTAGACTGTATAAGTGGAGAATTATAAAATGGAAAATAAAAAACTTTGATTATATAAAAAAAAGAATTGTACATTTACCATCAAAAATAAAAAAATTAATAGAAGTAACACATTTCTCGTCCGTAAGCTCATCTATCCAGGAAATGTCACATAAGTTCTTGACTAGATGGTATAGAACCCCGGTACGATTAGCACAGATATACCCAACCGCAGATAATCGCCGCTGGAGGGGATGTAAAGATAGGGGTACATTCCTTCATATTTGGTGGTCCTGCCCCAAGATCAAGGTATTCTGGGAAGAAAAAGCCCCATGGATCAAAAGAATGTCAAATAAGTCTATAGAACCAAGACACTTCCTGCTTCATGGGACTATTGGAGCTACAAAATCCTATAAAAATAGTGTAATACCACATTTATTAAATGCGGCAAAGAGGTTAGTACCCAGACACTGGAAACAGGCTACATGCCCTACATTAGGAGAATGGAAAAGGAAAGTGGATGAAACAATGGAGGCAGAAAGGTGGGTTTATATGACCAGAAACCAACAGGATAAATTTGAAAAAATATGGGCAAAATGGGAAAATCATGCTCAGGAGTTAGACAGAAATGAAATTAATTAGAAACTATTGCCGAAAGCTTAGACACATTTTAAAAGGGACATCTGATAGTGAGAAGATAAATGAGGTACGATCCACAACATTTTTAAGAATAAAGACTGTTAATTTAAGTATGCGATGATGTGGCATATGTTGATTGTGGAGGATGGCTCCCTCCATGGCATCTGTTCACATCCCCTCCTTTTTTTTTTTTTACACATATATATGTCAATAATAAACATAGAGTATAAGCACTGGAACATCCCACTCAATTAAGTTACTCACCTTTAATTGCACGTTTTATGTTTCATCAAAGTGAGGGAGGGAAAAGGGAGGGAAAAGGGAGGGAAAAGGGAGGGAAAAGGGAGGGGGGAGGGGGGAAAGGGTAATGTTTTTTTTTTTTTTTTTTTAGGGTAATAACACATAAGAACACGTACACGGTAAGATTTCACTCAAGCAAGTTATTCTATTTGTGAATTTTATTTTTTTTTTTACACGTATTAGGTTAACAATATATATATATAGAGCACAAGCACCTGATGATTTAAATTATTTATTTTTATTGCACTTTCATAGTTTTTTTTTTTTTTTTACACACGTATTAGGTTAAAAACATATATAGAGCACAAACACTTGAAGACTTAAATTATTTATTATTGCACTTTTATACTTTGTCCCCCTTTTTTTTTTTTTTTTTTTTTTTAGGTTAATAATATACATAGTACACAAGCACTAGGAAATTTAATTTAAGTTAATTACTTATTTACTACATTTTAAAGGGAGAGGAAAGGAAGGGGAGAGAGAAGAGAAGAAGGAGGGGATAGAAACCTTTTTTTTTTTCTCTCCTTATGTATGTGGATGGGTGGTGTTGGGCGAGCCACTCTCTGTAATCGGTATGTATATATAAGTTTTGATATTTGGTATTTTCTTTTCCCTTATGCGGATATGCCATGTAAATGTTAATTGTAATAAGAGAAAAATGTTTAACAAAGGATGAATTATTAAAAAAAAAAAAAAAAGTCATCCTTTCCACCCCAGTCAAACCTTTTACCATTTTTATCAAATTCTTCCATACTCCTTTTGCAAACTCACACTCCCAAAATAAAAGTTCTACATTCTCCACTCTCCATGGGAGAACACCTCGGGAACACCTCACTATCAACCACCATCCCCCTCCCCCTCTGGAACTTTCTCGTCGCCAGACCTCTTTTTGTCTATTTACAAGATCTTTATCGCATACATTCTTCTGTACTATTTTACTCTGTAGTTCACTCAATCCACCTATCACTAGCGATGGGCCGAACAACCTTAGTTCGGTTCGCACCAGAATTCTCGAACATGGAAAAAGTTCGGACCTGAACCATGAACCCTATTAAAGTCTCTGGGACCCGAACCTGAAAAATCAAAAGTCCCCATTTTGAAGGCTTATATGCAAGTTATTGGCCATAAAAAAAGGGTATGGAGGCCTGGGTACTACCCTGGGGGACATCTATCTGTAGCACCCTCTAGTGTGCTAGAAGTGTAAATAGGGTTTTTGATAGTGTAGGTAAATTTATGCAGGCTTGGCTAGCAGCCAAGCCTGCTTGTGTTTTGTTTCTTAGGTTGGGCAGAAGTCCAGGGAGAGCTGGATGACCCACAGTCAGCATCACTGAGACCCCCCTTTCCAGAATGTGCTGGAACCTTCTGAAAAGATGGGAGGAGAGTTGAGGTTGAGCTGCCTGGAGTATTCTGAGGGCCCTGACCAATCCCTGACTTGGATTGTCCAGGGACAGACCCCCTCAAATATTCAGGGTCAGGCCAGCTGAGGAGGAGTTATTTGGGTGGAAGCTGGAGATGGAGTGTTAGGCTGTCGTGGCCTTTGAGGGAGCTCCCCAGTCTGGGGGGTGACCTTTTGCCTGGGCTCGGGTGTAGCCAGGACCCTCTAATGACACACGGTGTCCTAGACAGGAGACACGGGAGCAAGGTGAGGACAGCGGGAGAACACTGCCAGGCAAGTCTCCAGGAGTAACAACAGGAACAGCCAAGAGGGCTGGTGAGTGACACACAGTCAGGAGGACTGGGAGGCACGTCTAAGAGGACTGGGTGCAAGCAGTCTGGGATGGGTGCGGAGCAATTAAGGAGGACTGTGGTGGCACGGGCAGTGGAGAGAGGCAGCTGCAGCCAGGAGGACTGGCAGGGCCTGAAGAGGTGGTACTGGGATCAGTAGCCACATGTGGGGCAGCTAGCACTAAGGACTACCATATTTGCTACACCATAGGGACCCATGGTCCCTGCCTGCAAAGGGCATTTGCTTTGGGCCTGGCTGAGCCAGTGTCAGGCCTCAACAATAGTGCTGGGAGTGATAGTCTGCAATCAAGTGTATGTGCTGGAGGTGAAGAGAGAAAGTTGTATATACCAGAGGTGTATATAGTTTAGTCCCTGCATTTACTTCTGCAATCAAGTGGGCATCCCATATGCACCCTGTCCCTATCCAAGTTATAATCCTCTCAATAAAAACAACAAAAACAAGTACAAGGACTATTTCTTAAATGCTGTATGTCTGGAAATTCTTATGCCTGGCTGTGCAGGATGTGAGATGGACCACAATCACCAGCAGCACCTATTGGGGTTCCGCTACATATCAATGCAACATTTAAAAAAAAAACATTGTTTTTAAAGGAGCAGTGATTTTGATGCTTAAAGTGAAACAATCAAAATTTTAAAAAATGCTTTAAATATAGTGATTGGGGGGTCCTCTTAGTCTGCCTATAAAGTGGTACATTTGTACAGTGTATAGAACCTGCTGCAGCAAAACTGACCTTTCTAAATTAAAAAAATGACATTATTTTCTAATGAATTCCAAATTATCAGAACAATTTTTTTGAATCAATGGAAAATTGATCCACCGATTCAAATTCTGTGTGAAGAGTAGCTGGTTGATGGCTGGTTGCCATCAATTTATGCAGCGCTCCACACATATATCGCACACATCGGTCCCTACCATCAAGGAGCCCACAATCCAAGGTCCCCAACTCACATTCATATACTAGGGCCAATTTTGGACAGAGGCCAATTAACCTACCAGCATGTATTTTGGAGTGTGGGAGGAAACCGTAGCACCCGGAGGAAACCCACGCAGGCACAGGGAGAACATGCAAACTCCAGGCAGGTAGTGTCGTGGTTGGGATTCGAACCAGCAACCCTTTTTACTGCTAGGCGAGAGTGCTACCACTACACCCATTGTGTGCCTACGTGACCTGGTGTCAGTGTAGTGTTGGTGCAACTCACTTTTAGATGCTCTCTCCTCTCGGTCTGGAACGAAAAGACCGACACGAGGAGAGATGATATCACTTCCCCTGTCAGTGTTTACAGTTACACAGACAGGGGAAGGATATCATTCGTCAGGAGCGATCACAAGGTCCAGGCCAGATTTCATTGGCCTGGGCCTGGGGATTGATCGGTTCCTGATCTAATCCGATCGTCATGGCTGGCGGGGGGCCCACACGCGCGCCCGACATACCATGAAGGCGATTCACCTGCCTGTGCCATTTTGCCGCAGTATAACTGCAGCGGAAGGTCGGCAAACGGTTAAAAAAGCCAACTTTTCTAAACTGTGCTCTTTACTACAAGATAATAATTGGAACCAAAGCCAAGAAACACTGAACATGGAGGAAAATTGGGAGTGCTTTTGGAACATATTAACCACTTCACCCCTGGAAGGATACCCCTTAATGACCAGAGCATTTTTTGCGATACGGCACTGCGTCGCTTTAATTGACAATTGTGTGGTCGTGCGACGTTGTACCCAAACAAAATTGACATCCTTTTTTTCTCACAAATACAGCTTTCTTTTGGTGGTATTTGATCACGTCTGCGTTTATTTTTTTCACTATAAAGCTATAAACAAAAAAAAGACAATTTTGAAAAAAAAAATATTTTTTACTTTCTGTATAATACATATCCCAAAAAATATGAAAAAACTAATTTATTTATCAGTTTAGGCCGATATATATTCTTCTACATATTTTTGGTAAAAAAAAAAAATCACAATAGGAGTATATTGATTGGTTTGCACAAAAGGTATCGAGTCTACAAACTATGGCAAAGATTTAGGGACTTTTATTTATTTTTTATTGTTTTTACTGGTAATTGCTGCAATCTGCAATTTTTTGGCAGAACTGTGACATTGCAGCGGACAAATCTTTTGGACTTTGGATAGAAGTAACAGGTGTGGAAAAATTGCTATTTGGGTGTTGTTGGTGCCTTCTCCCTATAACAATCTAGAGATAGCCTTGACGAAAGCAAGAATTGGCCCTGCTGTAAAAAAAAATATTTCGACACCCCTATCACACAGCTGTGGGAAAATTGGTCTTTGGGGGTTATTGGTGCTCTCACCCCATAACATTCTAGAGGTAGTCTTGATGAAAGCAAGAATTAGCCTTGCTGTAAAAAAATTTAACACCCCTGTCACACAGTTGTGGAAAAATTGGTCTTTGGGTGTTGTTGGTGCCTTGACGCTGTAACCTTCTAGAGGTAGCTTTGATGAAAGCTAGAATTGGCCTTGCTGTACAAAATTTGAATTTGACACCCCTGTCGAACTGTTGTGGAAAAATTGGTCTTTGGGTGTTGTTGGTGCCTAAACCCCATAACCTTCTAGAGGTAATTTTGAGGAATGTAAGAATTGGCCTTGCGCTAAAATAAATGTAAATTTGATGCCCCTGCCAAACTGTTTTGTTTTGAAAGGTAGTTTTGATGAAAGCAAGAATTGGCCTTGCTGTAAAAAAAATATATATATTTAAAATTGAAATACATACTCTTCAGCCACTGTACTGTATGACTGGCTGTTGTTTTTAAAATATTGCACTCTAATTTTAATTTCAGAAATGTGGGTTTATGGTTTAGTGCACGCTGTTACATTTTATTAAACTACAGTGTGGTACTGCACAAAAACAAGCATACTATGAAACTTTGGCAATTGACCGATTGGTATGATCTACAATAATTCTGGCAAAAAGAAAAAAAATACACTAAAACTATCCTGGTCTTTCCCTCTTAAATGTGGGTCTAGCACATAGTCTGTACAATATTTCTGCTGTTTTCTGTGAAATACACTTACATTTTTATCTCATGATAAATTATGCCTTTTTTTCTGAAATGAGGGCCTAAAAAGCCTGCCAATTTTATCAGTGAATCTGTACAATATTTTTGTGTATTATCTCTAAAAAAGTACTTACATTCTTTATTTCATGATAAAGCCTTTCTGGTCTCTCCCTCTTACAATGCAGCCTAATCAAGCTAAATATATACTCTTCAGTCACTGTACTATATGACTGGCTGTTGTCTCTGAAATATTGCACTCTAATTTCTAACTCCATATAAAAAATGTCTCATCTCTGAAATGTGGGTTTATGGTTTGGTGCACGCTGTTTTGGTCACATAAAAAGATAGAAGAATCTCCACCCCACTGTATGGTATTTTTAATGTCTTTTATGCACTGGTACACATCCTCCATTACAATTCCCAGCTCCACAAGCCCTTAGTTTGACAATCCCCATTATCCTTTGCCCCCCCCATACATTTCAATAGAGTTTGGATTAACATTTGCAATTTTTCCACCTTACGAGGCCCACAAAGTGCACCTGTCACCATCAGAGACTGCCGTCAGCGGTGCACCTGTCACCCATCAGTGACCATCATCAGTGACCGCCATCAGTGACCCTCATCTGTCACCTATCAGTCCCATAAAGTGCACCAGTCACCATCAGAGACTGCCATCAGTGACCGTCACCCACCAGTGACCGTTGCACGTCACCTGCTACCCACCAGTGACCGTCACACGTCACCTGTCACCCATCACCTGTCGCCCATCAGTGACCGTCACCTGTCACCCATCACCTGTCGCCCATCAGTGACTGTCATTTATCACCCGTCGTACAGCCCATCAGAAAAAATGTCCAAAAGATTCTATACAAGTGAGGAGGCGTTCCAGATCCTCTCCATGACTGATGGAGGCAGTAGGGAGTTCTCATCAGATTCAAATGCCAATTCCGGTTGTGATTTAAATTCAGCATTTGAACCGATCGATAGTAGTGGATCGGCAAACGAATCAGAGGAAGAATGGATCCATCCTAAAAGAGCACGGCGCTCTGGAAACCAGGCAGCCACCAGCAATATACCCCAGGATCAAATTTCCAGGCCCAGTACCAGCGCTGCTGCCATCGATAGACCCCAAAACCAAAAGCCGAGTACCAGAGCTGCCGCCAGCGAAAGGCCACAAGAAATGCCCAGTACCAGCACTGCCGCAGCATCACGCCCAAATGCCAGCACAGGAACTCCAACTACCAGCACTGGAGTGCCACGTCCCCCAAGAGCCAAGGCCGCTACATATCTCCCAGATGGTCTTGCCAATCCAACATGGCTGCCTTCCAACTCAGGATCAGCAAGAATTCCCCCTTTCACAGGTGTGCAGGCCAATACCCAAAATATTTCTGAAATTGATTGTTTTCATTTATTTTGCCCAACACTTTGCTGCAACTCATCGTGGACCAGACTAATTTATATGCCCAGCAGCATATTGTCAACAACCCCCAATCTTCATACGCCCGTCCATTTGAGTGGAAGGATTTGACTCTGGAGGACTTCAAAGTGTTTATGGGCCTCACCATAACATGCCTATTGGTCTACCCACCCCATCCACCACATGCCCATTTAATCTTCCGTAATGTCCAGGTCCCGATACGAGATGATAATGCGCATTCTTCATTTCAGTGACAAGACCCAGTGCCCTCCCCGCAATCATCCAAATTACGATAAATGATATAAAATTCGCCCACTCATTAATTTTTTTTCCCAACGATTTGCAGAACTCTATGTCCCCAATAAGCATAAATGTGTAGAAGAGTCCCTGGTGCCCTTTTCAGGCCGGCTGGGAATAAAACAATACATTCCTAGCAAAAGGGCCAAATACAGAGTGAAATTTTGGGATATCTGTATGCGTTCCACATATACAAAGGAAGAGATTCCCAGCTCCAGCTCCTTGAGTGCCCGGCCTACATGGGCACAACTGGTAAAATTGTATGGGACCTGGCATACCCACTGCTGAAGAAAGGTTACCACATATACCTGAATAACTTCTACACCAGCCTGCCCCTTTTCAAACACCTATACCTGGCACAAACCCTGGCCTGTTGAACCTCCAGAAATAATAGGAAGGGCTTCCCACAAGCCATAGTAAATAAGAAAATGCGAAGGGGAGAAAGAGAAACTTTGAGATGCAAGGAAGTGCTGGCCTTGAGGTGGAAGGATACCAGGAAGGTGTACATAATGTCCATCATCCATGACGACACTACAGTTGAAGTTCAGAGAAGACGAGGTGCCATTGTAAAGCCAAACTGTGTACAAGATTACAATCTGTACATGGGGGGGTGGATTTCAACGACCAAATGCTTCAGCCCTTTTTAGCAATAAGGAGGTCCCGTTTCTGGTGCAAGAAAGTAGCACTCTATTTAATTCATTTGGCCATTTATAATGCCTACATAATTTACACCAAATCCACCGAAAGCCCTGCCCACTTCCTAAAATTCATAGAAGTTGTCACGTCCCTTATCTACCATCAAAGACACCCCCCAGAAAACCTTCGCTCTGATGCTGTTAGCCGACTTCACGAACGCCACTTCCCGGACCACATTCCACCATCTGAAGCAGGCCGAAGATGCCAAAAATGGGGTCATTTTGTGTGTATTTGTACTTTCCTGGCTTGTTAGTGTCTCAAGAAATGAAAATGTCTTCAGTGCACCTGTGATCAGGTGTGATCAATTTTCAATGATTTGCACCATAGCTTGTAGACTCTATAACTTTCACAAAAACCAAATAATATACACTAATTAGGGTTATTTTTACCAAAGATATGTAGCCGTATAAATTTTGGCCAAAATTTATGAAGAAATATTACTAATTTGTAAAATTTTATGACAAAAACAAAGAAAATGGCATTTTTTCACCAAATTTTCAGTCTTTTTTTTTATTTATAGCGCATTTATAGCACAAAAAATACACAAAAATTAAAAATCTCAGCAGTGATTAAATACCACCAAAAGAAAGCTCCATTTGTGTGAAAAAAAGGACGCAAATTTCATTTGGGTACAGTGTTGCAGTAATTTCGAGTAATTTGAGTAATTGTCATTCAAAGTGTGAGAGTGCTGACAGCTGCAAATTGGTCTGGGCAGGAAGGGGGTAAAAGTGCCCTGTAGGCAAGTGAATATAGAATGAGGGTAGGGGGAACGCAATAGCGCCCCCTACCTATGGGATTAGGAACAAGTCAATAACAGTTTAATACATCATTTAAATTTCAGTTATTTTATTGGTCACTTACCTGTCAGCTGACTTTTAAACTTCTAGAAATTTCTACAGTTGATCAGGTGATCCAACGAACCTATAAAAACAAAGAAGAGGTTATAAAAGCATCCAAACAAACGAATTTTACTCAGAACAACGGCTGCAGCAGAAGAAAAAGGCACCCCTCCCTCCCTTTGTCCCCCCCCCTTTTTTTGTTTTGTACATTCCTTTGTTACAAGGGACAGTGGTTTTGTCATTGTTTGGTTGGTTCGAGCTCTTAAACCTGAACCATTGGTATTTGTAATCTATGAATGGTTATAAATGTTATATCATCAAAGTAAAATGTATTGGTAATTATTATTGGTTATATATATCGCCATACCAGTAATAAAAGGCCGCGGCCATTCATACCACATAATAAGTCTATTGGTTTTATTATATTTTAAAGTGTAAGTTGAATAATATTTGGCCTCTGATCCCATATTTAACCTCCTTCCACTCGCTCTATAGCCGAATGAAGGCTACAGCGCAGGCCTTAATTGCCGGAACGGCCTCAATAGGTGTGAGCTACCTGCGCGCCCCCCTGAGGAGTGCACACTGTGATCAGCGAGTCAAGTAGACTCGACTAATCCCGGCCCCTTACTACGTGATCAGCTGTCAGCCAATGGCAGCTGATCACATGATGTAAGCAGATCAGTAATCAGCTTTTTTTTTTCCTCTCATGCTCACTGGGCTTCTGACAGAGGGACATCGGTCCCAAACTGGGAGAAGCAGTGCTGCTATGCGGTGCCCTCCAGTGCAACCTGCCAGTACCCACCAGTGCCACCTACAGGTGCATATCAGTGCTGCCTAGAAGTGCCACCTATCAATGCCCACCAGTGCCACCTTTCAGTGCTACCAACCAGTGCCCATCAGTGCCTCATCATCAGTGTTGCCTATCAGTGTCACCTACCAGTGCCATCCATCAGTGCCACCTCATCAGTGCCCATCAATGCCGCCTTATCAGTGCTAATCAATGCAGCATATCAGTGTCACCTACCAGTGCCATCCATCAGTGCCACCCATCAGTGCCACCCATCAGTGCCACCAGTTCCACCTATCACTGCCACCCACCAGTGCCACCTTATCAGTGCTAATCAATGCAGCCTATCAGTGTCCATCAGTGCCACATATCAGTGCCGCCTCATCAGCGCACGTCAATGAAGGAGAAAAATGAAAATTTAAACATTTTATAACAAAAACTATGAAACAGTTTTATTTTATTTTTTTTGAAAATTTTCTGACTTTTTTCATTTTTTTTATAGCAAAAAATAAAACACCCAACAGTGATTAAATACCACTAAAAGAAAGCTCTATTTGTGTGAAAAAAATGATAAAACTGTAATTTGGGTACAGTGTTACATGACCGCGCAATTGCCATTCAAACTGTGAGAGGGCTGAAAGCTGAAAATTGGCCTGGGCATCAGTGTGACAAGAATAATTTATTTAGGAAGGGGCATTCAAAATATAAAATGAACTTACCGTATATACTCGAGTATAAGTCGTTCCGAGTATAAGTCGAGGCCCTAATTTACCACAAAAAAATGGGAAAAACTTATTGACCCGAGTATAAGACGAGGGTGAGAAATGCACAGCTACTGTAAGTGGAAAAGAGGGTCAACAATGCCCATTTGCAGCCTCACTGTGCCCATTTGCATGCCTCACTGTGCCCATTTGCAGCCATAGGTCCCCTGAACTTCATACTTGGTAGTTAAGGGTTCCTAGATGCCCCCTAGCTGCAGCCAAAATTTGGGGTCTCTGAACCCAAAGTGTCCCGAAATGACATTGCTACAGATGGACACAGTTGACCGACTTTGGGGCCCCGTATCTCGGGGACACTTAGTGCTAGGAACCCCGAATTTGGTGTGCAAACCCAGTGGAATTAGTACAATAAAATATCCAAAGCTGGGATTTCTAGAACCAAGTGGCCCCGAGATACAGGACCCCAAAAATCGGTTCAGAAAATGTCAAGCACTTTTCTGCAGCAGAGAATGACATTTTCCGAACCGATTTTGGGGCCCCATATCTTGGGGCCACTTGGTGCTAGGAACTCCAGCTTTGGATATGTTATGGTACCAGGTCTACTGGGTTTGCACACCAAATTTGGTGTTCCTAGCCCTAAGTGACCCTGAGATACAGGGCTCCAAAGTCGGTTCAGAAAATGTCAAGCACTTTTCTGCAGCAGAGAATGACATTTTCCTAACCGACTTTGGGGCCCCATATCTCGGGGCCACTTGGTGCTAGGAACTCCAGCTTTGGATATGTTATGGTACCAGGTCCACTGAGTTTGCACACCAAACTTGGGGTTTCTAGCATCAAGGGGCCCTGAGATACGGGGCCCCAAAGTCGGTTCGGAAAATGACATTTTTTGCTGCAGAAAAGTGTTTGACTCGAGTATAAGTCGAGGGGGGCACTTTCAGCACAAAAAAAGGTGCTGAAAAATTCGACTTATACTCGAGTATATACGGTAGTCTTCCTAACCAACCTCTCATTACTCCATTATATACATGTGATAAAAAGGTTGTCTCCTCCATTGAATGTCATCTGTCTGTCCATGCTGCCCCTTGACCCAACCTAAAACTCACCACATGGTATGACATCATTGACAACTAAAGCCGGCCATAGACGCTTCGAATCTCGGCCAGTTCAGCGGGGACAAGATTTGAACCATGTATGGGCCCCTGATGACATCAGCCTTTGACAAAATGCATAGGGAGGGACATGTGACGTGTGATGTCAGCACGAGGGACACCACGGTGATTTTGCTGGTTTGGGATTTGTGCATTTGTTTCTCTGTACGTGTGAGTTTATTACTTTGCTATGTAATGCTATGCAAGGACACACAGAAAACAATGTTTTTTTGTCTATGGGCTCTGGTCACACATGGATGCAGCCTTTGGGTGATCTGTGCTGTTCTTACCCAGATATAAGATTGAATTTGGACTATGTATTGGTACCTCATCCATGATTAACATTTAAAGGAACAAAAAAAACTTCATGGACTTTACTGGTACCAGAGTGGGACAGAAACCCAATTTTATAAAAAATTTATATTTATTACAATTAATCAAAAGCAAACAAAGATTAAGTGAATAACAAACAACCCAATATATAATAATGCATATTGAAAACTGCAAATTACAATAGGTGTATCTGATAACCCATAACGTGATTAAAGGGGTTGTAAAGGTATTTTTTTTATTTTTTAAAAATAACAAACATGTTATACTTACCTTCACTGTGCAGCTCGTTCTGCACAGAGTGGCCCCGAACCTGCTCTTCTGGGGTCCCTCGGCGGCTGTCTCAGCTCCTCCCCACAATAATTAACCACCTTAATGCGAGCTCCCTCGCATGGTGGTTAGTTTTTGCGGGCGCGCTCCCGTGATACAGCCGGCGGCTATAGCCGCTCGCTGTATCACTCGGCCCCGCCCCCCAGCGCGCCGCGTCATTGGATGTGATTGACAGCAGCGCGAGCCAATGGCTGCGCTGCTTCCAATCCATCCACTGTAGCCAATCAGCGGCCAGGCTGAGCAGCGGAATCGAGGACGTGAACGAGCAGCCGATTTTCGAGGGGTCAGGTAAGTAAAACGGGGGGGCTGGGGACGGCGGTATTGTTAGTAGTTTTTTCACCTTAATGCATAGAATGCATTAAGGTGAAAAAATTTTTACCTTTACAACCCCTTTAAGTACAAAATGTGCAAGTGAAAAAATATATAAAAATGTTGATTTGAGGGGGAGGGGGAGCTACGCCCTGACGTCACCGCTGAGTCCCGGAAGCATACGGGCTTTGTGCAAGACGGCCGGCTAATTGTTTACATGCGTTTTAACTCTCCTTTGATGTAAGTTGCCACCTGTTTTTATACTTCAATAAATGTAACAGGTTTACACTATGTGGAGTCTTCTTGTTTTCTTGGTATAATACTGGTTCCTGTTGATCCTGTCTGCTGACCATCTTTGCTGACACTTTGGAGACCAGGGTTCGCCAGTGGGATCCCAGGCTGGGGTTGCAGCCATTCGCTTTGTGTGGTCCCCTGTAACAAGGGACCAACACTTTCTGGTAAGCGGCAGTATCTCTCCGTGGAGGAGGAGACTCATATTGCACTAGTCACTTTGGTGTGAACCTTCACCATTTCATCACTGTGGATTCACCTTCACTATTGGAATTTTTGATGTTTTATTTATGGACTGATTTTGTATCATTTCAAATCAACATTTTTATATATTTTTTCACTTGCACATTTGGTACTTAATCACGTTATGGGTTATCAGATACACCTATTGTAGTTTGCAGTTTTCAATATGCATTATTATATATTGGGTTGTTTGTTATTCACTTAATCTTTGTTTGCTTTTCATTTTTGCAAATTTCATTGCTTAGCGCGACTTTTTACTTTATCTTTACATATGTTTGGTGTAGTATAACACTTTCAGTCGCAGCTTTGTGTATGTTTTTCCCTTTTAGCGCAGTATTTTTTATATCCATTACAATTAATCACTTGAATACCGGGCACTTTCCCCCTTCCTGCCCAGGACAATTTTCAGGTTTCAGCGCGGTCACATTTTGAATGATAATTACGCGGTCATACAACACTGTACACATATGAATTTTTATCATTTTCTTCCCACAAATAGAGATTTCTTTTGGTGGTATTTGATCACCTCTGCGGTTTTAATTTTTTGCGCTATAAACAAAAAAAGACCAACAATTTCAGAAAAAAAAACGATGGGCACTGACAGATGGCACTGGATAGGCAGCACTGATGAGGAGCTACTGACAGGTATAACTGAGTGACATCTGAAGGGCACTGACAGGCATGACTGAGTGGCATCTGAAGGGCACTGACAGGCATTACTGATTGGCCCTTTTATGGGCACTGGCAGGCTGTCATTATGGGGCACAGGCTGGCAGCTGATGGGCACTTATTGGAACCTCTGATGGGGGCTGCACTGATAATCAATGTGCTGATTATCAGCGCAGACCCCCCTCTGACAGGGAGAGCCGCGATCGTCTCTCCCTGTCAGCGGGAACCGAGGAAAGCCGTTTACCGGCACTTCCTGGTTCACGCGATCATCAGCTTTGATTGGTCACAGCTTAACACGTGGTAAGAAGTCTCCGTCAGAGACCTCAGATCACAATCGGAGTTGTGGTGTCAGACTGACACACCGCACCTCCGATCGCCACGCTGCGCTCCCCCGGCTTGTTATCCTGACCACGTCATACAACGTCCAATCAGGATAACTAAACCACTTTGCCACCATCATATTGCTATATGGCGGGCGGCAAGCGGTTAAAATATATTTGTATTAAATAATCTGTATATACAAACGCCTTTGTTATTAATGACATTCACTGGCAACGATGAAATAAAATTAGACAAGGGTGAGCTGCCCTGCGCACCAAATGCCATTTGTCTATAAAAAAAAAAAGGTGGGTGTATGAGAATAGATATGGCTGTAAGGTGGGGTCTCTCTCTCAGATATGCGATACGGGTACACTCATCCATGTGGACACAAATCTCCACTGATAGACGAGCCCCATATATCACCATATCCACACAAAAATCCTTCTCTCTTCATCAAGAAAAATATTAAGTCTGCAGAAATTGTCATCATAACACTCAAGGACGCAGATCACCATGGCGATGATAAGAGGGTGGGGCCTGGCGAGGACGCAGATCACCATGGCGATAAGAGGGTGGGGCCTGGCGAGGACGCAGATCACCATGGCGATGATAAGAGGGTGGGGCCTGGCGATTTTGAAAGCGTTGCCTATGGAGATTTTTATATACGGAAGTTTGGCGCCATTCCACAAGTGTGCACAATTCCTGCAAAAAATTCCTGCACAAAAATACCGTGTGACATAAATTGCAACAACCGCCATTTTATTCTCTAGGGTTTCTGCTAAATATATATATATATATATATATATATATATATATATATATATATATATACACACTGTTTGGGGGTTCTGAGTAATGATTTATGAGATAATTTAATAGAGAAGTACTAGAATTGGTTAAAAAGCACAATAAATACATGCCGCAGCCGTGCTAATTCTACTTGCCCATTATATCCATGAGGACACATGCAAACCACAAGACGAATACTTGGCTCTCAGCGGTTGCAGCCTAGTCCCAATTATGTAAAATTTCCATTCAGCAGCAAAAAAAAACGCCTGTCAGCTGCTGTTATACCATGCTCTGAAAGGCAATCCATCATGGATCGCTTTTCAGAAGGCAGTAAGCACTGCTGTCTGTCTGGAAAAAACAGAAAGCCTCATTGACATGCATCATGAAAGCATTCGCCCATGGAGGGCTGCGTTTACCCCCCATGGGGAGTCACAGGTGTTCATGGAAGCCCCAATCATGTCAATTTGGAAGCAGTGGCTGCACAGACACGGACGCAGCTCCCAATCTGACATCCACCCCAAAAACACACCGTCTGCATTCCGGGACATGCGTCTCTCTCATCAATGGGACTGCCTGTATGGGGATGCATGGAACACCTGTGCAGGTAGGTAAGTAAAGCCCTGTGTGCTTTACTACACTCCATGTGACTGAGGCCTACAACTCCAATCATCACACCAGGCCTTTTCTGCAACTTTTTGTTTACAAATTTAAATCATTTTTTTTTTGCTGGAAAATTACTTAGAACCCCCAAATATTATTTTTTTTCATTTTTTTTTTACAGAGACCCTAGAGAATAAAATGGCTATCATTGTAATATTGTACGTCACATAGTATTTGGGATTTTAAATGCAATTTATTTGGAAAAAAAACGCATTTAACCACTTAAGGACCAGGCCTATTTCAGACATTTCTTATTTACAAGTTAAAATCTGTATTTTTTGCTAGAAAATTACTTAGAACCCCCAAACATTATATATAATATATATATATATATTTTAGCAAAGACTTTGGGGAATAAAATGGTGGTTGTTGCAATATTTTATGTCACACGGTATTTGCGCAGTGGTCATTACACTTTTTTTTTTTTTTTAACCACTTCAGCCCCGGAAGAATTTACCCCCTTCCTGACCAGAGCACTTTTTACAATTCGGCACTGCGTCGCTTTAACTGCTAATTGCGCGGTCATGCAATGCTCTACCCAAACGAAATTTGCATCCTTTTCTTCCCACAAATAGAGCTTTCTTTTGATGGTATTTGATCACCTCTGCGGTTTTTATTTTTTGCGCTATAAACGGAAAAAGACTGAAAATTTTGAAAAAAAATGATATTTTCTACTTTTTGTTATAAAAAAAATCCAATAAACTAAATTTTAGTCATACATTTAGGCCAAAATGTATTCGGCCACATGTCTTTGGTAAAAAAAATGTCAATAAGCGTATATTTATTGGTTTGCGCAAAAGTTATAGCGTCTACAAACTAGGGTACATTTTCTGGAATTTACACAGCTTTTAGTTTATGACTGCCTATGTCATTTCTTGAGGTGCTAAAATGGCAGGGCAGTACAAACCCCCCCAAATGACCCCATTTTGGAAAGTAGACACCCCAAGGAAATTGCTGAGAGGCATGTTGAACCCATTGAATATTTATTTTTTTTGTCCCAAGTGATTGAATAATGACAAAAAAAAAAAAAAAAATTTACAAAAAGTTGTCACTAAATGATATATTTCTCACACAGGCCATGGGCATATGTGGAATTGCACCCCAAAATACATTCAGCTGCTTCTCCTGAGTACGGGGATACCACATGTGTGGCACTTTTTGGGAGCCTAGCCGCGTACGGGGCCCCGAAAACCAAGCACCACCTTCAGGATTTCTAAGGGCATACATTTTTGATTTTACTCCTCACTACCTATCACAGTTTTGAAGGCCATAAAATGCCAAGATGGCACAAACCCCCCCCCAAAATGACCCCATTTTGGAAAGTAGACACCCCAAGCTATTTGCTGAGAGACATGGTGAGTATTTTGCAGCTCTCATTTGTTTTTGAAAATGAAGAAAGACCAGAAAAAAAATTTTTTTTTTTCTTTTTTCAATTTTCAAAACTTTGTGACAAAAAGTGAGGTCTGCAAAATACTCACTATACCTCTCAGCAAATAGCTTGGGGTGTATACTTTCCAAAATGGGGTCATTTGGGGGGGGGGGTTTGTGCCACCTGGGCATTCCATGGCCTCCGAAACTGTGATAGGCAGTGAAGAGTGAAATCAAAAATTTACAGCCTTAGAAAGCCTGAAGGCGGTGCTTGGTTTTCGGGGTCCCGTGCGCGGCTAGGCTCCCAAAAAGTCCCACACATGTGGTATCCCCGTACTCAGGAGAAGCAACAGAATTTATTTTGGGGTGTAATTTCACATATTCCCATGGCATGTTTGAGCAATATAACATTTAGTGACAACTTTGTGCAAAAAAAAAAATAAATAAATAAATTTGTCTCTTTCCCGCTACTTGTGTCACAATATAAAATATTCCATGGACTCGACATGCCTCTCAGCAAATAGCTTGGGGTGTCTACTTTCCAAAATGGGGTCATTTGGGGGGGTTTTGAACTGTCCTGGCATTTTATGCACAACATTTAGAAGCTTATGTCACACATCACCCACTCTTCTAACCACTTGAAGACAAAGCCCTTTCTGACACTTTTTGATTACATGAAAAAATTATTTTTTTTTGCAAGAAAATTACTTTGAACCCCCAAACATTATATATTATTTTAAAGCAAATGCCCTACAGATTAAAATGGTGGGTGTTTCATTTTTTTTTTTCACACAGTATTTGCGCAGCGATTTTCAAACGCATTTTTTGGGGAAAAAAACACACTTTTTTAAATTTTAATGCACTAAAACACACTATATTGCCCAAATGTTTGATGATATAAAAAAGATGATCTTAGGCCGAGTACATGGATACCAAACATGACATGCTTTAAAATTGCGCACAAACGTGCAGTGGCAACAAAATTAATACATTTTTAAAAGCCTTTAAAAGCCTTTACAGGTTACCACTTTAGATTTACAGAGGAGGTCTACTGCTAAAATTACTGCCCTCGATCTGACCTTCGCGGTGATACCTCACATGCATGGTGCAATTGCTGTTTACATTTGACGCCAGACCGCCGCTTGCGTTCGCCTTAGCGCGAGAGCAGGGGGGACAGGGGTGCTTTTTATTTATTTTTATTTTTCTTTATTATTTTTTTGATTTTTTATCTTATTTTTAAACTGTTCCTTTCATTTTTTTTTTTTTAAATCATTTTTATTGTTATCTCAGGGAATGTAAATATCCCCTATGATAGCAATAGGTAGTGACAGGTACTCTTTTTTGAAAAAATTGGGGTCTATTAGACCCTAGATCTCTCCTCTGCCCTCAAAGCATCTGACCACACCAAGATCGGTGTGATAAAATGCTTCCCCAATTTCCCAATGGCGCTATTTACATCCGGCGAAATCTAAGTCATAAAATGCTCGTAGCTTCCGGTTTCTTAGGCCATAGAGATGTTTGGAGCCACTCTTGTCTCTGATCAGCTCTATGGTCAGCTGGCTGAATCACCGGCTGCATTCTCAGGTTCCCTGTTGAGACAGGAGAGCCAGAGAAAAACACGGAAGACGGTGGGGGGGGGCATTCCCTCCCACTGCTTGTAAAAGCAGTCTAGAGGCTAATTAGCCGCTAGGATTGCTTTTACATGAAAGCCGACCGCTGGCTAAAAAGAATGATACCAAGATGATACCTAAACCTGCAGGCATCATTCTGGTATAACCACTCAAAGTCGTGAATGGCGTACCTGAAGACAAAAAAATGGTTAACAATAAAGCACAGTAAACGGTAAAGTATAAAAAATTGCATACCTGAAAAGCAAACATGATAAAACATAATAACAATAAAACATTGCAGAATAGAATACAGTAAAAAAGAGCAGAACAATAGAGAGAGAGAATAGAGAGAGAGAACAATAAAACGACAACTATTTTTTTTTATTTTTGTTTGTGTTTTTTTTTTTTTTTACACTTTTTTTTTGTAACTGTAACTTTTATAACTGTAACCGGTTCCAGGTTCGGGTCTCTCAAAATGCGATGGCATCTTGGGAGACCCTGTGAAAGTGTGCCTAGTCTGTGGAATGCTGTACCCTACGCTAATACTCAACTAGTGAATGGTAGCGTTCAAAACATTCACCAATGCAAAGACCAGGATTGTCAGGACAGGAGGGACAATAATAGTGGGCGTCACGTCTATATCCGCGCTTGCTGCAGACACAACATCTTTTTTGGGGGGGTTCGTTGGGTAGGGGTACTTGGGAGGATATATAAATGCCTCTCATGCAGCCGACTGCATTTGGTTGGGGATGTGAATGGGGGAAGTACGGGCGCTGCAGAAGCGGTGGGTTCCCAATTAGGATTGGCGAATGCAGCAGGAAGGGCACTATGGGCACGACGGGCCTGTGTTTGTCTTTTTGGTGGCAGCGGGACACTACTTGTGCTTGCCACCTCACCAGCTTGAACTGCACTTATGGGACTCGCCACGTCACCAAGTGTTACTGCAGTGCTGGTTTGACTACGACCGGGGTGTACTAGGCCGCTGGTGCTTGCCAGTTCACCAAAACGCTACAAAAAAAAGTGACAGTGATCGATCGATACTGCACTTGGGTGGGCTGGACTGGGCTGGGCCGGGCGGAGGGGCAAAACACAGGTGCTAGCAGGTATCTGGGCTGATCCCGCTAACACTGCGTTTTTGGGAACCCTAAACTGCTGGGGACGCTAGTATAGATCTGATCGGATCAGATATTGATGCATTCAGATACTATACCACTAAGGGAGGTGTACGGTGCGTGCGTGGGTGTTCGCGGTACTGGCGCTAATCTGACGCTGCCTAGGGTGACGCATATCACCGCCGGGCGATCAGAGGGCTAAACCTATAGTGTCAGGGCACCCGTAATAAACGGGTGCCCTGACACTATAAAAAATAAACGAACTAACCAGCGTCACCCGTAACGGTTATACGGTGATCAGTGGTAAAAGGGTTAACTAGGGGGCCATCAAGGGGTTAAAACATTTAATAGATAGTATATGGGGGTCCCTGTCGCTATAAAACACTGACGGTGAACCTAAATATTTACGTCCCTAACTAGCGTCACCAGCGACACTAATACAGCGATCAGAAAAATGATCGCTTAGCGACACTGGCGACAGGGGGTGATCAAGGGGTTAAAACTTTATTAGGGGGGGTAAGGGGGGTACCCTAGACCTACAGGGGGCTAAACCTTTATTCGGTAATAAACGGCGGGTGCCCTGACACTATAAAAAATAAACGAACTAACCAGCATCACCCGTAACGGTTATATGGTGATCAGTGGTGAAAGGGTTAACTAGGGGGCAATCAAGGGGTTAAAACAATTATTAGGTAGTATATGGGGGTCCCTGTCACTATAAAACACTGACGGCGAACCTAAATATTTACGTCCCTAACTAGCGGAACCAGCGACACTAATACAGCGATCAGAAAAATGATCGCTTAGTGACACTGGTGACAGGGGGTGATCAAGGGGTTAAAACTTTATTAGGGGGGGTAAGGGGGGTACCCTAGACCTACAGGGGGGTAACAGTCACTACCCTACCACTGCTAACTGTCACAAACTGACACTATGCAGTAATCAGGAAAAAAAAAAAAAAAAAAAAAACCTGCTTGGTGTCAGTTTGTGACAGGGGGGGGGGGGGTGATTGGGGGGGGATCGGGGGTGTAATGTATGCCTGGCATGTTCTACTGTGTGTGTGTGTGTTGGTGCACTTACATGTCATCTCCCCTCGGCGCTGGAACGGAAAATCCCGAGCCGAGGAGAGATGACATCACATCCTCTGCCTCTGTGTACTATACAGAGGCAGGGGATGTTTCTCATTGGCTGGGAGCAATCGCGAGGGGGGGGGCCACGATCGGATGGCCTCCCCCTCGTCTCTCAATGCTCCCAGCCAAATGCCGACCGCAGCTGGCACCGGGGGGGGTCCGATCGGACCCCCCCACCCGCGGGAAGGCAATCACGTTTCAGGTACGTGATTTTGCCTGCCCGTGCCGCTCTGCTCACGTATATAGGCGTGAGGCGGTCGGCAAGTGGTTAAATACACTTCACTAAATATAAAAAAATAAAATAAACAGTAAAGTTAGCGGAATTTTTTGTATATTATGAAAGACGATGTTACGCCATGTAAATAGATACCTAACGTGTTAGTTTAAAATTGCGCACACTTGTGAAAAGGCGACAAACTACGGTACTTAAAAATCTCCATTGGAAATGCTTTACATTTATTTAATGGTTACCAGTTTAGGGTTACAGAGGAAGTCGTTTTCTAGAATTATTGCTCTCACTCTGACGATCGCAGCGATACCTCACTTGTGTGATTTGAAGACTGTTTAATTTTGCGGCAGCCACTTATGTATGCGTTTAATTGGTGCGCGAGCACGCAGGGACGGGGGGCGCTTTAAAACATTTTTTTCTCTGTTACCGTATATACTCGAGTATAAGTCATTCCGAGTATAAGTCGAGGCCCTAATTTACCACAAAAAAATAGGAAAAACTTATTGACCCGAGTATAAGACGAGGGTGAGAAATGCACAGCTACTGTAAGTGGAAAAGAGGGTCAACAATGCCCATTTGCAGCCTCACTGTGCCCATTTGCAGCCATAGGTCCCCCGAACTTCAAACTCGGTAGTTAAGGGTTCCTAGATGCCCCCCAGCTGCAGCCAAAATTTGGGGTCTCTGAACCCAAAGGGTCCTGAAATGACATTGCTGCAGATGGACACAGTTGACCGACTTTGGGGCCCTGTATCTTGGGGCCACTTAGTGCTAGGAACCCCAATTTGGTGTGCAAATCCAGTGGAACTAGCACCATAAAATATCCAAAGCTGGGGTTTCTAGCACTAAGTGTCCCCGAGATACAGGGCCCCAAAAATCGGATCAGAAAATGTCAAGCACTTTTCTGCAGCAGAGAATGACATTTTCCGAACTGGGTTTGGGGCCCCATATCTCGGGGCCACTTGGTTCTAGGAACCCCAGCTTTGGATATGTTGTGGTACCCGGCCTTTGCATTGGTGAATGCTTCAGACTATATATCACACATCCCTAAAATATTAGCCCATATTCTTAACCATTTCCCCATTTTCATCATCTGTGCTGACCATTTCCCATGCTTCCTCAAATAACCATGCCACTGCCTTCTACGCGAACTGACCCTGGCCTATTTTTTGACTATGCCTCTGCCAACCGTTTGGACTGCTTACATGTGAACTGACCCTGGCCTGTTTTACAAACTAGGCTTCTGCCCACTGCTTGGACTGCTTGCACATCATCTGACCCTGGCCTGTTTTATGGACTATGCTTTTGCCTACCGCTTGGACTGATCTGTTTCCCTGCTACTGTAGGACACAGGGGTCTCACATGTGAGGGGCACCAGAAATGTTTTTCCGGATGCAGAAAACAATTTTTTTTTTTGTCTCCCGGTTTTGTAATCTCCAGATTAGGGTCTGGAGTCCGGAGGCTTCACAGAGATTTGGGTGGGTCGAAGCCTCTACCCCTGTACCCCTATACACAGATCTTACCTGATTGCGGCCCTCAGCCTGCTGCTGACTTAATGACGCCATCCCCCTGCCTGCAGCATAAACTGACCACACCTCTGCTTGCTACCTGGACCATGGAAATAATTAGCTAGAGGCAGTATGTTTATGAAGGGCTGGAGAGCGGTACAATAATGAGTGCAGGGAGGTAACGTTGTACCAGGACCAATATTATGGCTGTGCTGGCTGTCTCTGCCTGGACAATTTCTATGGACAAATGCTTTGGCTGTGCTGACGATATCCTTGTGCTGACTATAGACAATATTCCTGCCTGCTGCCTGGATAATTACTATTGCTGCTAAGCACATCCCTGACTGCTGCCTGCACCAATTCTCTCCTCTGGGGACGCTACTAAAACCACAGGTAATACTTTTTTTTTTTTACCCTTTCCTCAATAAAATTTATTTTGGAGTGTAATTTTTGGTATGTAAATGCTATGTGTTAGAAATATAAGGGCCTTCAAAAATAATAGGTTGTCAGGAAATTAGATGTGTAATTTATGCTTGTAGAACGCCTGAAGGTGCTACTTCACTGGCGGGCCTCTGTATGTGGTCAGGCTGTGTAAAAGTCTCACATATTTATTTATTTATTTATTTATTTAAGGTACTTATATAGCGCCGTCAATTTACGCAGCGATTTACATATACATTGTACATTCACATCAGGCACTACCCTCAAGGAGCTTACAATCCAAGGTCCCTAACTCACATTCATACATACTAGGGACAATTTAGACAGGATCCAATCAACCTACCAGCATATCTTTGGAGTGTGGGAGGAAACCGGAGTACCCGGAGGAAACCCACGCAGGCACAGGGAGAACATGCAAACTCCAGGCAGGTAGTGTCATATGTGGTATCGCCATACTCAGGAGTAGCAGAATGTATTTTGGGGTGTCATTTTTGCTATGTACATGCTATGTGTTGGAAATATCTTAAAAATGGACAACTTTGTGGGGAAAAAAATGCGTTTTCATTTTTTTTCCACATTTTTAAAAAACTTCTGGAAAAAAATGAACACTTCAAAAGACTCATTATGCCTCATAGATATACATCGGGGTGTCTGCTTTCCAAAATGGGGTCATTTTGTGGGTATTTGTACTTTCCTGGCTTGTTAGTGTCTCAAGAAATGAAAATGTCTTCAGTACACCTGTGATCAGGTGTGATCAATTTTCAATGATTTGCACCATAGCTTGTAGACTCTATAACTTTCACAAAAAACAAATAATATACACTAATAAGGGTCATTTTTACCAAAGATATGTAGCCGTATAAATTTTGGCCAAAATTTATGAAGAAATATTACTAATTTGTAAAATTTTATGACAAAAACAAAGAAAAAGGCATTTTTCACCAAATTTTCAGTCTTTTTTTTTATAGCACATTTATAGCACAAAAAATAAAAATCCCAGCAGCGATTAAATACCACCAAAAGAAAGCTCTATTTGTGTGAAAAAAAGGACGCAAATTTCATTTGGGTAGTGTTGCAGTAATTTCGAGTAATTTGAGTAATTGTCATTCAAAGTGCTGAAAGCTGCAAATTGGTCTAGGCAGGAAGGGGGTAAAAGTGCCCTGTGGGCAAGTGGTTATAGAATGAGGGTAGGGGGAACGCAATAGCGCCCCCTACCTATGAGATTAGGGACAAGTCAATAACAGTTTAATACATCATTTAAATTTCAGTTATTTTATTGGTCACTTACCTGTCAGCTGACTTTTAAACTTCTAGAAATTTCTACAGTTGATCAGGTGATCCAACGAACCTATAAAAACAAAGAAGAGGTTATAAAAGCATCCAAACAAACGAATTTTACTCAGAACAACGGCTGCAGCAGAAGAAAAAGGCACCCCTCCCTCCCTTTGTCACGGTCCTCCCCCCCCCCTTTTTTTGTTTTGTACATTCCTTTATTACAAGGGACAGTGGTTTTGTCATTGTTTGGTTGGTTCGAGCTCTTAAAGCTGAACCATTGGTATTTATAATCTATGAATGGTTATAAATGTTATATCGTCAAAGTAAAATGTATTGGTAATTATTATTGGTTATATGTATCGTCATACCAGTAATAAAGGGCCGCGGCCATTCATACCACATAATAAGTCTATTGGTTTTATTATATTTTAAAGTGTAAGTTGAATAATATTTGGCCTCTGATCCCATTTTTAACCTCCTCCCACTCGCTCTATAGCCGAATGATGGCTACAGCGCAGGCCTTAATTGCCGGGACGGCCTCAATAGGTGTGAGCTACCTGCGCGCCCCCCTGAGGAGTGCACACTGTGATCAGCGAGTCAAGGAGACTCGACTGATCCAGGCCCCTTACTACGTGATCAGCTGTCAGCCAATGACAGCTGATCACATGATGTAAGCAGATCAGTAATCAGCTTTTTTTTTTTCCTCTCATGCTCACCGGGCTTCTGACAGAGGGACATCGGTCTCAAACAGGGAGAGGCAGTGCTGCTATGCAGTGCCCTCCAGTACCACCTGCCAGTGCCCACCAGTGCCACCTACAGGTGCATATCAGTGCTGCCTAGAAGTGCCACATATCAATGCCCACCAGTGCCACCTTTCAGTGCTGCCAACCAGTGCCCATCAGTGCCTCATCATCAGTGCTGCCTATCAGTGTCACCTACCAGTGCCACCTCATCAGTGCCCATCAATGCCGCCTTATCAGTGCTAATCAATGCAGCATATCAGTGTCACCTATCAGTGCCATCCATCAGTGCCACCCATCAGTGCCCACCAGTTCCACCTATCACTGCCACCCACCAGTGCGCCTTATCAGTGCTAATCAATGCAGCCTATCAGTGTCCATCAGTGCCACATATCAGTGCCGCCTCATCAGCGCACATCAATGAAGGAGAAAAATGACCCGATTTAAACATTTTATAACAAAACTATGAAACTGTTTTATTTTATTTGAAAATTTTTTGACTTTTTTTCATTTTTTTTATAGCAAAAAATAAAACACCCAGCAGTGATTAAATACCACCAAAAGAAAGCTCTATTTGTGTGAAAAAAATGATAAAACTGTAATTTGGGTACAGTGTTACATGACCGCGCAATTGTCATGCAAACTGTGAGAGGGCAGAAAGCTGAAAATTGGCCTGGGCATCAGTGTGACAAGAATAATTTATTTAGGAAGGGGCATTCAAAATATAAAATGAACTTAGTCTTCCTAACCAACCTCTCATTACTCCATTATATACATGTGATAAAAAGGTTGTCTCCTCCATTGAATGTCATCTGTCTGTCCATGCTGCCCCTTGACCCAACCTAAAACTCACCACATGGTATGACATCATTGACAACTAAAGCCGGCCATAGACGCTTTGAATCTCGGCCGATTTTATTGGGGACAAGATTTGAACCATGTATGGGCCCCTGATGACATCAGCCTCTGACAAAATGCATAGGGAGGGACATGTGACGTGTGATGTCAGCACGAGGGACACCACGGTGATTTTGCTCGTTTGGGATTTGTGCATTTGTTTCTCTGTACGTGTGAGTTTATTACTTTGCTATGTAATGCTATGCAAGGACACACAGAAAACAATGTTTTTTTGTCTATGGGCTCTGGTCACACATGGATGCAGCCTTTGGGTGATCTGTGCTGTTCTTACCCAGATATAAGATTGAATTTGGACTATGTATTGGTACCTCATCCATGATTAACATTTAAAGGAACAAAAAAAACTTCATGGACTTTACTGGTACCAGAGTGGGACAGAAACACAAAATTTAATAAAAAATTTATATTTATTACAATCAATCAAAAGCAAAGATTAAGTGAATAACAAACAACCCAATATATAATAATGCATATTGAAAACTGCAAATTACAATAGGTGTATCTGATAACCCATAACGTGATTAAGTACCAAATGTGCAAGTGAAAAAATATATAAAAATGTTGATTTGAAATGATACAAAATCAGTCCATAAATAAACACAGTCTGTATGGGTGAACATCAAAAATTCCAATAGTGAAGGTGAATCCACAGTGATGAAATGGTGAAGGTTCACACCAAAGTGACTAGTGCAATATGAGAGTCTCCTCCTCCACGGAGAGATACTGCCGCTTACCAGAAAGTGTTGGTCCCTTGTTACAGGGGACCACACAAAGCGAATGGCTGCAACCCCAGCCCGGGATCCCACTGGCGAACCCTGGTCTCCAAAGTGTCAGCAAAGATGGTCAGCAGACAGGATCAACAGGAACCAGTTCCCTACGCCCTGACGTCACCGCTGAGTCCCGGAAGCATACGGGCTTTGTGCAAGACGGCCGGCTAATTGTTTACATGCGTTTTAACTCTCCTTTGATGTAAGTTGCCACCTGTTTTTATACTTCAATAAATGTAACAGGTTTACACTATGTGGAGTCTTCTTGTTTTCTTGGTATAATACTGGTTCCTGTTCCTGAAGAAACAACGTGAGCCGCCGCTGTCTCCTCCTCATACGGATCGATGAAGCCAGGATAAGAAGGTGAGTGAGAGTCTTGTTACTGGCCGGGGGGGGCGAGAGAGAGAGTGTAGGCAGGACAGTGTAGTGGTCACTATGGGGGGCAGTGTAGTGGACAGTATAGTGTAGTATAGCGGTTAGTCTAGTGGTTAGTGTAGTATAGTATAGTGGTTAGTCTAGTGGTTAGTATAGTATAGTGGTTAGTCTAGTGGTTAGTATAGTATAGTGGTTAGTCTAGTGGTTAGTGTAGTATAGTATAGTGGTTAGTCTAGTGGTTAGTGTAGTATAGTATAGTGGTTAGTCTAGTGGTTAGTGTAGTATAGTATAGTGGTTAGTCTAGTGGTTAGTGTAGTATAGTATACTGGTTAGCATAGTGGTCAGTATAGTGTAGTTTAGTATGGAGGTCAGCGTAGTATGGAGGTCAGCGTAGTATGGAGGTCAGCGTAGTATGGAGGTCAGCGTAGTATGGAGGTCAGCGTAGTATGGAGGTCAGCGTAGTATGGTGGTCAGCGTAGTATGGTGGTCAGCGTAGTATGGTGGTCAGCGTAGTATGGTGGTCAGCGTAGTATGGTGGTCAGCGTAGTATGGTGGTCAGCGTAGTATGGTGGTCAGCGTAGTATGGTGGTCAGCGTAGTATGGAGGTCAGTATAGTGTAGTGTGGTGGTCAGTGTAGTATGGTGGTCAGTGTAGTATGGTGGTCAGTATAGTGTAGTTTAGTATGGAGGTCAGCGTAGTGTGGTGGCCAGCGTAGTGTGGTGGCCAGCGTAGTGTGGTGGCCAGCGTAGTGTGGTGGCCAGCGTAGTGTGGTGGCCAGCGTAGTGTGGTGGCCAGCGTAGTGTGGTGGTCAGCGTAGTGTGGTGGTCAGCGTAGTGTGGTGGTCAGCGTAGTGTGGTGGTCAGCGGTGGTCAGCGTAGTGTGGTGGTCAGCGTAGTGTGGTGGTCAGCGTAGTGTGGTGGTCAGCATAGTGTGGTGGTCAGCATAGTGTGGTGGACAGCGTAGTACGGTGGTTAGTGTAGTGGACAGTGTAGTGTAGTATAGTGGTTAGTCTAGTATGGTGGTCAGTATAGTGGTTAGTGTAGTATAGCATACTGGTTAGCATAGTGGTCAGTATAGTGCAGTGTAGTATGGAGGTCAGCGTAGTGTGGTGGTCAGCGTAGTGTGGTGGTCAGCGTAGTGTGGTGGTCAGCGTAGTGTGGTGGTCAGCGTAGTGTGGTGGTCAGCGTAGTATGGTGGTCAGCGTAGTATGGTGGTCAGTATAGTGTAGTTTAGTATGGAGGTCAGTATAGTGTAGTGTAGTGGTCAGCGTAGTATGGTGGTCAGTATAGTGTAGTTTAGTATGGAGGTCAGTATAGTGTAGTGTAGTGGTCAGTGTAGTATGGTGGTCAGTGTAGTATGGTGGTCAGTGTAGTATAGTGGTCAGTGTAGTATAGTGGTCAGTGTAGTATAGTGGTCAGTGTAGTATAGTGGTCAGTGTAGTATAGTGGTCAGTGTAGTATAGTGGTCAGTGTAGTATAGTGGTCAGTGTAGTATAGTGGTCAGTGTAGTATAGTGGTCAGTGTAGTATGGTAGCCAGTGTAGTATAGTGGTCAGTGTAGTGTAGTGGACAGTGTAGTATGGTGGCCAGCGTAGTATGGTGGCCAGCGTAGTATGGTGGCCTGCGTAGTATGGTGGCCAGCGTAGTATGGTGGCCAGCGTAGTATGGTGGCCAGCGTAGTATGGTGGCCAGCGTAGTATGGTGGTCAGCGTAGTATGGTGGTCAGCGTAGTATGGTGGTCAGCGTAGTATGGTGGTCAGCGTAGTATGGTGGACAGCGTCGTATAGTGGTTAGTGTAGTGGACAGTGTAGTGTAGTATAGTGGTTAGTCTAGTATGGTGGTCAGTATAGTGGTTAGTGTAGTATAGTATACTGGTTAGTATAGTGGTCAGTATAGTGTAGTTTAGTATGGAGGTCAATGTAGTGTAGTGGACAGTGTAGTATGGTGGTCAGTGTAGTATGGTGGTCAGTGTAGTATGGTGGTCAGTATAGTGTAGTTTAGTATGGAGGTCAGTGTAGTGTAGTGGTCAGTGTAGTATGGTGGTCAGTGTAGTGTAGTATAGTGGACAGTGTAGTATGGTGGTCAGTATAGTGTAGTGGTCAGTGTAGTATAGTGGTCAGTGTAGTATAGTGGACAGTGTAGTATGGTGGTCAGTATAGTGTAGTGGTCAGTGTAGTATAGTGGTCAGTGTAGTATAGTGGTCAGTGTAGTATAGTGGACAGTGTAGTATAGTGGACAGTGTAGTATAGTGGACAGTGTAGTATAGTGGACAGTGTAGTATAGTGGACAGTGTAGTATAGTGGACAGTGTAGTATAGTGGACAGTGTAGTATGGTGGTCAGTGTAGTGTAGTATAGTGGACAGTGTAGTGTAGTATAGTGGTCAGTGTAATGTAGTATAATGGACAGTGTAGTATAGTGGTCAGTGTAGTATGGTGGTCAGTATAGTGTAGTATGGTGGACAGTGTAGTATGGTGGTCAGTATAGTGTAGTATAGTGGACAGTGTAGTATGGTGGTCAGTATAGTGTAGTATAGTGGACAGTGTAGTATGGTGGACAGTGTAGTATGGTGGTCAAGTGTAGTGTAGTATAGTGGTCAGTGTAATGTAGTATAATGGACAGTGTAGTATAGTGGTCAGTATAGTTAACAGTGTAGTGGTAAGTGTAATATAGTGGACAGTATAGTATAGTGGTCAGTGTAGTGGACAATGTAGTGTAGTGGTTAGTATAGTGGACAGTGTAGTATAGTGGTCAGTGTAGTGGACAATGTAGTGTAGTGGTCAGTATAGGAATCAGGTAGGTCAGTACTATTGTACTTGTATTTGAAGGGACTCAGGGATAGCTAAAAGTCCGCAGGTTGGGGGGGGGGGCACAAATTACTTGCCTTGCCCCGGGTGCTGACAACCCACGCTACGCCACTGCCTTCACTATTGGAATTTTTGATGTTCACCCATACAGACTGTGTTTATTTATGGACTGATTTCGTATCATTTCAAATCAACATTTTTATATATTTTTTCACTTGCACATTTGGTACTTAATCACGTTATGGGTTATCAGATACACCTATTGTAATTTGCAGTTTTCAATATGGATTATTATATATTGGGTTGTTTGTTATTCACTTAATCTTTGTTTGCTTTTCATTTTTGCAAATTTCATTGCTTAGCGCGACTTTTTACTTTATCTTTACATATGTTTGGTGTAGTATAACACTTTCAGTCACAGCTTTTTGTATGTTTTTCCCTTATAGCGCAGTATTTTTTATATCCATTACAATTAATCACTTGAATACCGGGCACTTTCCCCCTTCCTGCCCAGGACAATTTTCAGGTTTCAGCGCTGTCATACTTTGAATGATAATTACGCGGTCATACAACACTGTACACATATGAATTTTTATCATTTTCTTCCCACAAATAGAGATTTCTTTTAGTGGTATTTGATCACCTCTGCAGTTTTTATTTTTTGCGCTATAAACAAAAAAAGACCGACAATTTCAGAAAAAAAAAAACGATGGGCACTGGATAGGCAGCACTGATGAGGAGCTACTGACAGGCATAACTGAGTGGCATCTGAAGGGCACTGACAGGCATTACGATTGGCACTTTTATGGGCACTGGCAGGCGTTTATTATGGGGCACAGGCTGGCAGCTGATGGGCACTTATTGGAACCTCTGATGGGGGCTGCACTGATAATCAATGTGCTGATTATCAGCGCAGACCCCCCTCTGACAGGGAGAGCCGCGATCGTCTCTCCCTGTCAGCGGGAACCGAGGAATGCCGTTTACCGGCACTTCCTGGTTCACGCGATCATCAGCTTTGATTTGTCACAGCTGATCACGTGGTAAGAAGTCTCCGTCAGAGACCTCAGATTACAATCGGAGTTGTGGTGTCAGACTGACACACCGCACCTCCGATCGCCACGCTGCGCTCCCCCGGCTTCTTATCCTGACCACGTCATACGACGTCCAATCAGGATAACTAAACCACTTTGCCACCATCATATTGCTATATGGCGGGCGGCAAGCGGTTAAAATATATTTGTATTATATAATCTGTATATACAAACGCCTTTGTTATTAATGACATTCACTGTGGCAACGATGAATTAAAATTAGACAAGGGTGAGCTGCCCTGCGCACCAAATGCCATTTGTCTATAAAAAAAAAAAAAAAAAAAGGTGTGTGTATGAGAATAGATATGGCTGTAAGGTGAGGTCTCTCTCTCAGATATGCGATACGGGTACACTCATCCATGTGGACACAAATCTCCACTGATAGACGAGCCCCATATATCACCATTAATAGAGAAGTACTAGAATTGGTTAAAAAGCACAATAAATACATGCCGCAGCCGTGCCAATTCTACTTGCCCATTATATCCATGAGGACACATGCAAACCCCGAGACGAATGCTTGGCTCTCAGCGGTTGCAGCCTAGTCCCAATTATGTAAAATTTCCATTCAGCAGCAAAAAAAAACGCCTGTCAGCTGCTGTTATACCATGCTCTGAAAGGCAATCCATCATGGATCGCTTTTCAGAAGGCAGTAAGCACTGCTGTCTGGAAAAACCAGAAGGCCTCATTGACATGCATCATGAAAGCATTCGCCCATGGAGGGCTGCGTTTACCCCCCATGGGGAGTCACAGGTGTTCATGGACGCCCCATTCATGTCAATTGGGAAGCAGTGGCTGCACAGACACAGACGCAGCTCCCAATCAGACATCCACCCCAAAAACACACCGTCTGCGTTCCGGGACATGCGTCTCTCTCATCAATGGGACTGCCTGTATGGGGATGCATGGAACACCTGTGCAGGTAATTACAGCCCTGTGTGCTTTACTAAACTCCATGTGACTGAGGCCTACAACTCCAATCATCACACCAGGCCTTTTCTGCAACTTTTTGTTTACAAATTTAAATCATTTTTTTTTTTTTTTTTTAACAGAGACCCTAGAGAATAAAATGGCTATCATTGTGATATTGTATGTCACACAGTATTTGTGCAGTGGGATTTTAAATGCAATTTATTTGGAAAAAAAAAAAAACGCATTTTAACCACTTAAGGACCAGGCCTATTTCAGACATTTCTTATTTACAAGGTAAAATCTGTATTTTTTGCTAGAAAATTACTTAGAACCCCCAAACATTCTATATAATATATATATATATTTTAGCAAAGACTTTGGGGAAAAAAATGGCGGTTGTTGCAATATATTATGTCACACGGCATTTGCGCAGTGGTCATTACACTTTTTTTTTTTTTTAATACACTTTACTAAATATAAAAAAATAAAATAAACAGTAAAGTTAGCGGATTTTTTTGTATATTGTGAAAGACGATGTTACGCCATGTAAATAGATACCTAACATCTAATGGGGCGTACACACGGTCGGACTTTTCAGCTACAAAAGTCCAACGGACGCTGACGGACTAAAGCTGGCTGGTAATCCGATCGTATGTGGGCTTCTCCGGACTTTCAAGGACTTTTTCAGCCTCAAATCCGACGGACTTTAGATTTGAAACATGCTTCAAATCTTTCCGACGGACTCGAGTCCGGTCGAAAAATCCGCTCGTCTGTATGCTAGTCCGACGGACAAAAACCCATGCTAGGGCAGCTATTGGCTACTGGCTATGAACTTCCTTATTTTAGTCCGGTGTACGTCATCACGTAAGAATTCGACGGACTTTTGTGTGATCGTGTGTAGGCAAGTCTGTTCGTTAGAAAGTCCGCCGCAAGTCCGTCGAAAGTCCGCCAAAAGTCCGTCGAAAGTCTGTCGGACAGGCTGTCGGACTTTTGTAGCTGAAAAGTCCGACCGTGTGTACGCCCCATTACAGTTTAAAATTGCGCACACTTGTGAAAATGCGACAAACTACGGTACTTAAAAATCTCCATAGGAAATGATTTACATTTATTTAATGGTTACCAGTTTAGGGTTACAGAGGAAGTCGTTTTCTAGAATTATTGCTCTCACTCTGACGATCGCAGCGATACCTCACTTGTGTGATTTGAACACTGTTTACATTTGCGGCAGCCACTTACGTAGGCGTTTCATTGGTGTGCGAGCATGCAGGGAGCGCTTTAAAACATTTTTTTTTCTCTATTATTTTTATTTTTTTACACTGTCCCTTAAAAAAAATAATAAAGCTGATCACTTTTATTGCTGTCACAAGGAATGTAAACATCCATTGTGACAGTAATAGGCAGTGACAGGTCCTCTTTATGGAGGGATCGGGGGTCTAAAAGACCCCAAATCCCTGCTTTATACTTAAAAGTATTTTTGAATACTTGCGTTTGTAAGACCGCTGCACAAATACGGTGGGACATAAAGTTTTGCAATGATCTCCATTTTACTCTCTAGGGTCTCTGCTAAATATATCATGTTTGGGGGTTCTAAATACTTTTCTAGCAAAAAATACTGATTTTAACTTGAAAACAACAAGTTAGAAGGCTGGCTTGTTTTGGCCACTTTGAAGGCTGGCCGAAAAATATTTCTTTATGTGACCTCTGACAGGGACAGCCGCCGATCGTCTCCCCGTCAGCGGGAACCGAGGAAAGCCGTTTACCGGCACTTCCTAGTAACCGCGATGATCAGCTGTGATTGGTCACAGCTGATCACGTGGTAAGAAGTCTCTGTCAGAGGCCTCAGATCACGATCGGAGTTGTGGTGTCAGACTGACACACCGCACCTCCGATCGCCACGCTGCGCTCCCCCGGCTTGTTATCCTGACCACGTCATACGACGTCCAATCAGGATAACTAAACCACTTTGCCACCATCATATTGCTATATGGCGGGCGGCAAGCGGCTAAAATATATTTGTATTAAATAATCTGTATATACAAACGCCTTTGTTATTAATGACATTCACTGGCAACGATGAAATAAAATTAGACAAGGGTGAGCTGCCCTGCGCACCAAATGCCATTTGTCTAAAAAAAAAAAAAGGTGGGTGTATGAGAATAGATATGGCTGTAAGGTGGGGTCTCTCTCTCAGATATGCGATACGGGTACACTCATCCATGTGGACACAAATCTCCACTGATAGACGAGCCCCATATATCACCATATCCACACAAAAATCCTTCTCTCCTCATCAAGAAAAATATTAAGTCTGCAGAAATTGTCATCATAACACCCAAGGACGTAGATCACCATGGCGATAAGAGGGTGGGGCCTGGCGAGGACGCAGATCACCATGGCGATAAGAGGGTGGGGCCTGGCGAGGACGCAGATCACCATGGCGATAAGAGGGTGGGGCCTGGCGAGGACGCAGATCACCATGGCGATAAGAGGGTGGGGCCTGGCGAGGACGCAGATCACCATGGCGATAAGAGGGTGGGGCCTGGCGAGGACGCAGATCACCATGGCGATAAGAGGGTGGGGCCTGGCGAGGACGCAGATCACCATGGCGATAAGAGGGTGGGGCCTGGCGAGGACGCAGATCCCCATGGCGATAAGAGGGTGGGGCCTGGCGAGGACGCAGATCCCCATGGCGATAAGAGGGTGGGGCCTGGCGAGGACGCAGATCCCCATGGCGATAAGAGGGTGGGGCCTGGCGAGAACGCAGATCACCTTGGCGATAAGAGGGTGGGGCCTGGCGAGGACGCAGATCACCATGGCGATGATAAGAGGGTGGGGCCTGGCGGGGACGCAGATCCCCATGGCGATAAGAGGGTGGGGCCTGGCGAGAACGCAGATCACCTTGGCGATAAGAGGGTGGGGCCTTGCGAGGACGCAGATCACCATGGCGATGATAAGAGGGTGGGGCCTGGCGAGGACACAGATTACTATGGCGATAGGAGGGTGGGGCCTGGCGAGGGCGCAGATCACCATGGCGATAAGAGGGTGGGGCCTGGCGAGGACGCAGATCCCCATGGCGATAAGAGGGTGGGGCCTGGCGAGGACGCAGATCACCATGGCGATGATAAGAGGGTGGGGCCTGGCGAGGACGCAGATCCCCATGGCGATAAGAGGGTGGGGCCTGGCGAGAACGCAGATCACCTTGGCGATAAGAGGGTGGGGCCTGGCGAGGACGCAGATCACCATGGCGATGATAAGAGGGTGGGGCCTGGCGAGGACGCAGATCCCCATGGCGATAAGAGGGTGGGGCCTGGCGAGGACGCAGATCACCATAGCGATGATAAGAGGGTGGGGCCTGGCGAGGACGCAGATCCCCATGGCGATAAGAGGGTGGGGCCTGGCGAGAACGCAGATCACCTTGGCGATAAGAGGGTGGGGCCTGGCGAGGACGCAGATCACCATGGCGATGATAAGAGGGTGGGGCCTGGCGAGGACGCAGATCCCCATGGCGATAAGAGGGTGGGGCCTGGCGAGAACGCAGATCACCTTGGCGATAAGAAGGTGGGGCCTGGCGAGGACGCAGATCACCATGGCGATGATAAGAGGGTGGGGCCTGGGGAGGACACAGATTACTATGGCGATAGGAGGGTGGGGCCTGGCGAGGACACAGATCACCATGGCGATGATAAGACGTCTCATCTTCCTGATCATAGATTACTATCAGATCTTTCCTCCTCTGCCTCCCATACATCTAACAATCCTCTATCCGCTTTATATCTCCGCCATCCTCGATAGTACATCCCTATCAGAGACATCATCTGTCTTCCATCACCTTCCTCTATCCTATCCCTCCATTATTTCTCCTCTATTTCCACACATAGTCCTATAATCCTCTATCCGCTTTATATCTCCGCCATACTCGATAGTACATCCCTATCAGAGACATCATCTGTCTTCCATCACCTTCCTCTATCCTATCCCTCCATTATTTCTCCTCTATTTCCACACATAGTCCTATAATCCTTCATCTAAAGAGCGCCACACCTTCTCCCGTCAGTCCATTCCCCTCAACGTCTCTGCAAACACTACTTCCGCTCCCAGCATCCCCTGCGACTCCTCTCATCCACTACAGCATTATGGGCGATGTGTCCTTTGTTAGGGCTCCGCCGCCGGCGGCCATTTTGCGGTAGACCAAATGCATTAGAAATTAATAGGAGATTTACCAAACGCTAGAGAACAAACGTTTTTCATGTGTTTAGTCTCCAACCCGGGCGCCGCCATTTTATGAACCAGGAAAAACGTCTTTATAATATGTATATGTAATATAGTTGTATGTTTATATTAAAATCTGCTTTAGAATAAAGTTTAAAAAAAAAACAAATAAATAAACAGCAAACAGTGATTGATACTGGAAGTGGGGAGTTGAATAGCAATGTGTAAAGCAGATATAAAATGGCTAGTGGTAACAAGCGTATAATGGTGTATGAAATATAGACGATGTCACACTCACCACCTATGAGAAGTGTCTTCTGCATATGCCCAAACTGGGGCTCATTCACACCATGTCTGTTTACATCTATTATTCTGCACACAATTATCACCATGGTAACTGGATTCATGGCCGCCCTCACACCACAACACCGCCTTATTACCTTTGTAAAAACAGAAGGCGCTGCCCCCCACTTCAGGTTGTAGATGCGCCCCCAGTGATAATTTCACTCTGTGGTGCTCCCCATCCTCCATCTTCACAAAAACACCCCATCAACCACTTCCCGCCCGTATGATGTCATGTGACGTCCTCCATCTTCTCATAAACACCCCATCAACCACTTCCACAACAATGGAACACAATTGATAAATAAAATGAAAAGGACAGAGTAAAAATCTAAAAAAATAAAATGAACAATAATAAAAAAATTTCAAGCGACCCTGTCTCCTCGAGCTTGCACACAAAAGTGAGCACAAATACGAAGGATACGCCCGCATATGTAAACAGCATTCACACCACATATGTGAGGTATCACAGTGTATGCAGCGCAAGAGCAATAATTCTAGCACTAGACCTCCTCTCTAACTCTAAATTGATATCATGTAAAAATTTTAAAGCGTTGCCTATGGAGATTTTTAAGTACCGTAGTTTGGCGCCATTCCACGAGTGTGCACAATTTTAAAGTGTGACATGTTAGGTATCTATTTACTCGGCATAACATCATCTTTTATATTTTAACAAAGAATTGTGTTATATATCGTGTTTTTTTTTTGCATTAGAATTCATTAAAGTGTATTTTTTTCCCCCAAAAATTGTCTTTAAAATATTCCTACACAAATACTGTGTGACATAACAAATTGCAACAGCCCCAATTTTATTCTCTAGGGTTTCTGCTAAATATATATATATATAGATATATCTATATATATATAGATATATATATACTGTTTGGGGTTCTGAGTAATGATTTATGAGATGATTTAGGAGAGAAGTACTAGAATTGGTTAAAAGCACAATAAATACAGTGTCTGCCTCCTACCACTCTTTCTCACTGGCGGCCAGGGGGGCAGTATAAACAGACAGCTGAGCTGTGGTTGTACCACCCCCTGGCTGCCCACCAGAATTCTGAAATTACATCCTGACCCTGCTGTACACATGCCAATTCTACTCGCCCATTATATCCATGAGGACACATGCAAACCACAAGACGAATGCTTGGATCTCAGCGGTTGCAGCCTAGTCCCAATTATGTAAAATTTCCATTCAGCAGCAAAAAAAAAAAACGCCTCTCAGCTGCTGTTATACCATGCTCTGAAAGACAATCCATCATGGATCACTTTTCAGAAGGCAGTAAGCACTGCTGTCTGTCTGGAAAAACCAGAAGGCCTCGTTGACATGCGTTAGCCAGGCATTCCCCCATGGAGGGCTGTGTTTACCCCCCATGGGGAGTCACAGGTGTTCATGGACGCCCCATTCATGTCAATTGGGAAGCAGTGGCTGCACAGACATGGACGCAGGTCCCAATCAGACATCCACCCCAAAAACACACCGTCTGCGTTCCGGGACATGCGTCTCTCTCATCAATGGGACTGCCTGTATGGGGATGCATGGAACACCTGTGCAGGTAAGTACAGCCCTGTGTGCTTTACTAAACTCCATGTGACTGAGGCCTACAACTCCAAATTACTTAGAACCCCCAAATATTATTATTTTTTTTTTAACAGAGACCCTAGAGAATAAAATGGCTATCATTATGATATTGTATGTGACACAGTATTTGTGCAGTGGGATTTTAAATGCAATTTATTTGGAAAAAACGCATTTTAACCATTTAAGGACCAGGCCTATTTCAGACATCTCTTGTTTACAAGTTAAAATCTGTATTTTTTGCTAGAAAATTACTTAGAACCCCCAAACATAATATATATATATATATATATATATATATATATATATATATATATATATATATATATATATATATATTAGCAAAGACTCTGGGGAATAAAATGGCGGTTGTTGCAATATTTTATGTCACACGGTATTTGCACAGTGGTCATTACACTTTTTTTTTTTGGAAAAAATACACTTCACTAAATAAAAAAAAATAAATAAACAGTAAAGTTAGCCGAATTTTTTGTATATTGTGAAAGATGATGTTACGCCATGTAAATAGATACCTAAAATGTTACAGTTTAAAATTGCGCACACTTGTGAAAAGACAAACTACGGTACTTAAAAATCTCCATAGGAAATGCTTTACATTTATTTAATGGTTACCAGTTTAGCGTTACAGAGTAATGCCCCGTACACACGGTCGGACATTGATCGGACATTCCGACAACAAAATCCATGGATTTTTTACGACGGATGTTGGCTCAAACTTGTCTTGCATACACACGGTCGCAACAAAGTTGTCGGAAAATCCGATTGTTCTGAACGCGGTGACGTAAAGCACGTATGTGGGGACTATAAACGGGGCAATAGCCAATAGCTTTTGTCTCTTAATTTATTCTGAGCATGCGTGGCACTTTGTCCGTCAGATTTGTCTACACACGATCGGAATTTAAAGGATCGGATTTTGTTGTCGGAAAATTTTATAGCATGCTCTCAAACTTTGTGTGTCGGAAATTCCGATGGAAAAAGCCTGATGGAGCCCACACCAGGGGCGGATCCAGAGCCTAGTCTCGGGAGGGGCATTGCCATAAAATTTTGCGGGCAATTTGTCGGGGCAATGGCTGGTGTTGGCGCTTCAATCATCACAGCACCATGGTTGATGTGGTGTCAGGATGATTGAGGCGCATTATTTATATTATTACATTGTAATGTAAAATGAAATCGTTCAACTCACCATAATGCAGAATCATTGGGAGCCCTGAGCGTGTCACTTGCTACCGTCGCCTGCCACCAGATGCAGCGTGTCACTTGTCAATGTTGCCTGCCACAAGATGCGGATTGTCACTTGCCAATGTCGCCTGCCACAAGATGCGGATTGTCACTTGCCAATGTTGCCTGCCACAAGATGCGGATTGTCACTTGCCAATGTCGCCTGCCACAACATGCGGATTGTCACTTGCCAATGTCGCCTGCCACAACATGCGGATTGTCACTTTCCAATGTCGCCTGCCACAACATGTGGATTGTCACTTGCCAATGTCGCCTGCCACAACATGCGGATTGTCACTTGCCAATGTCGCCTGCCACAACATGCGGATTGTCACTTTCCAATGTCGCCTGCCACAACATGTGGATTGTCACTTGCCAATGTCGCCTGCCACAACATGCGGATTGTCACTTTCCAATGTCGCCTGCCACAACATGCGGATTGTCACTTTCCAATGTCGCCTGCCACAACATGTGGATTGTCACTTGCCAATGTCGCCTGCCACAAGATGCGGATTGTCACTTGCCAATGTCGCCTGCCACAAGATGCGGATTGTCACTTGCCAATGTCGCCTGCCACAAGATGTGGATTGTCACTTGCCAAGTTGCCAGTGGATGTGTCCCAGAGTGAGGGCGGGCAGTGAGAGATATTGTAACTCATTACCTCATGTAAATCAGAATATGCATGCAAAAGCATGTTGCATTGCGGCCATCTTGGTACACCCTCACTTGTCAGCAGTAAGACTAGAGTTAGAAGTCAGCAAGCAGACATCTTTATACACCCACCGGAGTCTTGCTTTTCACAGTTATTTTTAACAGTTAAATCAGCTTATTTAGTGAAATATAAGTTGAGATTACTGTTAAAAATAACTGTGATAAGCAAGACTCTGGTGGGTGTATAAAGATGTCCGCTTGCCGACAAACACTAGGCTTACTGTGGACGAGTGCAACGTCCCTTCAGTCACATTATCAGAAGGGGAGTGGCTTCAACACCTGCCTGCTTGCGGCCTCGCTCAGTCACACGCCAGCCGCCCGCTCCGGGCCAGCGGCATGATTGTAAAACACGTACGTGGGGACTATAAACGGGGCAATAGCCAATAGCTTTCGTCTCTTAATTTATTCTGAGCATGCGTGGCACTTTGTCCGTCGGATTTGTCTACACACGATCGGAATTTAAAGGATCGGATTTTGTTGTCGGAAAATTTTATAGCATGCTCTCAAACTTTGTGTGTCGGAAATTCCGATGGAAAAAGCCCGATGGAGCCCACACCAGGGGCGGATCCAGAGCCTAGTCTCGGGAGGGGCACTGCCATAAAATTTTGCGGGCAATTTGTCGGGGCAATGGCTGGTGTTGGCGCTTCAATTATTACAGCACCATGGTTGATGTGGTGTCAGGATGATTGAGGCGCATTATTTATATTATTGCATTTAGGGCTGCAACTAACGATTATTTTCATAATCGATTAGTTGGCCGATTATTGTTTCGATTAATCGATTGATCAGTTAATAACCATTAAAAAAAAAGTGTGGTGTATAGGGCTGAAACAACTAATCGATTAATCGGCAACTAATCGATTATGAAAATAATCGATTACTATTTTCATAATCGATTAATCGGCCAGTAACATTATGGGGTTAAAAAAAAAAAACTAAAATGAGCTCTTTATAGTACAAAAAGAGCAAATAATCGCTACTGTAAATATTACTTTCACAGTTGTACAGTAAAAAAATGAACCCCTTACAGTAGTGATTATCTGCTTTTTTTTTGTACTATAAAGGGCTAATTTTATTTTTTTTAACCCCATTATTTTACTAAACGTCTTAGACCTGGTTCACATCTATGTGTGTTTTTTGGTGCTTTTTGCAGAAGCGCACTACAGTTCATTTACATGGTTTCCTATGAGACACGTTCACATCTATGCTTTTTTCAGCCACTGCATGTTTGGAAAGGGTCAGGGACTTTTTTTAACGCAAAACTGTGCTTTTTTGGTTTAATATACTTCAATAGAGAAGCTGCAGAAAAGCATGTAATGCGTTTTTGCAGCAATTTGTGTTTTTTAATCTGCCCAACAACAAATTGGCCAAAAAAATGCAAAAACGCAAATTGCAGCAAAATCATGTGTGCAAAAATCAAAAAGCACTGCAGAAACAGATCACAAGCAAACTGCATAGGTGTGTACCGAGCCTTATGCTGGCCACACGGATCAATTTTCAGACGAGAATATTCATACGAAAAATCTTTATACATTCGCTGAATGAAAGAATGTTGTTTGAAATTTTCACTTGCTTTTAACATTTCTGTTTAAAATGAATGTAATCTCTGAACGAAAACCACATACACTGTCTGAAAATTCCTTTGACCAAGAAGTTTTCTATTATTTCCAAATTTTCCTGTCACTGTGGTTGAAAATGAACGTCAATTTGACCCCACTAACAATTAGAAAATCGAAAACGAACGTTCTTAAAATTACATTTCTTTTTTGAAGGACGACATTGTTTGTTTGTTTTTTTTAATACAAAAATTTGATCTCTGAGTCTGATATTTACCAGATTCACTCTTTAATAGTATATACAGTATATCATTGCTGTCTGTTATTCTCAGAGTATATTAGAGATTTTGCTCCCTAACCATATAGTTGGTTATTTATATTTACCACTGCATAGCGATATTTAAGAATAAATTGCCTTTTTTTAAAAAACTTTACATATTAACTAAATTATACACCACACTTTTTTTTTCGATGTTATTAACAGATTAATCGATTAATCGAAACAATAATCGGCCAACTAATCGATTATGAAAATAATCGTTAGTTGCAGCCCTAGTGGTGTATAATTTAGTTAATATGTAAATTTAAAAAAAAGGCAATTTATTCTTAAATATCTCTATGCAGCGGTAAATAAAAATAGCCAACTATATGGTTAGGGAGCAAAATATCTAATCCACTCTGAGAATAACAGTCAGAAGAGATATACTGTATATACTATTAGAGGAGAGATAAGAACGTTCGTTCGATTTTCTAATCGTTAGTGGGGTCAAATTGATTTTTGCGCATGTGATTTTGCTGCGATTTGCGTTTTTGCATTTTTTTTTTGGCCAATTTGTTGTTGGGCACATTAAAAAACACAAATTGCTGCAAAAACGCATTACATGCTTTTCTGCAGCTTCTCCATTGAAGTATGTTGAACCAAAAAAGCACCGTTTTGCGTTAAAAAAACTCACTGACGCTTTCCAAATACGAAGCGGCTGAAAAAGCATAGACGTGAACGTGTCCCATAGGAAACCATGTAAATGAACTGTAGTCCGTTTCTGCAAAAAGCACCAAAAAAAACAGATGTGAACCAGGTGTAAGACGTTTAGTAACATAATGGGGTTAAAAAAAACTAATATTAGCCCTTTATAGTACAAAAAAAAGCAAATAATCACTACTGTAAGGGGTTCATTTTTTTTACTGTAGAACTGTGAAAGAAATAGTTACAGTAGTGATTATTTGCTCTGGCCGATTAATCGATTATGAAAAAAGTAATCGATTAATTTCATAATCGATTAGTTGTCGATTAATCGATTAGTTGTTTCAGCCCTAATTACATTGTAATGTAAAATGAAATCGTTCAACTCACCATAATGCAGAATCATTGGGAGCCCTGAGCGTGTCACTTGCTACCGTCGCCTGCTACCAGATGCAGCGTGTCAATTGCCAATGTCGCCTGCCACAAGATGCGGATTGTCACTTGCCAATGTCGCCTGCCACAAGATGCGGATTGTCACTTGCTAATGTCGCCTGCCACAAGATGCGGATTGCCACTTGCCAATGTCGCCTGCCACAACATGTGGATTGTCACTTGCCAATGTCGCCTGCCACAACATGCGGATTGTCACTTTCCAATGTCGCCTGCCACAACATGTGGATTGTCACTTGCCAATGTCGCCTGCCACAACATGTGGATTGTCACTTGCCAATGTCGCCTGCCACAACATGCGGATTGTCACTTGCCAAGTTGCCAGTGGATGTGTCCCAGAGTGAGGGCGGGCAGTGAGAGATATTGTAACTCATTACCTCATGTAAATCAGAATATGCATGCAAAAGCATGTTGCATTGCGGCCATCTTGGTACACCCTCACTTGTCAGCAGTAAGACTAGAGTTAGAAGTCGGCAAGCAGACATCTTTATACACCCACCGGAGTCTTGCTTTTCACAGTTATTTTTAACAGTAAACTCAGCTTATTTAGTGAAATATAAGTTGAGATTACTGTTAAAAATAACTGTGATAAGCAAGACTCTGGTGGGTGTATAAAGATGTCCGCTTGCCGACAAACACTAGGCTTACTGTGGACGAGTGCGGGAGTACCAGGATGGCCGCGACGCAACGTCCCTTCAGTCACATTATCAGAGGGGGAGTGGCTTCAACACCTGCCTGCTCGCTGCCTCGCTCAGCCTCAGTCACACGCCAGCCGCCCGCTCCGGGCCAGCGGCATGATTACTCGCTCACCCGCCAGGTCAGGGCTCACCTGCTCGTATGCTCTCGGGGGGTGCAATTTCCCCGTTGCCCCCCCTGGATCCGCCCCTGGCCCACACACGGTCAGAATTTCCGACAACAAGCTCCGATCGCACATACTCCGTCAGAATGTCCGACCGTGTGTACAGGGCATAAGTCTTTTTCTAGAATTTTTGCTCTCGCTCTGACGATCGCAGCGATACCTCACTTGTGTGAATTGAACACTGTTTACATTTGCGGCAGCCACTTATGTATGCGTTTAATTGGTGCGCGAGCATGCAGGGACGGGGGGCGCTTTAAAACATTTTTTTTTACTAGTATTTTTATTTTTTTATTTTTTACACTGTCCCTTTAAAGAAAATAAAATAAATCTGATCACTTTTTTTGCTGTCACAAGGAATGTATACATCCATTGTGACAGTAATAGGCAGTGACAGGTCCTCTTTATGGAGGGATCGGAGGTCCAAAAAAACCCCGATCCCTCCTTTACACTTAAAAGTATTCATAATAAGTATTCATAATCTAAGTAATTTTCTAGCAAAAAATACTGATTTTAACTCGAAAACAACAAGTTAGACGGCTGGCCGAAGGCTGGCCTGTATTTGTGGGAGGAGTCTGAGGGGTACATATCCCTCCTCCTCTGCTTGATCCTGCATCGGCATGTATTCAGAGTTGGTTCCATCGTCACTTCCGGTTTCGTCACTTCCGGTTTTTCGTACAGCGAGACGGCAGCTCGGCATTTGAGCTGCAGTAGGTGGATTTTCTTTCTCCAGGCACTCATGCCTGCGGTAAAATGCAGGGGGGGAGTCTTCAGGGGGGTGCCGCCTGCATTTCACAGGTCGGTGACTGGTACGGTTAGTTGGGCAGTGCCCGCCCTGGTTACCAGAGCCAGGTCCTCCACCCTCTGGTAGCCTCTATTTGTCATGTTCCATCTTATGCTGGGTTACCTGCCGAGGTTCAGGCTGGGTCAATTACTCCTGCCATTGACAGCATTATTGGTCATTCTTCCCTGGTTAACCAGGCTGTCACTGTTGTTAGGCAGCACTGGACTTGTGGTTCTCCCCACCTCGCGGTCCGCAGGTACCGGTGTTCACTTTGGGGGGCGGGCGTCCGTCGGTCCATCCTCTTCTCCCAGTTTCACGCCGGCATGATGGGGGAGGCGCCCACCCGTCCACCCACATCTTCCTGGGTCACATCATCCACTTCTCCCATTTTTACGCCGGCATTACAGGGGGGGGGGACGATTGCAGGCATTTCATGGCAGGTTTCAAAAGAGATCCTGGTAATACTGCAGACATGTGAATGTTGGCTGGGAATCAAGGGTGGGAAGCAGTGTCTTGCACAGTGCGCCGGCCATGCTGCTGTCTAGCTATGGGCAAGTCATTGGTCACCATACACATGCATACAGATCTGTCCAATCTGCAGAGGATTATCAATTCCTGGAAAAAACATGATTGCTTAAAGGGGTAGTCTTTTAGGAATACTTCAGATATAAACTCAAGTAACGATGTTTTATCAAAGTGCGCTCTGGTCATAGCAGGGCTGTCACAGCGTGTTCTGTCATAGCGTGTTCTGTCACAGCGAGTCCTGTTGTAGCGTGTCCAGTCATAGCGTGTCCAGTGATAGCGTTTGCCAGTCACAGCGTGTTTCAGTCATAGCGTGTTTCAATAACAGCATGTTCCAATTACAGCTTGTTCAGTCTTAGCATGTTCCAGTCATAGCGTCTTCCAATCATAGCGCGTTCAGTCACAGTGTGTCCAGTCATAGCGTGTTCCAATCAGAGTGTTCAGCATAGCATGTCTAGTCATGGCATGTTCCAGTCATGGCATGTTCTAGTCATGGTGTGTTCCAGTCATGGCATGTTCCAGCCGTGGCGAGTTCAGTCGGGGCATGTTCAGTCATAACGTTTTCAGGTAGAGCGGTTTGGTCATAGCAGGTCTGCCATAGTTGGTCCGTCACAGCGGGAGCTGTCATAGCGGTTGCTGTCTCAGCGGGTCCAGTCATAGCAGGTTCAGTGACAACGTGTTCAGTCATAGCGTGTTTCAGTCATAGCGTTTTTCAGTCACAGCATGTTCAGTCATGGCATGTTCCAGTCATCGCGTATTCGAGTCATGGCGTGCTCCAGTCATGGCGTGTTCCAGTCATGGCGTGTTCCAGTCATGGCGTGTTCCAGTCATGGCGTGTTCCAGTCATGGCGTGTTCCAGTCATGGCGTGTTCAAGTTATGGCGTGTTCCAGTCTGTCTGGGATTCTGATTTAAGCTTGGATCTAGAACAAATAGTAATTTATTACTGCACAAAAAGCTGTCAATAAATGGAACTCTAATGACAATATCTTGATTGTGAAAAGAATGTTGGGGGTTCTGGTCATATTAGTACAAATAGTGGAATGCTGGCAACAGAGGCATAACAATCTTTTTTGGGCTTTTTTATGCAAATAAATAGTTCTCTAATGTTGATGTTTAGATCTAAAATGGAGATTGGGGGTCATGTGTGAGTCATCAAGTCCTACCTATGTGTGTGATTATATGTCAGTATTACATTGTATATCCCTGTATGTGGTGGTCATTCAGGTGCTTATCTAATAGTTTCTTGAAACTATCGATGTCCCCCGCTGAGACTACTGCCTGTGGAAGGGAATTCCACATCCTTGCCGCTCTTACAGTAAAGAACCCTCTACATAGTTTAAGGTTAAACCTCTTTTCTTCTAATTTTAATCAGTGGCCACGTATCTTGTTAAGCGGAGTTCCCACTAAAAAAAACAAAAAATTAAAAGTCAGCAGCTACAAATACTGCAGCTGCTGACTTTTAATAATCGGACACTATATTTTTGCCACCCAAATGCATTATTTTTCATTTTTCTATATTGAACCTCATTTGCCATGTAGTTGCCCACCCCATTAATTTGTTCAGATCTTTGCAAGGTTTCCACATCCTGCAGAGAAGTTATTACCCTGCTTAGCTTAGTATCATCCGCAAATACAGTTCAATTTTTTTTTAATCTGAATTATATGTGATGGATCAGAACACAATAGTCTAAGTTGGTGAAGTAAAAATATATACATAAAACTGATAATCGGCATTTGCGTATGTATTCACGCCCCCCCCCCCCCCACCCCCACCCTTTGTTTTGAAGCCCATAAAAAGCTCTGGTGAAACCAATTACCTTCAGAAGTCACATAATTAGTGAACTGATGTCCACCTGTGTACAATCTAAGTGTCACATGATCTGTCATTACATATACACACCTTTTTGAAAGGCCCCAGAAGCTGCAACACCTAAGCAAGAGGCACCACTAACCAAACACTGCCATGAAGACCAAGGAACTCTCCAAACAAGTAAGGGACAATGTTGTTGGGAAGTACAAGTCAGGGTTAGGTTATAAAAAAATATCCAAATCTTTGATGATCCCTAGGAGCTCCATCAAATCTATCATAACCAAATAGAAAGAACATGGCACAACAGCAAACCTGCCAAGAGACGGCCGCACACCAAAACTCACGGACCGGGCAAGGAGGGTATTAGTCAGAGAGGAGCACAGAGACCTAAGGTAACCCTGGAGGAGCTGCAGAGTTCCACAGCAGAGACTGGAGTATCTGTACATAGGACCACAATAAGCCGTACGCTCCATAGAGTTGAGCTTTATGCCAGAGTGGCCAGAAGAAAGCCATTACTTTCAGCTAGGGTTGTCCCGATACCGATACTAGTATCGGTATCGGCACCGATACCAAGCATTTGCCCAAGTACTTGTACTCGGGCAAATGCTCCCGATGCTTCCGCCGATACCTTGACTGTCAGCGGTGATGGACGTGTGGGGGAGTTACAAGCTTCTCCCCCCGCGGCTTTCAGCTGCTTAGTGACATACAGCGGTGATCGGTGCTTGTAATTCCCCCACACGCGATCACCGCTGACTGTCACCTCCTCCTCCTTAGTCCTCCTCCGTTCCTCTGTCCCCCTCCGCTGTCCTGCTCCATTGCTGTGTCCCCCTCCGTTCCTCTGTCCCCCCCCCGCTGTCCTCCTTCTTTGCTCTGTCCCCATCCGCTGTCCTCCTCCGTTCCTCTGTCCACCTCCCGCTGTCCTTCTTTGCTCTGTCCCCATCCGTTCCTCTGTCCCCCTCCGCTGTCCCCATGCGTTCCTGTGTCCCCCTCCGCTGTCCCCATGCGTTCCTCTGTCCCCCTCCGCTGTCCCCATGCGTTCCTCTGTCCCCCTCCGCTGTCCCCATGCGTTCCGGCTTTCCGTTGTCCCCCTCTCTCTTCGTCTGTCGCCTCCGTTCTGCTGTATCTCCGCTGTGTGTATGGAGAGAGTCAGCTGACTCTTTCCATTCACATAACTGAAACATTGTAATCTCCTGTGATTACGATGTGTCAGTTTATGAATGGAGAGAAGCTGCTGTGTTCTCTCCATTCATTCTCAGTGCAGCTGACGCTGCAGAGAAAGGGACTGGGGAATCTCTATCCTCTGTCTATTTCTCTGTCTCAAGGGGGAGATATCAGAGGTCTGTTAAGACCCCTGATATCTCACCAAAGCCCCCCAACAGGGCTGATTAAAAAAAACAAAAAACACACACATAGTGCAATAAAGAATAATAAAAAAAATTGTAAAAAATAATAAATGTAAATGAAAAAAACCAAAACAAAATCACACACACACAGACACCGTTCACTATACCCCCACCCCCACCCCCCCCCTCCCCCCCTCAAAAAAAAAAAAAAAAAAAAACTGTCACGTGACATTAAAAAAAAGTATCGGTAATCGGTATCGGCGAGTACTTGAAAAAAAGTATCGGTACTTGTACTCGGTCCTAAAAAAGTGGTATCGGGACAACCCTACTTTCAGCAAAAAACAAAATGGCACGTTTTGAGTTTGTGAAAAGGCATGTGGGAGACTCCAAAAATGTATATAGGAAGGTGCTCTGGTCTGACGAGACTAAAATTGAACTTTTTGGCCATCAAAGAAAACGCTTTGTCTGGCGCAAACCCAACACATCACATCATCCAAAGAACATCATCCCCACAGTGAAACATGGTGGTGGCAGCATCATGCTGTAGGGATGTTTTTCAGCAGTCGGGACTGGGAAACTGGTCAGAGTTGAGGGAAAGATGGATGGTGCTAAATACAGGGATATTCTTGAGCGAAACCTGTACCACTCTGTGTGTGATTTGAGGCTAGGATGGAGGTTCACCTTCCAGCAGGACAATGACCCCAAACACACTGCTAAAGCAACACTCAACAAGTGTTTTAAGAGGAAACATGTAAATGTGTTGGAATGGCCTAGTCAAACCCCAGACCTTAATCCAATAGAAAATCAGTGGTCAGACGAAGTTCCACCCAAATTTTGAACAATATCTGTATGTATTCTCTTCCTTGCCTAGATGCTGACATGCCGTTTAAAAAAATTTAAATCGCCGTAATTACCTTTTATTTTTCTATTCTTCTTTGCACTTCCTGGTTCTCCTCCCGTGGGAGTAGGCGTGTTTCTAGCCTCTCCCAGACTCCTGGGAGCTAGTCTCAGGCTTCCCAGGATGCCACTGAGCATGTGCGGGAACGAGCGGTGAATGCTGGGAGCACAGCATTCACCACATCCAGGAAATAAATGCTTGTGGGCTTCAAATGCCCACAATGAAGATGGAAACCACCTGCAGTGAATAATATAAGTTATTCTTTCCGACGAAATCTGACACAGGCGGACATATTACACACAATATGTGAGTATGTAATGCTGAGAAGAAAAGTTTGTGAATGAACTCAAAAAAAAAAAAACGATAGATAGGTGGACCCCCGCTTTAAAGATTTATTTAGAAATTCGTATCACCACAGAGTGGTGCTGTGAATACGACACTTTTGTATTTAATGCCACGTCCCGATAATTTGGATTATTAAAGGATACATTTTGGATGATGGACTTTATAGTCATAACACAAGTATATATATGTTAAAAATAGATTAATTACAAAAATAGAATCAATTAGACAATTACATAAAATTTCTTAAATTCTTCACAAAATGTGCCCATGAGCATAAACAACGCACCACCTACATACATACAAAGTACTTATCAAAAAAATCGGAGGACCAAACAGATCACTTTACAGTATTGAGAAAAATTGAAGAGGTAGTGTGTCATATTATAACTCAGCTCTACATGTTGCGCGTATTCAACAGACGCTTCTTCAGGAGCTTATGGCGTATTCTATGAACAGTAAAATTTGCAATTAAGTTCATCACATTTTGAATGTTAGTTCAACATTAGCATATAATATTATTGCCTCAGTGAACTCAGTAGGCCGCACAACCACCCCCACCTAGTTAGGTTCCCCCCCAAAAAGCCTGGATTGAACAGGGTGCATGAAGATTAGGGGAACAGATATAACATTTAGATAGTTAAGTGATTGGGCAGTGTTCGGGGAGCTCGTCAACACATAAATATAATTATAATTGTAAACAAGTTCTTACATTATTCGAAAGGGAGAAGGAAAAAATTGAGCAGAGAGTACTATCCTTAACACGCATAGGAATTCGGAGGAAACAGATCTTCAGATCACTTCTTAAAATGGTCTGTATATATAAGTATTAAGATTTCAGTATTATGCAATTAGAAAAGCCATCACCGAAAAAAGGAAGAATTTTTAATTTTCTCACCTATAAGGCAGCCTCACGCCAGATAACCTAGAGTAGTTAATGGTGTTTGATATAGGCGATAGGGAATTTCCAGGACATCTAATCAGGTACTGGCTAAGTCAGTTTGGGGAAACCTCCCACTACATGAAAGCCCAGTTATCCAAAAATATATAAAGTCCCTGATGGATATCTCTTTAAAAAAATGTGACAAATAAAGAGCTTTATCAGCGCACACAGTCAGAGAAATTTGACCTGGTGGCTCCAGCATGAGGCAGTTACCTTATTAGAGTGAGGTTCCCTGGAGGTCTCCGCTCGGATGACAGCACCGCACGTGGTAGAAACAGCTGTGAGAGACGCCAGCCCAAGGCGTCCCTTTGTACGTCCGTCCCGGCAGTGACGTCGGTCCGACGCTGCCGGATATGACGATCACATACCCGGCCGGGCTCTATTCTAATATTGATTTTTGATATTGAAATGGCTGCTGCTGGTCCTGTTGAAAATCTGGCCTAATTCAATTTAAGGACCAGGCCTTTTTCTGAAATTTGTTCTTTACAAGTTTAAATTAGTATTTTTTGCTAAAAAAATTACTTAGAACCCCCAAACATTATATATATATTTTTTAGCAGAGGCCCTAGAGAATAAAATGGTGATCATTGTAATATTTTATGTTACATAGTATTTGTGCAGCGGGCTTTCAAATGCAATTTATTTGGAAAAAACGAAATTTTAACCACTTAAGGACCAGGCCTATTTCTGACATTTGTTGTGTACAAGATAAAATCTGTATTTTTGCTAGAAAATTACTTAGAAACCCCAAACATTATATATATATAGAGATATATATATATATATATATATAGATATAGATAGATATATTGTTGCAATATTTTATGTCACACGGTATTTGCGCAGTGGTCATTACACAATTTTTTTGGAAAAAAACACTTCACTGATTAAAAAAATAATGTAAGTAAAGTTAGCCCAATTTTTTTGTATATTGTGAAAGATGATGTTACGCCGAGTAAATAGATACCTAACATGTCACGGTTTACAATTGCGCACACTTGTGGAATGGCGACAAACTACGGTACCTAAAAATCTCCATCCAAATCTCACTCCACTCCACAAACAGAGGCCAGTTGAATGGAGTGAGGTAACAATTCTCCGAAAAATAATTAACACCGATATGTCTAATGCCGCGTACACACAAGCGGACTGTCAGACAGAAAAAGTCAGACGGAAGCTTTTCATCGTATATACCGTTTGTATGTAGGCCTCATCTGACTTTTTTTTCAAAAAAAATCTGACGGACCAAGAAATAGAACATGTTCTAAATCTTTCCAATGGACCCAATTCCTATCAGGAAAACCGATGGTCTGTATGCTGGTTTGACGCACCAAAAACTACGCATGCTCTGAAGCAAGTACGAGACGGAAGCTATTGGCTACTGGCTATTGAACTTCCTTTCTCTAGTCCCGTCGTAAGTGTTGTACGTCACCTCGTTCTGGACGGTCGGACTTTGGGTTGACCGTGTGTAGGCAAGACCGCTGGAATGGAATTCCGTCAGAGTTACGTCGGAGAAACCGTCTGAGTTTATTACGCCAGCTAAACCAGTCGTGTGTATGCGGCATTAGGGGCTGATCTCATTCATATATGACAGTATATGTGATAGGGGTATACGGGGAAATGAGGAGCTTCCCTGTAGGAGGGGATGGGAGGAAGATCTGGGGGACATAACAAATGAACAGTGGACACATATCCTGGAAAGTACCCTATCACCATCACAGACAGTGTGGTATTTAATGCTGCTGCATAGAGCATATAAGACACCTCAGAGATTATTCCTATATGGGTGGAGGTGGAACGCTAAATGCCCAAGATGCAGGGACCCAAAAGGAGACCTTGTTCATATGATGTGGAGGGGCCCTAAGTTAAATAGATACTGGTGTGAAGTTATCGGAAAAATAAATATGGTATTTGGAATAATTCTTGACTTAGACCCCAGGATATGTCTGTTGGGTTATATGGAAGAGGATAATATAATGTGGGGTAGACAAATAGCAATAATTAGATGCCTTTTCCTGGCACGGAAACTGATAGCCAGGAAGTGGTTGGCGTCAAATCCACCAACCTGTGTAGAATGGGAGGATGAGGTTAATAAAACAATAAGAAAGGAAAGATTTGTGTATAATAAAAGGGGAAATGACAAAATGTTCAAAAAAATATGGGAATGCTGGATTAGTAGATAAGGGAAGGGTGCGATGTAAAATGAAGGTTAATTGGGCCTTCTCTCTCTCGTACTCCAGGAATCTCTTCTTCTTTTTTGCTTCTTGGAATGATGTATAGTGAATAAATAAAAACAGTATATTATTTTTGATAGATAGGGGAAAAATGAATTGTAATGCATTATATGAACAAATTTGTGCATGTTAAATGTTGGGGTGGTGGGTCAAAAGTGAATGTGAACGATGTATAAAAATGTTTTTCTCTTTTTATCTCTTTTTATACAATTTTTTTTTTTTTACATCTCCAAAGGCGACACTTGAAATTTTTTTAACGGTTACCAGTTTAGATTTACAGAGGAGGTCTTTTGCTAGAATTATTGCTCTCGCTCTGATGATTGCGGCGATACCTCACTTGTGTGATTTGAACACTGTTTACATTTGCGGGCGCGACTTACGTATGCGTTTTCTTTGGTGCGCGAGCACGTGGGGACGGGGTGCTTAAAAAAAAAAAAATGTTCTCTTATTTATTTTTTTTTTACACTGTCCCTGTAAAAAATAACATAAAAATCTGATGACTTTTTTTGCTGTTACATGGAATGTAAACTTCCCTAGTGAAAGTAATAGGCAGTGGCAGGTACCACTACCCAAACCCCTCCACTTAAAATAATTCAAAACGCCAAAATCTGCATTTTTGAATACTGGGGATTTTTTAAATCGGCTCCATTTGCAGCCGAGTAAACCTGGAAGTGATGCTGTGACGTCACTCACGGGTTACTACGTCGGAGACCCGATCAAAGCTGATTCCAGCTTTGTTCGGGACTCCGGCCAGCTGGCAGATGTGCCGAATGGGAGACCCAGGTGAAGCAGCGGAAGGTGGTGGGAGGGGGGGCGTCCCTTCCCGTTTTTTGTGATAACGGCTGAGCGGCTTCAGAGCCGCATCGGTTATCACCTGAAAGCTGACCGGCAGCTCTAAAAAACGGTGTCGGGGTGAAGCCTGCAGCTGCATATCACCCCGGTACAACCACTTCCTCAAAATGACGTACAGGTACGCTGTTTTGTGGGAAGTGGTTAAGGTATTTTAGTGCAATTTTTTTTATATATAATATGAAAGATGATGTAAGCTTCAGATTTAACTCTTCTGGGAAGGCTGTTCACAAGGTTTAGGAGGGTGCCTATGGGAATGTTTGACCATTCTTCCAGAAGAGCATTTGTGAGGTCAGACACTTATGTTGAATGAGAAGGCCTGGCTCGCAGTCTCCACTCTAATTCATCCCAAAAGTGTTCTTTTGTGCATTAAGGTCAGTACTCTGTGCAGGACAGTCAAGTTCCTCCACTCCAAACTCCACTCATCCATGTTTTGATGGACCTTGCTTTGTGCACTGGTACGCAGTCATGTTGGAACATGAAGGGGCCATCCCCAAACTGTTCCCACAAAGTTATCAGCATGAAATTGTCCAAAAAGATAGCTGCCCTAATCCCCGGTATATTTTTTCACAGTGATCCTCTTTCAGATAAATGCGGTCCAGGTGGTGGGTTCACCACGGGATCACTTTTATGGGCAGAGGGAGAGGTGCCCCCGCCACTTCCCGGTCGTTTTCCTCGTTTATCAGAGATATCGGTAGAGGTGAAAACGATCCGACCTTCTAGACCAGGGGTCTCAAACTGGCGGCCCTCCAGCTGTTGCGAAACTACAAGTCACATCATGCCTCTGCCGGTGGGAGTGATGCTTGTAACTTGCAATGCCTCATGGGACTTGAAGTTTTGCAACAGTTGGAGGGCCACCAGTTTGAGACCCCTGTTCTAGACTGATGGGCAGGAAGTTGAGTGAGGGCAAGATGGCCCCCCCACTCAACTCTATGCCCCTAAAGGACTGGAGTGACGTTTGACATCACTTCTGCCCAATGGCCTTAAAGGGCTATTTTTTATAAGTGAAATTACTTTTTTTTTTTTTTGAGGCGCTTTTAAGTCTAAATGTTTTAGGTCTAAATGTGAGATCCGAGGTCTTTTTTACCCCAGATCTCTCAATAAAGAGGACCTGTCATGCGTATTTCTATTACAAGGGATGTTTACACAAAAGTGATCAAAAACATTTTTTTTTAAAGGGACAATGTAAAAATAAAAAAATAAAAAGTAAAATAAATAAGAAGAAAGAAAAAAATAACATTTAAAGAGCCCCGTCCCTTTGAGCTTGCACGCAGAAGCAAACGCATACGTAAGTCACACCCACATATGTAAACGGTATTCAAACCACACACGTGAGGTATCACCGCAATCATTAGAGCAAGAGCAATAATTCTAGCACTAGACCTCCTCTGTAACTGTAAACAGGTAACCTGTAAGAATGTTGAAAGTGTCGCCTATGAAGATTTTTAAGTACCATAGTTTCTCGCCATTCCACGAGTGTGCACAATTTTAAAGCATGACATGTTATGCCGCGTACACACGGTCGGACTTTGCAGCTACAAAAGTCCGACAGCCCATCTGACAGACTTTCGACTGACTTTTGGCAGACTTTCAACAGACTTTCTAACGAACGGACTTGCCTACACACGATCACACCGGACTAAAATAAGGAAGTTGATAGCCAGTAGCCAATAGCTGCCCTAGCGTGGGTTTTTGTCCGTCGGACTAGCACACAGACAAGCGGATTTCTGGGTCCGGCGGAGTTACGACGTAAAGATTTGAAGCATGTTCCAAATCTAAAGTCCGTCAGATTTGCGGCTGGAAAAGTCCGCTGAAGGTCCAGTGAAGCCCACACACGATCGGATTGTCCGCCGGATTTGGTCCGTCAGCGTCCGTCGGACAAGTCCGGCCGAAAAGTCCGACCGTGTGTACGCGGCATTAGGTATCAATTTACTCTGTGTAACATCATCTTTCACATTTTATAAAAAAATTGAGCTAACATTACTGTTTTTTTTTATTTTTTTGTTAAAAAAAAGTGTATTTTTTCCAAAAAATTTGCATTTGTAAGACCGCTGAACAAATACAGTGTGACATAAAGTATTGCAATGATCTCCATTTTATTCTCTAGGGTCTCTGCTAAAAAAAATATATATACAGTATCTCACAGAAGTGAGTACACCCCTCACATTTTTGTAAATATTTCATTCTATCTTTTCATGTGACAACACTGAAGAAATTACACTTTGCCACAATGTAAAGTAGTGAGTGTACAGCTTGTATAACAGTGTAAATTTGCTGTCCCCTCAAAATAACTCAACACACAGCCATTAATGTCTAAACCGCTGGATACAGAACTGAGTACACCCCTAAGTGAAAATGTCCAAATTGGGCCCAATTAGCCATTTTCCCTCCCCGGTGTCATGTGACTCGTCAGTGTTACAAGGTCTCAGGTTTGACTGGGGAGCAGGTGTGTTAAATTTGGTGTTATCGCTCTCACTCTCTCATACTGGTCACTGGAAGTTCAACATGGCACCTCATGGCAAAGAACTCTCTGAGGATCTGAAAAAAAGAATTGTTGCTCTACATAAAGATGGCCTAGGAGGTAAGAAGATTGCCAAGACCCTAAAACTGAGCTGCAGCACGGTGGCCAAAACCTACAGTGGTTTAACAGGACAGGTTCCACTCGGTGTATGAGTGCTGCCAGCATTGCTGCAGAGGTTGAAGGGATGGGGGGGTCAGCCTGTCAGTGCTCAGACCATACACCGCACACTGCATCAAATTGGTCTGCATGGCTGTCGTCCCAGAAAGAAGCCTCTTCTAAAGATGATGCACAAGAAAGCCCACAGTTTGCTGAAGACAAGCAGACTAAGGACATGGATTACTGGAACCATGTCCTGTGGTCTGATGAGACCAAGATAAACTTATTTGGTCCAGATGGTGTCAAGCGTGTGTGGCGGCAACCAGGTGAGGAGTACAAAGACAAGTGTGTCTTGTCTACAGTCAAGCATGGTGGTGGGAGTGTCATGGTCTGGGGCTGCATGAGTGCTGCCGGCACTGGGGAGCTACAGATCATTGAGGGAACCATGAATGCCAACATGTACTGTGACATACTGAAGCAGAGCATGATCCCCTCCCTACGGAGACTGGGCTGCAGGGCAGTATTCCAACATGATAACGACCCCAAACACACCTCCAAGATGACCACTGCCTTGCTAAAGAAGCTGAGGGTAAAGGTGATGGACTGGCCAAGCATGTCTCCAGACCTAAACCCTATTGATCATCTGTGGGGTATCCTCAAACGGAAGGTGGAGGAGCACAAGGTCTCTAACATCCACCAGCTCTGTGATGTCATCATGGAGGAGGGGAAGAGGACTCCAGTGGCAACCTGTGAAGCTCTGGTGAACTCCATGCCCAAGAGTGTTAAGGCAGTGCTGGAAAATAAATGGTGGCCACACAAAATATTGACACTTTGGGCCCAATATGGACATTTTCACTCACTTTTGTTGCCAGTGGTTTAGACATTATTGGCTGTGTGTTGAGTTATTTTGAAGGGACAGCAAATTACATTTACATTGTAGACAAGTGTAATTTCTTCAGTGTTGACACATGAAAAGATAGAATAAATTATTTACAAAAATGTGAGGGGTGTATTAATTTTTGTGAGATACTGTATATATATATATATATATATACACACACACACACACACACACACACACACACATATATATATATATATATATATATATATATATATATATATATATATATATATATATATATATATATATATATATATATATATATATATATATATATATATATATATACACACACACACACACACACACACACATACATATACTATATATATATATATATATATATATATATATATATATATATATATATATATATATATATATATATATATATATATATATATATATATATATATATATATATATATATATATATATATATATATATATACACACATACATATATAATGTTTTGGGGGTTCTAAGTAATTTTCTAGCAAAAATACTGATTGTAACTTGGAAAAAAAAAACAAATATCAGAAATAGGCCTGGTCCTTAAGTGGTTAATGTTCATTTCTAGATTTTAAAAAGCTGTTGGGGGTTCTGTAAATAATTGAAATTTTAAATGGCTGTCCGTGATTCTGATTTAGGTTTGGATCTAGAACAAATAATTTATTACTGAACAAAACGCTGCCAATAAATGGAACTCTAATGGCAATGTCTTGATTGTAAAACGAATGTTGGGGGTTCTGTTCATATTAGTACAAATAATGGAATGCTGGCTATGGAGGCATAACAATCTTTTTTTAGGTTTTTTATGCAAACAAAAAGTTCTCTAATGTTGATTTGTAGATCTAAAATGGAGATTGGGGGTCATGTGTGACTTGGAGTCTGGTGAAAATAATGTAATATTGTACATACTGGCCTTGCAAAAGTATTCACCTCACCCCCCCCCCCCCCCCCCGGCTTTTTACCTATTTTGCTACATTACAGCCTTTAGTTCAATGTTTTTTTTTTTAATTATAAAGAACTTTATCCCCGCACACAGTCAGAGAAATTATCTCTGGCTATTGAGCATTGAATTCAGCTCACAATGGTGGCTCCAGCATGAGGCAGTTACCTTATAGAGTGGGGTTCCCTGGAGATCTCAGCTGTTTTTGCCCATTTTTATGTGGGATATTAGTAATCTATATCCTGATTTGTATAATCACATTTTGTATACTACATTGAAAGGGTGGCTTTGTTTATGCTTAAAAAAAAAGCCGCTGTAAAGCCGTGGTTAACTATGCTGACTGAATCCCCATTTTAACCACGTCACCTCCGGAAGGTTTTACCCCCCCTTAACGGCCAGACTATTTTTTGCGATACGGCACTGCCTTACTTTAACTGACAATTACGCGGCTGTGCGACGTTGTACACAAACAAAATTGACGTCCTTTTTTTCCCCCACAAATAGAGATTTCTTTTGGTGGTATTTGATCACCTCTGCAGTTTTAATTTTTGCGCTATAAACAAAAAAAAGAGCGACAATTTTGAAAAAAAAACAAAACATATTGTTTATGTTCTGCTATAAATCATCCCCAATAAAAATGTAAAAAAAAAAAAAACAATCGAATTTCTTCATAAATTTAGGTCAATATGTATTCTGCTACATATTTTTGGTAACAAATCCCATTAAGTGTGTATTGATTGGTTTGTGTGAAAGTTATCGTGTCTACAAATTATAGGATATACTGTATGCTGGAATATTTATTTATTTATTTGTTTTTATGCTAGTAATGGCGGTGATCAGGAACTTATAGCGGGACTGCGATATTGCTGGGGATAGCCGGACACTAACTGACACTTTTGACACCTTGTGGGAACCAGTGACACTAAAGACAGTGATCAGAGCAAAAATTATGCACTGTCACTGTACTAATGACACTGGCTGGGAAGGGGTTAACATCAGGGGTGATCAAAGGGTTAAATGTGTGCCTAGCCAGTGTTTATGTGTGTACTATGTGGTGCTTTTGTTAAGGGATGTGCTGGCTTTTGGAAGCAGTGGGAGACATTGGCTCCTGCTGCTGTCAATCACAGCCAGTGAGCCAATCAGGAGTCGGAGGGGCCAAGCCACGGCTCTGTGTCTGAATGGAGGGGCGGCTCGGCTCGGGTGCCCCCCCCCCCCCCATAACAAGCTGCTTTCTGTGGGGGAACTCGGCAGAAGAGAGGTGCCAGGAGCGGCAGTGGGGGAACCCCAGAAGAGGAGGATCCAGGCTGCAATACCATTACAGAGGAGGTAAGTATAAAATGTTTGTTATTTTATTTAAATAAAAAACAAGACTTTAGTATCACTTTAACCAGTTAATATACTTTTGGGACTACAGTAAAATGGTGTCTTTGTTCCTACATACTCCTACTCTTTTGACATTATATTGTTTGTGGAGTGGAGATGAATCTCTATGGATAAGACCTCTGGCACAATGGCCGCCACATTACTTCTGGCTACAAGAAAATGGCGCCAGTCAATTCAACCCTCTTTGGCGGCCATCAGTGTAAGTGCACTTCTCTATAGATGCTCTTTTAATGGTTTTACCAGACTAATTTGCACCCTAGGCAAGACCAGTTACTTGCCGCCCCCCCCCCCCCCCCCAAAAAAAATTACATTTTTAAAATACAGGCCACTACAGTGTGGGTGAACAGGGTCTTGGGTAGAAATACAACTGCATATGTGGTGTCACTAAAAATATAAATGTCTCTGCATTGATAGTGTCGCTGTAGAAGATGTTGGTGCTATATAGACATTCATATGGGAAGAGTGGGGAAGGCTCCTGCTGTACTTGTACATAGCCACAGTCAGTGTTGAAACTTTCCTTGTCCAGTAGAATGGGGATGGATGGTGGACAGATAATGGGGAGCTGTTCCCACCCTTTTTTTAGGCCATCCCCCTCCATGTACACACTGCTCCCCTGTCATAAATATCTCTCACAGCTCTCTCAGTGGCCTGTATGTAGGCATTCCTTTACACAGTACGGGGGGGCAAGCAGGAAGGAACAGTGCAGGGGGGGGCACAGTACATGAGGCAGGGAGGGAATAATACATGGAGCATGGGTACAGGAGGGCGAAGTACAGGGGGGCACAATACAGGAGGGCACAGTACAAGATGTCACAGTACAGGGAGGCACAATACAGGAGGGCACAATACAGGAGGGCACAATATAGGGGGCACAGTACAGGGGGCACAATATAGGGGGCACAGTACAGGGGGCACAGTACAGGAGGGCACAGTACAGGAGGGCACAGTACAGGGGGCACAATATAGAGGGGCACAGTACAGGGGGCACCGTAAAGGAGGGCACAGTACAGGGGGCACAATATAGAGGGGCACAGTACAGGGGGCACCGTAAAGGAGGGCACAGTACAGGGGGGACAGTAAAGGGGGCACAGTACAAGGGGCACAGTACAGGGGGCACAGTACAGGGGGCACAGTACAAGGGGCACAGTACAGGGGGCACAGTACAGGGGGCACAGTACAGGGGGGCACAGTACAAGGGGCACAGTACAGGGGGCACAGTACAGGGGGCACAGTACAGGGGGCACAGTACAGGGGGGCACAGTACAGGAGGGCACAGTACAAGGGGCACAGTACAAGGGGCACAGTACAAGGGGCACAGTACAGGAGGGCACAGTACAGGAGGGCACAGTACAAGGGGCACAGTACAGGGGGCACAGTACAGGGGGCACAGTACAGGGGGGCACAGTACAGGAGGGCACAGTACAGGGGGCACAGTACAGGGGGCACAGTACAAGGGGCACAGTACAGGAGGGCACAGTACAGGAGGGCACACTACAAGGGGCACAGTACATGGGGCACAGTACAGGAGGGCACAGTACAGGAGGGCACACTACAAGGGGCACAGTACAGGAGGGCACAGTACAGGAGGGCACAGTACAAGGGGCACAGTACAGGAGGGCACAGTACAAGGGGCACAGTACAGGAGGGCACAGTACATGGGGCACAGTACATGGGGCACAGTACAGGAGGGCACAGTACAGGAGGGCACACTACAAGGGGCACAGTACAGGAGGGCACACTACAAGGGGCACAGTACAGGAGGGCACAGTACAGGAGGGCACAGTACAAGGGGCACAGTACAGGAGGGCACACTACAAGGGGCACAGTACAGGAGGGCACACTACAAGGGGCACAGTACAAGGGGCACAGTACAAGGGGCACAGTAAAGGGGGCACAGTACAGGGGGTTGTACAGAGCTCTGTGACCTGGAAAGGGCATAGTATTCAGGAGTAAAGTGTCAGGCCTACCGTGACCATCTGAAGATAAAAGCCATCCACGACTTGTGTGTGTAGCTCCAGGTGATCTGACTGCTCTTCTCAGTGAAGGGGAGAGATATCCGCTCACCCTACAACACCGGTATGTTCTTTGCAGGCAGTGTGGGGAGTGGACCCCTCTCTGCATGCACTGCACTTTGAGCTGCATGGGGAAGCGGGAAAATGCCAGGCTGCAGAGATGTTTACACACAGGGTCCGCCCCGGAGTGTCATCAGACGGGACTGTAAGCACGCCCCTCTCCAAGCTCAGCTCATGAAGAACGGCTGGCTGTTAAACTGTGCTGTGCACGTGCACTTTGTATTTGCCAGCGCCCGGGGGAGCTGTGATTATTACTGACAGGCAGCTCCGCCCCCCCATGTTTACAGTCTGCGGGGTGAAAGTTCAGGGGCTCTCCATGCACCTCGGGCCCTTGCCCGTGCGTTAAGACGGCCCTGCCTCCTCGGTGTCTCCTCTCCCTCCCAGTCTCTGGGTGTCCTGCCTCTCTTCAGTGTCAGTCTCCGGGTCTCCTGCGGGTTACGCTCAACTGCTCTCCTGGCTCCTCATGCCGACGCCGTTCACATCGGAGCCATCCCCGGCTTGGTTCTTGTTGTACAGCTCGGGTGCTGACAGGCGCAGAGAAGGGGTGAGGCTAACTGGCAGTCTGGCACGGCACGCCCCCTTCCTTCTGCACCAACTGTACAGCTTTATAAAGAGAGCAAGGGAGCCCCCCGGTGTTGAACATTGGTAATATCTGATGTCCTCAGTGCTGGTGGACTTGGATGTCCATATGAGTCTGACCACATTCATTACTAATGTGTGATCATGCCTGGTGCAAGGATTTTTGACACCCTAGGCGAAACCTGATTTTGTCGCCCCTTGGCTCCACCCCCTTTGCCCTGCCAATGTATACCCCACCTTTTTAATGAAGCGCCCATCAAATGCAGCCCACCAACGCCCATCAAATGCAGCCTCACCAGTGCCCATCAAATGCAGCCCACCAGTGCCCATCAAATGCAGCCTCACCAGCGCCCATCAAATGCAGCCCACCAGTGCCCATCAAATGCAGCCTCGCCAGCGCAAATCAAATGCAGCCCACCAGCGCCCATCAAATGCAGCCTCACCAGCACCCATCAAATGCAGCCTCACCAGCACCCATCAAATGCAGCCTCACCAGTGCCCATCAAATGCAGCCTCGCCAGTGCAAATCAAATGCAGCCCACCAGCGCCCATCAAATGCAGCCTCACCAGCACCCATCAAATGCAGCCTCACCAGCACCCATCAAATGCAGCCTCACCAGTGCCCATCAAATGCAGCCTCACCAGCACCCATCAAATGCAGCCTCACCAGCGCCCATCAAATGCAGCCCACCAGTGCCCATCAAATGCAGCCTCGCCAGCGCCCATCAAATGCAGCCCACCAGCGCCCATCAAATGCAGCCTCACCAGCGCCCATCAAATGCAACCCACCAGTGCCCATCAAATTCAGCCTCACCAGCGCCCATCAAATGCAGCCCACCAGTGCCCATCAAATGCAGCCTCGCCAGCACCCACCAAATGCAGCCTCACCAGCGCCCATCAAATGCAGCCTCACCAGTGCCCATCAAATGCAGCCCACCAGCGCCCATCAAATGCAGCCCACCAGCGCCCATCAAATGCAGCCTCACCAGCACCCATCAAATGCAGCCTCACCAGCACCCATCAAATGCAGCCTCACCAGTGCCCATCAAATGCAGCCTCACCAGCACCCATCAAATGCAGCCTCACCAGCGCCCATCAAATGCAGCCCACCAGTGCCCATCAAATGCAGCCTCGCCAGCGCCCATCAAATGCAGCCCACCAGCGCCCATCAAATGCAGCCTCACCAGTGCCCATCAAATGCAACCCACCAGTGCCCATCAAATTCAGCCTCACCAGCGCCCATCAAATGCAGCCCACCAGTGCCCATCAAATGCAGCCTCGCCAGCACCCATCAAATGCAGCCTCACCAGCGCCCATCAAATGCAGCCTCACCAGTGCCCATCAAATGCAGCCCACCAGCACCCATCAAATGCAGCCTCACCAGTGCCCATCAAATGCAGCCTCGCCAGCGCCCATCAAATGCAGCCCACCAGCGCCCATCAAATGCAGCCTCACCAGTGCCCATCAAATGCAACCCACCAGTGCCCATCAAATTCAGCCTCACCAGCGCCCATCAAATGCAGCCCACCAGTGCCCATCAAATGCAGCCCACCAGTGCCCATCAAATGCAGCCTCACCAGCGCCCATCAAATGCAGCCCACCAGTGCCCATCAAATGCAGCCTCGCCAGCACCCATCAAATGCAGCCACACCAGCGCCCATCAAATGCAGCCTCACCAGCGCCCATCAAATGCAGCCATCAATGCAGCCTCGCCAGCGCCCATCAAATGCAGCCCACCAGTGCCCATCAAATGCAGCCTCACCAGTGCCCATGAAATACAGCCCACCAGCGCCCATCAAATGCAGCCTCACCAGCGCCCATCAAATGCAGCCCACCAGCGCCCATCAAATGCAGCCTAACCAGCACCCATCAATGCAGCCTCACCAGCGCCCATCAAATGCAGCCTCACCAGCGCCCATCAAATGCAGCCTCACCAGCGCCCATCAATGCAGTTTACCAGTGCCTATAATGAATGTTTTCTTGCTTCTATTCATTCGGGAGTCGGGACACAGACAGACACAGTCCTCCACCACCGCTGTGCCTCTGACACTATGTGTAAACGGAGCGAACTTAGTTGCTTGCTGCAGAGAGAAGAGAGTAGGAACACCAGTGGCCGGGCGCCCTAGACAGCAGTGTGCCCTAGGCGCCTGCCTAGTTTGCCTAGTGGTAGCACCAGCCCTGTGTGTGATGCTGCTTTTCGGCAGCTTAGGAGTCGGTGAGTGAATATGAGTGCTTGACCTACACCATGGTGAAAGGATCCTTCCAAATGGTGGAAGAGTTTTTCGCGGTGGAAAATAACACACATACAAGAACTCTTCCTTGTTTATATAAGACTTTATTCACAGGTGGAATATCATTTTCTTTGCTTTATTTCACTTATTCACGTTCTAACCTTTGCCATTTATTTACCTTTTTTTCTGGATATAACATTTTTTGAGGTTGTAACATTTTGTTTCTATTTACCTTTCTATGGGTATAAAACATTTTGCTGCATTGCACTATTTCTTGTGATTTTTTTTTTACCTACTCTCATCAGAGTAGGTTAGTGTCACCATAGTAACATTGTACTATTCTTGGGATGATCCCTAATTTTGTTATTTATTTTTTTTACACTTTTATTGCTGTTACAATGATGATCCCTGTAACAGTAATGTTTTGAACTGCCATGATTGGGGTGACATTTATAACAGCTGTGATTAATAGATCTGTGATTGGCTACAGCTAATCACATGGTACAGGGTGCTGTGATTGCTCCAGGTACTGTGAGATAGCTGTGGGCCAATCACAGCATTACTCTATAGGAAACACAGCAGTTATGAATGAAAAACATTCATAATAGCTTTGTTGACATGGTAATCATGTGATCGCATGATCACCTGGCAACTGTAAGCGGGATCTGCAATCGTACACAGTGGTCGTGGGAGCAGAATGCTGCATGCCCCTAACCCAGAACAGGCTGGATGACGTAAATGTAAGTGATCCAGCCTACCTGTGCCAGCCACCCTCAATAAATGTACTGTGGAGGGTTGGCAAGTGGTTAACATAACCAAGATTATATCACATGTTAGTGATTGGAGGTCACCTATGGAGTAGGACTCATCTCCTGTGCCAAGAACTTACAGCACCGTGAGCTGGGCACCTCATGTATTGGAAGTTCTGGTTTGTACGACTGTCAAAGGGAATTCTCAGAAGAGGAATAAGTAGAGATGATGAACTCAAGGTTTTTGGCCTGATTCTCTGAGAGTCACCAAGAGGATGCCAAGATTATTTCAATAGTCTCAGGTCCTCTTTCTTGTTTTTTTCACATAACTTTAGTTTCTAGGACACAGCAATCATTTTCATCCTGCCCATGAACTCTGGGTTTTGACCATTTTCAGCATTTGGACTCAGATCTCGTTGGTCCTTAGGCCATAAATCAGGGGATTGATCAGGGCAGGGACCAGTAAATAGGCGGCACTGAGAAGATTGTGGGTGTCTTGGGTCACTGATTTAGATATCCAGTACATGACAGAGGAGGAGAGCCTGAAGATGTAGACAACCGAGAGGACCAGGATGTGAGTCCCACATGTGTGCAGTGCCTTGTGCCTAAGCGTTCCAGTGGAGATCTTCGATGCGGCCCAAATGATGCTGCCATATGAGATGGAAAGAAAGGACAGGTCCGCTATCATGGAGATCACTCGCAAGCTCAGGCCTGCAACCTTGTTTTTGGCCACAGTACCGCAAGTCAAGCCCATCAGGGCCATGTGCTCACAAGCAAAATGGTGGATGGTATTGGAGCCACAGAAATTGACAGTGGAAGCTAGATAGATGACGGGACCAATGAAAGTGAAAGGCTGTCTCCCAGGGGCCACTTGATATTCGTCCATCTGTATTATTATCATACAGGGACCATACTACTTGTCTATGCACAGGAGCTTCTGCTCTGCAGCCATCAAGGCACCTAGGCTTTAAGGCCTTAGTACCTCTCATTTTGGCTACCGGTCCTGCATTATGGCACTATCTCGCCCCTGATTTGGAATTTATTTGGTTAATATCTTTGACCTACTTATGTTAGCAGATGTGGCCATTTCCAATTAACGGCATATAGACCGTTGGAATTAACCCTTCCTGGATGATACTTTTGGATATCCTCTTTATCTGGATACCCACACATGAGCCTTATTTCCCTGCAAGACAGTGAGATCTGCTCTCTCTTTTTTATCTTTGAAACCTTGAATGTGTCCTTTGGAAGCCTAACGGTGAAACGCGTTGATGCACAAAGACTCACTGTATACTTTGTATCATTCTACATGATTTTTATCTTTGAATGCTCTACTCATGTTATGGAATTTTCTAATAAATATTGTTATTTTTCTATACCTGGCTATTGTTTCTTATGCCTTTAAAGTCCGACCTAGGGATACTTAGCTAGTATCCCTTTTCTTTTTGTTCCCCTCTTTATTACGGATGTGGCTATGTGAGTGCCCTCTTTCTTATAGGGACCAATGAAAGTCACACCTCTTATAAAAGATGCAACTGTTAGATAAACCAACATTCTCCTGGTCATGATAATGTGGTAACTCAGCAGCTTGTAGATGGCAATGTATCGATCCAGGGCCATCATCAGAAGAACATTGCAGTCCATCATGGAGAGGAAGTAGATGAAGAATATTTGAATCAAGCAGCCAATCAGAGTGATCTGGTTCTTGTCAAAGAGAAAGTCAAGGAGCATCTTGGGCAGTATGTTGGTGGCACTACAGATGTAGGTGATGGACAATAGTGAGATCAGGATGTACATCGGAGCATGCATGGAGCTTGCCTTTCTTACTGTGTGGATGATGACGCTGTTGGTCAATATAATGATTATAAAGAGAAGGAAAAATAGGATGAACAGGAGACGTCTGAACTTAAGGAAGCCAGGGAACCCAAACAAGGTGAATTCCTGGTGGGACGGATAGAAGGTGGAATTTGGGATGCCTACCATGACATTTGGTATAAGTTAGAATCAGCTAGATGGAGGACAAGCGATGAGTTGGAAACTCTTTTATATTTCTATAAAGAGCCACGCTAAAAAAACAATATTGAACCTAAAAAATGAATTCAGTTTTATATATCAGAACCATCAACATTTGCGATATAAATTAAATTAGATTTAAGTGCCAACACGCTATATAGATAATCGGTAACACACCCACATGTAACAAAATCAAAAACTAAAATCACCAGCACACTGATACAGTGACATAGCTCACAGATATAAATTCATATAGGTTCATATAAGTTAAATAACTCCTCTTATGAATATTCAAATGTAGTGCTCAAACATCCAATCACCAGTAGATCTCCAAATTGTGACACCAGCACCTTAATCTGGATGTAGACTTGCCAAAAACTGCACCCTCTAACTAAAGAGAGATCATATAACTTGTAGGGGGAAAGGTTACATATGGTATATATTTCTCTTGCGCTACCACTATGTGTGTAAAGTGAATATAACAGAGACTGCTGCCTTCACTTAGATAGCCTATCCATAACTATTAGTGTAATAAATGATTAAAAAATAACGAGGCGCTGTAGGTATATAAAAAGCTTGATGAAGTCACATGACTGTGACGTAACGCGTAGGGAGTGAGTGGAGGCACATCGGAAGTGTCGCCATTTAGGAACAAGCTCGTCGCTTGTGGATTTTCGTTGCTGTCAGATTGTTATAATGTGAGTGTAATACATTTTATTATTTGAATAAAACTTACTGATTACGGTACTACACTATGAGAGCATTCTCCTTTCTCCATATACCCCTATTGAGAGGATACTAGAGAGAACCCCTTAGGAGGAACAGAGACCCAGCACATATGAGAGCAGAGCAATGGACATCCCCATAGAGGAACCTGAGAGGTCATCACACACCATCCCTGTAACTATGTTCTATGCTCGTTTTTAACATACTCAAGGTGAGAGGCTAGGGAGCACAGAGGTGACACGGGAAGCAGGATTTATTGTCACCCATACCATAAATTGTCACAATTAATGGTGAAGGAAAAGAACACAATCACTCAGAATGTTTGAAGGACTTTTTTATTAAGGAATATATCCAAGGATTTATACCATTTTTCTACTATTCAGTGTCAAATCGTGAGACATACGAAACTATTGGACATTCAAGCAGCATTATCACTTTAATTATATGAATTTCTATGTTAAATATTTAATTTTATTAAGTTTGATTATGGGTTTATCTACCATTTTATTTTATTTTTACCCAGTTCAACACGTTTAAGTACTGTGATTATTACTAGTTTTTATGGTTTACACACTTACAGTCACTTTAATTGCATTAATTTGATGTAAATATTATGATAAACTAGGTTTACTAAACATCATATTTATTATATAACACAGGAACACATTTACTATCTACAAAAAGGACACATGATTGCACTCTATATATAGGAATCACGATTTTTTATATACCTACAGCGCCTCAAGGTTACATATGGGATGCCGTATGGGATAATTTAAGATAGAAAAATGCAGGGATTAACTGTATACACCTCCGATATACAGTGGGGGTGGAAAGTATTCAGACCCCCTTACATTTTTCACTCTTTGTTACATTGCAGCCATTTGCTAAAATCATTTAAGTTCATTTTATTCCTCATTAATGTACACACAGCACCCCATATTGACAGAAAAACACAGAATTATTGACATTTTTGCAGATTTATTAAAAAAGAAAAACTGAAATATCACACGGTCCTAAGTATTCAGACCCTTTGCTCAGTATTTAGTAGAAGCACCCTTTTGATCTAATACAGCCATGGGTCTTTTTGGGAAAGATGCAACAAGTTTTTCACAAACTTTGGGGGATTTGGGGATTCTCTGCCATTCCTCCTTGCAGATCCTCTCCAGTTCTGTCAGGTTGGATGGTAAACGTTGGTGGACAGCCATTTTTAGGCCTTTCCAGAGATGCTCAATTGGGTTTAAGTCAGGGCTCTGGCTGGGCCATTCAAGAACAGTCACGGAGTTGTTGTGAAGCCACTCCTTCGTTATTTTAGCTGTGTGTTTAGGGTCATTGTCTTGTTGGAAGGTAAACCTTTGGCCCGGTCTGAGGTCCTGAGCACTCTGAAAAAGGTTTTCATCCAGGATATCCCTGTACTTGGCCACATTCATCTTTCCCTCGATTGCAACCAGTCGTCCTGTCCCTGCAGCTTAAAAACACCCCCACAGCATGATGCTGCCACCACCATGCTTCACTGTTGGGACTGTATTGGACAGGTGATGAGCAGTGCCTGGTTTTCTCCACACATACCGCTTAGAATTAAGGCCAAAAAGTTCTATCTTGGTCTCATTAGACCAAAGAATCTTATTTCTCACCATCTTGGAGTCCTTCAGGTGTTTTTTTTAGCAAACTCCATACGGGCTTTCATGTGTCTTGCACTGAGGAGAGTCTGGACTCAAATGAAGGTGTAGAACCATCTCAAGGATGATTAGAAGAAATGGACAGCACCTGAGTTAAATATATGAGTGTCACAGCAAAGGGTCTGAATACTTAGGACCATGTGATATTTCAGTTGTTCTTTTTTAATAAATCTGCAAAAATGTCAACAATTCTGTGTTTTTCTGTCAATATGGGGTGCTGTGTGTACATTAATGAGGAAAAAAATGAACTTAAATGATTTTAGCAAATGGCTGCAATATAGCAAAGAGTGAAACATTTAAGGGGGTCTGAATACTTTCCGTCCCCACTGTATATACAACCTCTCCTCTTCACCTCCAGCACATACACTTGCTTGCAGACTTTTACTCCCAGGACCAACTAACACTGTTGTTGAGGCCTGACACTGGTTTAGTCAGGCCCAAAGCAAATGCCCTTTGCAGGTAGGGACCCTGCCCCTATGGTGCAGCAAAATACGGTAGTCCTAGTGGTAGCTGTCCCACATGTGGCTACTGATCCCAGTACAACCTCTTCAGGCCCTTCCAACCCTCCTGGCTGCAGCTGCCTCTTTCCACTGCCAATGCCACCACAGTCCTCCTTACTGGCTCTGCGCCCATTACAGACTGCAATCTCCCAGTCCTCTAATGGCATGCCTCCTAGTCCTCCCAACTGTGTGTCACTCACCAGCCCTCTTGTCTGTTCCTTGTTCCTCCTGGAGACTTGCCTGGTAGTGTTCTCCCACTGTCCTCTTTGCTTCCAGTGCCTCATGGCCAGGACACCTTCATGGTTCTAGGAAGGCCCCGTCCACACACGAGCCCAGGCCCAAGGTCACCCCCCCCCCCCTCCCCAGACTGGGGAGCTCCCTCAAAGGCCAAACACTCCATCTCCAGCTTCCACCCGAACAACTCGTCTCTAGCTGGGCTGACTCTGGGTATTTGAGGGGCCTGTCCTCTGCCAACCCAAGCTGGGAATTGGTCAGGGCCCTCAGAATACTTCAGGTAGCTCCACCTTACCTCCCCTTCTTCTTTCCAGAAGGTTCTAGTACATTCTAGAAATGGGGGGGGGGTCTCAGTAATGCTACCTGTGAGTCATCCCCAGCCTGCATAAATCTACCTATACTCACAAAAACGATCTACATTTCTAGCACTAGAGTGTGCTACATTTATTATATATATGTTTTTTTTTTTTTACTCTTACACAAGTATAAGAAGATTCTGTAACGCATGCTCTCCAGCCATCAGTGTTACTCGTTAGAGTCAGCATACCAGTGGTGCCTGATCCATAGGGGGCACAGGGGTGCTGCCCCACTCCAATCCAAAGTTCCCAAAGTTAGTTTGCCAAATAAGAAAGCTAATCACAGAATGATTTATTTTTAAATAAATGATAATGTGACTAACAATTTTTTAACACCTTAAAGAAGGACTAATGGGTGTCTATTAAGTCCATACATTTTTGACAAGCATGTGATTTGAGCCTGAGGCTCTAATTGGCTTGTCTTAGGTTGTCCTCGGTGCGCAGAGCACTGCGCCCCGAACCCTCCCACTTTTGATTTTAGCGAATCAATTATCGCCATTGCGTCACTTCCTGTTTCCAGCTTCTCATCTCAACTAATCAGGAGGCTGAAGATTTGGAACCCAGAAAGAAGACCGGGTTAACACAGAAGTGGGTATCAGGGGAGCGGGGACAGCCCTGGTGAGAGTGGACCTGGAGGGGTTTGTTTGCGCCCCTACAAACATTTTTAGCACCAGTCGCCACTACAGCATACCCTGTTCACATTTTTACCACAAACAAAGAATTTCCACTGTTTGAATGGGAGATTGTGTACAATTGTTTGGAGTGGCAACATTTGTAGGCTTCTATCTTTATGGCCTCAAACATTAATAGTATGTAAGGTATTGGAGGGAATGGTGAGGGGCTCTATAAAGTAATATGTATCATAAGTGACCACTAGCATGGATTTATGAGACTGTTCTGGTCAGACCAACCTCGGTTAGTACCACCAGCTCCGGGATTAGAAGCTTCCACACCAATGTGGACATGTGAGCTGCCTGATAGAGGAAACTGAGTTTTAGATGATTTTAACCATTGCAGCCCCGGAGGATTTGGCTGCTCAATGACCAGAGCACTTTTTGCGATACGACACTGCGTCGATTTGACTGACAATTCGTCCAACGTTGTACCCAAACAAAATTGACCTCCTTTTTTTCCCACTAATAGAGCTTTCTTTTGGTGGTATTTGATCGTCTCTGCGGTTTTTATTTTTTGCGCTATAAACAAAAAAAGAGCGACAATTTTGAAAAAAAAGCAATATATTTTACATTTTTCTATAATAAATATCCCCCAAAAATATATAAACAAACAATTTTTTTCCTCAGTTTAGGCCGATATGTATTCTTCTACATATTTTTGGTAAACAAAAATCGCAATAAGCGTATATTGATTGGTTTGCGCAAAATTTATAGCGTCTACAAAATAGGGGATAGTTTTATGGCATTTTTTTTTATTAGTAATGGCGGCGATCTGCGATTTTTATCAGGACTGCAACATTATGGCAGACACATCGGACATTTTTGGCACTATTTTGGGACCATTGCCATTTATACAGCAATCAGTGCTATAAAAATGCATTGATTACTGTGTAAATGACACTGGCAGTGAAAGGGGTTAACCACTAGGGGGCAGTGAAGGGGTTAAGTGTGTCCTAGGGAGTGATTCTAACTGTGGGGGGGCTGGGCTTCAACACACAGGACAGCGATCACTGCTCTTGATGACAGAGAGCTGTGATCACTGTCCTGTTACCCGCCAGAATGGGGAAATGCTTTGTTTACAAAAGCATCTCCCCGTTCCACCTCTCCGTGACACGATCACAGAGATTGCGGCGGGCACACATGCGCCCGCAACACCGCTTCTTAAAGAGGACGTACCTGTACGCCCTTTTGGCCACCAGTGCCATTCTGTCGACGTACATCGCCGTACGATGGTCGACAAGTGGTTAAATAATATAGAAGACACAGTGTATAAACTAGTGATAAAGAAAGAGTTCAATAAACAAGTGTCCATGTGTATCAAAAATTATTCCATTAGCATTCCACCAACTGGATGTGCTATCCACCGTTCCCAGTGATAATAAGGTATAACAATCCAAATGAAACTTAAATTGGCCTCTTACCAACTTCAGATGATCTTCCAACACCTCGTTGGGATGCTGAGCCTGGAGCAGTCGGATCCATCCATCCATCCATCTTGGAGGTCGGGAGAGGCCAGGCATCGGGCATTTTCTTACCTCATGCGTTAGATGATCTCTTATAATTTATAGATCATCAGAAGTTGGTAAGAGGCCAATTACATTTTAATTTGGATTTCATCTGTCTGTCTGACAGTTGGTCTGGGTTTCTTCTACTGTTACATATTCGCTTTTTTGTGCATTTCAGTGTTATCATGTGTTTTAGCTCCTTTTTGATATATTGTCCATTATGTGTAATAAAATTTGTACTTTTTACTAAATAATCTCCATTGAGTGTTCATGGTCCCCCGAAGTTTTTGAGGAAAATTTATTTTACATGTTGTATAAGGGATATGGACCTGAACCTCTCTTTCCCATCCAATTAGTCTAAACCATTTTTCTGTCCATTAAATTTTCATTTGGATTGTTATACTTTATTATCACAGGGAACGGTGGATAGCACATCCAGTTGGTGGAATACTAATGGAATAATTTTTGATACACATGGACACTTGTTTACTGAACTCCTTATTTATCACTAGTTGATACACTGTGTTTGCTATATTATTTAAGGGTTTTTTATTTGTTTATGAGACAGCGCAACTTTTTTAAATTTTTCACATTTTAAGGATATAAATATGTCTATAACGTTATAAGTTTCCCAAACATTTTATACATCACAGGTACACCTAGGGTAAGCAGACAAAGGGGATATGCTAATTGTAATGAATAGAATATACATATGTAACAATTAATGTGCATATGGTTTAATGCTTTAATGACAGCATGTGTGTTCACACTCAGTGCTCACCTTCAAAAGGCAATGAAAACATGAATAGAGAAGATAATGTCAGGGCTGGGCTCAGCCCTTCCTTCTCTGAGCTGGCTGCTCAGCTGTCGGCTAATTGCCAGCTCCTATCTCTCCACAGTTACTCAACTGTTGATGATATCCTGCTCGTCAGTCCTGCCTACTTAAGCCGTCCAGTCCAGAGGAGCTCTGCCTTCGCCTTGGTCAACATCACAGAAACTATCTCCTGCAAGCCTGTTCAAGACTTGCTTTGCTCACATCACTTCTGGCTCCAGATCCTGCTTGCAGTTCCACTACATTAATCCCTGACTTTTGGCTTGGCTGACTATCCGTTCCGATTACTGGTTACTGAACTTTGGCTATGTTTTGACTACGTTTGTTCTTTTAACTTTTATTATTAAACAAGTGCGATTTAACTGTACTTCTGTCTCAGCCTGATTTCATGGTTTCTGACACATAGTAACATCTGACAAAAAAAATCTAAAAACACTAAAGCAGCAGACTTTGTGAAAATTTATATTTGTGTCATTCTCAAAACTTTTGGCCATGGCTGTACATACAACACTCCTGCTTTGGCCTTACCCTTTAGGCCTTTATCTGCCTCTCACAGACAGTCTTCTTACATTCTCTGTGCACATGACAAGCAGCACCCTGCTGATTTTGCTCCCACGTGGAGCCCTCCTGACTCCTGGGCCAGATCTCCTGTCTCCCGGTGTGGAGCCCACAGCCAGATTCAGGTGTCTACAAAAAACACACCTGACCAATACGTGGGTTGGCTATTCTGAAAATCTGGACCCAGGATTGGAGTTTTCTTCCCATTCGGATCACTTTGAAATCTCCAGGCTCTAGGTCTCAAAATGGACTTTTAGAAAACACAGAGGAAACTGAAAAAACAGTTTTCTTTGCATTAAGCAAACTCCCTGGAACTCCTCAACCCACCTGGTGGAGAATTCTGGGTCTAAATCTTTTTCTACACCTTGGCAGGGCAACTCTCTGCCACAAGTGCTACATGCAAGAGGAGAGCAGAGAGGTACTATAGGTAATACATGATAACTGATGGTGTAAAGCTAATTATGTGTAGGAAGTCTACAGTACTACTGACATAGAAAAGGAAGAAGTTGGGGGTGAGTGCAAAACTGTGGAAGAGTGCAGAGAGGAATATGGAAGTTGAATGGATACAAGATTCAGTGCTTCCTAAGTCTATGTGAAACTTAAAGGGGTTGTAAACCCTCATGTTTTTTCACCTTAATGCATTCTATGCATTATGGTGAAACCCCTTCTGTAGTGCTGCAGCCACCCAGCGCCCCCCCATTTTACTTACCTGAATGCTGTCTTTCTCCGGCCGGGAACGAGCACACCAACTCTGGCTGGTGTCTCGTGTCCTGATTGGATAGATTGATAGCAGCTGTCAATCAAATCCAATGACGCAGGCGCCGGGGGGCAGGGCAGAGTCCTGCTTTGTGTGTGAATACACGCAAAAGCAGGACTCGGGAGCGCGCCCGCACATGTGTCCACTAAGGAGAGTGCTTCTTCAATGTGGACACCTGATGTGGGGAGGAGCTACCAGCACCACCGGGGGACTCCAGAAGAGGTAGATCGGGGCCACTCTGTGCAAAATGAACTGCACAGTGGAGGTAAGTATACCATGTTTGTTATTTAATACAAAAACAAAAAAACAAGGGTTTACAACCCCTTTAAAATAAAAGCCGTGCACAGTCGGGTGTCACCCTCAAAGTCTGAGGACAGTAAGTGCACCATTGGGTGTATAAAGCTGAAAAGCAATTCCAAATGTGTGATGTTATTCAACTTACCAAAAGTGGTTGCAACCAGAGGGCTTGTTAGCTCTTAAGTAGTGATGAGCCAAACATAACTGGGTTCAGTTTGGGGCACGTTCAGCAAAATTTACTCGTTCGGGTGCCAAATCGAAACCCCTTAAAGTCAAGGGAAACCAAATCTTAGGAATCAATATTAGCCAAATAAGTGGGGGATTGTCAAACAAATGACATGAAGGGCTGGGCACTGCCCTAGGGGAAATATTACATTACAAAAAAGTATTTATTAGGTAGTTTTTGCAAAGAATTTTTTTTTTCTGTTGCAGTGATAGGCCATAATTGAGCGGTGGAAGAATCAGAGACAGTCAGGGGCGGACTGACCATTGAGCCACTCGGGCACTGCCCGAGGGCCCTGGGCCACTAGGGGGCCCCATCAGGGTTGCCAGCCTCAGTAAAACCAGGGACAGTATGGACCAGGGACAGCCAATAGACAGTATGGACCTGGGACAGCCAAAAGAAACATGTCTGTGTACATTGTGCGTACATATATGTGTATACTGTGTGTGTGTGTATACTATGTGGCCCCATAATCTCTGATTGCCTGGGGGCCCCATAATTTCCTTTTGACCGGGGGCCCCATGAGTTGTCAGTCCGCCCCTGGAGACAGTATAGCTAAAATGTTTAATGAAAACAAAAAATATTGCTGTGCTAAAGTGTAGTAAATAACCCAAGAGCTTCACCTATAAATCACCTGAATATCAAAAAGTGCCGGGGCAGGATGTGTAATTAAAAATGTAAATTAAAAAATGTAAATTAAAGTATATTAAATAACCCAAGAACTGCACCTATACATATATAAAGACATATGCATACAAAAAATAGTGCACCTCTAATAATAAAGAAAACATAAATAAATGGTACTGTGGGTGTACACAATATGCAAACAAGCATTAAAATAAATAGTCCATAAATGTGATTAGTTCAATATAACTAGTCCATGTGGCAAAAACAAACGTAACATAAAGTCTGGTGAAGGTGATGATAGTCCTTCTCACAGGAGAAATATATTCCACTGGTTATTAACCGCTTCAATACACGGCACTTTTACTCCCCTCACGCCCAGGCAAATTTTCAACCCTCACCGCTGTCACAATTTGAATGATAATTGCGTGGTCATGCAACATTGTACCCAAACAAAATTTTTACCATTTTTTTGAGACAAATAGAGCTTTCTTTTGGTGGTTTTTAATCACCTCTGGGGTTTTTACTTTTTGCTAAACAAATAAAAAAAAAAAAAAAAAAAAAAATTGTGAAAAGAAAGAAAGTTTTTCTTCGTTCCTGTTTATAAAATTTTGTAAATAAGTAAGTTTTCTCCTTCACTAATGTGTGCTCATAAGGCTGCACTGATGAGGTGGCACTAATATGCAGCACTGATGGGCATTGATAGGTGGCTCTGATGGGCAGCTTTTATGGGCACTAATAGCTGGCAATGATAGGCACTGATAGGCGGCACTGATGGGCACTAATGGGTTGGCACTGATGGGCAATGATGGCCACTGATGTGCACTGATAGGTATTGATGGGCACTGATTTACAGCACTGATGAGGAGGCACTGATAGGCATCACTGATGGGCACTGAAAAGCATCACTGATGGTCACTGATTGGCATCACTGGTGGGCACTGGTGGGCATCACTGGGAGGCATTGCTGATGGGGCTGCACTGATAATCACTGCACTGATTATCAGTGCAGATCCCCCTGTCAGGAGAGCTGCTTAACGGCTCTCCTCTACTGTCAGCCGGCACTTCCTAGTTACGCTGTGGTCAGCTATGATTGGACACAGCTGATCATTTGGTAAGGAGCCTAGGTCATAGGCTCTTCATAGTGATCAGAGATGCAGTGTGTCGGAGCGACACGCCCAGTGGCAGCCGCTCAAAAGAGGGCGCACGGGCACCGCCACCCTAATCCATGCGCCCGGCCTCTAAACTACATGCAGGGTGTCGGACGCATGGGTTTTAATGTTTTTGTTTTTTTTAAGCACATGATTAAGCCTGAGGCTCTAATTGGCTTTAAAAAGGGTGGGCTTGGGGCACGGGGCACAGGGCACTGCACCCTGAGCCCACCCAGTTGTGTGACATTAGGGAATAAATATTCCCTAATGTCTTTACGTTTCTCCTCCTGGCCAATCAGGAAGTGGGTCCTGAGACTCGATTGGCCGGGAGTCCTAAGACCCCATTGGCCAGGAGGAGAAGCAGCGACCACTGGGACACAGGGGAGACAGAGGGGGAAAGCTGCAGTCGTAACCTAGATGGGGTAAGTGCTGATCGTATCGGCAAGCGAGCGAGCCAGTGACCGAGGTTGGTTTAGGGTGGCAGGCTGGAGCGACCAGAGGGTAGATGTCTTGGGTCCCCACCGATGGAGCATCAGCCACCACTGGACACACCGCACTAGTGGACGCACCCGGGGATGCACACGAGTGGCTTGTTCTGAAGGACGTCATATGACTTCCATTTAGAACAGGGGAGGCATCGCCTGGCCATCATTTTGCTATAGGCCAGGCAAGAAGATGTTAAGCCATGTGAAGAAATAGGGAAGTGCATCATACACATATGCCCACCACTGCAATAAAGCCTCTTACCAGATGGGCATGATCCCCAATTACAGAGATCAAATGCACATAAGAAGCATCAGAGCTCTCCTGGAATCTCCAAATCAGGTAAGTATTATCAACTGGTTCCCAGTATGTAATGTTCACCAATGATATTGCCACAGCTCCAAAGCAGATTTATCATAAAGGGAAAGGATTATAGGATGCACATAGCGTGAATACTGCTAGTACATGTTTATTGATAAAACCACAGTAAGGTACTCACATAGCTCAGAATAATAACAGGCAGTCAGGTAATGTGTAGCCTCACCGACAGTCAGCATCAGTGGGCGTGATGACGTCACAAGTTCATGGCCATTGATCCCCATGCTGAAAATTTTTAAAATGGGGTAAAACAAGAAAGTCCTTATACTGAGAGGAGGACCTACAGGAAGCTTCTGAATTCTTCAAAACAAGCCCTCTGCATTGTCTCATGTTAGTTTTTGAGGACTTCAGCTTATTGTTTGCGCTTTAAAGCTTGATACCTGCCACAAGAGGTAAAGAGCCCATTGACCCAAGGCCAGGTAAGAATAGTGACATATGCCAGTTGTAGCTCTTCTTCTCATTTGGGGTTCTAGAAATTATATCGATGATCATCAAGAGCAACTTGCTTGCCTATCTCCAGGAGCAAAATATGACATTTTGTATCAGAAAAAAAAAAATTGAATGTTATTTCAGGATGAACTGTTATCAAGCGGCATGGCATTACCTTACTGCAAAAAGATAACTTTTATTACTGAGATCATTCCGTAATATTGTATAACGGTCACTGGTGACCAACTAAAACATTTTTTCTTTCAAACTTGTTAATATCAGTTTGTTGGTTTTAATTTTGGTCTGTTAACCACTTTCTGGGTGTGCAGTGTAGCTTTACTGGTGGATTTTGTTTCCCTGTAAAGCAGGGAATAAAAACCAGCACATCCCAAAGTGAAAGCAGCTCCCTGTAGACACATAAACACTGGTTAGCCATACATAAAATACCCTTTGATCGCCCTAGATGTTTAACCCCTTCCAGCCAGTGACATTAGTACATTTTTTTTAGCACTGATCACTGTATTAGTGTCACTGGCCCACATAATGTCAGTTAATGTCAGATTGCCCACCATACTTTCGCAGTCCCACTAAAAAAATCGCTGATCGCTGCCATTACTAGTATAAAAAAATAAATAAATACAAATTCCAGTATAAAGTACATAGTTTGTAGAGACTATAAATTTGTGAAAAACAAACAATATACGCTTATTGGAATTTTTTTTACCAAAGAAGTGTAGCAGAATACAAATTGGTCTAAATTTATGAAGAAATTCGATTTTTTTCCATTTTTTTATTGGGTATGTTTTATAGCAGAAAGTAAAAAATATTGTGTTTTTTTTTCAAAATTTTTTTGTTTATAGCGCAAAAAATAAAAACCCCAGAGGTGATAAAATACCACCAAAAGAAAGCTTTATTTGTGGGGAAAAAAAGTATATCAACTTCATTGCCGTATTGCAAAAAATGGCCTGGTTATGAAGGGGGTAAATCTTCCAGAGGTCAAGTGGTTAAAACAAGTTATTGTTTTTCTGAAGACAAAAAAAATCAAGTCAAACACAGAAATCCGGAAAGGAAATTGCCTAAGCTCTAAATGATTATTCTTTATACCGGGTAGCTATTAAAACATTGTAATATGCCAAGATAATACAAGTTTTATTTTTTCAAATAGGTGATAAGTAAGCATTACAGCTGAACTCCAGGTAGACAGAAAAGACACAACCTCTGTTTTAATTAAAACATCTTTACATTTATTTTTATATTTTAAATGCAATGAATTTGGCTTGGAATCAGCCTCTTGGAGTCCCTGTACAGCAGAGCTTTGACCAGTGGCGGCCCGTCTACTAGGGGCGCACAGGCGCCGCCCCCCTATCCATATGTCCCGCCCCCTGATCTACATACAGGGACGCCATCCCCATGGGTTCCAATGCCTTTCAGCGCTGTCGCACTTTGAATGACAATCGCGCGGTCATGCAACACTGCACCCAAACTACATTTTTATAGTTTTCTTCCCACAAATAGAGCTTTCTTTTGGTGGTACTGTATTTGATCACCTCTGTGGTTTTTATTTTTTGCTAAACAAATTATAAAAGACCGAAATTTTTGATAAAAAAAAAGTTTTTCTTAGTTTCTGTCATAAAATTTTGTTTTCTCCTTCACTGACGGGCACTGATGAGGCGGCACTGATGGGCACTGATGAGTTGGCACTGATGTGTAGAATTGATGGGCACTGATAGACGGCACTGATATGCAGCACTGATGGGCACTGATAGGCGTCACTGATATGCAGCACTGATGGGCAATGATAGGCGGCACTGATTGGTACTGATAGGCGGCACTGATTGGCACTGACAGATGGCACTGATGGGCAGCACTGATGACAGGTGACAGGAACAGGTACTGACAGGTGTTACTGCTGGGAACTGTGATGGGCACTGATTGGCACTGTGGTGGGCCCTGATTGGCTCTGTGGTGGGCTCTGATTGGCACTGAGAGACGTAATTGAGAGGGCACTGACTGGTAGCTGTTGAGCACTGATTGGAAGCTGATGGGCACATCTGATGGGGGCTGTGCTGATAATCAATGTGCTGATCATCAGCACAGACCCCCTCTCTGACAGGGAGAGCCGCCGATCGGCTCTCTCTGTCAGCGCAAACCAAGAATTGCCGTTTACCGGAACCTCCTGGTTCATGCGATGATCAGGTGTGATTGGTCACAGCTGATCACGTTGTAAGAAGCCTCTGACAGAGGCTTCTTATCATGATCGTAGATGCGGTGTGTCAGACTGAGACGCCGCACCAGCGATCATCACACTGCGCGCCACCGGCATGTTATCCTGCTGGACGTCATATGACGCCCAGTCAGGATAACTGAACCACCGCCCGGCCATCATTCTGCTATAGGCCGGGTGGGAAGTGGTTAAAGTGAACCTGTTGCTTTGTCCCTCTATATCCAAAAACAAAATCTTTATATGAAGCTCCACTTCAATAAAATACTTACTAGTCAAAAACAATCTCACAACCTTGGCAAACGCAGTAACAATGAGTTTTTAACAATTTACATATACACTATATTACCAAAAGTATTGGGACACCTGCCTTTACACGCACATTATTATTAATATACAGGATTTATATAGCGCCAACAGTTTACGCAGCGCTTTACCATATAAAAGATAGACAATACAGCTTTAATACAATAGGATTAAGAGGGCCCTGCTCAGAAGAGCTTACAATCTAATAGGGTGGGGCAGGTGTTACAAAATGTTGTAACTGTGGGGAATGAGCTGATGGAAGTGGTAGGAGATTATTTGGAGTCATGATAGGCTTTCCCGAAGAGATGAGTTTTCAGGGATCGCCTGAAGGTAACAAGAGTAGGGGATAGCCGGACCGGTGGAGGTAGCGAATTCCAGAGGATGGGAGAGGCTCTGGAGAAATCCTGGAGACGAGCATGAGAGGAGGAGACGAGAGAGCTTGAGAGTAGGAGGTCTTGAGAAGAGCAGAGAGGACGATTTGGGTGATATTTGGAGACAAGATTGGTGATGTAGCTCGAGGCAGAGTTGTGAATGGCTTTGTATGTTGTGGTTATTATTTTGAATTTAATTCGCTGGGTGAATGGGAGCCAGTGTAGGGATTGGAGGAGAGGGGTGGCAGACACTGAGCAGTTGGTAAGGTAGATAAGTCTGGCAGCAGCATTCATGATAGACTGAAGAGGGGATAACCTATGGAGAGGCAGGCCAATGAGAAGGGAGTTGCAATAGTCAAGGCGAGAGATAACAAGGGAGTAAATGAGGAGCTTGGTGGTTTCATTTGTTAAAAAGGGCGAGGGTGGTCGGGTCTCGCTCAGTCAATCCTTTTAGTTAATTTCCATGAGTGGATTGAGGTTTGATAATGATCGCACAGGAAAGTGGTGTTAGAGGGGACTAGATATGAGGAAGATAGAGCTACCAGGAACTATTCTAGAGTCAGATGTCTCGCTTTTACCCAACAGGCCCATATCTTATCGAATTTATGTGGGCAGTTTCTTCCTAGGTAAGTTAGTTTGTAGAGGGGTAGGGCAGCATTTACCAGGGACAACCAGAGTTGTTTAGTGGGGGGTTGAGTCTGATTCCATTGTAAAAGAATTGCTTTCCTCGCATAGAAGGACGCATAGAAGACAAATAGTTTCTTCCTCTGGGGGGCCTCAAGGAAATCACATATACCCAACAGGAGCGGAATAGGGCTAAATGGGACCGTGACCTTCCCTAAAGAAATAATATCAGACAGGACTGCCCTCCAGAATCCCTCCACCCTGGTGCAGGACCAAACCACATGGATGAAATCCGCATCGTCTGAGCCACATTTAGGGCATATTGCCGATCTACCCGGGTAAATCTTTGCCAAGCGTGCTGGGGAATAGTAGGCCCGATGAAGAAATTTCAACTGGGTGTATCTGTCCCTGGCTGAAATCATTAGGGGTAGATACTGCTGAACACCCTCCTCCCAGTCCTCGTCAGTCAGATCTGGGATATCGGTGTGCCATGTTGTATACAGTCGAGAGACCTTGGAGGTATCCAGTACGGTCAGCTTATTATATATGTTAGAGAGTGCACCACCACCATCCAAGGACCTCAGCATATTTTCTAGGTCAGACATTTGCAGATCTATCAGAGGAGGGAATTGGGAGCGGTATGCATGACGTACCTGGAGGTACCTAAAGAACATTTGGTTCGGTAGGTCTTTGTTTCGTTTTAGGGCATCAAAAGTAAGCAACTGTCCCCTGGATACAATGTCTCCCGGACTTGTGATCCCATGTCTGACCCATATACTCGGGTCTGGTATGGAAGCAAAGTGGAGCAAACAGGGGTTACCCCATAGCGGTGTTGAGGGGGACCATGTATTTGGTTTCCCCATCTTCAAGGCGACCATGTCCCATACTCTAATCGTCGTCCTCATGATCCGAGTCACCCGGGAGCTAGATTTAGGGCCCTTGTGAATTAAGGTGTTCAACTCCCCAGGGGAACCCAACAGTGCTGCCTCCAGTTTAGACGCGGGATTAGCCGGCGTCTCGGACAACCACCATCTAACGGTAACTAGGACCGCTGCCCAATAGTATTTTATGAAGCATGGCAAAGCCAGGCCGCCCATAGTGACCGGTAGTTGCAGCGTTGTTTTAGCTATCCTAGGTATTGCTCCCTTCCATACAAAGGAGGTGAGTATGCTGTCCAGCTTATTAAAGAAGGAGACAGGTATGGGTATAGGAGTATGCCTGAAAAGGTAGGTGAACTTGGGCAACACAGTCATCTTAACTAGGTTAACCCGTCCTACAGGCGTGAGTGGAAGAGATTTCCAAGCTACACACCTGTGGGACAGCTGGGAGACTACTGGGGTCAAATTTAGGGGAATAAATTGCTTTAGGTCTCTGTGTATCTCCACCCCCAGGTATCTGAACTGGGAGACCCTCCGGAGCTGCTCATCTGGGGGGGGGGGGACCAGTGCCGGGATGAAGTGGGAACAGAATTGACTTTCCCCAGTTTATACATACCCCCGAGTATCGCCCAAATTCATTAATAACCGAAAGCGCAGTCCGCAGGGAGGTCCCATCGTCTGTAAGATACAGGAGGGTGTCGTCGGCATATAGTGATACTTTTTCGTGGAGGGGGCCTATGGGGATGCCCTGTATCTCAGGGTCGGAGCAAAGGAGGATTGCCATGGGCTCTATCGCAAGTGCAAATAGCCCCGGGGAGAGGGGACATCCTTGTCTCATTCCCCTATTCAGAGAAAAGGGTGTGGAGAGGACAGTACCGGTACAGACCCTGGCCGTTGGAGACCTATACCTGGCCTCGACCCATGAGATGAAGACCGGACCAAATCCGAACCTGCGGAGGACCTCCCACAGATATTGCCACTCGACCGAGTCGAAAGCTTTCTCTGCATCCAGGGAGGCCACTACCACAGGGCGGCCGTCTCCTGTTCCCGAGGCCAAGATCGAGTACAGTCTACGGAGATTAATATCCGTTCCCTTGCCTGGCATGAAACCCGATTGGTCTTCATGCACCAGAGTTAGTATCACCTCGTTCAAACGTCTAGCAAGGATTTTTGTCAATATTTTGGCGTCTGAATTAAGGAGGGATATCGGCCGATATGACGAGCATAATTGAGGGTCCTTACCCGATTTAGGAATTACTATTATAATAGCTTGGGCCATGGAAGGGGGAAGGGCCCCCGCTTGTAACGTTTTGGTAATCATATTATGCAATCTAGGTGCCACAACATCCATATTTTGTTTGTAGAATTCTGGTAGGAATCCATCTAATCCCGGGGTTTTACCTGACTGCATTGATCCTAGCGCTATTTGTACCTCCTCTAGGGTAATCGGGGCCTCCAAACTTTCTCTCGCTGAGGGGGAAAGCACCGGGAATGACACCCTATCCAGGAACTCATATAGCTCTCCGACGGAGTAGTCCGCCCTAGAGGAATACAGTCTAGAGTAATAATCCACGAAGCAAGCATTGATTTCCATCGGGGCAGCCACCAAAGTCCCATCATCTTTTTTAAGCTGGGCTATAGTGGAGACTGTGGACTGCTCCTTAGAAATCCAGGAGTCTGCCTGTCCTATCCCCCTGCTCAAAAATTCTCTGGGTTTGAACTAGTTGCCGCTTATTCACCTTTGCCACCCTGAGTAACATCACCTCTCTATATGCTACCCTCATATCTTGACCTGTGATGGGATTAGCGGTCTGAGCATAACGAGACTCGAGGGCCTGGGCCTCTGCCTCCGCCTGTTCCAATGTAATCAGATCATTTTTTCGTTCAGTAGCAATAGAGGAAATATAACATCCTCTAATGTAGGCCTTGAAGGCTTCCCATTCGTTCCCCGGTGAGGTGGTGCCTGCATTTAGTGACCAAAATTGTTTAATTAAACAGTTTATTTCAAACTCAATGGTGGGATGGGTTATCCAAAATCTGGATAGGCGCCAGATCCTATCTGCTGAGGGTGTTGCGGTTTGTATGCAGCAAAGCAGGGGAGAGTGGTCTGATATACCTCGGGGAAGCATATTGATATCCTGTATTTTAGGGAGCATACTGATACTGGCGTATAGAAGGTCTATACGGGATAGTGTGTTATGTGATGAGGAGTGACAGGTATACATGCGTTCCGAGGGATGCTTCCACCGCCAAACATCCACCAATCCAAACACCTGCGCCCATCTAGAGAGGGCAGAATCCGTTTGGGAATCGGACGAGAGCCTATCCACAGATGGGTTAGGTGGGATGTTAAAATCTCTGACTAGGAGAACATTATCTGTGGGGAATTGTGTCAACAGAGAGGCAATGGATTGGAGAAGGGATAGGGTAGCAGGAGGTGGCAAGTATAAACCAACGATCACCATTTCAATCATATCAATGAGCACGTGTAACAACACGTACCGTCCCTCCGGGTCCAATTTTACCCCAAGGAGCTCAAAGCCCAGGGATTTATGTATCAAAATACTAACCCCACAGGTGTAGCTCGTATGGGTGGCATGGTAATGATGGCCCACCCAGGGACGTTTAAGACTCATAATTCTACTACCCACTAAGTGAGTTTCTTGAAATATACAAATTTGGGGGTTATATTTTCTCATGTATTCGAAAACTAGGGAGCGTTTGATTTTATTATTTAGACCTCTGACATTCCACGATAGAATTTTCAGTGAAGCCATATTATAACAATGGGGGAGATAAATACCGGGAAATCATTGTGGTCAGGACCCAAAGAGACTAACACACCCACCGAACCCCGATCAACAAAGAGCCCGTTGACCTTTAGTATCAAGGCTAGTAAAGCAAAGCACCACGACTCATGCACATTAGTTATCACTATTCCCTGTCTGATCAATTGTAAGCAAATAAAACCAGTACCTAAAGGAAGGTAAAGAAAGAAAAAAAAAGCAAAAAAAAAAAACAAAAGAAACATAAAACCCAACCCGACCCACCCCACACCCTGATAAACATAACTCAGGGTGTCTGTGTACCCGAACCTAACCCAACAAAAGACTTAATTATCTATGGTGTAGGAAAGTCTCCTGTGGGGGGAGTGCGTAATAGACAGCACACCTGGGACACAATTCCTAAAGGCGGTAGCAGGACACTCCGCCGACCGTTATGTCTGAAGGCACTTAGCGGTAGTAAAACACACATACAAGAACATATATATATCTGGAATAGTTAGCATGTTACACTTAGATCAATCTAAGGGCTTGAACTTAGTTACAAAATTAAACTGTAATAACTGATTAGAGACTCCATGAGAAGAACTAAAACACGGAGCTAATAGGAGAGATACAGTCTCCCACACTCCCTCATGTCCACCCCCATCCCAAGCTCCCGGTGAGCAACAATAGGTTATAATAAGTTCCGGCACAGAAATATTCCTTGAACAGGGTTTAAAGCATAGTTACATGTGAGTCTTGCAGCTGCATAGTCAGGGGATCCGGAGTCCTCCTCTCACCCCCTAAGCCGACCAGTATGGGTAGGGGAGCAATTAAAAGTTCCTTCCAGGGGATTAAAAGGAAAAAAAAAAAAAAGGGGGAAGAGATAATACGCAGTTCCATCTAGCGGGGGAGGGATAGTACATAGGGTGGCCAGCGAAACGGTCCAGAACAGTTGCCAGTATCCTTCCTTCGCTGTCCATGGAACACAGCCTAGCACACGGGGGGGCATGTCCCAACATCTCACCGCATGGCACCCTAGTGAGGAACTCCCTATAACTTCCCAAGTGTCGGGGCTCAGGTCTCCGACCGCCGGGTAACATAATCCCTTGGTTTCCGAGGGGGTTCCTGTGACAGACTCACCCGGGACAGAGGCTATTGGAGGGGACTGAACGCAAGCCTCTTGCCCACGAATTATGGGCCCTGGCATTTGGGGGAATGGCGCTCTCTGTGAGCTGTATGCCTGGGGACCCTGGGGTTGGTGTTACTTTGGATTCAGCTCCATGTCCCCCCAAAAAACACAGACTCTGGGAACCCTTTATGTGCCATATTAGAATGGTGACTAATTCATACCGTTGGGACTCCTACTGTTAAATGCTAATGTCATCAATTCCAGCTACCTGTCTGTTGTCTGCTATAATGTGTTTATTGTATATAAGTCTAGTGTGGCTCTAAGAGTCTTTTCACCCATTGTTGTTTGTGTTAATTAACTCTGTCACTGTGTGAAGCTCGGTTAACACAAGTCTGGGCAAAAGGTCATGTCTCAGTCACCTAGGCTGTATAAAGGATTAGATAATTAGCTCATGTTAATTAGGTTACAGTTGTATTGTTAGAGGAGGTTCCAACGGCATATAAAGTCTTGTCATTTTGATTCTAAATAAAACAGTCCATGTTAGCAGTGAAGCAAGTGTCGCCTTGTTTTCTGCTCAGAGCGGTTGGAATATCTGAAATCTGTATCCAGACTACAAGGAAGTGGTATACTGATGGAAGCACTCAAGCGCAGTGTGGGACGTTCCGTGACAGTTCCCCACTGCATAGTTTCAACAAAAAGAGAAGGGGTTATAGCCACAAGGGATAAGTGAGCGAAGTAGCTTCTATGCAGGCAAGATGACCGGGGGGAGGGAAATGGACTCAAGGCGAGGAATGTGGTCAACGGACTCTGGGGAGGGATTCCAGCCAACGGGTTGCCTCTTCTGGGGATGTAAAAAACTTAGCTGACTCACCATCCACCACCTTGAGTCTGGCCGGGAATAGCATATTATACTTCATCCCCTTGGTACGGAGCTGGGCTTTGACATGGTCAAATGTACGCCGTTGCCTCTGTGTTTCCATGGAATAGTCTGGGAACAACATGATTTTCACGTTCTCGTAGCGCAGTCCTCCAGTTTCCGTGCCTCATGGAGCACCGGGTCCCGGTCTCTAAAATTAAGTAGCCTGAAAATAAAGGTTCTTGGTGGAGCCCCAGGCGGGCCTCTGACGGATGGCATCCGATGCGCTCTTTCCACCGCGAAGTAAGGGGAGAATGGAGCCTGTGGCAGTAGCGCGCGCAAGAGTGTCTCTATGTATGCAGCCGGATCACGGCCTTCGGCTCCCTCCGGAAGGCCCACCAGGCGGAGGTTATTCCTCCGATTCCTATTCTCCTGGTCTTCCGCACGAGACTCCATGGCCTTCATCTTGAGTTGCAGAGTACGGAGGGACGCATCATGCTCTCGAATTGTGTCTTCGGTGTCTCCGACCCTTCTCTCAGTCTCCGATAACCTGTCACGGAACTTGTCCATGTCTCTTCTAACCAGACCCATCTCCATCTGGATTTGCTCAATTTTTGCCGTAAGCGTGGTCTGACAGCCCGTGATGGCTTGCATTAAAGCAGGGGCCTCAAACTGGCGGCCCTCCAGCTGTTGCAGAACTACAAGTCCCATCATGCATCTGCCTGAGGGTGTAATGCTTGTAACTGTCTGCCTTGCATTGCCTCATGGGAGTTGTAGTTTTGCAACAGCTGGAGGGCCGCCAGTTTGAGACCCCTGCATTAAAGCATTAAACTGTTCATTCCCTAGAGAGGACGGGTCCGGCTGATCAGTTTGCGACGCCATGTTAATCGTGCCGAGAGCACGTGTACCCCGGGGCAGCGGCGGGGATTTTGGGGTAGGATTCCGCTTGCGATTCGATCTGGAGTTTCCCCTTCTCATACCCTGGACCAGCCTGCGCCTCTCGGTCAGGATAGGATGCGATAGTCCTGTGTGAAGCGGATAAATTAGCCTTTCAGATGCGGAGCTCCCGACACACACGTCCGCTCAGGTCGCCATCTTAACCACGCCCCCTAATAGCTCCGTTTCAGAGAGATTTAGTGGTGCGACATCCATGCTGATATGTCAGTTAGTAATGCGAGAGGAGACTGAAGGAGTGAGGTGAGGAGTAGACAGACAGATTTGGGTGTCATCAGCATATAAGTAGTATTGGAAGCCGTGGATGGTTATCAAGTGACCAAGGGACGAGGTGTACATAGAGAGGAGAAGGGGTCCAAGAACAGAGCCTTGGGGGAACCCCACAGAAAGGGGCAATGGAGAGGAGGAGACAGAGTTGTAGGTGACACTGAAGGAGTGCTGTGATAAATAGGCTGAGAACCAGGATAGAGCAGAATCTCGGAGGCCAAGGGAATGTAGGTTATTGAGAAGGAGCGGGTGGTCAACAGTATCAGAGGCCGCATAGATGTAAAGTAGTAGGAGTATGGAGTACTGGCTGTTGGTTCTAGCAGCTAGAAAATTGTGAGTTTTAGTAAGGCAGTTTCCGTGGAGTGCTGCGAGCCAAAGCCAGACTATAAGGGGTCAAGAAAGTTATTTTCACTGAGGTAGGAGCTAAGACGGTTGTAGACTAAGCGTTCTAGAAGTTTAGAGGTGAATGGGAGTAATGAGATGGATCTTAAGTTGTTCAGGTTGGTGGGGTCCAGTGAGGGCTTTTTAGGTATGGGAGTGATCTGCGCATGTTTTAGAGGGGAGGGGAAGGTGCCACTAGAGAGGGAGAAATTGAAGATGTGAGTGAGGGAGCATAGGATAGAAGAAGAGGGTGACCATAGCAGTTGTGAGGGAACAGGATCCAAGGGACAATTGGTTAGGTGGGCATCTGAGAAAAGTTTTGTAACCTCTTCAGTAGTAGCCAATTTAAAAGAGGAGAGTGTTGAATGTGCTGTTAGGCCAGGTATGTTGGGTGGGGAAGATGTACACACAGTGGAGGTGTCCTCACAAATTGCATCAATCTTGTCTTTGAAGTGATTGGCAATCTCTTGGGCAGTGAGTGAGTTAGTGGGCAGAGAGGGTGAGGAACGAAGCAGAGAGTTTAAGGTTGAGAACAGCCGATGGGGACTGGATGACAAAGTATTAATAAGAGAGACAAAGTAGGCTTGTTTGGCAGCATGGAGGCAGGAATTGTATAGGGTGAAGTCTTGCAGGCATTTGGTTTTATGCACATGTACTTTAATGGCATCCCAGTCTTATGCCCTGTACACACGGTCGGACATTGATCAGACATTCCGACAACAAAATCCATGGATTTTTACCGACGGATGTTGGGTCAAACTTGTCTTGCATACACATGGTCACACAAAGTTGTCGGAAAATCTGATCGTTCTGAACGCGGTGGCGTAAAAGACGTACGTCGGGACTATAAACGGGGCAGTAGCCAATAGCTTTCGTCTCTTAATTTATTCTGAACATGCGTGGCACTTTGTGCATCGGATTTGTGTACACACGATCGGAATTTCCGACAACAGATTATGTTGTCGGAAAATTTTATAGCATGCTCTCAAACTTTGTGTGTCGGAAATTCCTATGGAAAATGTGTGATGGAGCCTACATATAGTCGGAATTTCTGACAACAAGGTCCTATCACACATTTTCTATCGGAAAATCCTATCGTGTGTACAGGGCATTAGTCCGTAGGGTTCAATATTGAGTTGGCCCACCCTTTGCAGCTATAACAGCTTCAACTCTTCTGGGAAGGTTGTCCACAAGGTTTAGGAGTGTGTCTATGGGAATGTTTGACCATTCTTCCAGAAGCGCATTTGTGAGGTCAGGCACTGATGTTGGATGAGAAGGCCTGGCTCTCAGTCTCCACTCTATTTCACCCCAAAGGTGTTCTATTGGGATGAGGTCAGGACTCCGTGCAGGCCAGTCAAGTTCCTTCACTCCAAACTCACTCATCCATGTCTTTATGGACCTTGCTTTGTGCACTGGTGAGTAGTCATGTTGGAACAGGAAGGGGCCATCCCCAAACTGTTACCACATAGTTGGGAGCATGAAATTGTCCAAAATGTATTGGTATGCTGACACCTTAAGAGTTCCCTTCACTGGAACTAAGGGGCCAAGCCCAACCCCTGAAAAACAACCCCACACCATAATTCCCCCTCCACCAAATGATTTGCACCAGTGCACAAAGCAAGGTCAATAAAGACATAGATGAGTGAGTTTGGGATGGAGGAACTTGACAGTCCTGACCTCAACCTGATAGAACACTTTTGGGATGACTGCGAGCCAGGCCTTCTCATCCAACATCATTACCTGACCTCACAAATGCTCTTCTGCAAGAATGGTCGAACATTCCCATAGACACACTCCTAAACCTTGTGGACAGCCTTCCCAGAAGAGTTGAAGCTGTTATAGCTGCAAAGGGTGGGCCAACTTAATATTGAACCCTACGGACTAAGACTGGGATGCTATTAAAGTTTATGTGCATGTAAAGGCAGGCGTTCAAATACTTTTGACAATATAGTGTATTTCTGATAGATCATTCATAATGATTATCAGGGAAATTAGCAAATGTTTGTACTCGTTAATCTTTTATGTCAATACTGAGCCATTTCCCCAATTCAAACTTGGCCAAATTTCTTAGTCCTTTCCTTTATGATGAAAAATGAATAAACAATGGGACAATGATGTAGGAAATATGTGACCTTATTCAAATGATGTGTGACCCAACCTCAGCCAGAAGGGGATCTAGAGGGAAGGAGGAAGCTGGCAGATTTCAGATGTTTGTATATGTAATGTCATTTACGTAACTTCCCGACTCAGACAGAACTTAGCAAATAATTCTGAACATCACTCAGAAGATGTAAAAATGAATAAACAATGTCCCAGGCATAAGGGAAATTAATGACGTTGGGCATATGATAGTGACCCAACCCCAGCCAGAGAGGGGTATAAAGGGAAGGAGAGGAGGAAGCTGTAATATCAGAGAATTTTGGGAAAGGTAAGTAACATTGTAGCAATGGGCACTTACCTCAAGCCACAGCTTGGCTCCATATACATAATTTCACATGTATACTGTACAACTTTTTAACCACCTTCTTTTTAATCTAAATTTAGGCACTAGATGATAGGTTCTCTTTGCTGGCTGGCAGGATTAAAAGCGAAGTATGGGTTTAGGGGTTTTCCCCTCATCATACTTACCTAGGTGGATGCTACATCTGTCCCCTGGCGCCTCTACACTGAGAACCGAGCGATCGAACACCGCCGATGGCTCGGTTCTCACAGACCCCCGAGTGGAGAGCTGCTGACTGTCAATCAGCAGCTCTCCGCTCTTCTCCTCCATGCTCATTGGAGCACTGAGCTGTGGAGGGGACGGGGAGCGGCTCGCTGAGAGGCTGAGATGGCTATCAGTCCAGGCACCTGGTGGATCCAGACTCTATTGTCGGGATGACGCGGTGCCTGGTCTGATTCCTGTCAGCAGAGAGCGGACTTCAGACCACTCTCCGCTGAAAACGGGTCACGTAGTGACCAATAGGAGAAGCCCAGCTAAATGAGCTCAGGCTGGACTTCTCCTTTAAAGGATGGGTAGTGATGAGCTGAACTACCCTGGGTTTGGGTTGAACAGGCTTTGGCAAACTTCACAGAAATCTGGATGCCAAACCTGGACCCTATTGAAATCAATAAGAACCAAATCTGTTAAATTAAAAATGCCCAATTTTCTAGGCTTATAGGCAAGGGGGTGTCAAAAATAGCATGGGGGTGGGCACTGCCCTGGGGAACATGTAACAATGCAATGTAACAATGCAAAAAATAAAAAATAAGCACTAACATTCACAAAGGAAAAACATGTTTTAACTAGTTTCAGACTTTGGGCGTGCTACACACGTCCAACAAAAAGGTCATCTTTGTACACAGGACGTGTATAGCCTGTCCAGTCCTTTTGCCCTCCCCCCCCCCCCCCCCATCCCAGTACACAGCAATTGGGCTGTGATTATCCAAAGCCAAATTAATGTGAACACAGAGAAGGTCAGCAGCTTTGCGTGTAAAAAAAAAAATTCCTGCACCTTTCAAAAACATATGCATTGCAGGACAGAACTACATCGAAGTGAGTGGGACCAATAGGAAATAAGGTTACATGGATTGTAGTGTATTCCTGTGGATCTGCAAATATACGAAAAAAAAACCCCAAAAAACGCAAAGATGTGAACCTAGCCTAGAAAAACAACCTGAAGCCTCATGTACACTGCAGTTGGTAAACGGACGTTTAAGTGCAGTCGGGTGTTTGCATCAGCAGCCCCTGAACTCTCCTCTATGTTATCTTAGACCCCTTTCAAACGGGGCGGATCCGCTGGCTCAGTGGGGGGATCGCTCCATTGATCCCCGCTGAGCCTGCAGATGAAGGGTCCATCTTCACTGACTGTGCAGAGACGGACCTGTCAGAGCCCCACTGTTCTCCATGGGGAGACAGCCTGTCCGTTTTCATCCTATCCGATCCGATCCACTGAACATTTTCGCCATCTGGCTGTTTTGAGCGGATCTTGTCGGATCGGATGGCAGGTGGGTGTCAGCGAACACATCTCTGAAAATTTTGATAAAAAAAACAATATTTTATACTTTCTGGTATAAAACAAATCAATTTTCCTTATAAATGTTGGCCACAATGTAGTCTGCTACATGTCTTTGGTAAAATAATATTCAAATACTGTAAGTGTATATTAATTGGTTTGTGTGAAAGTTATAGCATCTACAAACAATGGTATATATATATATAAAATGGATCAATCCTGATGTACTGACATCCTTATCTCATTTCTTGAGGCCCTAAAATGCCAGAAAAGTACCCCCCCCCCCCCACCCAAATAACCCCTTTTTGGAAAGTAGACAGTCCAAGGTATTTAATAAGAGGCATGGCGAGTTTTTTTGAAGTTGTCATTTTTTTGTCACAGTTTTTTTGAAAATAAAAAAAATGTAATAAAAATAATTTTTCTTCCCACATTTTTTTACATACTGTCACCAGGGCAGCATCATATATAATCAGCATATCAGTATCCTCATTAGTATATCATCATACGACTGGTGTGGCAGTAATCAGGGACACTGACTGGTGACAGTGACAATTTTTTTTAACATTGTCTTCTTTTTTTACACTTTGATTTCTGTTAGAATGGTGATCACTGTAACAGCAATGTTTTCAACTGTCATGAATGGGTTACATTCATGACAGCTGTGATTACTAAATAATGAATAATGAATTCATTCATAGTGAATAATTACTAGGGATCTGAGATTGGCTACAGCTAATTACATGGTACAGGGTGGTGTGATTGGGCCATGTACCATGTGATAGCTACAGTATGGGCCAATCACAGCATAGGAAACACAGCTGTTATGAATTAATGAATTATGAATAATATGAATAATTATAATGAATAATACATTATGATCATGTGATTGCATAACGATCACATGACCACCGGGCCGCGGGTTCTGGGATCTGGTGGATTTGGTGAACACAGTGATTGTGGAAGTGGGGTACTGCCCCTTACCTGGAGTAGACTGGATGACATACATGTACATCTTCCAGCCTGTGCCGCCTGCAGTAAAAGACAAGTAAAAAAAACATTTTTTTTTTCTAAATACAATGTTTCTCTGTTTAACTCCTTATTAACCCATAGTTTGCCCTAATCATCCCTAATTAACACTTTATTAAAGCATAGTTTGCTCTAATCATCCCTAATTAACACCTTATTAACCCATAGTTTGCTCTAATCATCCCTAATTAACGCCTTATTAACCCATAGTTTGCTCTAATTATCCCTAATTAATGCCTTATTAACCCATAGTTTGCTCTAATCATCCCTAATTAAGGGTGGATTCACACCTAGGCATTTTTAGTGCTTTTTGCAGATTTGCACTACAGTCCATTTAACATGGTTTCCTATAGAATAAGTTATGTAGTGCATATCTGCAAAATGCAAAAAGCACTAAAAATGCCATAGGTGTGAATTCAGCCTAAGGCCTTATTCTCCTTATCCATTCAATGATTATTTTCTTGCAAATGTTTTTTTTTTTTTTGTTTGTTTCTACGTAATTAATTCATTAATATTTAAACTTTTTTTGTTTTTGTTTGCTTTGTTTGTTTTTGCACATTTAACATATATTTTCATGGTTTCTATTTAAAAAAGCACAACATTGAAAAAAAAAAAAAAAAAACACTTTATTTCATTTGTAAATACCTTTGCAAAACTTTGTACCAGAATCAATTTCAGTGTAATTTATAAACAGGACAAATTACAGAAAAAAATGCACACTTTTTAGCTGCAGTAACACTATTTATTATTAAACTAACATAAGTCAAAAAAAAAAAAAAGTGTTTTTTGTTTAAATTGTGTTACATTTAATTGTCCAGGGCCCCTTTCCTAAGAGCAGACCGTTCAGGTCCGCCTGAAAAACGTGACGTGTCCATTTACACCCATCGACATCCAATCTGATCCGATCCGCTAAAAACAGACAGATGGATGGGGATCCATTCCCCTTCTGTCTGGTGGTTCGGATCGGACGGTCGTCAAGTGTAAACGGACAGTTGGTCTGTTTACATCCAACCGCCCCATAGAGGAGAGCAGGCTGTGTCTGTATCCACTCTACATAAGTGAAGCAGACATTGATCAGCCATCTGCCTGCTCAGAGGAGATCAGTGAACAGATCCCTCGCTGATCAGGTGGTCTGCTCCATGTGAAAGGGGCCTAAGAATTGGGGAAAAAAATATTTTTTCAAATTAAAAAAAAAAAACCCATATGTATTGCCTTGTTATTTTAACCACTTCAGCCCCGGAAGATTTGTCTGCTGAATGACCAGGCCAATTTTTGCGATTCGGCACTGCGTCTCTTTAACTGACAAGTGCGCGGTCGTGCGATGCTGCAGCCAAACAAAATTGACGTCTCTTTTTTCCCCACAACTAGAGCTTTCTTTTGGTGGTATTTGATCGCCTCTGCGGTTTTCATTTTTTGCGCTATAAACAAAAAAAGAGCGCCAATTTTGAAAAAAAAAACACAATATTTTGTACTTTTTGCTATAATAAATATCCCCATTTTTTTCTAAAAAAGCTATTTTTTTCTCAGTTTAGACCGATAGGTATTCTTCTACATATTTTGGTAAAAAAAAAATTGCAATAAGCGTATATTGTTTGGTTTGCGCAAAAGTTCTAGTGTCTACAAAATAGGGGAAAAATTTATAGCATTTTTATTATTAGTTTTTTTACTAGTAATGGCGGCGATCTGCGATTTTTATGGGGACTGCGACATTATGGCAGGCACATCGGACACTTTTGACACATTTTTGGGACCATTGGCATTTATACAGCGATCAGTGCTATAAAATGCACTGATTACTGTAAAAATGTCACTGGCAGGGAAGGGGTTAACACTAGGGGGCGATCAAGGGGTAACTGTGTTCCCTCAGTGTGTTCTAACTAGACTTGTGCACAACGGGAAATTTCGTTAGTTTTGGTTCATTGTCATTCGTAAAAAAATACGTAATTTCATTCTGTTATATTCGTTATGTTACGTTAATTCGTTTTCGGATAATTTGTTATTATTCGTACTGTCGGTATTCGTTATACTAAATCGTGAATCATGTCGAATTAATTCGTCATATCCGCTATAATTTCTTTCTTATTAGTTGAAATTCGATATTTATGTATGTATATATATTTGTGATAATGATTCGTAGTTTGGAAAGTCGTTTGTTTATTGAATCTATTAACACACACAATGACAATATCTCTTTCTCTGCTCAAATACAAAACAACACCCTTCTCACTCAGTTCTCAGGAATGTACTTTGCCAGTAATCCAACCTCCAGCACAAAATCAATCAGCTGATTGGACTGTAAGATTTACTTTGAGTTGACCTTTTATTTCATTAGATCTTTAACGAATTACCGAATCATGTCAAATTCATTCATTATATTCGCTATAATTTCTTTCGTATTAGTTGAAATTTGTTATTTTTTTATTCAGATATTCGGATGCATCCGAACGTCCAAAGGATGCAAAATTCGGCCAAATTTTGATCCGTTACAAAGCGGATTGCACATGTCTAGTTCTAACTGTAGGGGGAGGGGACTGACTAGAGGGGATGACAGATCGTGGTTCCTAGCTATTAGGAACTCACAATCTGTCATTCCTCACAGAGCAGAACAGGGATTTGTGTGTTTACACACAAACTTCCCTGTTCTGCCTCTCGTGGCCAGCGGTCATCGCGCCCGTCGGCCATGAGCATCGGCACCCCCGCACCTTCGGCGGCATGCGTGCACCTGCTATCCCGATGCCGCGGGCCGACGTACAATGACGGCGATTCGTGGGATTGTGCCGACCTGCTGCAGTATAATGACGGCGGCTGGTCGGCAAGCAGTTAAAGCGGAGTTCTGCACAAAAGTGGAAGCTCTACTTATCTGCCTCTGGTGCCACATTTGGGGGGGGGGGGGGCGGGTACCTGTTTTTGACAGGTACCCTTCCCCACTTCCGGGTGATCTCGTCACCTGGAAGTGGGTGTCAGGCAATAGCGGCGGCAGCACCCGAGAGTCGATGGAAACATCGGCTGGGGTGTGGACATCGCTGGACTCCAGGGCAGGTAAGCATCCTAATATTAAATGTCAGCAGCAGTATATGTAGCTGCTGGCTTTTACATTTTTTTGTAGGGGGGCGGAACTCCATTTTAAGCAATGACAAATTTTTTGCCAAATAAACGGGTCCATAATAGAATTGTATAAATTGCTCTGGTCCATAGGAAGTGAACTGGTGTGAGATGGGAAGTGGTTAAAATGCTAGCAAATTACATTTACAGTGTACTTCCCGTGTTCTTTTTTTAAAAGACAAAATGACACACAGACTAGGGTTGCCACCTGTCCGGGATTCACCCAGACAGTCCGGGTTTTGAATCATGTGTCCGGGTTTCAGTGTGCCGAATTAACGAAAACCCATTTAATGAATTTTTCCGAATATTCGTAAATTCCAATATTCGAAAATCTGTAAATTCGTACATTCGTAAATTCTTAAATTCGTACATTCGTAAATTCTTAAATTCGTAAATTCGTACATTCGTAAATTGGTGATTTTGTAAATTTGTAAATTCGGAAATCTGAAATAATAAGTAACTAATAATAACTTAACAATTATTAACTATTCAATTATAGGTATTGGAATTTCCTTTCAAATTTGGCTGTTAGTGAATGTAACAAATACAAATTTATCCGAAGTTTTGAATTATCCGAAATAATGAATGCCATATCTAAACTAATGGAACGTAATAAATTAATAATAATAAATAACAATAATAATAATAAAAAAAAATGTGTTATTATTATTTATTATTAATTTGTTTCGTTCCATTTGTTTAGATGCGGCATTCGTTATTTCGGATAATTCGTAACTTTGGATAAATTCGTATTTGTTACATTCACTAACAGCCAAATTTGAAAGGATATTACAATACCTATCATTTAATAGTTAGTTACTATTTCAGATTTTAAAATTTTCGGGATTTCGGATTTTAGAATTTTCGAATTTCCAAATTCCAAATTTTCTAATTTATGAATGTACGAATTTACGAATATACGAATTGTCTAATTTATGAATGTACGAATTTACGAATATACGAATTGTCTAATTTACGAATGTATGAATTTACGAATGTACAAATTTACGAATTTACGAATGTACGAATTTACAAATGTACGAATTGCGATCATAACGAATGACCGGGAAATAAAAAAAAAAGAATGAAACGAAAACGAACACATTTTTTGGCAGTGCACATGTCTAGACTATAGACTATTGCTTTAAAAAAGGCCTGAATTCTTTCCTAAATGAACATAATATATCTGGGTACTGACATTTGTAGGCACAGTTGATCCAGGGAATATCCGATTGCCTCTCAGGGGATCTGAAAGGAAGTTTTTCCCCTGCTGTAGCAAATTGGATCATGCTTTTTCGCCTTCCTCTGGATCAACTATGGGTATAGGATTGTGTACATGGGATTGTATACATTTTTTTTTTTTTTTTTTATTGGTTGAACTGGATGGACTTGTGTCTTTTTTCAACCTGACTAACTATGTAACATCAAACCAAGTTTAAACAAGCTCTAAATCTCACTTTTGGTGTAGCACATCCCATAGCAAGAATAAAACAATAATTGCTTAGCGTCCCCCCCAAAATGCATACCAGACCCTTAATCTGAACAGGTGGGACCCCGCGGCAAAACACCTTGTCCCCATGTTGATGAAGACAAGAGCCTCTTATCCAGAACCCTTTGCATTTTTCTCCTGTCTTTTTCAGTCTTATCTCTCTGTGTCCTTTGTATCACCATGATTCGTTGGCTCGTCCTCCTCTCGGTTCTCTGGGCTGCTGAAAATGCTCTGGGTAAGTGCTCAGTAGTTTTTGCATTATGCTGTAGAGATGTGTTGTAATACGCTGTCTTTTGATTTATGTAGTAGTTAAAGTGGTTGTAAACCCCTGAAATGAAAAATGAACAAAGCATATTTCTCTAGCAGGGCTCAAAATTTCTGAGCTACAAGCCAGAATTACTCGCCACCAGTTGCCCCACCCAACTCCTACCCTGCCCCGCCCTAATTCCACCCCTAAACCCGCCATCGTAAATTATCATATTTTTTTTATAGCAGTAATATCAATGAAATATGATTGTCGATTGCTGGTATTGGTTAATTTTTTATTTTTTTTTCCTTATTCAGTGTAATAATTACACTGAATAAGGAAAGAAATAAAAATTAGCAATATCAGCAATCGGCAATCATATTTCATTGATCTTACTGTGATAAATAAAATAAGTGTAAAATATGATTGGCTACTATAGGCACTGTATAGCTCATTACTGCCATGTAACGTAAAAAGCTACCCCATCTGGGCCCCTCCACGATTCACCGATCTGAGAGTTGTCTTGATGGCCATGTACCTGTCTATAGTCAGAGCCAACAGACTAAAGATGGAGCTTTGGGTCAGAATCAGAACAAAGCAGGCCAAGAACAGCAATCTGTAAAAATCAGTCTCAAAGCTGATGGTAATGGTGAATGGAAAGGCAAGCAGTCCCACCGCTATATCAGCCACCGCCAACGAGACCAGGACATAATAGGTGGTATTTTTTAGAGTGCTGTTGATGGCCACAGCCCAGAAGACCAGATTATTCCCCACAATGGACAGGACTGCGATGATCACCTCCAGAGCAATGTAAGGGGCACTTATTATGATTACCACTGCTGATTGAGAAGATCACATCAGGAGACAGTTGGAGGCATGTGTGGATGGGAGGATGGATCCCCTTCTAGGAGGACTTAGCAATCAATCAGCTGATCAGAGTGGAGCAGCAGAAATGCAGTTCTTTATGCAGAAGGTGCCCAGCAGGAATGATCACCATGCTCCCCATGATATGCAGCCAGTCATAGGGGACCTCCCTGGATCTGGGGTCTCAGCACCATGCACTCTTGTTCACCTGTTTCCAGAGCCCCAGCAGGAGGGCATTCTGATCCTGGGCAGGTGGGCCAGATCACAGGGGAGGCGACCCACCATCTAGGGACCTGCATCCGGACACAGGGACAGCCAATCCGATCTGGAGCAGCTCTGTGCAGACCTGCAGATGCGCAGATCTGCGCTGCATGCACATGGGACACCGCCCCACCCCTCTGTGCTATATGCCTCTCCTATAGGTCACCGCAGCCCTTACAGCTCCCATACGACACCCCGATTATACCTTATTGTGTGCAGAGAGGTCACATCGTGATCACACCGATCAAACTTCAATCATAGCACACTGACTGCCTGCCTGATACTCCTATACTCCCACATCACTGGAATCCTTCACTACCGGCTCCTCACTCACACTCATCTTATTTCCACTCGCCAAATGCGGGTAGGCAAGTGGAAATTTTGAGGGCTGCCTCTAGGGTGTGCACTAGCCTCAATCCACTGGCACTGAGGTGCTGGCTCAGAGATTACACAATTATGTAAATCCTGGTGCCTATGCAGGTCTTAGATGTGTTCACCAATGTCTTGTTTTCTCCTGCATTGCTCTTTGAAGAATGATCCCCAGTGGATCGTTTTTTAGAAATCAGTACAGGCGTAGCTGATAGGCATTCAGTAGGTGATACCTCCTTAAAGAGGAGTTCCACCCAAAAGTGGAACTTCCGCTCATCGGATTCCTCCCCCCCTCCGGTGTCACAGTTGGCACCTTTCAGGGGGGAGGGGGGTGCAGATACCTGTCTAAGACAGGTATCTGCACCCACGTCCGGGAATAGACTCCCATGGGAGTCACGCCCCCTCCCGCACTCCCCCGCTGTCTCCTGGGAAAGACACAGGTCCCAGGAGATAGCGGGACCATTGAGAAAGTGCAGCGCGACTCGTGCATGTGCAGTAGGGAATCGGGAAGTGAAGCCGCAACGCTTCACTTCCTGATTCCCTCACTGAGAATGGCGGCGGCAGCACCCGAGGATCGAGGGACGGTTCGGTCTTGGGTGCCGACATCGTTGGACCCCGGGACAGGTGAGTGACCTTATTTTAAAAGTCAGCAGCTGCAGTATTTGCAGCTGCTGACATCTAAAAAAAATTTTTTCGCGGGACTCCCGCTTTAATGTCTGCTTTATTTTATAAGCCAAATAGGGTTTTGAATGGAAATATGGCATCACAAGCCTTAAATCGGCCGTGTTCAGCCCACGGGCAGAGCTTAACGGGCGTCCAGATTAGGAGGAACACTGTGAAACTTGCTCACTAATGCCTAACTAAGCAGACGGGGGCTTAAGTAATGCGATACACTATATTACCAAAAGTATTGGGACGCCTGCCTTTACACACACATGAGCTTTATTGGCATCCCAGTCTTAGTCCGTAGGGTTCAATATTGAGTTGGCCCACCCTTTGCAGCTATAACAGCTTCAACTCTTCTGGGAAGGCTGTCCACAAGGTTTAGGAGTGTGAAGGCCAGTCAAGTTCCTCCACCTCAAACTCGCTCATCCATGTCTTTATGGACCTTGCTTTGTGTACTGGTGCGCAGTCATGTTGGAACAGGAAGGGGCCATCCCCAAACTGTTCCCACAAAGTTGGGAGCATGAAATTGTCCAAAATGTCTTGGTATGCTGACACCTTAACAGTTCCCTTCACTGGAACTAAGGGGCCAAGCCCAACCCCTGAAAAACAACTCCCACACCATAATCCCCCCTCCACCAAATTATTTTGACCAGTGCACAAAGCAAGGTCCATAAAGACATGGGTGAGCGAGTTTGGGGTGGAGGAACTTGACGGGCCAGCACAGAGTACTGACCCCAACCTGATAGAACACCTTTGGGATGAATTAGAGTGGAGACTGTGAGCCAGGCCTTCTCATCCAACATCAGTACCTGACCTCACAAATGCGCTTCTGGAAGAATGGTCAAACATTCCCATAGACACACTCCTAAACCTTGTGGACAGCCTTCCCAGAAGTGTTGAAGCTGTTATAGCTGCAAAGGGTGGGCCAACTCAATATTGAACTCTACGGACTAAGACTGGGATGCCATTAAAGTTCATGTGCGTGTAAAGGCAGGCGTCTCAATACTTTTGGTAATAAAGTGTATCTGCACTAAAAATATGCAGGGTATTTACACACAGGAAAATGCATCCACGTGCACAAAGCCTCATCCTTCTGGTGCTCCACATTTTCTTGCACTATAACAGTTGTTTCAGGAACATTTTGTTAACTAGAACTAGTATTTGATGGTATATTTTTTGATTGTATATTTATATTGCCAACATGAACTTTTCTGTGCTATTCTTTGCAGGATGCCCACCAATTGTATCCCGCGCCCAGTGGGGTGCTAGGGGCTCCACATGCAAGACAAGGTTGATAACTCCAGTACCGGGCGTAATCATCCACCACAGCGCCGGCCGGAGCTTCCTGTAACAACCGAATGTCATGCATCGCCCAAGTGAAGGACATACAGAACCCTCACATGAACACCAACAAATGGTGTGACGTCGGATATCAATGAGAACCAAATATGGATCCATTTAATTGATGGAGATCTGTACATATTACAGGGCACCTAAACCTAAGAACAAGAAACTGTAATGTATTGCAACTTATCCATCATCAGATGGGGTTTTCTTGCATAAGTTTCCCTTTTTGAGATTTTTTTTGGAGTGACAACACCTTACCTATATTTACTGTACTGTATCTATAGTATTGAAGTACAACACTGTCATCTAAGGGCAGAAAGTACACTATATTACCAAAAGTATTGGGAAGCCTGCCTTTACATGCAAATGCCTGGTCTTCGTCCGTAAGGTTCAATATTGAGTTGGCCCACCCTTTGCAGCTATAACAGCTTCAACTCTTCAGGGAAGGCTGTCCACAAGGTTTAGGAGTGTGTCTATGGGAATGTTTCACCATTCTTCCAGAAGAGCATTTGTGAGGTCAGGCACTGATGTTGGATAAGAAGGCCTGGCTTGTAGTTGATCATATGGATAAGCAAATGTAGGATCTCCCGACGGATCTACCTCCCTTCCTCTTCCCTTCTTACTTCTTTTATTGTTTCCTTTACTTCTGCCAGCCTTGGCATTATGCTCTAAAAGCTTTCCTTTTTCCTTCTTATTTAAAGTTACCTAAGATTATATTTGGGGGTTCGGAGTCCCTTCTATGGGACCGTTATGATGCTTGGTAATGAGTAATGTTTTGCACGCCATGTTCACTGGACAGGGCTTCCCTATCTGGCGGGCCTATTTCCAGTCATTAAGGCCCCTTTCACACTGGGGCGGTAGGCGCTATTTTTAGCGCTGTTTTACTGCGGTATTCGGCCGCTAGCGGTGCGGTTTTAACCCCCCCCGCTGGTGGCTGAAAAAGGGGTTAAAACCCCTCGTATAGCGCGGCTATAGCTGCGGTATTACTGCGGTATAGCCGCGCTGTCCCATTGATTTCAATGGGCAGGAGCGGTTTGGGAGCGGTGAATACACCGCTCCTTCACCGCTCCGAAGATGCTGCTGGCAGGACTTTTTTTACCGTCCTGCCAGCGCATCGCTCCAGTGTGAAAGCCCTCGGGCTTTCACACTGAACAAACAGCGGAGGCTGTTTAGGGGCGGTTTGCAGGCGGTATTTTTAGCGCAATAACGCCTGCAAACCGCCCCAGTGTGAAAGGGGCCTAATGCAGCGTACACACGAGCGGACTTTACGGCGGACTTTGCCCGGCGGACTGGATTTCGTCGGACAATTCGATGTGTGTGGGCTCCAGCGGACTTTGTTTTCTCAAAAGTTGGACGGACTTAGATTTGAAACTTGTTTAAAATTTATCCGTTGAAATCGAGTCCGGTCGAAAAGTCCGCCGTCTGTATGCTAGTTCGACGGACAAAAAGCCACGCTAGGGCAGCTATTGGCTACTGGCTATGAACTTCCTTGTTTTAGTCCGGTCGTACGTCATCACGTACGAATTCGACGGACTTTGGTGGATTGTGTGTAGGCAAGTCCGTTCATTCAGAAAGTCCGTCGTAAAGTACGTCGAAAAATCCGCCGGGCAAAGTCCGCCGTAAAGTCCGCTCGTGTGTACGCGGCATTAGTGTTAAGGTGATCTCGATCTCAAAAGCTTGGGTTGATTGTTCCATATTATAATTCCAGGAGAGCATCTATGGCCACCTCCCAGTGTTAATATTGTTCTGGTCGCTTTACACTCATGTTATAGTGCATAATATACTATCCATGTCCACTTCTGTTGGTGGCCACGTTTTTCTGTGTGACGAGAAAATCTAACTCAATTGCCAAGATTTACTGTTATTATGTTTCCCCCCACTTTTTTTTTAAAACCAGGAGTGCTTTATTGTAGAAATAACATGTACAATAATTCAAGTTCACAGTCAGTTGTTACAGAGTCATTTGTTACATACTTATCAGCAGTTCAGATAAGACATACACCATGAAATATGCAGCATACTACATTCTTATCGGCACAAACTTCTGAGGATTTCCTGTTCAGGGGTGTATTTCCTTAGTGATGTGGGGGGGGGGGGGGGAACACCAGAGCGTGAGCATAAAGGAGGAAAAAGACGCACGAAGCATCAGTCACCCTGATGGAGAGAGGGGGGGGGGGGGAGAGTGGGGGGGGGGGGACAAGGAAGGAAAAAACAAAGGGGGGGCCTAGTATTCTTTCACCACTAGATTGATGCCCAAGAGGACCACACCTTGTCAAACTTCCATGGGCAACCACGGTTAATATATGTTAACTTATATAAGGGAAGGGCAGCATTCACTTTGTTTTCCCATGTAGCAACTTCTGGAGGGGCAGAAGAGGACCATTTGCACAGTATTTCTTTCTTAGCGTAGAAGAGCAAATATGAGATTAGTAGTTTGCTATGATGTGATCTCTGATCATCGTCATGTATACCCAGTAGGGCTAGTTCTGGTGTCATAGGGACATTCAACTCAAGTCGGACATTTAGTTGATCAAATATTTCTGTCCAGAAGGTCGACAGCATAGGGCACCCCCAGAACATGTGCAGGTAGGTGCCCGGATGTGTCAAGCATCTGGGACAATGTGGGTCTCTACCAGGATATATTCTAGACATACGTACCGGGGTAAAGTAAGCCCTGTGAAGGAATTTGGTCTGTATAAGTTTATCCCCAGCCGCTATTGCTAGTTTGGGGCCCCGCTCAAGACTGTCCTCCCAATCTTCCCTCTCTAAAGATGGAATATCAGCCTTCCACTGCTCCCAGAGTCTGTCCATCTTAGCGTTGTCTATGGGGAGTAGGACACCATATAGAGCCGAAAGTGGCTTTGTAAGGTCTTCATGTGACAATAGATTTTCTACTGGGTCTAGTTGTAGAACGGGTTGGTTCGGAAACTGAGCTCTAACTGCGTGTCTTAGTTGAATATAACGGAAAAACATCCATCCAGGCAGCTCATATTTCCTAGCTAATTGTGAGAATGACATTAGTGCGCCCGAGGGCATGATATCCCTTAGTGTCTTGATGCCGAACCCTGCCCAGGCCTGAGGATCCGGTATTGTCCTAAAGTGTGGCAGATTGGGGTTTCCCCAGAGAGGTTGAACCGGTGACCATCTATCCACCTGGGAGAACCTACGTCTAGCCGCAATCCAAATCCTTATCGTCGCCTTAGTTGGTAAAGGGAGATCCTCGTAGGCTCTCACACCTCTATATGCTAAGTTTTGTAGGTCCTGTAGTGAGCCCAGCCAGGCCGCCTCCACGCAAACCGCAGCGTTTGATCTGCTCGCCTTAAACCACCAGTGTACAGTAACCAGCATGGCCGCCCAATAGTAAACCCTGAAATCCGGGAGGGCTAGCCCCCCCAGACTTGTAGGTGCACGCAGTGTGGTCTTTGCCAGTCTTGGCACGGATCCACCCCATATAAAGGAGGTGATACATTTATCAATTTCTTGAAAAAAGATCTGTGGTATCCAGATTGGGCTGTTGCGGAAAAAATAATTAAATTTAGGTAAAATGATCATTTTAATTATATTTATTCGGCCTATTAGATTCAATGGAAGTCCGGACCAAGACTGGCATTTCTCCCGCAGGAGTCGCAGCAGGGGGAGCATATTCAGATTGTAGTATTGACCGACGTCCCTAGAGATTTTAACCCCAAGATATTTGAATTCATCGACCCATTGGAGTGGTGTATGATTGCGCGGGTCCTGTGACAACCTATCCAGAGGGAACAAGATCGATTTGTTCCAGTTGATACGGATACCCGCTAGTGTGCCGAACCGATCAAATAGCACCAGGGCGGTGGATAGTGATGGACCAGAGTCATTCAGGTAAAGTAAAGCGTCGTCCGCGTATAAGGATATTTTCTCCTCTAATGTGCCAACCCGTATTCCCTTTATCTCTGGAGATTCGCGAATCATTATAGCCAAAGGTTCTAGGGCCAGGGCAAATAAGCCAGGGGACAGGGGGCATCCTTGACGGGTGCCCCTGTGCAGAGAAAACAAGTCCGACAGTTGGCCGTTAGTACGCACGCTAGCCTTTGGGGCTCTGTAGAGTAGCCGTATCCACCGGACAAATTTGGGGCCAAACCCAAAATGCTGTAACACCCCCCATAGATAGGACCACTCTACAGAGTCGAACGCCTTTTCGGCGTCGAGGGAGGCAATCACCCGAGACCCCACTGCATCTTGACTAAGCGACAAATTCACGAAAAGGCGTCTAAGGTTTATATCGGTGCCCTTTCCCGGCATAAACCCTGTTTGATCAATGTGAATCACTGTGGTAATTACCAGTGATAGACGATTGGCCAGGATTTTGGCTAGAATTTTCGCGTCGACGTTGAGTAGAGATATTGGTCTGAAGGAAGTACACTCCTGAGGGTCCTTCCCAGGTTTAGGTATTAAAACTATAATAGCCTCTTCCATAGACTCCGGGAGAGCCCCTGTCTCCAGCAGGCCAGAGAAAAGGGATCTCAGTCTGGGGGCAAGCAGTTCAGCGTTTTGTGAGTAAAACTCTGTTGGAAGTCCATCTGCACCCGGAGTTTTACCACTTTGTAACTCGCTAATGGCAGCCTGGACCTCCTCCAGGGAGAACTCCCCCTCCAACATGTTTCTATGCTCTTCCGATAGGGATGGGAATGGTATTGCGTCCAGGTATTCCTGCAGTTCTAATGGCGTGAATTGGGCCCTAGAGGTGTACACTTCTCTGAAAAACTTAAAGAATTCAGCATTTATTGCCTCTGGGGAGGAAAGTAGCTGTCCATTAATATTACGGATACTAGCTATGTGAGTGAAAGCTGTCTGATTCTTTGCCAGCCAGGCCAAGAGTCGCCCATTTTTATTTCCGTACTCAAATATTTTTTGCTGCGCGAATAACATGGATTTTTTGGTCTGCTCGACATTATGTAGGGAGAGTTCCCGTAAGGTAGTTTGCCAGTTATGATAGTTAGTGTCGCTGGGGGATTGAATATATTCTGCCTCCCTTCTAACAGTCTCTCTTTCCAGTGTCTCTCTTGTCTTGGAAGCCTCCTTCTGCAGAAGAGATATGCGGGCAATGTATTCCCCCCTCATCTTAGATTTAAAGGCATCCCATAACACATTGGCATTTGCAGATTCCCCATTTTCATTCCAATAATTACAAATATTTTCCGTCATTGATTCTTGGACTTTCTCATCCTTGGCCCAGAAAGCGGACAGCCGCCATAATCTCAACCCTGGAGGTCTCATTAAAGAGATTTTGAGACAGACAGGTGCATGGTCCGAGATGCCACGAGGCAAATGCTCTATTGCTCCTACCCACCGCAACGCCCCAGGTGACGCATATGCAAGATCTATGCGTGAGAGCGCTCTGTAGGAGGTGGAGTGACACGTGTACTCTCTTTTGCCCGGGTGAAAATGACGCCATACGTCCGTAAGAGCACACGCGTCAGCCCATCCCCCCAATGCTGATGAGGTACGGGTCGTCCCATGCAACCTGTCCAGCTCCTGTGATGGGACCAGATTAAAGTCGCCAAAAATAAAAACTTCTGATACATTGAACCCCATAACTATTTGCATTATATCCTTTAACAGTTGTATCTCGGCAGGAGGAGGAAGGTACAGGCCCACCAATACCATTTCTCTGTCATAAAGTGTAGCATTAATAATGACAAATCTGCCCCCCGGGTCGGTTTTAACATCTAGGATCTGCATTGGAAGCGATTTGCGGATCAAAATGCTCACACCTCTCGCATAGTTTGAGTAGGTAGAGTGGTGGTGAATTCCCACCCAAGCCCTCCGGAGGCCCAAGACACGTTTACCTGTCAAATGGGTCTCTTGGAGTACACAGATGTGTGGGTTGTGCTTTTGTAGGTATTTGAAAACAAGTGTCCTTTTTGTGGCTGAATTTAGGCCCCGGACATTCCACGAAACTATAGACAGATCAGTCATTCCCTCTCATACAGAATCGTGTATGCAGGATCCGCACATCACCTCCTCCCCCCAGCCAGCCCCCACCCAGCCATATCTTATTGTTCCACCCGGGTCTAGGAAAAACATGGTGTAATTCGTTTACGTCTATATATTGTTTGCTTAAGCCGGTAACACTCCAACTACAATTGGGCAACTCCTTTTGAAAAACCAAAGGCTCAAGGGCCTTAAACTTCTGCAACAGCAGATGTCCCCTCCCCCCTCCCCACATCCCCCTCTGGAACTGAGGATGTCTCATACCCTGAACCCCCAACAGCTATACTTAGAAGAGGGCGAGCACCTGTAGCTTGGAGTGTTTCCTCTCAAGGCGACAGAGTTGCTGAATCATGTCATATACATTTTCTCCTGGTAAACCAGGGGTACTTATCTTGGTTACTAAACAGTCATTTAAACAGTATTAAGAACTAACGGTTAACACCTTTATGGATTAACCAGAACCCACACATCACACAGTCCCGACCAGCCAACCCATGAGCCATCTCAGGCGTTTTTCCAGAGCCTCAGGGTATGATTTTATTCCTTGATAACTAACCCAGAAGGCTCTGGTCGGTTGTTACAGGATTCCAGTCCTCCCCATCTACCCAAAACTCGGCTCCAAAAAGCCATGTATTCCAATGCCAGATTAATCATAAAGCAATATCCTGCAGGCTGTTGCAAGAGGCAGTTCCCCCTCTCGGAAATGTTATCACAGTTCTGAAACCGCCACGGCATACCAGCAGCTATCCCTGTGTGGCCCATACACCTCCTTTAGAGAGCACCCATCAGCTATGCCACCCCCAAACCATCCGAGCATGTCATTGCCAGCAAATTGGTTTATGTGTTCTATCTCGTGTTCAAGGATACAGTGCTGGATTGCAGCTACAGAGTTATTGACAGTACCGTGACTATGGAGTCATGCACAGCCAGATTAAACTGAGTGTCAATCTCCAAACTATGGAGAGCATAGGATAGTGGTGCTGATGAAGTGCCTTTCAGAGTGGGGGCAGAGACATCCAGCCCGCAGCAGTTCCATAAGTGCGACGAAAGATCAGCAGCAGACATTTCCTAGTGCTCACATGTCCGTGCATGTACAGGATCTCTAAGCCGCGTTTGTAGCTCCTCTAGTATGGGTCCGGTGCAAAATGACACCAGCACCTCCCCCTATGCAACCTCCTGCAGGTACATGGACACGCGCCCTTAACAAACATAGGGCTGAACAGGCCCCAGCACAGTTCCTCAGTAGAGTAGGCCTAAAGTTTTGCCCAAAAGAAAAACAGAAGGGGAGAACATAGAAAATAAAAACAGAAATTTCTTCATGGGTGTTTCAGAACTCACATGAGTGTGCGGTAGATGATCTTGAATATTGCAGTTAGCGGTGCAGAGGCAAGGATTCCAGCCACGCGGCAGCATCCCGAGGCGCGGTAAAGAATTTAACTGCGTCACCATCCTGGACCCTTAATTTGGCAGGGAACAAAATACTGTATTTGATGTTGCGTGCTCGTAGCCCCACTTTGATCTGGTCGAATGATCTACGCAATTTTGTGTTTCCAGTGAGAAGTCAGGGAAAAACATTAGGGTGGTGTTCTGGTATTTCAGCTCACCCGCTCTACGTGCTGCACGGAGTATTTCGTCCCGATCACGAAAGTTGAGTACCCGAAAGATTAGGGTGCGGGGGTTAGATCCTGGTGGTCCCGGAACAGGAGGAATTCTATGGGCTCGCTCCACTGTAAAGTACGGCGAAAACTGTGCGGCCGGCAGCAGCTCCCTCAGAATCTCCTCCATGAAAACAGTGGGATTTTTTCCCTCCGCTCCCTCCGGCATACCTACGAGGCGGAGGTTGTTCCTCCTGTTCCTATTCTCGGCGTCGTCGACTTTGTATTCCAGCGCCCTGACCCTCGTTTGTAGGGTACGGAGCGACGCAGTATGGTCCGTGAGTGTATCTTCTGCTAGTCCCACACGTTGCTCCGCTTCAGAGACTCGCGTTCGGAGCTTATCAAAGTCCTGTCTAATAAGACTGACGTCTAATTGTACCGCTTCAATTTTATTGGTCAGGGCAGTTTGGCATGAGGCTATCGCAGTCATTACCTCTTGAAAGCCGAGTTGCTGCACTTCTGACTGCTCCTCCATGTCCGTTTGAGACGCCATGTTTCTTGCACAGCCAGGGGAGGTTTGCACGCGGGAAGAAACTTTGGAAGTTGATATCTCCGTCTCTGATGGAAAACGAAGTTTCTTCCCCCTGTATCTCGTTCTGTATGGCATCCGGAGCTGTTTTATCTGTTATTAGGTGTATAGAATCACCAGGAGATCGGATGAAGCAACGGATCTTCAGCAGAGCTCTGAGATCTGCGTCCTCTCAGATCGCCATCTTGGCCACGCCCCCCTTCCCCCCACTTTTTAATTTATGTACCATTTATTTTTGCCCCTTACAGAGCATTCGAGGATTGCTCGCTGCTCTGCACAATGTACCCCCCCCCCCTTCTTTTTTTTTTGTCGTTCTTAAAATATTAAGAAAAAAATTATTGAAACCGAAAATGTATAAACCCTGGACAGCACCATTGAGGCAGTGGACAGGGTCTTCAGAACAGTGGATGGTGTCAGTCAGTAGGGCAGTGGCAGTAGTTTTTTATTGTTTTGTTTTTCAGTTTTGTATTTTTATTTTTTAGGAGCTCCATTGGGAGGCTTTGGCGAAATATCAAGGGTCTAAACAGACTCCTGATGTCTCACTTTTGAGACAGAGAATGGAACTGAGGACAGAGATTCCCCAGTCCCTTTCTCTGTAGCCTCGGCTGCACTGGACAGTGAATGGATGGGAAGTGCTCTGTGCTGAGCGGCTTTCTGTTCATTCAGAAACTGAGACATAGTAAACACAGTTTACTATGATTCAGTTATAAATGAACATGGTAAGTCATTGGTATTAAAAAAAGAAGAGGAACAGAGACAGTAGGGGCAGGGGGGTGGCATATACTGGTACTGATCCACTCTATTTTCCTCCTCCAGCCACTGAATGGCAGCGGGAGGGAGAGGAGGAGAAGCAAACCTTGAGACCCCTTTCACACTGGGGCACTTTGCAGGTGCTACAGCGCTAAAAATAGCGCCTGCATAGCGCCTCTCCTGTGTCTCCAGTGTGAAAGCCCGAGGGCCTTCACACTGGAGCAGTGCGCTTGCAGGACGTTAAAAAAACCCCTGCAAGCAGCATCTTTGGAGCAGTGAAGGAGCGGTGAGTCTACCACTCCTAAACCGCTCCTGCCCATTGAAATCAATTCTCAAAATCTGCAGCGGCGCTTTGCGGGCGGTTTTAACCCTTTTTCGGCCGCTAGCGGGGGTTAAAATTGCCCCGCTAGCGGCCGAATAACGCCACTAAAACTACGCTAAATATAGCGCCGTTTTACCGCCGACACTGCTCCTGCCCTAGTGTGAAAGGGGTCTTAGTGGCTGCAGGAGGAAAATACAGATCAGATCCAGTAAACGCCTTCCCTCCTGTCCAGGTTTCCGGAAGTCGGCAAGGAAGGACTATGTCTATTTATCACCTGCCCACGATCGACAGGTAGATCGGGATCAACAGGTTGTCGACCCCCTAATTAGGGTGTGCCCAGGCACACCTGGCACACCCCCCTGCGCACACCTAAGGTTCTTGTGGTTAGGTATACTAAAAAAACAAAAAAAAAAAAAACAACCCTTATCAGAATAGACAAGTCTGCAAAAGTTTTTTTTTACAGTTGTTAAAGAATGGGCAAAGAGAGGGGGGGGGGGGGGTGAAGTTTGTATGGCTGTATTATGCTTGTACAGTATTGTTTTTATGACCAATCACCTTTCACTATTTCCTACACAGCTTCCTCATTACAGAGGATGGAACAATTTATGAAGGTCGGGGTTGGACAACTCACGGCTCTCATGCAAAAAACTTTAACAGTAACCTTGGCATCTGCTTTGTGAGAACCTTTACAAGTAAGTGATGGTGCAGAACACCATTAGAGGACCAAACAGAGGGCTAGCACCTGTAAGCCCTGCCTTTAAATAGTTAGGAATGGGTTTGTGCTGGTTTGGGTATGTGTGTGTTTGGCTGCATTAAGGGGTTGTGATTATTCCCATGGACCACAACTACAGTGCCTTGAAAAAGTATTCATACCTCTTGACATTTTCCACATTTTGTCATGTTACATCCTAAAATGTAAATGTATTTCATTGGGATTTTATGTGATAGACCAACGCAAAGTGGCACATAATTGTGAAGTGGAAGGAAAATGGTAAATGGTTTTCAAATTTTTGTACAAATAAATATGTGAAAAGTGTGGGGTACATTTGTATAGCGCCCAGGGGCGGACTGACAACTTATAGGGCCCCCGGGCAATAGGAGATCATGGGGCCCCCTGTGTCCCTGTCCACACGCAAAACACCACCTACTTATTGCACTGCACCCACATTACATATGTTCATCCCTTCCCCCTTTAGCTACAGTGGCTGCAGCTAAGGATGTACACATGCTGCAGCAGGAATTATACCTCCTGTAGCTTTTGGTGGGTGATTGTGACCCATTCAAGTAAAGAGGGCCACTCTGCAAACACCCTGCAACTTTGTGCAATGCACGAAGTTGCAGCATGCTAGTGTGGGTCCAGGGGGTTAAAGTAGGTGATGAGGAGGCAATACAAAGCTTAACCCTTTTTTCCGCTGTACTGCACAAGGTTGCACAGCCTTCGGCAGAGCAGCCCCATTCACTTGAATGGGTTACGCTTTGCAGGCACTACACCTGCCAAGCGTAACAGGGTGTGTAATTCCTGCTGCAGCTGCAACATGTGTAAACCCCTGACCTGGGATGAGAGCAGAGAGGGGGTGCTGGGATGGGAGCAGAGAGGGACCCTGGGATGAGAGCAGAGAGGGGGTCCTGGGATGAGAGCAGAGAGGGGGTCCTGGGATGAGAGCAGAGAGGGGGTCCTGGGATGAGAGCAGAGAGGGGGTCCTGGGATGGGAGCAGAGAGGGGGTCCTGGGATGAGAGCAGAGAGGGGGTCCTGGGATGAGAGCAGAGAGGGGGTCCTGGGATGAGAGCAGAGAGGGGGTCCTGGATGAAAGCAGAGAGGGGGTCCTGGGATGAGAGCAGAGAGGGGGTCCTGGATGAAAGCAGAGAGGGGGTCCTGGGATGAGAGCAGAGAGGGGGTCCTGGATGAAAGCAGAGAGGGGGTCCTGGGATGACAGCAGAGAGGGGGTCCTGGATGAAAGCAGAGAGGGGGTCCTGGGATGACAGCAGAGAGGGGGTCCTGGATGAAAGCAGAGAGGGGGTCCTGGGATGACAGCAGAGAGGGGACCCTGGGATGAGAGCAGAGAGGGGAACCTGGGATGAGAGCAGAGAGGGGGTCCTGGGATGACAGCAGAGAGGGGGTCCTGGGATGACAGCAGAGAGGGGGTCCTGGGATGAGAGCAGAGAGGGGGTCCTGGGATGAGAGCAGAGAGGGGACCCTGGGATGAGAGCAGAGAGGGGACCCTGGGATGAGAGCAGAGAGGGGACCCTGGGATGAGAGCAGAGAGGGGGTCCTGGGATGAGAGCAGAGAGGGGGTCCTGGGATGAGAGCAGAGAGGGACCCTGGGATGAGAGCAGAGAGGGGGTCCTGGGATGAGAGCAGAGAGGGACCCTGGGATGAGAGCAGAGAGGGACCCTGGGATGAGAGCAGAGAGGGGGTCCTGGGAGACAGCAGAGAGGGGGTCCTGGGATGAGAGCAGAGAGGGGGTCCTGGATGAAAGCAGAGAGGGGGTCCTGGATGAAAGCAGAGAGGGGGTCCTGGGATGAGAGCAGAGAGGGGGTCCTGGGATGAGAGCAGAGAGGGGGTCCTGGGAGACAGCAGAGAGGGGGTCCTGGGATGAGAGCAGAGAGGTGGTCCTGGATGAAAGCAGAGAGGGGGTCCTGGGATGAGAACAGAGAGGGGGTCCTGGGATGAGAGCAGAGAGGGGGTCCTGGGAGACAGCAGAGAGGGGGTCCTGGGATGAGAGCAGAGAGGTGGTCCTGGATGAAAGCAGAGAGGGGGTCCTGGGATGAGAGCAGAGAGGGGGTCCTGGGATGAGAGCAGAGAGGGACCCTGGGATGAGAGCAGAGAGGGGGTCCTGGGATGAGAGCAGAGAGGGGGTCCTGGGATGAGAGCAGAGAGGGACCCTGGGATGACAGCAGAGAGGGGGTCCTGGGATGAGAGCAGAGAGGGGGTCCTGGGATGAGAGCAGAGAGGGGGTCCTGGGATGAGAACAGAGAGGGGGTCCTGGGATGAGAGCAGAGAGGGGGTCCTGGGAGACAGCAGAGAGGGGGTCCTGGGATGAGAGCAGAGAGGTGGTCCTGGATGAAAGCAGAGAGGGGGTCCTGGGATGACAGCAGAGAGGGGGTCCTGGGATGAGAGCAGAGAGGGGGTCCTGGGATGAGAGCAGAGAGGGACCCTGGGATGAGAACAGAGAGGGGGTCCTGGGATGAGAGCAGAGAGGGGGTCCTGGGAGACAGCAGAGAGGGGGTCCTGGGATGAGAGCAGAGAGGTGGTCCTGGATGAAAGCAGAGAGGGGGTCCTGGGATGAGAGCAGAGAGGGACCCTGGGATGAGAGCAGAGAGGGGGTCCTGGGATGAGAGCAGAGAGGGGGTCCTGGGATGAGAGCAGAGAGGGACCCTGGGATGAGAGCAGAGAGGGGGTCCTGGGATGACAGCAGAGAGGGGGTCCTGGGATGAGAGCAGAGAGGGGGTCCTGGGATGAGAGCAGAGAGGGGGTCCTGGGATGAGAGCAGAGAGGGGGTCCTGGGATGAGTGCAGAGAGGGACCCTGGGATGAGAGCAGAGAGGGGACCCTCGGATGACAGCAGAGAGGGGGTCCTGGGATGAGAGCAGAGAAGGGACCCTGGGATGAGAGCAGAGAGGGGACCCTGGGATGAGAGCAGAGAGGGGACCCTGGGATGAGAGCAGAGAGGGGACCCTGGGATGAGAGCAGAGAGGGGACCCTGGGATGAGAGCAGAGAGGGGGTCCTGGGATGAGAGCAGAGAGGGGGCCCTGGATGAGAGCAGAGAGGATTTGAAATCTCCCCACACCACCCCACCTTGCAGCACAAGTCCACTGCTCTCCAAAAGCAACCCCCACTATCACTTCTCAATGTGTGCACCCTGACCCCCCCCCCCCCTTCCTGGTTATTGTGTCAGTCACGGTGTGTGGCCCTCCCTATCAACAAACTAAACTATATACACACCGCAGAGGACCAGCACAGTTCTTGCAGAGGATGTCTTTCCTTCCCGGCTCCTCCCACCTCCTGTCTGTATACATCGGAGCCAAGGAGGAGGAGGATCCTCTGTGAGCTCTTTCTGTGTGAAGTGTGCAGGCTCAGTGGGGAGAGATGTCAGTGTCGGCTACAGTCTACAGAGGAACGATCGCTGCGTGGGGAACCCGGGGCACCCTGCAACAGATGTGGTCAAGGTGTCCTGAGTACCCACGCTAGCGTTCCCCTGTCGGACCAGTTACCGGAGCTCAGTGCTGGAACTTGTTACGGCACTGGGCTCCAGGATCAACACAGTACCAGGAGCCTCTCATGTTCTTTATTAAGGACTACAAAAATAGAAAACGCAGCACAACAAGGCAATCTACACCTCCAGCCAGCACTAAAAATTACAACGTTGCCAATTCTAAAAGCAACACCAGAGTCCAGAAAATTATATGATCACCATATAACACTAAACACCCTCATTTCTCCCAAGCTCGAAAACAGAGCATATATATATATATATATATATATATATATATATATATATATATATATATAGAGAGAGAGAGAGAGAGAGAGAGAGAGAGAGAGAGAGAGAGAGAGAGAGAGAAAGAAAAATGCTGACTATGACCTTAAGAAGATCATCCCTACAGTCAAGCACAGAGGTGGAAACATTATGCTGGGGCTGTTTCTCTGCTAAAGGTACATGCCAACTTTGCCCCATTAAAGGGCCAATGGACAGGGCCATGTATTGCACAATCTTGGATGAGAACCTTCTTCCCTCAACCAGAACACTGAAGATGGGTCGTGGATGGGTTTTCTGGCATGACAATAACCTAAAATATACCGCCAAGGCAATAAAGGAGTGGCTCAAGAAGAAGCACATTAAGGTCATGGAGTGGCCTAGCCAGTCTCCAGAACTTAATCCTATAGAACATTTATGGAGGGAGCTGAAACTTCGAAGTTACTAGGCAACAGCCTAATAACCTTAAAGCGGGTGTGCACCTATTTAATATTTTTTTTTTTTAGGAGTTCAAAGTCTGTTCAAATCATGAAAATGTACTCACATGTTCTGCGAAGTAAGTCCGATTGTGGCCGATTTCTTTGAAAAGAATAACTTTTAAAAATGAAAGACGGCGGTTCCCATCTTCATTGTGGGCATTTGAAACCCACAAGGATGTATTTCCGGGATGCGGTGAATGCTGTCCTCCTAGCATTCACCGCTCGTTCCCGCGCATGCCCTGTGTCATCGCCGTTTGTTTCTGGGTTGCCATGCCATGGGTTCCCAACCTAAACATGGCAAATTTTGAAACGCCCTCCAAACGTGGCGGATGTAATGACGTCAGTCCTGCAGTCTCGCAAGATTTTGCGGAGGTTATCCGCAATGTCTCCTGGGATGAAAGACAATGAGATCCCAGGAGACATTGCGGGGAACGAAGGATATGACGTCAATACCCGCAAAGTCCACGCCCACAGCCGCAGGGACAGAAACAAAGAAAGACAGATAACGTAAGGTAGGAAAAAAAAAAAAAAAAAAAAAAGCTCCATATGGCACTCGGTGTTGCTTTTAGAAGCCACCGAGATGCTGATTAAAAAACAGGTGAAGATCCGCTTTAAGTATTTAGAGAAGATCTGCAAAGAAGAGTGGACCAAAATCCCTCCTGAGATGTGCAAACCTGGTAACCAACTACAAGAAATGTCTTACCTCTGTGCTCGCCAACAAAGGTTTCTCCACCAAGTACTAAGTCATGTTTTGCTTGGGGATAAAATACTTATTTTACTCACTGAACTGCAACTCAGTTTATAACATTTGTATCACCTGTTGTTTTCTGGATTTTTGGTTGATATTCTGTCTCTATCATTTAAAATACACCTATGATAAAAATTATAGACCCTTCATTTTTTTGTAAGTGGGCAAACTTACGAAATCTGCAAGGGATCAAATCATTATTTTCCCCACTGTATATAAAAGTACATACAATGAAAAAATGGGATAGCATCAGGAGTTAAGGTAATTGTGACCGCTCCGCAGGCTCATCAAAAATTGTTGTTAAGTTGAACCTTGAAATAAAGGACATCAACGCCAATAGAGCTGCATTCGTCTTATGCATGTTTACTTCAGAATATGCACCGTACAGTGGATCGCACTTCTTCAGGACAATGCGATGCAGTTTACAAGGCAGTAGAGGTTTTATAGAGAATGGTTATACAGTAATCTTATGGCGGGCACAAGCCCAAAGTTACACATCACAAGTACGCATTTTCCTAAGTATTTCAACACAGTTCTTGGCCAGTGTTCTGAGTTTTCTGAGTTACTCTGACCTGGCTAATTTTAACTGTCAAGTTATTTTGACAGAAAGAAAGAATAATTATTTGGAAGAAGTTAATTTGGCTTTTAAACAGGGACTTTCTATGTCAACATCTTTCCATATCACATCTTTTCCGAGAATTGTGTCATATCATTGGCAGAACATTTTAATGTCAACTGGTCAGCCACATGTGTTGCAATACCAAAAGAATTCAGAAACATTTTACAGAAAAACAAGTATAATAAGACTTATCAAAAATACAGCTTTATGTTGAAGAGGAACTCTGGATACATAAAAAGATATGATTCCTATATCTCATATCTTCACAGCCCCTCCTGTGTTTAGAATTCTTTCGGTAGCTTCTTCTGTGTCTTTAGGTTGATCTCCAGGTATACGGACCACCATCTCATGAGCAGTTCTGACTCGAGACCTTAAGGGCTCAGAAGAACCAATATTAGTACCCGCACGTGTGATTTTCAAACAACATTTGTATAACATAGGTGTACATTTAACTATTAGGATTATGAGGACTATAATTCCTACAATGTATAAAATACCATGTAAAATTCCAGAAAACCATCCTGCAATACCAGAAAACCAGTTAAGAGGATTGAGCCAGGCAAGCCAGCTTTCCCAGCTACCTTCAACCCAAGCAGTTTCGGTATGTTCTTTGCAAAATTTAACCTTCATTTGTTGTACTTTTCTACATGCGAAATGATGGCATCTTTAGTCTTCGTATCATTTCCGATGTAGTTACAACAAGTAGTTCCCACTATGGTGCATATTCCTCCTTGACTGGCCGTGAGATAATCCAGCACCAGCCGGTGCTGCAAAAGTACTTTTTTGATCATCTTTAATTCTATAGCAAGGGCTATAAAGTTTCTATCATACAAGGCAGTAATGTTATCCATCAGGTCTGCCAAATCAATGATGAAACTGAAAGCCTTTTTAATACAACATCTATTTACCCAAGGAATAGAAAACAATGGTTTAATCTCTCTATCATGTGATTCAATATTTGTAAAGTTATCATCTGACTTAGGATAAAATGTAGGCCTATCAGAAGAATTGTCATTTTTCACATTAATTTCAGAGTCTTCTTCTTCTTGTCCTCCTGGGATTTTATCCTCTCCTGGAGCTGACTGATCAGTAAGGTCCCTTTTAACAAGGTGCACAGAGTCTTTTTTTTAAGAAAGTGTATAGGTATTTTGTGGAGCTGTGTTTCTTGAAAGTCATCATCCTCCATATACCAAGTAACAGGTATGACTCTACCAAAGTAACAAACCCCATTAGAATTCAAAGGAACCCAAGAATATGCTTTCTTTCCACATATGAAATAATAACCTGGTGGGGCAGCACAAGCTTTATTGAAATGATATCCTTGTAGGCACATCAATAGCTTCATATTATTCTGCCGGGAATGTTGACGATGTGTGTAATCATGTAACTCCTGATATCTGTCAGTACTCCATGCAACATCCTTACCATCAAACCAATACTTGATATCGGCATTATCCATGCAGTTGGAGTTCCCAATCATTCGGGTAGTATCCTGGTAACCCTGGGAAAGCAATTAAGGTGTATAGGTCCGTGTAAAGTTAATGCAGACAGCTGGTTTTCTCAATGGAGCATTTGTGAATAGTAGGAGTGAAATGACTCTGTCAATCATTGTTCTACTGATTTCACCAAAGTGTGCACTGTCCTCTATTTCAGCTAAAGTGCTAGGTATTCATAACAAAGGTATAGTCTTATGAGAAATAGGTGCATGTGTGCATATCCAGCAATTAGTGATATTCAGTTTCTTGGCAGCTTACAGGTGCATAGCTACAAAAGAGTTATGGAAAGGCTCTGCCAGCTTGGCATGATATTCATGTGCGGCTTCCCTCCGTGCTCTCAGATCAGCATGTGAAACCGGTTCACGTTGTGACATTTCTTCCATTACAGTAGCATTAAAAAGAAAAGTGTCTTGTATCTTACCCTTTCCTTTCTTGTATGTCCATTCATATGCCATGACTGTAATCCATACCACCACACCACTGCAGAGGATAACACTCCAGAGCTTCACATTCATCTTAGGCCCTAGGAGATTCATTCTGCAGTCTTCTTGCTTGAGCACGAGTCAGTGGAGGAGACCTGGAAGGTAAAGGTACAGAACAATTCTTGCCAGTAGCAGACCGGCTTATATTCTCTTTTGGAACCACAGACTTCTTACAGTGTGAACCATGCACCCAATACTTATAGTCTTTCAGTTTCACTGCAGTTGGAGACACGAGAATGACCTGAAATGGTCCTTTCCACTTAGGGGACAAAGTAGTCCGGGGTGTGTGATTCTTGATATACACCCAATCTCCTGACTTTAGTCCATGAGTTCCTTTACTCGTGTCCACAGATTGTCCTGCTTTGGCTCTGGAAAAAGTATCAGAAAACACATTTGCCAATTTGCGAACATATCCTATCATGGAATCTTGACTGTTTATTAAAGTCACTGTCTCTGGCTGCACAAGAGATGAATGCAGTCTCCTGGGCGGTCGCCCAAACAATATGTCAAAAGGTGACAGTCCATGTTTCTCTTTAGGGGTAGTCCTAATGGTCGCCAAGGCTATAGGTAACGCTTCTACCCATGTGCTTTGTCCATTAGCAGTTATTTTGGCTAAATACCTCTTCAGGGTTTGATTGCTGCATTCCACCAGGCCACTAGCCTGAGGTCTGTAAGGAGTATGCAATTGCTGTTTCATACCCAAAATACTCACTACTTCTGCCATGAGTTTATTATCAAATTGTGTACCTCTATCTGAGGAAATTATTGACCCTATACCAAACCTTGGGATCAATTCCCTCGACATTTTACCACAGTTCTGGCATCATTTTTGGACGTGGGCCAAGCCTCTGGCCAGTTCAAAAATTGATCAATGCAAAAATACTTAAATCGACCACATAGATACCGGGTACAGTAAACTGTATGATATATCACTAAAGAGTCTAAGGTGCATTAGCTGTAAAGACTAGAGCTATGAGGGCAGGCTTATTGCTCCCCAGGGAACATCACAAAAATGAGTGACCAGATGGTAAAATAACTGCACATAAAATATAATTATGTACAACGATACCCCAGTTTCTTAGACCAGCGTTTCTCAACTCCAGGCCTCAAGGCGCCCCAACAGGTCATGTTTTCAGGATTTCCATTATTTTGCACAGGTGATTTAATCAGTTTCACCGCCTTAGTAATTACCACAGATGTTTCATCTGAGGGAAATCCTGAAAACATGACCTGTTGGGGCGCCTTGAGGACTGGAGTTGAGAAACACTGTCTTAGACCATATATTGGCTGCATTTCGAGGCCAGAAGTAATCTGCTCAGATAAAACGTGTGGCAAATCAAGGGATGTCTATTCGGCTATCATATAATATTTTTATTTCCACTACAGTATATGTGTACATTTATCTTCTGTCAATGTGAATGACCACCCCTGTCTTGCGCTGTCTCGTAGTCAAGGTGGACAAATGGCAGACAGACCCATTGGTGAATGTAAGGCTAACTTTTTATTAGTTGTTTACTTTGTTCATACTGGGACAAGAAACAGGGACCTTTTATATCATTTACTCACCCTTCCCTCTGTCCCACCACCCTGAGCCAGCAGCTGGCCACTCAAGATTCTGTGTAAATTTTAACTTAAAAGTAAGTCCAAACTTACACAGGGCTTTGTAAACTTCCTCAACTCCCTTTTCGCAGTGCTTGGACCTGACATGTGGCTACTCAGGTACCATGTGACTACGTGTGCCGTATTGCCCGGGACAGTCCCTCATTTTACAGGTCTGTCCCAGGCACCTTCATTCCAGGAAAATAATGTGTCCCAGAATGAAACTGGCACAGCCGATGCAGCCGTTCGCAATTCTGCATCAATACAAAGAACGGCTGCATCGATTGCCGATGACATCATCCCGGCGCGCCACACGGCACCCTGCCACTCCTGGAGAAACACAGCAAGAGGTGGATAAAGCCCCCTCCCCTTCCTAGGTGGGCGCTTTCACAAAAGAGGAGCCATAGGCATTAGCCAGCCCTGTTTTCCCACCTCCCACTGCTGACGTCACCCCCAGTTGCTGATGTTCGGCATGTCTTACAGCCGTGTGATCCCTGAGTGTCCCGACTCCCAGACGGCGTACTGGACGCTGCAGTGTGTTACAGACATCCGGTACATTAAGTACTAGTAGTTTCCTATGGCTGAATTTAGTTTTGTGCATTCACTGCATTGTGCATGGATTTGTACATATCAAGTAGGGGAAGCTCATTTTAAAATCGTCTTAAGCTTAATGTTTTCCAATTTTTACTCTAGATCCCTCAAGTCATTTGTATTCCTTTTGTAGTCTAAAGTATGTTTTTTTTTTATATGCAACTTTACTGCCTTACATATTAGGAGCATTTGTTTAATGTATGTTAGCCTAACATTGAAAGAACAATTACACTCTTTGAATCTAAGTGGCTGCCTGCAATGGTTGTCTAAAATACATTAAATAAATGTTTTTTTCTATCTAAGGCACTAAAGTTGCATATAAACCCCGCTCTGCTCTTGAGCATGGCCACCTGCCCACTGCACTGTAAGCCGAGTAACATTTCTTAAATAGGTAAGGGGCGGGGGGCACCCAGTGATGTCACATGGTAGCACCGCCTCCTTGTGACGTCACTGTTCATGCTGGGGGGGGGTCCCTGAATGGCAGTTTGTAAAAGTGGTCACCCTAGGTACCAAGCGCTACATTGTGGAAAAACATGGAGAATGCAATGTTTTCTTCATACCTGGAAGTGCTGCGTGTTTTGCTGGCATCCAATGACATAGAAGAGCGGTTGAGCGAGTTTGGGTTCAGGACTCTGTTCAGGCCAATCAAGTTCCTCCACCCCAAACTCACTCATCCATGTCTTTATGGGCCTTGCTTTGTGCACTGGTGTGCAGTCAGGTTGGAACAAGAAGGGGCCATCCCCAAACTGTTCCCACAAAGTTGGGAGCATGAAATTATCCAAAATGTCTTTGCATGCCGACGCCTTAAGAGTTCCCTTCACTGGAACTAAGGGGCCAAGTCCATCCCCTGAAAAACAACCCCACACCATAATCCCCCCTCCACCAAATGATTTGGACCAGTGCACAAAGCAAGGTCCATAAAGACATGAATGAGCAAGTTTTGGGTAAAGGAACTTGACTGGCCTGCACAGATTAGAGCGTAAACTGTGAGCCAGGCCTTCTCGTCTAACATCAGTGCTTGACCTCACAAATGCACTTCTGGAAGAACGGTCAAACATTCCCATAGACACACTCCTAAACCTTGTGGGCGGCCTTCCCAGAAGAGTTGAAGCTGTTATAGCTGCAAAGTGTGGGTCAAATCAATATTGAACCCATGGACTAAGACTGGGTATGCCATTAAAGTTCATGTGCGTGTAAAGGCAGGTGTCCCAATACTTTTGGTAATATAGTGTATTTGGACTGTTGGATGAATATTACACGCGAACAACTGTTGGAGTTGTTATTTACCACCAAAAAGAGTCATATTTGTGGGACTTTTAATGCACTTTTTAAAGTCACGTTTTTGTTGGTTATTTTTGTCATAATTATATTATTTACACTTTGGTTGTTGATTATAAGATTGTTATATTCATTCTTGATCCTTTAGGCGCTGCATTTTTGTTTTAACATTTTTTTAGAAGCTGCATACTTACCTTACTTGTTAGCTGCCTAAGTATTGCAGTTATCTGATTTTTGAAGCTAATCAGGGTCGGACTTGGTCAGTACTTGGATGGGAGACCACCTTACCTTAAATACTACTTAAATACTGATCTCCTGTTTCTGTCCAGAAGTCAAAACATACCGGTGGGTTAAATTGGCTTCCTCCAGAACTGGCCCTCCCATGTGATTGTGACAGGAACATTAGAGTGTAAGCTCTTTTTGTGTTATAGACTGATGTGAATGGTTCAAGGTTCTCTGCAAAATGTTGCATATAAAAAAAGCATAACATTAGTATAAAATACTAAGTATTGCACATTATATCAAATAGAAAGATAGATCGATTAGTCAATGATTTCATGAAACAACCAATCTTTCTTTTTAATTTAGGAAACAACTGCAAATAACTGGAGACACTGTTGGAAATGCCTTGCACATACTTTTGAATAATCTAACTAAAGTGGCCTTATAACCCAAGACATCAATCTTGATCAAAATACTGAGCTTTAAGAACAAGTGTGGTGGTCATGAATGGTCTCTGAGCATATACTGTATCTAATGCTTTTCTAATAAACTATAATATTATATTCTACAAATGCAAAGTCATCTGATCCGAGTCTGGTATGTTTATGATGGAGGCTGAAGATGTAAAATGTATACGCAAGTCCAGGACAATTTGTGTCTATGTGCCTAAGGAAGAACTGCAAGCACAAGCTAGCTGTGTTGACATGGCATGATGCACCTTTTGGTCCCTTACGAGCTGGAAGGTTCCAGGTAGTCCAGGACTGCACTAGCGCAGTCATTCTCAAACTGCGGCCCAGGCACCATTGATGGTCTACAGGTGTTAAGTGGTCCTTAGTTATTTATTCTAATCTCCTAAAGGTAGCGTCATATTTGGTGATTAATTGGATGGCTATGAGGCGAATCACAGCAGTCACTGTTGAAGCTTTACCAGAACTAAACATAGCTAACTTTAGGGGAACTCAGCATGGCCAATATCCACCACACCAGTGGGTGATACTACAGCAATGCAACAATAAAATGTCAACCAGTGAGGTATACTTTTCCCACTAAACCCTCTGTAGTTTCACTTACAAATAGGATAAACAGAGCAGGACCTAGTAAAGAGCCTTGTGGTCCACCGCTAGTCACTGCTCCTTGTTCCCAATGAACCCCATTTAAAACGAGGCTCTAATATGTATCCTTTAGCCAATTGCGTATCCACCGAACCACTCAGGTGTTACCGTATATACTCGAATATAAGTCATTCCGAGTATAAGTCGAGGCCCTAATTTACCACAAAAAAATGGGAAAAACGTATTGACCCGAGTATAAGACGAGGGTGAGAAATGCACAGCTACTGTAAGTGGAAAAGAGGGTCAACAATGCCCATTTGCAGCCTCACTGTGCCAATTTGCAGCCATAGGTCCCCCGAACTTCAAACTCGGTAGTTAAGGGTTCCTAGATGCCCCCTAGCTGCAGCCAAAATTTGGGGTCTCTGAACCCAAAGTGTCCCGAAATGACATTGCTGCAGATGGACACAGTTGACCGACTTTGGGGCCCCGTATCTCGGGGCCACTTAGTGGTAAGAACCCCAAATTTGGTATGAAAACCCAGAGGAACTAGCATCATAAAATATCCAAAGCTGGGATATCTAGCACCAAGTGGCCCTGAGATACAGGGCCCCAAAAATCGGTTCAGAAAATGTCAAGCACTTTTCTGCAGCAGAGAATTACATTTTCCGAACCTATTTTGGGGCCCTGTATCTCGGGGCCACTTGATACTAGGAACCCCAGCTTTGGATATATTGTGGGACCAGTTCCACTGGGTTCGCATACCAAATTTGGGGTTTCTAGCACCAAGTGGCCCTGAGATACAGGGCCCCAAATCGGTTCGGAAAATGAAATTTTTTGCTGCAGAAAAGTGCTTGACTCGAGTATAAGTGGAGGGGGGCACTTTCAGCACAAAAAAATGTGCTGAAAAACTCGACTTATACTCGAGTATATACGGTAAGTCCTAGCTTGCACAATTTTGTTATGAGTTCATTGTGTGGAACCGTATCAAATGCTTTCCTGAAACCAAGATAGGCTATGTCCACAGCACCACCCTGTCCAAAACATTTGTGCTATAGTCAAAGGCAGATTAGTCTTTTAAGATCTGCCCTCAGTAAAGCCATGCTGCTTTGGGTCCAGAAAGTTATGTATTTTTAAATTATCGTTAATGCTTCTTTTAGGCTTTATTCCACTAATTTTACCTCTACAGATGTTAAACTTGAACTTCCTCTGTTAGAAAAGATGTATTTAAAAATATCATTTATGGATTCAACAACTCTTAGAACCATAAGGTCTCATTTGCTTTATTAGGCTTACACTTTAACTACTTGCCGATTGTGTTATAGCCGAAGGACGGTTACAGCACTGTTGTCATGTTCTAGGAGGTCGTCTATTGTCGTCCTCCCAGAATCCCACCCCCTTTGTGAGCCCTTGGGACCCTGATTATCAGTGCAGCCCCATCAGTGCAAATCAGTGCCCATCAGTGCTGCCTTATCAGTGAAGCCTTATCTGGGCCTCTTAATCAGTGCTCATCACTGCAGCTTATCAGTACCCATCAGTGCTGTCTCATCCGTGCCCATCAATGCCCATAAGTGGTACCCCATTAAGCAGCCTCATTAGGGCAGCCTCATCAGTGCCCATCAGTGCTGTCTCAGCAGTACCCATCAGTTCAGCCTCATCAGTGCCCAGATTGAAAATTGGCATGGTCAGGAAGGGGGGGGGGGGGGGAGTTCCCAGTAGGCATGTGGTTAAACAAGTCAGTTCATCTGCTACCTCTGTCTCTAAAAACTCTGAAAATGAACCTTCATGGTTGGATATATGATCCTCCAACTTGTTTTTGTTAGTCATTTATTTCTGAGAAAACTGTACAACTACAGTAAGTAGAACTAAAGGCTCCTGTATGACAGTCTACACAAGCCCCTGATCCAGTTACAGGGGTTGATTTTCTAAAGGCAAATAGACTGTGCACTTTGTAAGTGCAGTTGCACACTGCAAGGGCATTTTCTCCAGAGCTTAGTAATTGAGGGGTTACACTGCTGACCTCCACCATCCAATCATGTGCAAGAAAAATAAATGCTGTTTTTTTTAAAATAATTTTCTTTGCACATGATTGGGTAGGCTTTACAAAGTGAAGCTTCACCCCATTTACTAAGCTCCGGAGCAACTGCACTTGCAAAGTGCACAGTCTATTTGCCTTTATTAAATCAACCATACTATGTGATGTACAAGCTTCATAAACAAAAAACTCCTTTACCTTCCCTGACCGAGCCAAATCTTCCTTCATTTGCGTCTCACACATTCCCCTCCCAGTCACCCAGTCACTGCAGCTTGCAGTGGGAGGGTTTTATCAGCAGGCAAAGCTGCCTATCCAGAAAGCAGTAGGGAGAGATAGGTGTGGCCAAGTGTTGACAATCTACAGGCTGCAACATCCTAGAGAAAGCCTACATGAGAGGGGCAACTCTGCTCTGAATTCAGGAACAGTGCAGCATTGTTGGCACCCCATCACAGAAAGCTACATTAGATGGACTTCATTGGCAGGATTAATGGGTATTTTAGGGACTTTGCAGGGGGACTGTAAAGCTAAAGAGACAGGTGAACTTAGTATTTAAAAAATGTAATGATAATTTAATTTCTAACTAAAATGGTTTGTTACATCCAGGTCTTCCTCAAGTATTGAACCCGGGTTTCATTTTTGTGATCCCATAGATCCCTACCAGCTTTTATCGCTTGCTCCTAGCACTTTGCTGAGACAAGCTTCTGCAAGGAGAATACAGGGTAGGGTAGAGAGGTGTGGGTCAGCTTCCCAGCCTTCTGCCTTCTTCTTGCTGATGCTTGTCTCAGGAAAGTGCTTGGAGCTGGAGAAAAGCAGCAGCTATCAATGCAGCCATCTCCTTGCTAGCTGCGTTGTCGCATGGCTGTGGAGGGAGGGAAGGCACCCCATCCGACTTTGTAGCTAGCCTTCCACAATACATAGGAAGATGGCACAAAGTACTGCATGTAAACTGTAATAAAAGAAGAAATTAGACTTCTTTTTAATTTTTTTTTCAAATTAATGTTAGTTTTAAGCTATCCTTGACTAGGGTTGGCACCCATCTGGGATTTACCCGGACAGTCCAGGTTTTGAATTATGTGTCCGGGTTTCAGACCACCTGAAACCTGGACACATTATTCAGACTGAATGTGGCTCCCCAACTAACCGAGTACCACAACTGCCGAGTGCAAAGGCATGTGAATGGGTCTAAGTTGAGGGTCTGTGGCACTCTCTCTTACACTGCCCAGAACCAACATAACTCCCCCCCCCCCACATATGGATGGGAGAGAAGAGAGGGCTTGATCTGCCCCACTTTCTCCCGCCCCTACACCTCTGTGTCACAGACAGTGGATGGTGAGCTCAATCACCTGAGGATGGAGACTCAGGCATTGGCACTTTCATCCACAATGTATCAACCAGCTGCTGAGCTTTAAATTTTCTGCCCACACATACCATTTCTGAAGCACCTTGGGGTGTGAGTGGGAAATTTGAAGCCCAGCAGCTGGAAAATACAATGTGGATAAAAGGTGCCAATGCCTGAGCCTCCATCCTTGGGTGAGTGAGCTTACCATCTACTGCCTGTGACTTAAGTCTCCTCCCTCCCTCCCTTCTCTCTCTTGCCACCTAGCTAGTGAGTACACTAAGGTAAGGGGTGCTCTGCAGACTTTGATGTGAGAGGGCCTTTGGGAACCCTGATTTAAGAGGGAATGCTGGGAACTCTGATGTAAGTGGAGGCTTTGGTGTGCAAAAACCCCCTTACATCAGAGTGCCCCTTTACACAGCGTTCCCCTTTAAAAAAAAAAAAGCCATGCGCTGCTAAAGTGTTTGAGTTTGGCTGGAAGATAAGGTGGAAATACTATACTTGGCATGAATGGCATCTCCACCTTCACTCTTTCCTATTCTCTCATTCCTGTAAACAAAAACATGGCAGCCACCCAAATTAATAACTAACCTTTGCAACAAGGTGCACATGGAAGGGCAATGCACATCACAAACAGACCATTTTTTGTTTTTTTTTGTGATCTGTCATTCCTGTACCAGTTTCCTCAGTGCTAGCAACAACTAGCAGAGACACCGTGTAATGGACCACCATAGATGTCCAAAAACACAAAAGATAGGCAGCACACATCCCAGATAGGGACTTCTGTTGTATAGAAAAGATAAGAAAAATGACAGAGCGCCTTGTCCTCGTGAAGAATGTAATAGTTTATTCTAGACCAGCCTTTGTCAAACTTTTCAACACAGCGGACCCTTGAAATAACTTTCCAGTCTTCAGGAACCCCCGTCAAAAAGTACTATACCTACAACCCGTGACACATTAGTGTGGTGGTCAGTGGGAAGAATGCTCCTTACACTTGTGGTCATTGGAAAGAATTTCCCCTCCTTACAGATCGTTAAAAAGATCAATGGTGTCAGTGGGAACTTATCTGAGAGGCAGAAATTGTTCATTGCCCATGGAACCCCTAGCAACCTCTGGAGGAACCCTACAGTTCCATTTAACCCTGGTTGAGAAACCCTGTTCTAGACTAAAGTTTCTAACAAACTATGATTCTCGAGGACAAGGCGCTCTGTCTTTTTCCTTATCTCAGTCATTCCTGTATAGTATCTACCCTAGTATAGTTTAATTTACTGTATGTTCTCTGCTCCATCCCAGCCACTCTATATGTGCAAGCTCAACTAAAGGGGGTGGGGGTGCACTTTGCCATTTTAGCCTTAAAGGCCAGAGGACTTTGTTCTGGCACTGTGTTGGTTGGTTTGTCATTTAAATGAATGGCAGCGTAATGCACCACAAACACAGCGGTTCACATGTGCCAAAGTTTTGTGGTAAGGCACAGTAAAACACCTATATTACCTGATGAATGGGCTCCAAAAGAGTCAATAGCCAACCACCTATATGTTTGTCTTTCCTATTTTTAAGATTCACTGTAATGCCCCGTACACACGGTCGGACATTGATCGGACATTCCGACAACAAAAATCCTAGAATTTTTTCCGACGGATGTTGGCTCAAACTTGTCTTGCATACACACGGTCGCACAAAGTTGTCGGAAAATCCGATCATTCTGAACGCTGTGACGTAAAACACGTACGTCGGGACTATAAACGGGGCAGTAGCCAATAGCTTTCATCTCTTTATTTATTCTGAGCATGCGTGGCACTTTGTGCGTCGGATATGTGTACACACGGTCGGAAATTCCGACAACGGATTTTGTTGTCGGAAAATTTTATAGCCTGCTCCCAAACTTTGTGTGTCGGAAAATCCGATGGAAAATGTGTGATGGAACCCACACACGGTCGGAATTTCCGACAACAAGGTCCTATCACACATTTTCCGTCGGAAAATCCGACCGTGTCTACAGGGCATAAGAGTGAACGCTAGAATTCTGATTTGTTGCTGAGACATTCCTTTTATTTTGTGTTTTATACTTGCAGCCTCTGGATACATTTACATTTTTAATGTATACATGTATACACTGCTCAGATGACTTTTTAACCTTTAAGCTTTTTTTTTTTCAAATTGATTGTATTAAAGGAATAGAAACATAATATATACAATGAATATATGTGTGCCTCTATTTATTATGTATTTAATGAAATTATTCATGTGAAACAAAAAGCAAAAATACAATAAATATATATATTCTCTTATTTTTGTATCATTACAGTTGAGTAGTTGTGCCTTTTCATTCACTATGTGGACAAAAGTACCTTGTATTTGGACACTAGAGATGAGTAAACCTGGTTGGGTTTGGTTTTAGCTAGGAGACCGTGTCAAGTACATGAACCCCAAAGTTAGCAGCAAACCTCATTGGAGTTGATAGGAGCTGAACCCTACTGTCCATTTGCAAGACTAGTTTGCAAGCTATTGTAAAGAAAGGTGTATTGAGAAGCTGGGCACTATCATGGGTACAAATGCAAAAAAATTGTTTAGAAAAATACCATACAGTGGGGAGAGGGTCTTTCATGCAGTCTAAAGGGCAACATTATTAATTCAACATTCCCGTATATAATATGCTTGAGGGATGCCTGAAAGCTGCCAGTGGTATTGTGCAACAGTATCATGTGATCTTTTAAAGGTGACAGTATATATATTTTTAAAATGTGAAAAAACATGGCATGGGTTCCACTTAAAACTCCACTTAGACCCTTTTCCAGACATGCAGCCAGGGTGGCCAAAAAGGAAGGGCAGGCAACATGCATTTCCCTTCCCACCCAATCTTCCTGTACCAGACAAGGCCACATGGTGGAAAAGCATATCCCGCCTGTAGGGGACAAACGACAACGTTGATGGTCAAGAGCCTCTTCCCAACATCCGATTCCCCAATATGCCAGATTTGTGCACTGGGTCTACAAACAGCCTGGGTTGAGCTTGAATCCATAATTGACCTGAACCCAAATCTCATCCCTAGTGGACACTCCAAATGAGTTCAGGTGTTTCCAGTGAAGGGTAATGTTAATTATTATTATATTATTATACAGGATTTATATAGTGCCAACAGTTTTCTCATCGCTTTACGATATAAAGGGAGACAATACAGCAACAATACAATTCAATAAAAGAGGGTTAGGAGGGCCCTGCTCCTGTTAGCTTACAATCTAATAGGGAGAGCCTGGTAAAATAAAAGGTAGTAACTGTGAGGGATGAACTGATGGGAGAAGTAGTAGATTCAGTTGTTAGCCGAAGGCAGCATAGTCCTCCCTGAATAGATGAGTTTTCAGGGATCGCCTAAAAGTGGACAAAGTAGGAGATATCTGGACAGATTGGGGTAGGGAGTTCCAGAGGATGGGGGAGGCTCCGGAGAAGTCCTGGAGACAAGCTTGGGAAGAGGAGACAAGGGAGCTTGGGAGGAATGGAGAGGATGGGCTGGGTGATATTTGCAGACATGATTGGTGATGTAGCTCAGGGCAGAGTTGTAAATGGCTTTGTATATTATTGTTAGTGATTTGAATTGTATACGTTGGGCAATGGGAAGCCAATGGAGGGATTAGCAGAGAGGGGTGACGGACATTGAATGGTTAGTAAGGTGGATGAGTCTGGCAGCAGCATTCATGATAGACTGAAGAGAGGATAGCCTGCAGATAGGTAGGCCAATGGGGAGTGAGTTACAAATTTTAAGGTTGAGAGATAACAAGGGAGTAGGGATGAGCTTCGAGTTCGAGTCGAACTCATGTTCTACTCGAACATTGGCTGTTCGCAAGTTCGCCGAACAGCGAACAATTTGGGGTGTTCGCGGCAAATTCGAATGCCGCGGAACACCCTTTAAAAGTCTATGGGAGAAATCAAAAGTGCAAATTTTAAAGGCTTATATGCAAGTTATTGTCATAAAAAGTGTTTGGGGACCTGGGTCCTGCCCCAGGGGACATGGATCAATGCAAAAAAAAGTTTTAAAAACGGCCGTTTTTTCAGGAGCAGTGATTTTAATAATGCTTAAAGTCAAACAATAAAAGTGTAATATCCCTTTAAATTTCGTACCTGGGGGGTGTCTATAGTATGCCTGTAAAGGGGTGCATGTTTCCTGTGTTTAGAACAGTCTGACAGCAAAATGACATTTTGAAGAAAAAAACACATTTAAAACTACCCGCGGCTATTGCATTGCCGACAATACACATAGAAGTTCATTGATAAAAACGGCATGGGAATTCCCCACAGGGAAACCCCGAACCAAAATTTAAAAAAAAAATTATGTGGGAGTCCCCCTAAATTCCATACAAGGCCCTTCAGGTCTGGTATGGATATTAAGGGGAACCCCAGCCAAAATTTAAAAAAAAAAAAGACGTGGGGTTCCCCCTAAATTCCATACCAGACCCTTCAGGTCTGGTATGGATTTTAAGGGGAACCCCGCGCCAAAAAAAAAAAAAAAAAACGGCCTGGGGTCCCCCCAAAAATCCATACCAGACCCTTATCCGAGCACGCAACCTGGCAGGCCGCAGGAAAAGAGGGGGGGACGAGAGTGCGGCCCCCCCCCTCCTGAACTGTACCAGGCCACATGCCCTCAACATTGGGAGGGTGCTTTGGGGTAGCCCCCCAAAACACCTTGTCCCCATGTTGATGAAGACAAGGGCCTCATCCCCACAACCCTGGCCGGTGGTTGTGGGGGTCTGCGGGCGGGGGGCTTATCGGAATCTGGAAGCCCCCTTTAACAAGGGGACCCCCAGATCCCGGCCCCCCCTGTGTGAAATGGTAAGGGGGTACTTACCCCTATCATTTCACTAAAAAACTGTCAAAAATGTTAAAAATGACAAGAGACAGTTTTTGACAATTCCTTTATTTAAATGCTTCTTCTTTCTTCCTTCATCTTCTTCTGGTTCTTCTGGCTCTTCTGGTTCTTCCTCCGGCGTTCTCGTCCAGCATCTCCTCCGCGGCGTCTTCTATCTTCTTCTCCTCGGGCCGCTCCGCACCCATGGCATTGGGGGGGAGGCTCCCGCTCTTCTCTTCATCTTCTTCATCATCTTCTTCATCTTCTTCTTCTTCTTCATCTCTTCTTCCTTCTTCATTTCTTCTTCGGGCCGCTCCGCATCCATGCATGGAGGGAGGCTCCCGCTGTGTGACGGCGTCTCCTCATCTGACGGTTCTTAAATAACGGGGGGCGGGGCCACCCGGTGACCCCGCCCCCCTCTGACGCACGGTGACTTGACGGGACTTCCCTGTGACGTCACGGGGAATGCCACAGGGAAGTCCCGTCATGTCCCGTGCGTCAGAGGGGGGCGGGGTCACCGGGTGGCCCCGCCCCCCGTTATTTAAGAACCGTCAGACGAAGAGACGCCGTCACACAGTGGGAGCCTCCCTCCATGCATGGATGCGGAGCGGCCCGAAGAAGAAATGAAGAAGGAAGAAGAGATGAAGAAGAAGATGAAGAAGATGATGAAGAAGATGAAGAGAAGAGCGGGAGCCTCCCCCCCAATGCCATGGGTGCGGAGCGGCCCGAGGAGAAGAAGATAGAAGACGCCGCGGAGGAGATGCTGGACGAGAACGCCGGAGGAAGAACCAGAAGAGCCAGAAGAACCAGAAGAAGATGAAGGAAGAAAGAAGAAGCATTTAAATAAAGGAATTGTCAAAAACTGTCTCTTGTCATTTTTAACATTTTTGACAGTTTTTTAGTGAAATGGTAGGGGTAAGTACCCCCTTACCATTTCACACAGGGGGGGGGCGGGATCTGGGGGTCCCCTTGTTAAAGGGGGCTTCCAGATTCCGATAAGCCCCCCGCCCGCAGACCCCCACAACCACCGGCCAGGGTTGTGGGGATGAGGCCCTTGTCTTCATCAACATGGGGACAAGGTGTTTTGGGGGGCTACCCCAAAGCACCCTCCCAATGTTGAGGGCATGTGGCCTGGTACGGTTCAGGAGGGGGGGGGGGCCGCACTCTCGTCCCCCCCTCTTTTCCTGCGGCCTGCCAGGTTGCGTGCTCGGATAAGGGTCTGGTATGGATTTTTGGGGGGACCCCACGCCGTTTTTTTGGGTTTTTTTGGCGCGGGGTTCCCCTAAAATCCATACCAGACCTGAAGGGCCTTGTATGGAATTTAGGGGGACTCCCACATAATTTTTTTTTTTAATTTTGGTTCGGGGTTTCCCTGTGGGGAATTCCCATGCCGTTTTTATCAATGAACTTCTATGTGTATTGTCGGCAATGCAATAGCCGCGGGTAGTTTTAAATGTGTTTTTTCCTTCAAAATGTCATTTTGCTGTCAGACTGTTCTAAACACGGGAAACATGCGCCCCTTTACAGGCATACTATACACACCCCCCAGGTACGAAATTTAAAGGGATATTACACTTTTATTGTTTGACTTTAAGCATTATTAAAATCACTGCTCCTGAAAAAACGGCCGTTTTTAAAACTTTTTTTTGCATTGATCCATGTCCCCTGGGGCAGGACCCAGGTCCCCAAACACTTTTAATGACAATAACTTGCATATAAGCCTTTAAAATTAGCACTTTTGATTATTCATGTTCGTGTCCCATAGACTTTAACGGTGTTCGCGTGTTCGAACGAACTTTTTTCCTGTTCGCATGTTCTGGTGCGAACCGAACAGGGGGGTGTTCGGCTCATCCCTACAAGGGAGTGAGTAAGTTGCTTAGTGGTTTTAATGTTTAAAAAGGGGCATATTTTAGAGATGTTATGGAGGTGAAATCTGCAATGCTAAAGACATTTATTGGCAATTGTGCTCTTCCAACTTTGTGGTAACAGTTTGTGGAAGAACCCTTTTCTGCTCCAGCATGATTGTGCCTGTGTGTACAAAGCCAGCTCCATAAAGACATGGTTTGATGGATTTGGAGTGGAGAAACTTGACTGATCCTAACCCCACCAAACACCTTTGGGGTGAATTGGAATTCCGATTGTGAGCCAGGTCTTCTTATCCAACAAAAATACCTGATCACACCAAGGTTCTTTTAGCTGAATTAACTCAAACCCCCCCCCCCCCCCCGACTCACTCCAAAAAAGCCTTCCCAGAAGAGTGGGGATTTAATATAGCCACAAAAGGTGAGACAACCTCACATTAATGTGCATAGTTTTGGAATGAGATGTTCAACAAACTCATACAGATGTGATGGTAGGGTTTCCACTTTTGCTCATGTACAGACCTCAGACTGGGTTGGCTGTATTACCCCAGGTTCCCTTCCCTGTAAGGCACATAGCAGCCAGGTACACAGCAGTTCACAGTCACTAAAGTCAGAAAACAGGCAGCGCGTGCCTTTTTGTGTTTTATTTGTTGGTATAACTTGGGAAAGGTGTTGGTGAGCCTCAGGATGTTCAAAAATAACTGAAATGTAATAGAGGACACCTCTGACTATTCTGTCTCTTCAGGGTGCACCTACCCTCTTGTATCTTGTCTCTGGTGAACTACAAGTCAGGTGACCCCTTTGTCTATGCGAAGGTATATCCTGAGTCAGCATCCAGAGTGAGCTCTCCGAAAGGTGACAAGGACAGTCTCTAGGATCCTTAAGGCTTGTACTCCCTGCCCCCTGGGTACTTTAATGCTCTCTTGTACTACCAGCCAGCCTCTGTACTGAATGCCTCCAAGTCTGTGGACTTCCTGCACTGTTTGTAAGGACTCGACGTGGGTCCCTGAGCTCTAGCTGGAGCTGGAACCCAGATGGATTTCTTCTGCAGCTAGCAGTCCAGAGTGCCTCAGCCCCAAAGCTGGGTATTTTCCCATATTAATAAAGTTGCTGTTCCAGGCTCCAGACTATTTATGCACACCTCAACTCCCTGCAGGTCACCCTTCCCAACCAGGAATTGGCTGAGGCCGCATGAATAATCAGCCCAGGGTTTGCTTCCCTCACACACTATATTCCAGAACTTACAGGAATTCAGCGGGAAATAGTTGAACCTGCACCAGCAGACCCTAGAACAGCCAAAAGCAAGTAAACACTGCTCCTGTTTTACAGGGGAACCGGAATCTAAATTTGCCTCAACTATAACAACCTAGCTAGGAGGGTGCTACAGTCATAATGTTGTTTGATACATCTGATGCATTTCTTATTCACCTAAATAAAACATACCTTGTAAGGTCTGTATTTTGCAATTATGTGTTAAAAAAAATAAGAAGTGTGCTGTCTAAAAAACAAGTGTCAAAGCTTATATACTGTATCTTCACTAAATTAGTAAAAACTATAATCCAAAAGTGAATGTATAAATACACAGTGCTATTGATTGCATGCCATTAAAACCATTCAGGCACGCAATGTAAAATTCTTAATGAATAAAACATTAAAATATGAAAAAAACAAACAAAAAAAAACTGGTGCATTAAGTCCACTATCAGTGGAACCGAAACTTTAACAGAAAATCCATATAAGCACAAAAGTCCATCAGTGTATAAAGTGCCGTGCTCAATAAAAGTGTCCATCCATCTCCTTAAAGTAAATGGTGTCTTCATGCAAAAGACAGAAAACTATGGTGCAAATGCTTCACCGCTGGGTTATGGAATAAAGTGGCTGCTTACCAGACCCATAGATCCTCACAGGATTATAATGCACATGTGAAGTGTCTCATCAGGGAGGAATCAGATGTTTGTAGATCGCTCACTGGGACCTGAAATTACCACCGACTCTCCGCTCACAGACGATAAGAGTAATGGAGGTAGGAAAAACTCATAGTGCATTATCCTAAAAACCGCTTTGTTTAATAAAAAAAAGGGGCACTTACAGGAAAACACTTGAGTAAAAGCCAACAATGATCTAATCGGCATGGCCGCCTGCAGCACGGTCCATGCACCTCAACATCACATCACTAGCTCCTGTCCGATGCGTTCCCCCTTAGAAGGTGTCAACTGGGATTGGAGGCTAGTGCGCAACATTACACAAATTGCATTTAAAGAGGAAGAACTGGAAGCAGTCATGGCTTACATAAGAGCCCCCAGTGAAGGAAAAAAAGCTGACTTACGCTTATTAATTATTGGATGAAGAAGATTGTTGGAAGGCAACATGATTTAATATCATATTTATGGACTTTTACTGCCTGGTTGATACAGCCATTTGGCCTAAGGGCTATGTAACTGAAGAATGCATATCAGAGCCTTCATCTGGAAGAAAGAAGGAGTCACGCATGCCCCCTGGTGGTGGAGTATGGGATAGGAGAACTTTTCTTCAAACCACCTGGTAAAATTAAGATTAAAGTGCCTCATTACCATGGCTGCAAATAAAACTTCAGAGACCAGCTGCTTTTGGAATGTTGACCTGAGTCAAAGCATTGGTTCATAGACTAATGGTGCCCCTAGTGGAGACTACAGCATGCTTCCTGGAAGATGGCCAAGAGAAGAATATACTTCCTGGTGATTAAGAAGGACAACCACTTATAGATTCTTATTGGATACAGATGTAGACCGGCGAGCTGTGGGTGGTTGTGTGGGTGGTGTCTGAGTGAGCCTAAGGGCTCTTTCATACGGGACGGATCCATGATGATCCGCCCTGTGAACATCCGCTTGCTCAGTGGGGATCTCTCCGCTGATCCCCACTGTGCAACGACGGACCTGTTAGAGTGCCGCTCTCCCCTATGGGGGATCGGATGATGACGGACCGTAGAGTCCATCATCACCCGATCCGATAACGGATGGAAAAGTAGGTTTTACCTCCGTTACACTTTTTCAGATCGGAGCGGGTCGGATGTCAGCGGACATGTCACCGCTGACATCCGACGCTCCATAGAGATCTATGGAGGGTCCGTTCAGGTCCGCCTGTCAGTTTTCGTTCGTGTGAAAGGGGCCTTAAAAGTATTGATCAGCTAAAGTTCTTCCTCTTTGCTTTTGGCTCTTGCCCCATTGAGCACAGCTAAAAGCTACCGAATACAGAGGACACACTTACGTAGCGTATCATTTATGTTCTTTTGTTTTGTATGTTAATATATTTTTTTCGTGTTTTAATAGGATTTCTACTTTCTTGGGAAATAAATGAGAGCCTTGCTTATTGAAGCAGTGTGTTTATTTTTATATCTAGCCTTTTTATTGTACCATCACCATTAACTTTATCAGAACTTTGATAGAATAACTAACTATAGGAAAAGATAAGTTAATACATATTTATAATAAATAGGGGAATCCAAAAACCACCCCTTATTTTTTTCAAAGATTAAAAAACTTGAATCATACATCTCTGATAAACCAGAGGGATAGGTGTATGAAATGTTGTAAAACAACTACACAGAGAGTAATACAAAATGATAAAATCTTCAAATAACGTTCAATAAACTGATTATGTCCATAAGAAATATTAATTACTGATGAAAATGAGCAAGCAAATGAGTTATTAGCTCCTCTCCTCCTTTACCTTCTAAGGATAAAAAGAAAGCATAAGAAGCAGGGAAAAATCTTGCATGAATGGATACACATAGAGCAAGTAAAAATTTGATTCTGCTGCAATTCAATAAAAATATTCTTGTGATAATTATGAAGCAGCAATCTTATAAAAAATAGTGTGAAAAACAAAAATGAAAAAAAAAAATTTAAAAAATATAAATAAAAACAAATAAATAAATACAAATAAAAATGTAAAATAAAAAAATAACAATAAAAAAAATTGAAATTGTAAATAAAAAGTGGAAAATAAAAAATAAATTTCATCAATAACAGTTCCTTGCAAAGCCATTAACCACTTCCTGAATCAACCTGATACATCATATATAAAAGCAAAAAAAAAATATCCTTAAAGACAAGAAAAATAAACCTATAAAACATTTATATAAACATGTTTTGAAATACGGGACCAAAAATAGATTCATCAGCTACAACGTTTTAATTGGGACATAGATATTTGTATTACACTACCTTGTAACTACACCTTATAAAATTGGTAGAGCTATAATAGGGGCAACCTACAACAAAGTAAATTTTACCATTGGTATTACTATAATCACAGCAAGGTTACCCTAACCCATTAACCCCATAATTCGCAATGCAACCGGAGAAACACACAATCCAAACTAAATTAATAAATGCTTCTAAAATTTCCTCTGTGAAATATATACCACAGATGGTAGTGGACAAATTAAACATTTCTGATAGGCCCTTTCTAAGGTGTAAACGAGACTCATGATATCTGAGACTCAATGTTCCCACAAAATGTATATGTTCTAATTCAATTGTTGTTAATGAATGAGTTAATGTCCCAATCCATGTTGAGCCCCCATGGGCGATAACATTTGAAGTTAAAGATCCACTGTGTTTCACGCCTAGAAATGCTTCTTCTTAACCACTTGCCGACCGCCTCACGCCTATATACGTGAGCAGAGCGGCACGGGCAGGCAAAATCACGTACCTGAAACGTGATTGCCTTCCCGCGGGTGGGGGGTCCGATCGGACCCCCCCCCGGTGCCAGCTGCGGTCGGCATTTGGTTGGAAGCGATGGGAGACGAGGGGGAGGCCATCCGATCGTGGCCCCCCCCTCGCGATCGCTCCCAGCCAATGAGAAACATCCCCTGCCTCTGTATTGTACACAGAGGCAGAGGATGTGATGTCATCTCTCCTCGGCTCGGGAGTTTCCGTTCCAGCGCCGAGGGGAGATGACATGTAAGTGCACCAACACACACACAGTAGAACATGCCAGGCATACCTTACACCCCCGATCCCCCCCCGATCGCCCCCCCGATCCCCCCCCAATCACCCCCCCCCCCTGTCACAAACTGACACCAAGCAGGTTTTTTTTTTTTTTTTTTTCCTGATTACTGCATAGTGTCAGTTTGTGACAGTTAGCAGTGTTAGGGTAGTGACTGTTACCCCCCTGTAGGTCTAGGGTACCCCCCTTACCCCCCTAATAAAGTTTTAACCCCTTGATCACCCCCTGTCACCAGTGTCGCTAAGCGATCATTTTTCTGATCGCTGTATTAGTGTCGCTGGTGACGCTAGTTAGGGACGTAAATATTTAGGTTCGCCGTCAGCGTTTTATAGCGACAGGGACCCCCATATACTACCTAATAAATGTTTTAACCCCTTGATTGCCCCCTAGTTAACCCTTTCACCACTGATCACCATATAACCGTTACGGGTGACGCTGGTTAGTTTGTTTATTTTTTATAGTGTCAGGGCACCCGCCGTTTATTACCAAATAAAAGTTTAGCCCCCTGTAGGTCTAGGGTACCCCCCTTACCCCCCCTAATAAAGTTTTAACCCCTTGATCACCCCCCGTCACCAGTGTCACTAAGCTATCATTTTTCTGATCGCTGTATTAGTGTCGCTGGTGACGCTAGTTAGGGACGTAAATATTTAGGTTCGCCGTCAATGTTTTATAGCGACAGGGACCCCCATATACTATCTAATAAATGTTTTAACCCCTTGATGGCCCCCTAGTTAACCCTTTCACCACTGATCACCGTATAACCGTTACGGGTGACGCTGGTTAGTTCCTTTATTTTTTATAGTGTCAGGGCACCCGCCGTTTAATACCGAAAAAAGGTTTAGCCCCCTGATCGCCCGGCGGTGATATGCGTCGCCCTAGGCAGCGTCAGATTAGCGCCAGTACCGCGAACACCCACGCACGCACCGTACACGCACCGTACACCTCCCTTAGTGGTATAGTATCTGAACGCATCAATATCTGATCCGATCAGATCTATACTAGCGTCCCCAGCAGTTTAGGGTTCCCAAAAACGCAGTGTTAGCGGGATCAGCCCAGATACCTGCTAGCACCTGCGTTTTGCCCCTCCGCCCGGCCCAGCCCAGTCCAGCCCACCCAAGTGCAGTATCGATCGATCACTGTCACTTTTTTTTGTAGCGTTTTGGTGAACTGGCAAGCACCAGCGGCCTAGTACACCCCGGTCGTAGTCAAACCAGCACTGCAGTAACACTTGGTGACGTGGCGAGTCCCATAAGTGCAGTTCAAGCTGGTGAGGTGGCAAGCACAAGTAGTGTCCCGCTGCCACCAAAAAGACAAACACAGGCCCGTCGTGCCCATAGTGCCCTTCCTGCTGCATTCGCCAATCCTAATTGGGAACCCACCGCTTCTGCAGCGCCCGTACTTCCCCCATTCACATCCCCAACCAAATGCAGTCGGCTGCATGAGAGGCATTTATATATCCTCCCAAGTACCCCTACCCAACGAACCCCCCCAAAAAAGATGTTGTGTCTGCAGCAAGCGCGGATATAGACGTGACACCCGCTATTATTGTCCCTCCTGTCCTGACAATCCTGGTCTTTGCATTGGTGAATGTTTTGAACGCTACCATTCACTAGTTGAGTATTAGCGTAGGGTACAGCATTGCACAGACTAGGCACACTTTCACAGGGTCTCCCAAGATGCCATCGCATTTTGAGAGACCCGAACCTGGAAGCGGTTACAGTTATAAAAGTTACAGTTACAAAAAAAAGTGTAAAAAAAAAAAAAAACACAAACAAAAATAAAAAAAAATAGTTGTCGTTTTATTGTTCTCTCTCTCTATTCTCTCTCTCTATTGTTCTGCTCTTTTTTACTGTATTCTATTCTGCAATGTTTTATTGTTATTATGTTTTATCATGTTTGCTTTTCAGGTATGCAATTTTTTATACTTTACCGTTTACTGTGCTTTATTGTTAACCATTTTTTTGTCTTCAGGTACGCCATTCACGACTTTGAGTGGTTATACCAGAATGATGCCTGCAGGTTTAGGTATCATCTTGGTATCATTCTTTTTAGCCAGCGGTCGGCTTTCATGTAAAAGCAATCCTAGCGGCTAATTAGCCTCTAGACTGCTTTTACAAGCAGTGGGAGGGAATGCCCCCCCCCCCCACCGTCTTCCGTGTTTTTCTCTGGCTCTCCTGTCTCAACAGGGAACCTGAGAATGCAGCTGGTGATTCAGCCAGCTGACCATAGAGCTGATCAGAGACCAGAGTGGCTCCAAACATCTCTATGGCCTAAGAAACCGGAAGCTACGAGCATTTTATGACTTAGATTTCGCCGGATGTAAATAGCGCCATTGGGAAATTGGGGGAGCATTTTATCACACCGATCTTGGTGTGGTCAGATGCTTTGAGGGCAGAGGAGAGATCTAGGGTCTAATAGACCCCAATTTTTTCAAAAAAGAGTACCTGTCACTACCTATTGCTATCATAGGGGATATTTACATTCCCTGAGATAACAATAAAAATGATTTAAAAAAAAAAATGAAAGGAACAGTTTAAAAATTAAGATAAAAAAGCAAAAAAATAATAAAGAAAAAATAAAAATAAATAAAAAGCACCCCTTTCCCCCCTGCTCTCGCGCTAAGGCGAACGCAAGCGGCGGTCTGGCGTCAAATGTAAACAGCAATTGCACCATGCATGTGAGGTGTCACCGCGAAGGTCAGATCGAGGGCAGTAATTTTAGCAGTAGACCTCCTCTGTAAATCTAAAGTGGTAACCTGTAAAGGCTTTTAAAGGCTTTTAAAAATGTATTAATTTTGTTGCCACTGCACGTTTGTGCGCAATTTTAAAGCATGTCATGTTTGGTATCCATGTACTCGGCCTAAGATCATCTTTTTTATTTCATCAAACATTTGGGCAATATAGTGTGTTTTAGTGCATTAAAATTTAAAAAAGTGTGTTTTTTCCCCAAAAAATGCGTTTGAAAATCGCTGCGCAAATACTGTGTGAAAAAAAAAAAATGAAACACCCACCATTTTAATCTGTAGGGCATTTGCTTTAAAATAATATATAATGTTTGGGGGTTCAAAGTAATTTTCTTGCAAAAAAAAATAATTTTTTCATGTAATCAAAAAGTGTCAGAAAGGGCTTTGTCTTCAAGTGGTTAGAAGAGTGGGTGATGTGTGACATAAGCTTCTAAATGTTGTGCATAAAATGCCAGGACAGTTCAAACCCCCCCCCAAATGACCCCATTTTGGAAAGTAGACACCCCAAGCTATTTGCTGAGAGGCATGTCGAGTCCATGGAATATTTTATATTGTGACACAAGTAGCGGGAAATAGACAAATTTTTTTTTTTTTTTTTTTTTTTTGCACAAAGTTGTCACTAAATGTTATATTGCTCAAACATGCCATGGGAATATGTGAAATTACACCCCAAAATAAATTCTGTTGCTTCTCCTGAGCACGGGGATACCACATGTGTGGGACTTTTTGGGAGCCTAGCCGCGCACGGGACCCTGAAAACCAAGCACCGCCAGCAGGCTTTCTAAGGCCGTAAATTTTTGATTTCACTCTTCACTGCCTATCACAGTTTCGGAGGCCATGGAATGCCCAGGTGGCACAAACCCCCCCCAAATTACCCCATTTCGGAAAGTAGACACCCCAAGCTATTTGCTGAGAGGTATAGTGAGTATTTTGCAGACCTCACTTTTTGTCACAAAGTTTTGAAAATTGAAAAAAGAAAAAAAAAATTTTTTTTTCTGGTCTTTCTTCATTTTCAAAAACAAATGAGAGCTGCAAAATACTCACCATGCCTCTCAGCAAATAGCTTGGGGTGTCTACTTTCCAAAATGGGGTCATTTGGGGGGGGGGTTTGTGCCATCTTGGCATTTTATGGCCTTCAAAACTGTGATAGGTAGTGAGGAGTAAAATCAAAAATGTATGCCCTTAGAAATCCTGAAGGTGGTGCTGGGTTTTCGGGGCCCCGTACGCGGCTAGGCTCCCAAAAAGTGCCACACATGTGGTATCCCCGTACTCAGGAGAAGCAGCTGAATGTATTTTGGGGTGCAATTCCACATATGCCCATGGCCTGTGTGAGCAATATATCATTTAGTGACAACTTTTTGTAATTTTTTTTTTTTTTTGTCATTATTCAATCACTTGGGACAAAAAAAAAAATATTCAATGGGTTCAACATGCCTCTCAGCAATTTCCTTGGGGTGTCTACTTTCCAAAATGGGGTCATTTGGGGGGTTTTGTACTGCCCTGCCATTTTAGCACCTCAAGAAATGACATAGGCAGTCATAAACTAAAAGCTGTGTAAATTCCAGAAAATGTACCCTAGTTTGTAGACGCTATAACTTTTGCGCAAACCAATAAATATACGCTTATTGACATTTTTTTTACCAAAGACATGTGGCCGAATACATTTTGGCCTAAATGTATGACTAAAATTTAGTTTATTGGATTTTTTTTATAACAAAAAGTAGAAAATATCATTTTTTTTCAAAATTTTCAGTCTTTTTCCGTTTATAGCGCAAAAAATAAAAACGGCAGAGGTGATCAAATACCATCAAAAGAAAGCTCTATTTGTGGGAAGAAAAGGACGCAAATTTCGTTTGGGTAGAGCATTGCATGACCGCGCAATTAGCAGTTAAAGCGACGCAGTGCCGAATTGTAAAAAGTGCTCTGGTCAGGAAGGGGGTAAATCCTTCCGGGGCTGAAGTGGTTAAATTACTTCCTCGCCAATGGGGGGTATATTTTTCTATCGCCATGACCTCCAGTGTAGAGGCATCTTTATGATGGCAACGTGAGAAATGCTTTGATAAACTATGTCCCACAAAGCCCTTTTTGATATTGGCCAAGTGTTCACCCACTCTAATCCCCAATGTAGGGGTGGTCCTCCCCACACACTGGAGACCACACTAACATCTAAGTAAATACACCACCCCCTTGGTATGGCAGGTAATGAAATCTTTAATTGTATACTCCCCGGAGGTCACACCTGAAGTAAAGGTAGAGGTTTTGATGGCTCTAGTCTAGATTTAAGGCATACCTTGCATTTTCTACAGGGGTAAAATCCCTTTAGATTGCCAAACATGATGGGTATATTAGGTCTTTCTAGTGGGTTTGGGGCCACTGTTTCCTATAATGTGCAAGCTCTTCTAAAGATCATCTTAGGATTTTCCCCTTCTAATTTAATCTGCGATAACTCATTTATACACTGCATAGTGTCTTTCAAGTAGGCCAGAGTTCCCAGGACCATAGGCTGCAGGAAAAAAATCTATATATTTACCTAGGTTTATCTAGATTCTTGTTAATCTTTGACAGGTAATATATTGTTGGTACTCTTAGAGCAAGCAGTGCAAAAAACTCTTTCTCCTTCTCATCAACAATGCCCTTTTTGTATCCTTTCTCAATTAGTCTTTCCAGCGGTCTTTTATATAAATTAGTGGGCGCCAATTATTATAATTGGCGCCCAAAAGAGTACAGTTCCATATTTCATCAGGGAATGGGAAAGAGAACTAAATAAGGACCTGTCAGACACACAAATTAAAAAAATGATTAAATCGACTTATTCAACATACATAAGTTCGTATGTGCAGGAAATGGCCTATAAATTCATGACAAGGTGGTATAGGACACCAGTAAGACTATCTCAGGTGTACCCAGCAGCAGATGCCCGGTGTTGGCATCTTTGTTAGTCCAGGAATTCCACCTCTGTATCATTCCCCATTATTTATTTATATTTTTTTATTTATATATATTTTTCCCATATGGAGTATAAGGTTATTGTCATAATGGTTCACACTGTTTAACACACCTTGATTTGTTTTAATGCAATACCGTTTTCTCGCCACAAGATGGCCTCTGGTCACTCCCAGATAATTCAGGAAGTAGGATACTGGTATTTACTCTTGTTTACATAGACTACAGCACTTCCTGTGCCTCTGACCACTTCCAGTCATGGCAAATCAATGGCGGTCAGATCGAGGGCAGTATTTTTAGCAGTAGACCTCCTCTGTAAATCTAAAGTGGTAACCTGTAAAGGCTTTTAAAGGCTTTTAAAAATGTATTAATTTTGTTGCCACTGCACGTTTGTGCGCAATTTTAAAGCATGTTATGTTTGGTATCCATGTACTCGGCTTAAGATCATCTTTTTTATTCCATCAAACATTTGGGCAATATAGTGTGTTTTAGTGCATTAAAATTTAAAAATGTGTGTTTTTTCCACAAAAAATGCGTTTGAAAAATCGCTGCGCAAATACCATGTGAAAAAAAAAAATGAAACACTCACCATTTTAATCTGTAGGGCATTTGCTTTAAAAAAATATATAATGTTTGGGTGTTCAAAGTAATTTTCTTGCAAAAAAAAATAATTTTTTCACGTAATCAAAAAGTGTCAGAAAGGGTTTTGCCTTCAAGTGGTTAGAAGAGTGGGTGATGTGTGACATAAGCTTCTAAATGTTGTGCATAAAATGCCAGGACAGTTCAAAACCCCCCCAAATGACCCCATTTTGGAAAGTAGACACCCCAAGCTATTTGCTGAGAGTCATGTCGAGTCCATGGAATATTTTATATTGTGACACAAGTTGCGGGAAAGAGACAAATTTTTTTTTTTTTTTTTTGCACAAAGTTGTCACTAAATGATATATTGCTCAAACATGCCATGGGGATATGTGAAATTACACCCCAAAATACATTCTGCTGCTTCTCCTGAGTACGGGGATACCACATGTGTGGGACTTTTTGGGAGCCTAGCTGCGCACGGGACCCCGAAAACCAAGCACCGCCTTCAGGCTTTCTAAGGGCGTAAATTTTTGATTTCACTCTTCACTGCCTATCACAGTTTCGGAGGCCATGGAATGCCCAGGTGGCACAAAACCCCCCAAAATGACCCCATTTTGGAAAGTAGACACCCCAAGCTATTTGCTGAGAGGTATAGTGAGTATTTTGCAGACCTCACTTTTTGTCACAAAGTTTTGAAAATTGAAAAAAGAAAAAAAATTTTTTTTTTCTGGTCTTTCTTCATTTTCAAAAACAAATGAGAGCTGCAAAATACTCACCATGCCTCTCAGCAAATAGCTTGGGGTGTCTACTTTCCAAAATGGGGTCATTTGGGGGGGGTTTTGTGCCATCTTGGCATTTTATGGCCTTCAAAACTGTGATAGGTAGTGAGGCGTGAAATCAAAAATTTATGCCCTTAGAAATCCTGAAGGCAGTGATTGGTTTTTGGGGCCCCGTACGCGGCTAGGCTCCCAAAAAGTCCCACACATGTGGTATCCCCGTACTCAGGAGAAGCAGCTGAATGTATTTTGGGGTGCAATTCCACATATGCCCATGGCCTGTGTGAGCAATATATCATTTAGTGACAACTTTTTGTAAATTTTTTTTTTTTTGTCATTATTCAATCACTTGGGACAAAAAAAAAAAATATTCAATGGGTTCAACATGCCTCTCAGCAATTTCCTTGAGGTGTCTACTTTCCAAAATGGGGTCATTTGGGGGGGTTTTGTACTGCCCTGCCATTTTAGCACCTCAAGAAATGACATAGGCAGTCATAAACTAAAAGCTGTGTAAATTACAGAAAATGTACCCTAGTTTGTAGACGCTATAACTTTTGCGCAAACCAATAAATATACGCTTATTGACATTTTTTTTACCAAAGACATGTGGCCGAATACATTTTGGCCTAAATGTATGACTAAAATTTAGTTTATTGGATTTTTTTTATAACAAAAAGTAGAAAATATCATTTTTTTTCAAAATTTTCGGTCTTTTTCCGTTTATAGCGCAAAAAATAAAAACGGCAGAGGTGATCAAATACCATCAAAAGAAAGCTCTATTTGTGGGAAGAAAAGGACGCAAATTTCATTTGGGTACAGCATTGCATGACCGCGCAATTAGCAGTTAAAGCGACACAGTGCCGAATTGTAAAAAGTGCTCTGGTCAGGAAGGGGGTAAAATCTTCTGGGGCTGAAGTGGTTAAAGAGGAAGATGAGAAGTATGGAGTGATGGAAGAGTTTTCAGAAGAACACAAGGATATGATGGAGCCACCTAATACCAGAAACCCCCCCAGAGAGATGTCCCTGTCCTCTGTATTCCCGGGATTCCACACAGGAAGGTCCTACCATCTCTCACCATCATGAGGTAGATGACTGACAATTATTGGCGGTTATGATTTATACACAAGTATGTTTGTTACAATGAATGTTTTATTATATCTTTCAGAGTGGAAACCTCGGGGGATGATAAGATTGTTGTTAAAGAAGAGTTTAAAGAGGAAGATGAGGAGTATGGAGTGATGGAAGAGTTTTTGTTTCAATAAAAAGGCCCACCAAAATCCTCAGCACCAGGCCCATGGTGCTCTTAATCTGCCCCTGAGCATACATGGACCTCACTGTCCTATCAGTAATGTGTGTTTAGTGGCACATGCACAGCTCATCCCCAACTGTCATTGATAGATGATGGAAACCTCTTCATTTTTCTCGGTCTCCTCCCCCTCTCTCTTCCCCACTCTCTCTCATCTTTTCCTCCTTCCCTCTTTCTCTTCTCTCTCTTTCTCCCTCTCAACCTCCTATTTTACCTGTTTTGCTCCCCCTCTCTCCTCCTCTCTCCTCCTTCTCTCTCTCCTCCTCTCTCTCTCTATACTTGTACCAATACTAGGGGTTATCACTGTGTGTGGAAACCTAGATTAACCCCCTAATGGTCAGAACATTTCTTCATTTTGGAGATGTGGGGGGTGGGGAGGTTTATGTAGACATGAAGGCCAAAGGGTAAGAAGCTCCCAGACCCCTGAAACATATTAAACACTAAACTGAATGTTCCTCTGTGTGTAATCCCACTGGGGGGCGTTCTTTCATGATAGAAACCCTCATATTATCCCCCATACATCCCCATCCTAATATTGTACAACCAGTACAGTCCAGATCATTCTCTGTTATCAATTATTGGTCCACAGGAAACCTGTATAGATCACATGACCTATAAGGATGGAGGAGGACCGGAGTGCAATACTAAACCACAGCCTGGAGATCATCCACCTGCTGACCGGACAGGTGAGGAGGATTCTGGGAGGTCACATGACATCACTGTTATCTCTATTAATAAAATACAGACCTGACGGGAGAGGTGAGGAGGATTCTGGGAGGTCACATGACATCCCTGTTATCTCTATTAATAAAACACAGACCTGACCGGAAAGGTGAGGAGGATTCTGGGATTCTAACATGATATTCCTATTGGTTCTCCAATACACAGTTTTCAGCCTATAAGGTCAGGTGATCATATGACCATCACATTGCCTCCATGTGACTCCCTAAAACCTGAGAGACACAACATGCAGAAGATTCTAGAAGTCACCCAGAAGATGATGGAGCTGCTGACAGGAGAGGAGAGCGGTGCTGGGAATTCTGGGACATTATCCAGTAACAGACAAGGGATGTGTCTGGATGGTGACTGTATCATTGTGTGTGTCAGGTTCCTATAAGGTGTCAGGATGTCAGTGCCCATTTCTCCATGGAGGAGTGGGAGTATTTAGAAGGACACAAGGATCTCTACAAGGATGTCATGATGGAGAATCAGCCGCCCCTCACATCACCGAGTAAGAGGAAACTGTATAGTAAAGGAGAGAGCAGTATGGAGGGTCCACCTACTGTAGATCCCCCATCATCTGATAAACACATAGAAACAATGTATTCAGTCAGTGTATGTGTTTCCTACAGATGAATCCAGTAATGGGAATTCACCAGAGAGATGTCCCTGTCCTCTGTATTCCCGGGAATACCATCCCTCACCATCATCAGGAAGATGATTGACAATTATTGACAGTTATGATTTATACACAAGTATGTTTTGTTACAATGAATGTTTTATTATATCTTTCAGAGTGGAAACCTCAGGGATGATAAGATTGTTGTTAAAGAAGAGTTTAAAGAGGAAGATGAGGAGTATGGAGTGATGGAAGAGTTTTTGTTTCCATAAAAAGGCCCACCAAATCCTCAGCACCAGGCCCATAGTTCTCTTGAGCATACAAATACAATACATAAAAATCCTTTTAAAAAATAAAAAATTAGTAAGTTACTGGAAATCATGGCTTTGTATTTTGGAGTGGAAGAACTATAATGAGAGATTGTGAAGTTAGTACCACTAAGTCTACTCTTAACATTCCTGTATACTAATAATCCAAATACTTAAAGGTACATATATATATATATATATCAAAAAATAACTAGCTCCTTCATAGTGAACTGTCTAGCTCCCATCCTTATACATGACCTGGATTGTAATAATGAAGAAAGTTTATTTAGCAGGATGGGAACTAGCTCCTTCATAGTGAACTGTCTAGTTCCCATCCCTCTATATGACCTGTATGGTAATAATGAAGAAAGGTCATTTAGGTGTCCGTTTATGAAGCAGTGAAATCTATTCACTGCTTCGTTCTCCGGCATTCACAGTGAAGATTTTTCTCCTCTGTGTGCCTGTTTATGAAGCGGTGTAGATCGCTTCACCTTTGGAGGAGTGAAGAGATCTACAAATGCTTCAAACAGTGGAGAACGGCCCCTGATACTGGAATCTCGTGAGACTTTACGAGATTACAGTACCAGATGTCAGTTTATCAAGCAGTGATAAATTATCACCGCTCAACGGCGTGGATTAATGTTAGTAAAATAAAGAGTCCCCGGGGGGGCGTGACCGGATGGGCGGGTGTGTGTGCTGTGCTGAAGCATGGAGTGAGTGTGAGTGAGGCCGCTGTGTGCTCTGTCTCACCCCCGCTCCCCTACGGACACACGAACGGCTGGCTGGGAGGAACGGGCTCGCTGCGGGTCGGATGATGCTGCGATAGAGCATGGAAAGTATACGGACCTCCTAGCCCTGTCTCGCTGCTCCTTCCGCTGGATCCCTGCTCTCCATGGTGGGCTGTAAACGCAGAGGAAACCCCCGGGTGTGACGTCACCCTTTACACTCCGCTCGCTCCAGCGTGAGACATACGGCAAACAGTAAACAGCTTTTATCCCTTGTGGAGCCATAGCTCTGAAGACCTCTAGAGCGGTACAGTATGTATGCACAGTGATTGGTATTAATATGCAAGCCAGAGACTGCTTAAAGAGATAGAGAACCACAGTCAGCTTGTGTGGATCGGCTTATTACCTGGTACTGTGATATTTCTGCAATAACAGACTAAATTAACAAACTAACTAACAATACTAGATACTAGATATTCAGGTGTCTTAATGTCCTTGTTGGCTGGCTAGTTGTACAATACCCGGGAGTTAAAAAGTCACAGCACTGAGAGTAAAGAGAAAATACTGGGAGGGACGTGTCCGGATGGACGGGTGAGCGTGGCGCTGTGTGTGAGAGCGCGGGATGCTGCACGGTTCTCCTCACCTCCAGCTATACACCCCTGGCTGGCCGAGCGCTCTCTTCGGGTCTATCCCTGAGCAAACCTGAGCTTGGTTGAGAGTCGCTAGTAGGAGCAGAGAGAGCCTTGGACAATTAAACCATATATCAGCCCCTCTTTGCGTGTGGTCAAAACCCCACCTACCGACGGAGCTCCGAGGCAGCGGACCGAGCGTGTGAGAGGCGACCGGCCGCATCCAGCTCCAGTTGCATCCAGGAGGAGCGTCTCATCTAAAGTTCTGAAGGTGGTGGGGTATAGTAAGTGGCTTGTGTGTATATAATCCACTCTTCAAACGTAGGTAATATCCAGCATAACTTCTTCTGGGAAGCCTAGATTGCTTTTACGGCTACTATTGCTTATGCTGCCCTTTACCTCAGCTGTGCGGACTGTTTGAAGTTGTATATTACCCCTTGTTACACATTCCAGCTACTCTGCATGATGTGGGACTGATATGGAAGCAGAGTAGGAACTGTGGGGCTGCGGGAGGACTACGAGGGATGACCAGTTTCACCAGGGTGGTTTTGAATCTCAAGGTGGAGTTACCCCCTACGTATTGCCCCATACTACCCCACATACTACCCTATGCACATGTTAACTAAAGGGTAATCCAGTTGGTAATCCAGTTGGTAATCCAGCATCCTCCTTATAAACGCATTACAGCGGGGGCCATTCAGCTGGACTCATAACTTGGTGTAATTGGTGCTCTCTTTTTGGCTTCTCTCTTTTTTTTTTTTTTTTTTGGATTGGATTCCTTGTTCTGTACACTGCACCCATATAAGCATTGTGCTGGCCAGCAGTGGTGAGGGAGGGAGCGTACAATGCAGAACTTACGATCCGCTAAAGATAAAAACCCGCAGCTTTCAGTAGCGGCGTCAGCAGCAGCAAAGCTAGAGCAATATGCTCATGCTCCAGTTGTGACCCCTCCAAAGAAGGGGTCACAATCAAAAACAAACCAAGGGGGGGCACCTGATAGGAAAAGCCTGAGCCAACAGCAGGTATCGACATCGGGGGCTACTCAAGCGGCCCATTTATCTAAAACGCACAACACAAAAGGGCCAGGGCTGAGTGCTCAAAATACGAACATTGTTATGGAAGGGGGTGCCGATTCGAACTTGCCCAAAGAACCAACTCTCACGGATGTATTTATGGCAGTTGGGGTGTGTAATTCCTCGCTTAAAGAACTTTGTGAGCAGATGAGGGGAGTAAAAGCGGACCTGCTGCTGGTCAGGCAAGACTTACAGAAAACGGCCGAGAGAACAACAGCCTTGGAAGAAAGAGTAGGGCTACTGGAAGATGACATGTCCCCAATGATTAAGGAAATGAAATGGTTAAAGGAGCAGATATCCAAACAAGCTTCCAAACTAGACGAAATGGAGAATAGGAGCCGAAGGGATAATGTGAGGCTGGTGGGACTACCTGAAAAAAGCGAGGGCAATGACCCGCCAGAATTCATAGAAAAGTGGCTGGTGGAATTATTTGGAAGAGAATCATTTTCAGCATCCTTCTCAATAGTAAGGGCACATAGGGTCCCCTTTAGGGCTCCCCCAGCAGGGGGCTTTCCCAGACCTCTTCTTATAAGTTTCCTTAATTACAGAGATAAAGTGGTGTTGCTCCGTAAAATAAGAGAGGCAGGAAATGTCCTCTTCAAAGGGACTAGAGTATCTTTTTATGCGGATTTCTCTCCGGACCTGCAGAAGAGAAGGGCAGAGTTTATTCAATCAAAACGCACCTTACAAAAATTTAACCTCTCTTATGCCCTTCTCTATCCGGCGAAGTTACGGGTATCTGCTCTGGGAGGTACCCTGTTTTTTGATTCCCCTGCTGGCGTGGAGAAATGGCTTGAGGAGAATAGAGAAAAACTTTTAGGCTCAGCATAAAGGGCTACGAGGGGCATGATAATACATGGGTTACTATGGCTTATGGGGGGGGGGGAGGGCTACGCAGGGGTCGGTTGGGGGGGTGCTGAATGGGAGAGGAGTATAGGTGGCAGTGTATGGTGCTGGAAGGAGTTAGTTGGGTAACGGTCACGGTTAACCCCCAGGGGGTTCACCTGGATAGGTGGTGGGGGGGTAGGAGGGGGAGGGGAAGCGGGATGGGTTGGGGTAGGGGTAGATGGGGGGAAAGAGGGAGGGGGGTTGGAGGGGGGAGGGGAGCGAGATGGGGGGGAGGGAGGGGTAGTTTGATTGAAAAATCTAACACAGAAAATCTACACACTGGTGGAAAATACCTGGGCAGGAACCAGGGATGCACAATGAGATACACACATAGACACAATGACAGGAAACTGGTTCTTAAAATTATTTAAAGCTCACGTCCATACTAAGTTAAGTATTATTATAGTTTTTTGGTTTTTACGAGTGATAAGTATAGTGCAAACACATTTAATAGCAACTAAATTAAGTCCTGACAGGAGGCTTTGTAAGGGTTATTGGATATCTTTTCACTGTATCTTTTTAAACAATGCGAGATGCAGGCTGATACGGTGAAAGTTGGATCCTGGAATGTCAGAGGACTGGGGACCCCTCTTAAAAGGCTGGTAGTACTCTCCGAGCTGGAGAACTACGGGGTAGACTTGGTCTGCCTGCAGGAAACCCATCTCACCAGAGATACAATACAATCTCTACAGATGTATAAATTTCAACATCAATATTATGCGGTCCATTCTTCTTATAGCAGGGGGGTGAGTATCCTGGTGAGAACGGGAGTTAAATTTTCCTGCAGACAAGCCAAGATTGATGAAATGGGTCGATACATTTTTTTATTCTGCTCCATCAATAATGCTATGTATATACTGGCAAACGTATATATCCCTCCCCCTTTTAATCTAGATGTTATGCTTAAACTGAATGAATTCCTGATAGATAAAAAAGAAGTTCCAATCATAGTAATGGGAGACTTTAATGAGGTATTAGACAGAAAGTTGGACCGCTTTCCGAGGAGAACCCTATCGGAGTGTACCGTCAAGAGCCATCTAAGCCAGTTTATGGATGAGGTGGGGCTGGTAAATCTATGGCGGGTGCGGAACCCGGGAGTGCTTCAATACACATGCAGATCAGCGTCACACTCGACCCTTTCGAGGATAGATATGGCTCTGGGGAATGACAGAACACTCCAGCTAGTAGGAAATATAGTGTATGGGCCAAGAGGGATTTCAGATCATTCCCCCATGGTAGTCTCACTGAGGGTAGGGGAGTGCAGCCCCCGGAAGGAATGGAGAATAAGCCCGCACTGGTTCGAGGTATTGAGGAAGGAGAAGGGTATCCTAGCTGCTCTGAGGGAATTTGTAGGCTTCAACCAGGGAACGGCGACATCAGTCGTATGTTGGGACGCTTGTAAAGCGTTCCTTAGAGGGGTGTTAATACAGCAGATGGCTAAATACAATAAAGAAGATAGACGGGAGGTAGAGAAGCTACGGCAGGATGTAATAGAGGCTGAAAGTAACTTCATTAGAGACCCAACCCCTGAAAAGGAAAAGAGCTGGCAAAAGAAACAATGGGAGTATAAACAGACTACTCTACAGAAGGCTGAGACCAGAAGGCTTCTTCAGTGCCAGGTATCGTCGGTCGAGGGTGAGAGAGTGGGAAGAGTGTTAGCTCAGTTGGTAAAATCTAGTAAGGCCCCATCAACGGTCCTTGCTATTAGAGCGCAGAGTGGAGAAATCCTTTCAAGCTCCCCAAAAATAGTGCAAACTTTTGGAGACTATTATAAAAAGCTGTATACTTCTCAGAAAAAAAATAATGAAAGGGTGATGGGGGACTTCTTGGGGAAGCTGCCAGTCCCGCTCTTATCGCAAGAGGAACGAGATCTGTTGGAATCCCCAATAACAACTACAGAACTACATCAAGCGATCAAAAGCATGGCGGGTCTTAAGTCGCCTGGCCCCAATGGAATACCAATCGAGGCCTATAGGCATCTTGGGGAGGCGCTAATCCCGGAACTAATGAAGGCTCTGGGGGAAGCGAAAGAGGGGGGGCGTCTCCCTGCATCAATGCTAGAAGCAACAATCATAGTGCTGCAGAAAGAGGGGAAGGACCCCCTTGATATGGCTGCCTATAGGCCAATTTCTCTAATCTGTGCTAATGCTAAAATTTTGGCCAAGGTTTTGGCTGCCAGATTGAGTAGAGTTACACATAAACTAATTCACGAGGATCAGGCGGGCTTTATGGCTAATAGATCTACGAGCCTAAATATCAGAAGGGCCTTCTTGAACCTACAGTCTCCCACTGAAAATGAGCGCGCAGGAGCCCTGTTGACCTTAGATATTTCCAAGGCTTTCGATAGCGTGGAGTGGGAATACATGTGGTATGTGCTGGGAAAGTTTGGCTTTGGGCCGTCCTTTATTGGATGGATTAAGATGCTTTATAATAGTCCTAAGGCAAGAGTCAAAATAAATAACGAATTTTCAGACTGGTTTGTGCTCGAGAGAGGGACTAGACAGGGGTGTCCATTGTCTCCTTTGCTTTTTGCACTGGTAATGGAGCCCCTCGCTATGGCAATCAGAGCGAGCCACGAGATAAAAGGGCTCCAGAGGGGGCCAATAGAGGAAAGAATCGCCCTATATGCAGACGACATCCTGTTATTTCTAGGCGATTGTAAGAGATCAATGGCAGGTGCAATGAGATTAGTGGAGGAATTTGGTAAATTCTCCGGCCTGGAAATAAACTGGGAGAAATCCGAGCTCTTACCGTTTGACCCTCAAGGAGTACCAACCGTACCCGGATTTTCCCAGGTAGCAATCGTGGAAGCACTAAAATACTTGGGAATTGTCCTAACTAAAGACTCCAACCAATATATTAGCAAGAACTTAGTACCTCTCCTGGCCAAATTTAAACAATAAACAAGCATCTGGAGACGCCTCCCCTTATCAGTAGCAGGTAGATGCAGCCTGATAAAAATGATTTGGATGCCGCAACTGCTTTACATCTTGCACAACTCCCCGGTATGGATTAATAAAAGCTGGTTTAGGAAAATAGAGGCTCTATTCAGGGACTTGATATGGAAAGGTGGGCAAGCCAGGTTACGGCTGCAAGTTCTCCAGCTTCCCACCAAGGAGGGGGGGTATGCCCTTCCCCACCCGGAGCGTTACTACCTCGCATCACAACTACAGCATTTAATGGGCTGTGGAATCCCAGAGGGGGGCACCCCGAATGGCAGGCTAATTTTGGTTAACGCTCGGCATAATACGCTTATCGAGGCGTTAGAGGCAGATATGTTTCACCAGGAATCCCCGACAACTAGGTTGCTAATCAAGTTATGGAAAACTGTTAAGAAAACAATGGGGTATGAGGGTTTTACGGATTACTCCCCTATTTGGAATAACCGGAACCTACAGGAAATTCTAAAAATAGGAAAGAGTAGGGTGTGGGAGGCTGGAGGTATTAAAAAGCTAAGACAGCTCTACTCAGGAAACACCCTTAAAAAATTCCCCAAGCTGATTAGGGAATTCAAGATCCCTCAGAGCTCCTGGTTCCTCTACCGGCAGATAGAACGAGCTCTCAGGGCCCAATTCGGCGATCAGCCCCCTAGGTGGGTTGAAACGCCCATTGTTCGTCAATTACTACAAGCGGGACCCACTGGGGGGCTGATAACAAAAATTTACGACCAACTAAGTAACTCAGAGAACAGATGGGAAACACTTCAGAAGGTAAGAGTTAAATGGGAGGAGGAACTAGGGGCAATTCCTGAGGAACAATGGAGGAGAATTTTAGAGATGGCACCTCAGGTGTCAGTAACCCCCTCGCAGAAGATCTCTCATTTGATGCTTCTCAATAGGGCCTATTACACTCCAAGACGGCTCTTCAGGTTTGGTGGAAGGTCTAATGATAATTGCCCTAGGTGCCAGGAGTCTGGGAACCTCATTCATCTACTCTGGAGATGTCCCAAGCTGTATCGATACTGGGAGGGGGTTGCTGGTAGTCTGGGTGAAGCCTATCAAACGTCAGTAAAGAGGGAGGCGGTGGAATGCATACTGGGATTTAGAAGGATAGAGGGGGAGAGGAGGGATACCACCTTGGCAATCCTTAGAGGCTTATTCCAGGCTCGAAAAATGATAATGCTAAGGTGGCAGTCAAAAGAGCCCCCGACAGTGAATGACTGGATAGATACACTCGGTGCCACTATTGGCAGGGAGAGATTGGAATATATAAAAAGGGGGAACCTCCAGGAATTTGACAAAATATGGAAGCCATGGATGGATAAGGCGGCCTGCTTAAGGGGAAAGTTTGGAGTGTAAGGGATTAGGTTAAAAGTTAAGATATGTATGCACTAGTGAAATACAGAACCAGTGGATCACATAAAGTAATTTAGTGTTATCGGTGTTTGGATTTAAGTAGGTAATAATAGTAAACATTAAAACCCTGTGTTTGGAGCGGATTTTGTATAGAAGGGATACAGGGGTGTTGGGGGGCGGGAGAAGGGGAACGGGAAGGGGTGGGGGGTTCTCACAAACACGCAATAGTCCACTGGTCTTAAATAGGGGGCTACGGGGGCGGGGACCCCAATAGTCCAGCACCATATAGGATGCCCTCCTAGATTCCATCGACGGGTAGTGTTCCTTATAGTCACTGCAACCTGGTTTGATCCACGCTGCGTACCCCCAATTGGGTACTTAATAAAGCTGTATATAACTGAGGGTTATATCCCTGTCAAAAGTAGGAAGGGAAAAAAAATAAATAAATAAATAAATAAAGAAAGAAATCCACAATGATGTGAATCTAGGTTGGCGACAATACATGAAAGTTACGCTGATTAAGGCCACTTGGCAGTGCTCACTGACGTGGAAAAAAAAAAAAAAATAAATAAAAAATAAAGAGTCCCCCTACATTATACACATATGTATACACACACACACATTATATATACATGTATATACACACACATGATATATATATACATATACACATTATATGTATATATGTATATATATGTATATACATAAATATGACAGGGGGACATGCTTACAGTGTTGGGGGGTCTGAACGAGGCATAAGGAAGTTAAAAATCTTCCTCCTTCCCCCTCAGATCCCCCCAGATTTCCTCTTCACTCCCCGATTCACCACCTCTGAGCTGGTGAACCTGGGAGTGTGAATTCTGACACAGATCGCCAGTGAAGCGGTGAGATCACCGCTTCATAAACTGGCTGTTACTGTGTCATTCAATGAGGATTCTCCGTGTGTAGAGATAATCGGCGGGAGAACAAGTTCAAACATGTTCTCCCCCGATTATCACTGCTTCATAAACTGTTTATGGACTGTGATCAGCGGCGATCCTCTGGATCACCTCTGATCACTGCTTCATAAACGGACACCTTAGTGGGATGGGAACTAGCTCCTTCATAGTGACCTGTCTAGTTCCCAACCTTACACATGACCTGACCACTAGGGGGCAAAAAGGTTATTCTGTGGGATGGGAACTAGCCAGTTCACATTGAGCAAGCTAGTTCCCATCCTCAGAATTGACTAGGTGAATCTGGAGGATGGGAACTAGTCACAATCATTCCTCCACCCATACTGTGCTCGCTGATTGGTCCAGAGTAGGGTGAGGACTGGGTGATATCAGCCTGTAATACCCTGGTCACTTTCCTGAGCTGTTTTCCCCAATCCTGTATTCTTGTATTTCTCTTGGATAATCTTCCTTCTCTGTGCTGCAGACACAGTTCATATATCTAGGATGGATTTATGGACATTCTGGGAATTCAGCTGGCAGTAAAATGCTCATTTTCTCCATAGGTGTTGCTTGTCTTAGTCATCTGGGGTATGTGTCTTAGGTCTTCTGTCCCATACCCGGATCTAGCGAGATCTCTGATAGGAATTCTCCCGGGGTTACTAGTTCTGATGTTTGCTGGCAGTGCCGGGTGGAGGGATTTGTCTGTATAGTCTCAGACCCAAGACAAGAAGAACTCTCCACATAGTATAGATCTATAACATCTCTCACTTTATTACATAGAAATATCTGTCACACACATGGGTAGAAATGCACAGTGTATCTCCTCGGCGCTCGGTTCAGCACAATGTTGACGTTAGAGTGTTATGCTCCTCCCAAAGTGCTGACATCATCACATCAGAGATCGGATCCATGATCCAGCACCTGATGACATCATCTGTGACTCATTACAGAGGTGTTATGTGAATTTTTTTTGTATATGATTTAAAGGGACAGCGCTGCATATTTTGGAGGAATTCTGTTATACCTCTATATATCTGGGTATTATGTGAGCAGCTTCCTGATTATTTATTTCATTTCATTGTGGAATCAGATTATCATGTTTTGATTTTTTACAGTGCCTTGAAAAAGTATTTATACCCGTTGAAATTTTACACATTTTTTCATGTTACAACCAAAAACGTAAATGTATTTTATTGGAATTTTAAGTGATAGGCCAACACAAAGTGGCATATAATTGTGAAGTGGAAGGAAAATGATAAATGATACAAATAAATAAGTGAAAAGTGTGGGATACATTAGTATAGCGCCCCCTGAGTCAATACTTTGTAGAACCCCCTTTCACTACAATTACAGCTGCAGGTCTTTTTGGGGATGTCTCTACCAGCTTTGCACATCTAGAGAGGGACATTTTTGCCAATTCGTCTTTGCAAAATATATCAAGCTCTGTCAGATTGGATGGAGAATGTCTGCGAACAGCAATTTTTGTCAGAGATTCTTAATTGGATTTAGGTCTGGACTGGGACTGGGCCATTCTAACCCATGAATATGCTTTGATCTAAACCATTCCATTGTAGCTCTGGCTGTATGTTGAGGGTTGTTGTCCTGCTGGAAGGTGAACCTCCGCCCCAGTCTCAAGTCTTTTGCAGACTCTAACAGGTTTTCTTCTAAGATTGCCCTGTATTTGTCTCCATCTATCTTCCCATCAACTCTGACCAGCTTCCCTGTCCCTGCTGAAGAAAAGCATCCCCACAAAAATATGCTTCCACCACCATGTTTCACGGTGGGGATGGTGTGTTCAGGGTGATGTGCAGTGTTAGTTTTTCCCCACACATAGCATTTTGCTTTTAGGCCAAAAACAGTTAAATTTTGGTCTCATCTGACCATAGCACCTTCTTCCGCATGTTTGCTGTGTCCTCCACATGGCTTCTTACAAACCGCAAACTGGACTTCTTATGACTTTTTTCAACAATGGCTTTCTTCTTGCCACTCTTTCATAAAGGCCAGATTTGTGGAGTGCACGACTAATAGTTGTCCTGGTAACAGATTCTCCCACCTGAGCTGCGGATCTCTGCATCTCCTCCAGAGTTACCATGGGCTGCTTGGCTGCTTCTCTCATTAATACTCTCCTTGCCCGGCTTGTTTAGGTGGACGGCCATGTCTTGGTAGGTTTGCAGTTGTGCCATACTCTTTTGATTTTCGGATGATGGATTGAACAGTGCTCCGTGAGATATTCAAAGCTTGGGATATTTTTTTATAACCTAACCCTGTTTCATACTTCTCCACAACTTTATTCCTGACCTGTCTGGTGTGTTCCTTGACCTTCATGATGCTGTTTGTTCACTAAGGTTCTCTAACAAACCTCTGAGGGTTTAACAGAACAGCTGTATTTATTCTGAGATTAAATTACACACAGGTAGACTCTATTTACTAATTAGTTGACTTCTGAAGGCAATTGGTTCCACTAGATTTTAGTTAGGGGTATCAGAGTAAAGGGGGCTGAATACAAATGCCCCCCACACTTTTCACATATTTATTTGTATCATTTATCATTTTCCTTCCACTTCACAGTTATGTGCCACTTTGTGTTGGTCTATCACATAAAGTCCCAAAAAAAAAACATTTATGTTTTTGGTTGTAACATGACTAAATGTGGAAAATTTCAGGGGAGTATGAATAGTTTTTCAAGGTGATGTGATAACATCCTCAAACTTTGTAACCTTAAACAGAAAGTGATAATGAGGGAGGAGCCAATAACCCAATGATGGTGATCTTCAGGATCAGTCCAGTCTTCATCTTCATTTATCTAAATCATGGACTAAATCCGGGAGTGCAGTACTTCTTGTGTTGGGAAGATGGCAATGAGTGACAGAGGGGGTGGGGACACTCATCCTATAATCCCCTCATCACTGTCACTCCTATAAAAGACAGTTCTCATTGTTTCCTCGCTCTCTAAGGTCCATGAATAAAGAAATGAACTGGTAGGAGATCAGAGGACCCATTTACTAGTTACCTTGAGGGGGGACTTGCAAGATCCTCAGAGACAAAACTGTCTGATGTGGGCGGAGTCCTGGTTTAGGGGAACCAATCTGCTCATGTCTAGTAACAATCTTTTTATTTCTATTTTAGTAGATGGACGGGAGATGAGGAAAACCTCAGAGGATTGTCTCACTTTGTCTCCAGACTGTGAAGTAGAAGATGAGGACATCACACAGTATAGTCCAGGAGAAAACCCGGGTACCTCAAATGTCCATCTGGCACCACACAGGAAGACCATCGTCTTCCTCTTATCCTGAGGAACCTCAGACTGTGAGGGACGGTGCTGTTCTTCCAACAGATAATAGGTTTTCCTGTCCTGAGTGCGGGAAGTGTTTCCCTTATGAATCCAATTAGATCTCACACAGGAGAGAAGCCGTATTCCTGTTCTGAGTGCGGGAAATGTTTTTCACTGAAGTCCCATCTTTCCAGACATCAGAGATCTCACACAGAAGAGAAGCCATTTTCCTGTCCTGAGTGCAGGAAACGTCTTTCAAATAGATCCGCTTTTTCCACACATCTGCGATAATACACAGGTGAGAAGTCACATTCCTGTCCTGAGTGCGGGAAATGTTTTTCACAGAAATGCCATCTTTCCAGACATCAGAGATCTCACACGGGAGAGAAGCCGTTTTCCTGTCCTGAGTGTGGGAAATGTTTTTCCCGGAAGTCCCATCTTTCCATACGTCAAAAATCTCACACGGGGGAGAAGCCGCATTCCTGTCCCGAGTGCGGGAAATGTTTCTCATTGAAGTCCTATCTTTCCAGACATCAGAGATCTCACACGGGGGAGAAGCTGCATTGCTGTCCTGAGTGGGGGAAATGTTTTTTACAGAAGTCCAATCTTTCCAGACATCAGAGATCTCACACAGGGGAGAAGCTGTATTCCTGTCATGAGTGAGGGAAATGTTCCTCACTGAAGTCCTGTCTTCCTGTTCATCAGGGATCCCACACAACCCTCGAGGTGTATTAGTGCCTTGAGTGTGGGAAATGTCTTCTATATGAATGTTGCTGGACATCACAGCTAACATGTGGGGAAGAAGCACACCCTGACTGACCACAATATATATATCTCAAAATATATTATATGCAAACATAAATTGTGTAACCAGAAAAAATAACATATATACAAACATATTTTTCTAGATGCACCAGATGCAGTGTTGGTAAGTCTCCCCCTTTTTGTGTCCCTTTGGTAGGCACACTGATCACACTGACACTATAGGCAGGAGCCCAAACATGAAGCTGTTGCAGGAGCGATTCTAACTAATAAAAGGCCCCTTTTTGTAAATTTTGGATTATTGCAACCATGTCCTGTGATCTGATGAGAACAAGATAAACTTATTTGGTTCAGATGGTGTTGTAACGACACCCCGAGTATGAAAGGGGTTAAAGGCATTTAGGACATTCTATTCCCGAACACAAAGGCAGCTACCGAACACTCCAACCAGCCGAACAAGAAACCCAAACGAATAATTCTCCCCCCAACACTACAGGTCAGACTTGTCACCGAGCTTCACACAGTAGATGATACATTATCATAAGTTTAAACACAGGACATTCTCACAACAGCAGGAGCTCCACTAGGAGTCGGCCTGTCTCCTACATTGTACAGAGGCCAATGTGATCATCTCTTTCAATTAACATGTTGAGTTCAGAATCAAACAAACCAAGAATAGTCTTTACATATATCCTGGGAGATATTGTGTATAAATATTACTGTCCCATTTTAAGTACTCAAATCTATATTTTCTCATTCACCCTGTGCCAGGATAGCACGGGGTGACTTAGACATAAGAGGTGCTTTCCAAAGGATTCTGGGTTCCATGGGCCCTCCCGTCACAGGTGTCATGCGTGTGTGGCAGCAACCAGGTGAGGAGTACAAAGACAAGTGTGTCTTGCCTACAGTCAGAGGCGGCTCTAAGGCTTTGTGAGGCCTTAGGCATAACTTAGACATGAGGCCCCAATCACGTTCATAAGGGAAAAAAGAATTCAAGCAATAAAAATGTATTGCATATATTAAGAATACTGGTGTCAGTGCCCTCTATTTCAAAGCTGGTGTCAGTGCTGGCATGCTCTCAGTGCTGGTGTCGGGCCACTCTCTTTCAGTGCAGTGTACTCTATCTCAGTGCTGGTGTCAGTGATCTGTCTCTCTCAGTGCTGGTGTCAGTGCCCTGTCTCTCAGTGCTGGTGTCAGTGTCATGTCTCTCTCAGTTGTGGTGTCAGTGCTCTGTCTCTCAGTGCTGGTGTCAGTGCCCTGTCTCTCTCAGTGCTGGTGTCAGTGCCCTGTCTCTCTCAGTGCTGGTGTCAGTGCCCTGTCTCTCTCAGTGCTGATGTCAGTGCTCTGTCTCTCTCGGTGCTGGTGTCAGTGATCTGTCTCTCTCGGTGCTGGTGTCAGTGCCCTGTCTCTCTCAGTGCTGGTGTCAGTGCTCTGTCTCTTTCAGTGCTGGTGTCAGTGCCCTGTCTCTCTCAGTGCTGGTGTCAGTGCCCTGTCTCTCCCAGTGCTGGTGTCAGTGCTCTGTCTCTCTCAGTGCTGATGTCAGTGCTCTGTCTCTCTCAGTGCTGGTGTCAGTGCTCTGTCTCTCTCGGTGCTGGTGTCAGTGCTCTGTCTCTCTCAGTGCTGGTGTCAGTGATGTCTCTCTCAGTGCTGGTGTCAGTAATCTGTCTCTCTCAGTGCTCTGTCTCTCAGTGCTGGTGTCAGTGATGTCTCTCTCAGTGCTGATGTCAGTGCTCTGTCTCTTAGTGCTGGTGTCAGTGATGTCTCTCTCAGTGCTGATGTCAGTGCTCTGTCTCTCTCAGTGCTGGTGTCAGTGCTCTGTCTCTCTCAGTACTGGTGTCAGTGCTCAGTCTCTCTCAGTGCTGGTGTCAGTGCTCAGTCTCTCCCAGTGCTGGTGTCAGTGCTCTGTCTCTTTCAGTGCTGGTGTCAGTGCTCTGTCTCTCAGTGCTGGTGTCAGTGATGTCTATCTCAGTGCTGGTGTCAATGCTCTGTCTCTCAGTGCTGGTGTCAGTGATGTCTCTCTGTGCTGGTGTCAGTGCTCTGTCTCTCTCAGTACTGGTGTCAGTGCTCAGTCTCTCCCAGTGCTGGTGTCAGTGCTCTGTCTCTTTCAGTGCTGGTGTCAGTGCTCTGTCTCTCAGTGCTGGTGTCAGTGATGTCTATCTCAGTGCTGGTGTCAATGCTCTGTCTCTCAGTGCTGGTGTCAGTGATGTCTCTCTGTGCTGGTGTCAGTGCTCTGTCTCTCTCAGTACTGGTGTCAGTGCTCTGTCTCTCTCAGTACTGGTGTCAGTGCTCTGTCTCTCTCAGTGCTGGTGTCAGTGCTCTGTCTCTCTCAGTGCTGGTGTCAGTGCTCTGTCTCTCAGTGCTGGTGTCAGTGCCCTGTCTCTCTCAGTGCTGGTGTCAGTGCCCTGTCTCTCTCAGTGCTGATGTCAGTGCTCTGTCTCTCTCGGTGCTGGTGTCAGTGATCTGTCTCTCTCGGTGCTGGTGTCAGTGCCCTGTCTCTCTCAGTGCTGGTGTCAGTGCTCTGTCTCTTTCAGTGCTGGTGTCAGTGCCCTGTCTCTCTCAGTGCTGGTGTCAGTGCCCTGTCTCTCCCAGTGCTGGTGTCAGTGCTCTGTCTCTCCCAGTGCTGGTGTCAGTGCTCTGTCTCTCTCAGTGCTGATGTCAGTGCTCTGTCTCTCTCAGTGCTGGTGTCAGTGCTCTGTCTCTCTCGGTGCTGGTGTCAGTGCTCTGTCTCTCTCAGTGCTGGTGTCAGTGCTCTGTCTCGGTGCTGGTGTCAGTGCTCTGTCTCTCTCAGTGCTGGTGTCAGTGATGTCTCTCTCAGTGCTGGTGTCAGTAATCTGTCTCTCTCAGTGCTCTGTCTCTCAGTGCTGGTGTCAGTGATGTCTCTCTCAGTGCTGATGTCAGTGCTCTGTCTCTTAGTGCTGGTGTCAGTGATGTCTCTCTCAGTGCTGATGTCAGTGCTCTGTCTCTCTCAGTGCTGGTGTCAGTGCTCTGTCTCTCTCAGTACTGGTGTCAGTGCTCAGTCTCTCTCAGTGCTGGTGTCAGTGCTCAGTCTCTCCCAGTGCTGGTGTCAGTGCTCTGTCTCTTTCAGTGCTGGTGTCAGTGCTCTGTCTCTCAGTGCTGGTGTCAGTGATGTCTATCTCAGTGCTGGTGTCAATGCTCTGTCTCTCAGTGCTGGTGTCAGTGATGTCTCTCTGTGCTGGTGTCAGTGCTCTGTCTCTCTCAGTACTGGTGTCAGTGCTCTGTCTCTCTCAGTGCTGGTGTCAGTGCTCTGTCTCTCTCAGTGCTGGTGTCAGTGCTCTGTCTCTCAGTGCTGGTGTCAGTGCTCTGTCTCTCAGTGCTGGTGTCAGTGCTCTGTCTCTCTCGGTACTGGTGTCAGTGATGTCTCTCTCAGTGCTGGTGTCAGTGCTCTGTCTCTCTGTGCTGGTGTCAGTGCTCTGTCTCTCAGTGCTGGTGTCAGTGCTCTGTCTCTTTCGGTACTGGTGTCAGTGCTCTGTCTCTCTCAGTGCTGGTGTCAGTGCTCTGTCTCTCTCGGTGCTGGTGTCAGTGATGTCTCTCTCAGTGCTGGTGTCAGTAATCTGTCTCTCTCAGTGCTGGTGTCAGTGATGTCTCTCTCAGTGCTGGTGTCAGTGCTCTGTCTCTTAGTGCTGGTGTCAGTGATGTCTCTCTCAGTGCTGATGTCAGTGCTCTGTCTCTCATATTGGTAATGATTAAGCACAAGATGTATGTGTGAAACATGTCTACATGACCACAGTTTGGTGTCTTTGGTGTTATCTTTGTGAAACAAAATAAAAGGCAATCGGAAGTTCTGCATGTGCAACCATTTCTTTCTTCTTTCCAAGTTTCCCACGTAGGCGGGCCGGGGCTAGCACTCTGCAAGATACTCCAATCAGCCTTATTTTTATACACCTGGAGCAGCGGTTCCTTTTCTTGTACAAGAAATGTCTGACCTCTGATTGTCAACTTTTGCAAAAAAATAAAACGTCATGTTTTCAGCTTGGGTATAATACTTATACCTCCCATGCAATAAACAGTGCTACTTTAAAGATCCTAGTAATAATTCTGTTTGGGGGAATTGGAATATAGATTGGTCGATTGGGAGGAACTAGCAAAGGAGTGCATCTGAGACATGGATGCCTCATATGAGCTGGAGATAGGGTGGGTAAGAGGTGCCACTTGAAGTGGGGTCAATACATTGTGGACACTGGTGGTTGGTTGATGTTGCTGATGGGGGTAATACTAAGAGGTGCCACTTGAGGTGGGGTCAATATATTGTGGTGGTTGGTTGATGTTGCTAATGGGGGGGTAATACTTGGAGGGTAATGATGATGAGATATTTGCTGTGATGATAGGTTTAGTGGAGCAGGGTCCAATGCATAACCCTGGTAGGGGCATTGTTGCTCATTTGTCACCAGAAATTGCGGCCCTTACACACACACCAGTGTAATTGAATAGGCCGACCTCAATGCTCTGTCTAATTGGGCGACTATGTGGCAGATGAGGTTTAATGTTGATAAATGTAAAGTTATGCACTTGGGGGCTAAGAATATGCATGCATCATACATACTAGGGGGAGTAGAACTGGGGGAATCCATAGTGGAGAAGGATCTGGGGGTTCTGGTAGATCATAAGCTCAATAATGGCATGCAATGCCAAGCTGCGGTTTCCAAAGCGAGCAAAGTCCTTTCTTGTATTAAGAGAGGTATGGACTCCAGATAGAGAGATACAATTTTGCCCCTGTTGAAGTTATTAGTAAGACCTCATCTGGAGTATGTAGTTCAGTTTTGGGCACCAGTTCTCAAAAAGGGTATTGGGGAACTGGAGAAAGTGCAGAGAAGAGCAACCAGTGGGTTGCAACGCACTGAGATTGGACTAATATATCCAGGAATTGGTTTGGCTTTCTACACATACACCTTGAGTGTTACATTAACTCTGGTTATATCCATGTAGGTGAATGCACCATGTCTTATCTCAGCTGATTAATTGGGAGCGCTCATTAAAAGTTTGTTTATTATGCCCATTACTGTTTATTCATTTTATATCACTCATTATTCACCTTTATTTATTTGTGTATGTTTTTTTCACTGTTCACAGATATTAGGAAATTAATTTTTAGCCCACTATGATGGACAATCAGCCGCCCCTCACATCACCGGGTAAGAGGAGACTTTATTGTAAAGGAGAGCAGCATGGAGGGTCCACCTAGATCCCCCATCATCTGATAAACTCATAGAAACAATGTATTCAGTCAGTGTGTGTGTTTCCTACAGATGGATCCAGTAATGGGAACCCACCAGAGAGATGTCCCCTTCCTCTGTATTCCCGGGATTCCACACAGGGAAATCTCACCATCCCTCACCATCATCAGGTAGATAATTGACAATTATTGGTAGTTATTCATTATAAAACTAAAATATTATCTGATCTCATGTATCAGATACCCACAGGAACCTTCTCCTAGATACACAAGAGCAAATAAGAGGCGCTCATATACTTGATGGTGAAAAACTAAATATGTGTTAACATGCCACCAAATGATGACTACGTTAAATTGTATACATAAATGAACTGGATAACGTGATGAATCAATACACAAATTAATCCTATGTGACAGTGAATTAAATTGTGCCAAAAAAATAGTACTTGTGCAAATCAGGTAAAAAATCACCAATTAATGTGACATACCAAATAAATAAATAAATACAGTGCAATATAAATTAATATGAAACATCAGTCCTTAAATCTTTTGTGACAAAAAATGCGTGATTGGGAGTGAGTCCGTGAGTCCTGGCATTTGCACATCTCGGGTCCGCCGTGACCATTTGCTGTTTTGATTGTATCCACTGAATTTGAAGCTGCTGTGAACTACACTGGTTTTACTGCTGTTATTTATCTTTTAAAATGTGAGTGCTTTTATGGAAGATTGTAGTGGTTTAAAAATAAATTTGCCGTGCTGGTTTACGCTATGTGAGTTCTTCATATTCCTTTACATGTGGATTGATCCCAAACACGGTGGCATAATTACATATTCGATCACTCTGGAGTGTGATTCACAAGCGTGTTTTGCCGTGCATGAGAGTGCTGGCAAAAATATTTGGTGAGTGAGATTCTATTGGGAGTGGATTCACGTTTTCACGTTGGTGAGGTGAAGGACGCTTCGAGTTTAACATTATCAAGATCACTGCGCCTTAGAAGATCTATGTGGATTTTTTTGTCACAGATTGAATCACGCATTTTTTGTCACAAAAGATTTAAGGACTGATGTTTCATATTAATTTATATTGCACTGTATTTATTTATTTATTTGGTATGTCACATTAATTGGTGATTTTTTACCTGATTTGCACAAGTACTATTTTTTTGGCACAATTTAATTCACTGTCACATAGGATTAATTTGTGTATTGATTCATCACGTTATCCAGTTCATTTATGTATACAATTTAACGTAGTCATCATTTGGTGGCATGTTAACACATATTTAGTTTTTCACCATCAAGTATATGAGCGCCTCTTATTTGCTCTTGTGTATCTAGGAGAAGGTTCCTGTGGGTATCTGATACATGAGATCAGATAATATTTTAGTCTTGGAAGTTAATTAAAGGGGCAGCTCGGTTTATTTATATTTATATATTTTTATATATTCTTATTTATATTTTTCATTACTTTTAGTAAGTATTGAGTTTTTTGCACACTGAGTGGGCCATTCACTGGATCTTACTCTTCATTATTTTGCACTCCATCCATTAGCGCAGTGGGGGTGGTTTTGAGTTAAGGGCGGTTTATTGATTCAGATTACCCACTTATAGTTATTCATTATACACAAGTAAGTATGTTTGTTACAATGAATGATTTAATATATAATTGAGAGTGGAAACCTCGGGGATGATAAGATTGTTGTTAAAGAAGAGTATAAAGATGAGGGTGAGGAGTATGGAATGATGGAGGAATTTTCAGAAGGACACAAGGATATGATGGAGCCACCTAATACCCCACAGAGAGATGTCCCCATCCTCTGTATTCCTGGGATTCCACACATGAAGATCACAGCTATACAAAACATTGTCAGGTAGATGATTATCAGTCACAGAGAGGATCATTAGGATCTTTACATCGTCTGTATTGTTACAATTGATGTCCTTTTTATTATATATTCAGAGTGGAAACCTCAGCGATTCAAAAGCTGATGTTAAAGAAGAGATAAAAGAGCAGGATAATGAGAAGTATGGGATTATGAAGGAGTCAAAGTTCCTAAAAGAACACAAAGATCTGTACCAGGACACCATGGTGGAGTCAACCAGCTACAGAAAACCCCCAGAGAGATGTCCCCGTCCTCTGTATTCCCGGGATTCCACACAGGAAGATCACACCATCCCTCATTATTACAAGGTTGATGGGGTATCTAGAACATGGACTCGTGGAGGTGATGTGTGGATTTTATATATGTGATGTCACAGTAATAAATCTTATATTTTACAGATGATATTTTATTTCATTTTCTTGATTCAGAGTGGAGATCCAATCGATATAGAATTTGAGGTTAAAGCAGAAGAAGAAATGTGTGTGAGGGGTGATCAGCAGTCTATGGAGGAGGATGGAATAACGGGGACATTTATACAGGAGGACACTCCTACAGAGATCAGCACAGGTGGGTCATTAACACTAAATACATTCCTCCACCCATACTGCTCACTGATTGGTCCAGAGTAGGGTGAGGACTGGGTGATATCAGCCTGTAATACCCTGGTCACTTTCCTGAGCTGTTTTCCCCAATCCTGTTTTCTTGTATTTCTCTCAGATAATCTTCCTTCTCTGTGCTGCAGACACAGTTCATGTATCTAGGATGGATTTAGACCCCTTTCACACTGGGGCGGTTTGCAGGCGTAATTGCGCTAAAAATACCGCCTGCAAACCGCCCCTAAACAGCCTCCGCTGTTTGTTCAGTGTGAAAGCCCGAGGGCTTTCACACTGAAGCGGTGCGCTGGCAGGACGGTGAAAAAAGTCCTGCAAACCGCTTCTTTGGAGCGGTGAAGGAGCGGTGTATTCACCGCTCCTTCACCGCTCCTGCCCATTGAAATCAATGGGACAGCGCGGCTATACTGCGGCAATACCGCGGCTATAGCCGCGCTGTACGAGTTATTTTAACCCCTTTTGGGCCGCCAGCGGGGGTTCAAACCGCACCGCTAGTGGCCGAATACAGCTGCAAGAATGGCGGTACAGCAGCGCTAAAAATAGCGCTGTTGTACCATCGACGCCCCCACCGCCCCAGTGTGAAAGGGGCCTTATGGACATTCTGGGGATTCAGCTGGCAGTAAAATGCTCATTTTCTCCATAGGTGTTGCTTGTCTTAGTCATCTGGGGTATGTGTCTTAGGTCTTCTGTCCCATACCCGGATCTAGCGAGATCTCTGACAGAGGAATTCTCCCGGAGTTACTAGTTCTGATGTTTGCTGTCAGTGCCGGGTGGAGGGATATGTCTGTATAGTCTCAGACCCAAGACAAGAAGAACTCTCCACATAGTATAGATCTATAACATCTCTCACTTTATTACATAGAAATATTTGTCACACACATGGGTAGAAATGCACAGTGTATCTCCTCGGCGCTCGGTTCAGCACAATGTTGACGTTAGAATGTTATGCTCCTCCCAAAGTGCTGACATCATCACATCAGAGATCGGATCCATGATCCAGCACCTGATGACATCATCTGTGACTCATTACAGAAGTGTCATGTGGAACTTTTTTTGTGTATGATTTAAAGGGACAGCGCTGCATATTTTGGAGTAATTCTGTTTTACCTCATATCTGGGTATTATGTGAGCAGCTTCCTGATTACATATTTCATTTCATTGTGGAATCAGATTATCATGTTTCGATTTTATAGTGCCCTGAAAAAGTATTTATACCCGTTGAAATTTTCCACATTTTGTCACGGTACAACCAAAAACGTAAATGTATTTTATTGGAATTTTTAGTGATAAACCAACACAAAGTGGCATATAATTGTGAAGTGGAAGGAAAATGATAAATGATACAAATAAATATGTGAAAACATTTGTACAGCGCCCCCTGAGTCAATACTTTGTAGAACCGCCTTTCACTACAATTACAGCTGCAAGTGTTTTTGGGGATGTCTCTACCAGCTTTGCACATCTAGAGAGGGACATTTTTGCCCATTCTTCTTTGCAAAATCTATCAAGCTCTGTCAGATTGGATGGAGAGCGTCTGTGAACAGTAATTTTTGTCACAGATTCTCAATTGGATTTAGGTCTGGACTGTGACTGGGCCATTCTAACCCATGAATATGCTTTGATCTAAACCATTCCATTGTAGCTCTGGCTGTATGTTTCGGGTCGTTGTCCTGCTGGAAGGTGAACCTCCGCCCCAGTCTCAAGTCTTTTGCAGACTTGACAGGTTTTCTTCTAAGATTGCCCTATATTTGGCTCCATCTATCTTCCCATCAACTCTGACCAGCTTCCCTGTCCCTGCTGAAGAAAAGCATCCTCACAAAATTATGCTTTCACCACCATGTTTCACGGTGGGGATGGTGTGTTCAGGGTGATGTGCAGTGTTAGTTTTCCCCCACACATAGCGTTTTGCTTTTAGGCCAAAAACTTGGTCTCATCTGACCAGAGCACCTTCTTCCAAATGTTTGCTGTATCCCCCACATGTCTTCTCACAAACTACAAATGGGACTTCTTATGGCTTTCTTTCAACAATAGCTTTCTTCTTGCCACTCTTCCATAAAGGCCAGATTTGTGGAGTGCACGACTAATAGTTGTCCTGTGGACAGATTCTCCCACCTGAGCTGTGGATCTCTCCAGAGTTACCATGGGCCTCTTGGCTGCTTCTCTGATTAATGCTCTCCTTGCCCGGTCTGTCAGTTTAGGTGGACAACCATGTCTTGGTAGGTTTGCAGTTGTACTCTTTTGATTTTCGGATGATGTATTGAACAGTGCTCTGTGACATATTCAAAGCTTGGGATATTTTAGTTATAACCTAACCCTGTTTTATACTTCTCCACAACTTTATTCCTGACCTGTCTGGGTGTGTTCCTTGACCTTCATGATGCTGTTTGTTCACTAAGGTTCTCTAACAAACCTCTGAGGGCTTAACAGAACAGCTGTATTTATTCTGATATTTAATTACACACAGGTGGACGCTATTTACTAATTAGTTGACTTCTGAAGTCAATTGGTTCCACTAGATTTTAGTTGGGGTATCAGAGTAAAGGGGGGCTGAATACAAATGTCCCCCACACTTTTCACATATTTATTTGTATCATTTATCATTTTCCTTCCACTTCACAATTATGTGCCACTTTGTGTTGGTTTATCACATAAAGTCCCAATAAAATACATTTATGTTTTTGGTTGTAACATGACTAAATGTGGAAAAATTCAGGGGGTATGAATACTTTTTCAAGGTGATGTGATAACATCCTCAAACTTTGTAGCCTTAAACAGAAAGTGATAATGAGGGAGGAGTTAATAACCCAATGATGGTGATCTTCAGGATCAGTCCAGTCTTCATCTTGGTTGTTCTCCCCATCCTCACTCTCTGACCTCTGGTGGGGCTCAGCCCCGCTGTTATTTATCTAAATCATGGACTAAATCCGGGAGTGCAGTACTTCTTGTGTTATGAAGATGGCAATGAGTGATAGAGGGGGTGGGTACACTTGTCCTATAATCCCCTCATCACTGTCACTCCTATAAAAGACTGTTCTTGTTGTGTCCTCACTCTCTAAGGTCCATGAATAAAGAAATGAACTGGTAGGAGATCAGAGGACCCATTTACTAGTTACCTTGATGGGGAATTGTAAGATCTTTAAGAGACAAAACTGTCTGATGTGGGCGGAGTCCTGGTTTAGGGGAGCCAATCTGCTCATGTCTAGTAATAATATTTTTATTTTTATTTTAGTAGATGGACGGGAGATGAGGAAAAGCTCAGAGGATTGTCTCACTTTGTCTCCAGACTGTGAAGTAGAAGATGAGGACATCACACAGTATAGTCCAGCAGAAAACCCGACTACCTCAAATGTCCATCCGGCACCACACAGGAAGACCATCGTCTTCCTCTTATCCTGAGGAACCTCAGACTGTGAGGAACGGTGCCGTCCTTCCAAAAGAGAAGAGGTTTTCCTGTCCTAAGTGAGGGAAGTGTTTCCCTTATGTATCCAATTTTAATGTGCATAAAAGATCTCACAAAGGAGAGAAGCCATATTCCTGTCCTAAGTGCGGGAAATGTTTTTCATATAAGTGCAATCTTTCCACACATCAGAAATCTCACACAGGTGAGAAGCCGTTTTCCTGTCCTGAGTGCGGGAAATGTTTTTCACTGAAGTCCCATCTTTCCAGACATCGGAGATCTCACACAGGGGAGAAGCCGTTTTCCTGTCCTGAGTACGGGAAATGTTTTTCACTGAAGTCCTGTCTTCCTGTTCATCAGGGATCCCACACAACCCTCGAGGTGTATTAGTGCCTTAAGTGTGGGAAATGTCTTTTATATGAATGTTGCTGGACATCACAGCTCTCATGTGGGGAAGAAGCACACCCTGATATACACCTCAGATATACTCCATGGCTGATCTTCCCTCTGCATTCCTCGTGAGGACAAGTGTTTGGAGATGGAGAAAAGTGCCTCCTGTTAAAGGAGCCGTCTCCTTGCTAGCTGTGTTGTAGGATGTCTGTGAAGGAAGGAGGGACGCCCTGTCTGACCTCACAGCTAGCCTTAGACAGCACCTGGGAACATGGGACATAGTCATGTCAAAGCAGCCGTCCCCCTGCTAGTGATGTTCTACCAGCCAAGAGCACCCTGTGAAGGCCCAGCCAAGCCGTGTTATTGCCTTGTTTTTCAGTTGATGTCATTAGATCTGTTCTCTGGAATCCTTATTGTTTCTCAGGTTATCTCAGTGATTGCGCTGAATGTTGTTTCCTGTTCCTGTATTCACTTCATCCAATAAAGAACACTTACTGCATCGTGTTTTCTCAGTCTGTCATTTGGATGTGTTTGTAACTAGACATTTTGATGTGTTTGTAACTAGACATGTGCATTCGTTTTCGTCCGAATGCATTTTCGTCCGAATTTCGGGGATTTTCGCGTTCGTTTTAACAAACGATAACGAACGCGCAGAATCCGAAATCCGAAAGATCCGACATAAAAAATGCTTTATTTTTGTTTCGTTGCAACAATAGTTCGATACAGATAGAAAATTCAACATGACGGTGACAATAGCGATCTGTGTCTATCGAACCTGCGGTTGAATGTGCCTAACCTAACTCTATTAGTCCAAGATTATTCGACATAGAGAGAAAAGATTCGACATTATAGAGACATGAAGATTCGACGAAGCAGCTAAAAACATACGATCGCCGCGAGCGGACATTTATGGTCAAATGCTCCGCCCATAGGCTATAGAAGAACTCTAATGTTGGTTGACTAGTAATAATAATTATTAAATATAATTATTACTAGTCATACAACATTAAAATTCTACTGTAGCTTGTGGGCGGAGCATTCAACCGGAAATGTACGTTTGCGGCGTCGTACAGTTTAGCTGCTTCGTTTATTCATCTTAGAACATTCGACAGACACCATAAGCCTTCAATTGACAGATTTGACCTTAATTAATTCGGATTTTCGGACAAATGCATTTTTTAACGAAACAAAATAAATAAAAACAAATTTCGGGAGTAACTAAATAAATGAATTTTTTGGATGAAAACGAAATTCCGAAACAAAATTTTTCAGTGTGCACATGCTTATTGGTAACTGGGGAGAAAGTCCATAAAATATGGAGCCCTATATACAGTATTTGTGTCACACTATAGACTCAACCCAGAAAGCTTTACACAAGGAGGAGAATCTTTTCAGCTTTTCAATCATGTGATTCATTTATGGAGTCTCACTAGACTGAAAATAACTGTTACTTTTTGTGCAAATAATGATTCTTATGCTGGTGTTGTAGATCTGTGATCTGGGCCTCATGGTTCTCTCCATGGAACACATAGTTGCCAACATTGTAAAAAAAATGTATAAGGACACTTTTTTGGCTGTAGGCGGAGTCTTATGCCCCGTACACACGGTCGGATTTTCCGATGGAAAATGTCCGATCGGAGCTTGTTGTCGGAAATTCCGACCGTGTGTGGGCTCCATCGGACATTTTCCATCGGATTTTCCGACACACAAAGTTGGAGAGCAGGAGATAAAATTTTCCGACAACAAAATCCGTTGTCGGAAATTCCGATCGTGTGTACACAAATCCGACGGACAAAGTGCCACGCATGCTCAGAATAAATAAAGAGATGAAAGCTATTGGCCACTGCCCCGTTTATAGTCTCGACGTACGTGTTTTACGTCACCGCGTTCAGAATGATCGGATTTTCCGACAACTTTGTGCGACCGTGTGTAGACAAAACAAGTTTGAGCCAACATTCGTCGGAAAAAATCCTAGGATTTTGTTGTCGGAATGTCCGAACAAAGTCCGACCGTGTGTACGGGGCATTACTATTATTAGGGGGCGGGACATGCATTTGTAGGCATGGCATAGCAAAAAAAGAAACAGGTGTCGCGCGCAGTGGTGAAAAATGGGCGTGGTTTACGGGAAATAGTGGACATGGCTTAATTGGGCGTGGCTCAAACAGGGGTGTGGTTAGAGTCTGAGATGAATGAGGGATGGAGGGAGAAAGAAAGGGGGAAAGAGGGAGGGAGAAAGAAAGGGGGAAAGAGGGAGGGAGAGAGAGAGAAAGAAAGAAACTGGGAGGGAAGGAGAGAGAAGGAAGGAAAGAGGGATGGAGGGACAGCAGGCCCAGATCCTACACCACAATAGAAATATGTGTATTTCAGAGTTTAACAATCAGCAGATAAAGATACTACAAACATCTGGTGTTAGCGCTTCAATCATCCCGGCACCATGGTTGTTATGGTGTCAGGATGATTGAAGCGTATTATTTCTATTATTACATTGTAATATAAAATGAAATCATTCAACTCACCATAATGCAGAATCAGTGGGACCTCTGAGCGTGTCACCTGCCACGTCGCCTGCCACCAGATGCCATCAGCTGCCCCCAGCAGAGTCTGTACTTACATCAGGTACCCCCAGCAGAGTCCGTCCTTGCATCAGGTGCCCCCAGCAGAGTCCGTCCTTACATCAGGTGCCCCCAGCAGAGTCCGTCCTTACATCAGGTGCCCCAGCAGAGTCCGTCCTGCATCAGGTTCCCCCAGCAGCAGTGGGGTTGTCAGCAGCCGGTGCAAGGCAAGATTTTTGCGCTCCCTAACCTACGGACTTTTAGCACTAACTGAGTCCCTTCCCTTCCTACAATAGTACTTACCAGCCTTATTCCTACACTGACCATTACCCTGAACTACTTGATTCCTATACTGACCACTACACTGACCTAGTTGATTCCTATACTGACCACTACACTGACCTACTTGATTCCTATACTGACCACTACCCTACCCGATTCCTACACTGTCCACTACACTGACCTCTACACTGACCTACATAATTCCTAGACTGACCATTACACTTACCTACCTGTCCACTGCACTGACCTACCTGATTCCTATACTGACCAGTACATTGACCTACCTGTCCACTACACAGTGTCCACTACATTGACCACTACACTACACTGACCACTACAATGCCCACTCAACTACACTGTCCACTACAACACGCACTACACTGTCCATTACACCACCCACTACACTACAACACCCACTACACTACACTGATTACTACAACACCCACTACACCACACCACCCACTACACTACACTGTCCACTACACCACCCACTACCCTACACTGTCCACTACACTGGATTACTACAACACCCACTACACTGATTACCACTACACCACCCACTACACTAAACTATCTATTACACCACCCACTACAATACACAAACTCAAATTGCCTGAGGGCCACATGACAAGTTTTCATATCCCATGGGGGCCGCGTGCAAACTTTCAAAACTTCAAAAACAATAAACTATACCAGCAATAATATACTATACTATACCCAGCACTGGTGTCAGCAAACGCATTATTAACCCCCAGCAATGGTGTCAGCAAACGCATTATTAAACCCAACACTGGTGTCAGCAAACACATTATACCCAGCACTGGTGTCAGCAAACGCATTATTAACCCCCAGCACTGGTGTCAGCAAACGCATTATAGCCAGCACTGGTGTCAGCAAACGCATTATTAACCCCCAACACTGGTGTCAGCAAACGCATTATACCCAGCACTGGTGTCAGTAAATGCATTATTAACCCAGCATTGGTGTCAGCAAATGTATTATTAACCCCCAGCATTACCCCCCACACTGCACAAATACCCTCCACACTGCATAATTACCCCCCACACTCCATAATTACCCCCACACTGCACAAATCGACCCACACTCCATAAAATACCCCCCACACTACACAATTACCCCCCCACACTACACAATCACCCTCCACACTGCATAAAATACCCCCCACACTGCACAAATTTCTACCCCAGTCACCCCACTAAGGACTTTGCCTCAGTGTGATGGCTCACTCACCTCTCCTGGCAGTCAGAATCATCTGCCTCCCGAGTCCTCTCCTCCTGGCTTCCACACAGGCCTAGTGACAGGGGACCCAGAGAACACAATCTCCCGCCCTGAGGTGGCAGAAGGACCCTGGATCGGGGCTCTGGTCGATTGCCAATGCCTAGGTGGGCGGATCGATGAGCAGATCCTTCCTCAACTCCTTCCTCTGCTCTGCTCTCTCTCTGGGCTGCAGCAGCGTGCAGCGGAGAGGACAGAGGAGATGGAGAGGTAAAGCTTTTTGGCGCCTCCCCCTCTGCAGTGCCTGGGAGCAGTTCAAAAAGACATCCTGGATAGAGGTCGACCGATCTGGGTTTTTCTCTGGCCGATGTCGATACCGATATTTAGAAATTGGGGCGGCCGATAGCCGATGTATAAATAGACAGTACTTTCGCGCCTGTGGTAATAAATATAGAAAAATGAATATGGTAAGTGTAAAAAACACACAAAAAACTCAAAAAGTCACAAATACAAGCTGCTCCCCTTAATTTGAATGAAACAATCAAATAAGTAATGGTGAACAGTAGGGGGCGCTAGAGACCTGAAAAAACATATGTATCTGCCAATAGATACACACACTAGCTAAATCAACCACAGTGAATTATATAGTGCTGTTTGTGCTAAACTATAATTGTAACAAACACATAGTTTATAATACAAATAAAGATTGCAGTGAAAAGTAATAAAATCAACAAAATTCTTAGTGCAAGTGAAATAAATAAAATCGTGATGTTTGATAGTCCCAATCCATTGAAAAGATCAGAGCAAAACAGTTGAAACCAACATCAAAGCAGACACATGGATCCTCAAAGATGCAACAATTCTTGCGATGATATAAAGATTCCGTCACCCAAGAGGAAAAAACACCTGAAGGTAATAGATATCTGCTTACCAGATACCAATGACTTCTTTAACTAAAAAGAAAGTCATTAGTGCTTGTACAGGATTGTGCCTGTTCACATGAAGGCTGGAAGGCTGGATGGTACTTTAGGCATAGATCCCTCCCGTCCCATTCATTCAGGATAGGAAATGTGAGAAACAAAAGGGAATCTTCATAGCGTAAAACCGTTTAATGTATAAAATTAGAGAACAATAAAATAGCCAATTGGCCTCTTACATTGATCGGTGCCTACCCGGCACTGGGACTGCTCGCATGTCAGGGTGAGTGGAGTCAGGAACCCTTCGCATCACATCGCATCGCACATGCGGCGTGCGTTCCACCCCGTGCGTCTAGCTAACCAGCTGATCCGGAAGTAGGTGGGACGATTCTGGACATGTGACCACGTACCGCTCCGACGTACGTTTCGTTTGTGAACGTCTTCAGGGAAGCGTACATTGGTCACTAAGCAACTAGTTTATATAGGGAATGAGGGCGGGTAAATTGGTAAGGATACTCCGCCTTTGTGTCAATAAAGTTTATTTGCTGAGCGTTGTGCACAAACCAGCCAGGGGAAAAAAACTCCCCCTGGTGGTTATATGTCACAGTGCTCCAGGCAAAGAGAAAAAATTCCTTAGTATTACAGACCATATTTGTCAATCAATAAAATGGCAGAAAAACAGTAGGAGATGGTAAATTATTAAATACTACATAAACAATCACATTATTAATGATAATTGTCCTAATTCGTTGGAAAGGACTAAAATTAATCCCGTCATTCAGAGCAGTCTCAGTCTCGGTTTCACAATAGCTGGTAAGTGATAAGCACATTTGAACATTCTCCATTGAAACCACAATAATAAATTGTTTTAATTTTAATTTATGTTGAAAATCTTAAACTATACTTTAATGTAAAAGAATGATAGCCGATGTATGATGCAGATTTTTGTGGCCGATATTTAAAAAAAAAAAAAAAAACCTCACCCACTCCACTACTCCCTGCTTGCTCCTGTCACTCTACCACACACTTGATGTCCCCAGTACAGATGGCACTGGTTGGCTGTGGCAGGTGGCACTGGTTGGCTTAGGCAGGTGGCACTGGCAGGTGGCACTGGTTGTCACTGGCAGGTGGCACGTGGCACTGATTGGCAGGTGGCACTGATTGGCACTGACAGATGGCACTGGCAGGTGGCACTGATTGGCAATGGCACTGGCAGGTGGCACTTATTGGCAGTGGCACTGGTTGGCACTGGAAGGTGGCACTGGCAGGCATTGGCAAGTGGCACTGGTTTGGAACTTGCAGGTGGCACTGGTTTGGAACTGGCAGGTGGCACTGATTGGCAATGGCACTGGCAGGTGGCACTAATTGGCAGTGGCACTGGTTGGCACTGGAAGGTGGCACTGGCCGAATTGAGGTTGATGTTGGGGTGGGCGGGACCCGGCCGGGGTGGGCGGGACCCAGCAGCTATCAAACACCAGCCAATGATTGGGCTGCTTAAGAAAAGGGGTGGGCCACATACATGTAGCGGCCTGCCCAGATTCCATTGGCTGGTGTTTGATATTGGCCGGGTCCTACCCACCCCGGCCGGGTCCCGCCCACCCCCGACATCAACCTCAATTCTGACAGATCCCTCTGTCTCTCCCCTCTTGTTACGTATCAGTTTCACACAAGCATCAAGCGCTGAGTGTGGAGAAGGGAGGAGGAACAGCGGCCAGTGCTATATATCGGCCTAATGGCCAAATATCGGTCGACCTCTAGTCCTGAATCAGCGCCGGCCTGCGGGCCATTTTTAACCGGTCCGCGGGCCGGTACTTTGAGACCCCTGCACTACTCTAACCACTGGTTGAGCATGAAAGGGCACCAGCGACCATGCTGAGGAGGATGGAAACCCAGTCTGGAGGTGTAGCACCCGATGGCCAGGCTGCAGTGTCCAGAAGATGGTTGTACCTGCGGTGCAGGAGGATGTGGGGCCAACCTAGGCCAAGCTGGGGGTACAAGGGGTCTACCAAACGGAGCCTTGTCTATGGAAAGGGTGGAACCAGGACCATCAGTGTCCCCAGCCAGCGGAGCCCCTGTCCTTCCATCAGTGTCCCAGCTCGTCGGACACACGGGGGTTGAGGGTTGGCGGCGGCTGATCTCTTTCTTGTGTTCAGTGGACTAGAGGAGGGGTCTCCAATCCCTGCAGCCAATAGGCTTCAGTGTACAAGAGAATTTTCTATTTGTACACTGAAGAGAGAAGCCGATTGGCTGCCCCTCTCCTCTCCACTGCACACAAGGGGAAACAACACTCATGGTGGTGGCCATCTTTATGTAACCCGCTGCCGTTTTTAGCCAAAAACATTCCTGATTTTCCTGGGACAAAAGCAAAATCCCGCAATTTTAATCGGGTCGAGGGACCCAAAATCTGGATTGTCCCGGAAAAATCAGGACTGTTGGAAAGTATGGGAACACAGGTATCTGAACCCTTCATGAAAACAGAATTCCCTGATTCAATATTAATCAAAAGGACAACTGAAAATTCATGATTATCAAGATGAATACCAATGTGTAGTCAAAAAAAAATACAAAATCTCAAAAATAAATAAAGTGAATATAAGTGAAAATAAATAAAGTGCTTCAAAATTCCCAAAAAGGCAGTTATCCACCTAAAGGGAGATATATAATGCGCTCACCAGATGAATTCGGCCAGCAAGTGACCATCAGGCATGGATAATATCGATGCACTTTCCTCCAGTTCATGGGTACAATCACCACAATAATCAGCTTCTATCTCCTCTCCCCATTAGAAACTCAGATGGATACAACCAGCCAATGACCATAAAACATGAGTGTATGAATATAAAACTCTTCAATCGATAGATGAGACCTCCGCAATAGTCAGCTCCTGTCTTCTTTCCCCATCAAAAGCTCTGCAAAATTGTCTCCACCAAATGAACCACAACAAGGCAGGTAATAGTGTAATACTGCGTTTATTTTTGCATGTATACAATCCTGGTTAGTCATCAGCACATTAGCAGCTCTGGGGTCTGTGAAATCGGTTCCATCCGTTATCTGACAGGGAGCGTGCGTTTCAAATGCCCAGCGGAAGTGAGGGTGCGCGTGCATCGCAAGCCTCTCTTTTATGCATTTCACGCATGCGTGTGTCATTAGGAAGTCTTCTTATTGAAGCACTTTATTCATAGAATCCCAGTGTTGGAGAATATATATTGGACTGATGAATTACAGAAATTATGATTTTTATTAATCTTTTCTTAATTTACATAGTTACATAGTAGGTGAGGTTGAAACAAGACACAAGTCCATCAAGTCCAACCTATGTGTGTGATTATATGTCAGTATTACATTGTATATCCCTATATGTTGCGGTCATTCAAGTGCTTATGTAATAGTTTCTTGAAACTATCATTGCCCCCCCCCCCCGAGACCACCGCCTGTGGAAGGGTATTCCACATCCTCGCCGCTCTTACAGTAAAGAACCCTCTACGTAGTTTAAGGTTAAACCTCTTTTCTTCTAATTTTTATGAGTGGCCACGAGTCTTGTTGAACTCCCTTTTGCGAAAAAGTTTTATCCCTATTGTGGGGTCACCAGTATAGTATTTGTATATTGAAATCATATCCCCTCTCAAGCGTCTCTTCTCTAGAGAGAATAAATTCAGTGCTCGCAACCTTTCCTCATAACTAATATCCTCCAGACCCTTTATTAGCTTTGTTGCCCTTCTTTGTACTCGCTCCATTTCCAGTACATCCTTCCTGAGGACTGGTGCCGGGAACTGGACAGCATACTAGCATATCTAGATGGCAACTCACCTCCTCATAGAAGGTTAATAGATCAGTTTGGCAAGAATGATTCTTCATGAATCCATGCTGATTACTGCTAATGATACCGTTCTCATTACTAAAATCTTGTATATAGTCCCTTATCATCCCTTCCTAGAATTTACATACTATTGATGTTAGGCTAACTGGTCTGTAATTACCAGGGATGTATTTTGGGCCCTTTTTAAACATTGGTGCTACATTGGCTTTTCTCCAATCAGCTGGTACCATTCCAGTCAGTAGACTGTCAGTAAAAATTAGGAACAATGGTCTGGCAATTACTTGACTGAGTTCCCTAAGTACCCTCGGGTGCAAGCCATCTGGTCCCGGTGATTTACTAATGTTAAGTTTCCCAAGTCTAATTTAAATTCTGTCCTCTGTTAACCATGGAGGTGCTTCCTGTGATGTGTTATGAGGATAAACACTGCAGTTTTGGTTACTGAAGCCCCCCGATTCCCTCGTGAAGACTGAGGAAAAGAATAACTTCAATACCTTCGCCATCTCCCCATCCTTTGTAACCTGATGTCCTTCCTCATTCTTTATGGGGCCAATATGGTCTGTCCTCCCTTTTTTACTGTTTACATACTTAAAGAATTTCTTGGGATTTTTTTTGCTCTCCTCCGCTATGTGTCTTTCATGTTCTATCTTAGCCGTCCTTATTGCACCCTTACATTTCTTGTTGGATTCTTTATAAAGTCTGAATGCTGATGATGATCCCTCAACCTTGTATTTTTTGAAGGCCTTCTCCTTTGCTTTTATATGCATTTTTACATTGGAGTTAAGCCATCCAGGACTTTTGTTGTCTCTTTTAAATTTATTACCCAATGGGATGCATTGGCTAATGCCTTTAGTTAATATGCTCTTAAAGCAATTCCATCTCTCCTCTGCGGTCTTTGTTCCTAAGATTTTATCCCAATTTATGCCTTCTAGTAAGGTTCGTAGTTTAGGGAAGTTGGCTCTTTTGAAATTCAGTGTCTTTGTATTCCCTTATGTTTCCTATTTGTGTGATTTATACGGAAGCCAATTGACCTGTGATCGCTGTTCCCTAAATTGCCCCGTATTTCCACATCCGCGATCAGGTCTGTGTTGTTGGTAATCAGTAGATCCAGTAACGCTTTATTTCTAGTTGGTGCGTCTACCATCTGACCCATAAAATTGTCCTGCAAGTCATTTAAGAACTGGCGAGCCTTAGATGAATGCGCGGTTCCCTCCGCCCAGTCTATGTCTATGTCACTTCCCATCCTTGCTGCTAATCCAAATTGTGATAGGAGATCTGTCTCCCCTTCCTCCCTCAGGTTAGGGCAGGTTATTTTCATAATTTTTTGTGCACATTCATATACATAAAAAAAATTTGAGATTTTATATTCATTTTTTTGACTACACATTTGAATTTATCTTGATAGTCATGAATTTTCACTTGCTTGACCAGTTAGCGCCCTTTTTATTAATATTTAATTTTCCATCAGTATTCCACTAATTTCAGGAGCAGCACTGACACATAATTATCGAATTAGATAATAGTTGGCATCGTCCCCTTCTCGTTTATATAGTATTCAAAGATGGCAGTGCCCTCTTTCAGCAGGATAATTCATCCTTTCAGCAGGATAATTCACCCTACCACACTGCAAAAATGTTTCAAGAAAGGTTTGAGGAACAAGTTCAAGGTGGTTGCCTGGTCTCGAGCATCTATGGGATGTGCTGGGAAAAACAAGTCTGATCCATGGAGACGCCACCGCCCAAATTACAGGAGTTAAAGCAGAGCTCCAGCCATCCTAATATTAATCCTCAAGTAATCATCTCAGTCACCAGGATGGGTGATAACTAGGGATGAGCTGAACACCCCCCTGTTCAGTTCGCAGCAGAACATGCGAACAGGCAAAAAGTGTTCACAAACTTTTGATACCTTGATACCACGAAACCTAGGGTCCTTTCGCAGGCTTTGCAGAATCAGGGAGGCCATACAGCGTAAGTTTGCAGAGTCATTCAATTCTGAGTCCTCTGGGTCACTAAGGATCACATGATCCGCAACTACCTCCTCCCAGCCACGTACAACTCCTTGGGTTTCTGGGGACTGAAAACAATCCCTTGAAGACTTCTGCTGAGTGTTATCCTCCACGTCCATGTTGACACAATCCTCCTCCTCTTCTTCCTGTGTGTTTAGCGTGTCCACAGGAATACTATCTGGATAAAGGGGGCCTTAGGAGGTAAGGAAGTCCTCCTCATCCTCCCGCTGTTCTGCCTCAAGTGCCCAGTCCATTAATTCCACAAAGTTTGTACACCAACAGGAAGACAAGAGGGACAGTATCACTGACGCATGCATTGTCACTGCTCACCATCCTTGTGGCCTACTCAAATGGTGACAGGCCAGTGCATGCATCCTTGATCCGTAGCCACTGGCGTGACGAAAAAAAGCCAAGCTCCCCTGACCCTGTCCTGGTGCCATACTCACGCAGGTACTCATAGATGGCCCTCTGCTGCATGTGCAGCCGCTGCAGCATTGCCAATGTTGAGTTCCACCTGGTGGGCATGTCACAAATGAGGCAGTTGGTGTTCAGGTTTCATTTCCTTTGAATGTCAGCAAGCTGAGCACTGGAATTGTATGACCAGCGGAAATGACCACAGACTTTTATGGCCTGCCTCAGGAGATCCTGTAAGCCTGGCTCAAGAATCGCTAAACCACCAAATTCAGGTTGTGAGCCAAACATGGAACATGGGTCAAGTGTCCCTGTCAGAGGGCGGTGCCATTGTCGCATACAACCATTCCTGGCTGAAGCTGGCAGGGCGTCAACCACTTCTGAGCTGCCCCTGCAGAGCTGACAGAATCTCTACCCCAGTGTGGCTCCTGTCCCCTAAGCAGACCAACTCAAGCATCGTATGGCATCTTTTTGCCTGAGTGCTTGCGTAGTCCCTTGAACGCCTACAAAGCACCGCTGGTTCAGAGGAGAAATCTGCAGAGGAAGTATATTAGAAAAAGTACACCAGGAATGGCCTGCAGTTAAATCTAGCTACGCTGGATGCAGTGGATATATATATATATATATATATATATATATATATATATATATATATATACATACACACGAGACTGACTGTATATATATATATTAAATACACTGCAGCTACCTGAATAACCTGTCTGCCTGCTTGCTTAATCTAAATGACACTCTCTCTCCATCCACGCCAACAACACACTACACAGGGCCGACATGCAGGCAGCCTTATATAGTGTGGGGCGTGGACTTAGTCCCCCTGAGCCATAATTGACCAAAGGCACCCTGCCTTTGGCCAATTATGGCTCTCTTTGCTGAGGGCGCTGGGATTGGCCAAAGCATGCGGGTCATGGTGCATGCTTTGGCCAATCATCACCCAGCAATGCACTGTGATCTCACAGTGCATTATGGGGCGTTACGCGGCAGACGAATTTGCCGCAGACGCCCCACAATGTTCGTTTTTCAATAAACGGTCTTACAGCCAATGATCGAGTCGAACTCATGTTTGACACGAACATAAAGCTCATCCCTAGTTGGTGGTGCCAGAACACTGTAACCCCTCACAGATTCTCTTGTTGAGCGCAGGAACTGAGCGCAGGAACGAGCCCTGCTGTGAAATATTAGAGCAAAAATTGTAATTACATGCCCCTGTTAATCAGGGGCAGAAAATTTAGGCCTTAGGCGGTGGTGGTGGTGGTGGCACAACACTGCAACCCCTCACAGATACTCTTGTTGAGTGCAGGAACGAGCCTTGCTGTGAAATATTACAGCAAAAATTGTAATTACACGCCCCTGTTAAACAGGGGCAGAAAAGTTGGGCCTTAGGCAGTGGTGTTGGTGCCCTGAACCAAAAATATTCTTAGAAGCTAACATCATGAAGATTGAGGAGGACTAGGATAGTCACTCATCAGCATAATAGGATAGTAAATACACTGCAGCTCACTAAATAACCTGCCTGCCTGAAGTATATTTGAAAAAGTACACCAGGAATCGCCTGCAGTCAGATATAGGCTTGGCTACACTGGATGCAGTGGATATATATATATGTATGAGACTGTATATATATATATATATATATATATATATATATATTAAATTCACTGCAGCTCACTGAATAACCTGCCTGCCAGCCTGAAAGTATATTAGAAAAAGTAGACCAGGAATGGCCTGCAGTCAGATATAGGCTTGGCAAGACTGGATGCAGTGGATATATATATGTACGAGACTGTATATATATATATATATATATATATATATATATATATATATATTAAATACACTGCAGCTCACTGAATAACCTGCCTGCCTGAAGTATATTTGAAAAAGTACACCAGGAATGGCCTGCAGTCAGATATAGGCTTGGCTACACTGGATGCAGTTGATATATATATATGTACGAGACTGTATATGCCGTATTTATCAGCGTATAACAGGCACTTTTTTCCCCTTAAAATCAGGGGAAAATCGTGGGTGCATGTTATATGCCGATCCCCGGCGATCCCCCGCTGATTGTGAGCGGAGCGAGCACCGCTGATATACATACATAGCCGAGTGTACTCGGCTAGGCTCGGCTAGCTCCACTAACAATGACGCCCAGTCCCACCCTATGATGGACATAACACAGGGACTGGGTGTGACTGTGAGCGGAGCTAGCCAAGCCTAGCCGAGTACACTCGGCTATGTATGTATATCGGTGGCGCTCACAGTCACGCCCAGTCCCGCCATTGGACCTGTGTTATGACCATCATAAGGCGAGACTGCGAGAGGAGCCGAGATACACAGGACCAGCTCTGTGTATCTTGGCGGCGCCATATTTAAACTGCAGTGACACTGACAAGGCTGCAACGTCACTGGGCAAGGCTGCAAATGACAAGGCTGCAAATGACACTAACAAGGCTGCAGATGGACACTGATAAGGCTGCAAATGACAAGGCTGCAGGTGACACTGACAAGGCTGCAGATGGACACGGATAAGGCTGCAAATGACACTGACAAGCCTGCAGATGACACTGGCAAGGCTGCAAATGACACTGACAAGGCTGCAGATGACACTGACAAGGCTGCAGATGGACACTGATAAGGCTGCATTGATGGGCATTTAAATGTAAGTTTTTTTCCTTAAAAAGTTTTTTCCTTAAAATTCCCTCCTAAACTTGGGATGCGTTTTATACGCCGGCGCGTGTTATACGCCGATAAATACGGTATATATTAAATGCACTGCAGCTCACTGAATAACCTGTCTGCCTGCCTGCTTAATCTAAATGACACTCTCTCTCCATCCACGCCAACAACACACTACACAGGGCCGACATGCAGGCAGCCTTATATAGTGTGGGGCGTGGACTTAGTCCCCCTGAGCCATAATTGACCAAAGGCACCCTGCCTTTGGCCAATTATGGCTCTCTTTGCTGAGGGCGCTGGGATTGGCCAAAGCATGCGGGTCATGGTGCATGCTTTGGCCAATCATCACCCAGCAATGCACTGCGATCTCGCAGTGCATTATGGGGCGTTACGCGGTGGACAAATTTGCCACAGATGCCCCACAATGTTCGTTTTTCAATAAACGGTCTTACAGCCAATGATCGAGTCGAACTCATGTTTGACCCAAACATAAAGCTTATCCCTAGTTGGTGGTGCCAGAACACTGTAACCCCTCACAGATTCTCTTGTTGAGTGCAGGAACTGAGCGCAGGAACGAGCCCTGCTGTGAAATATTAGAGCAAAAATTGTAATTACATGCCCCTGTTAAACAAGGGCAGAAAAATTGGGCCTTAGGTGGTGGTGCTGGCACAACAATGTAAAGCCTCACAGATACTCTTGTTGAGCGCAGGAATGAGCCCTGCTGTGAAATATTAGATCAAAAATTGTAATTACGCCCTTGTTAAACAGGGGCAGAAAATTTAGGCCTTAGGCGGTGGTGGTGGTGGTGGCACAACACTGTAAAGCCTCACAGATACTTTTGTTGAGTGCAGGAACGGGCCCTGCTGTGAAATATTAGATCAAAAAATGTAATTACACGCCCCTGTCAAACTGGGGCAGAAAAATTGGGCCTTAGGCAGTGGTGGTGGTGCCCTGAACCAAAAATATTCTTAGAAGCTATCATCATGAAGATTGAGGAGGACTAGGATAGTCACTCATCAGCATAATAGGATAGTAAATACACTGCAGCTCACTGAATAACCTGCCTGCCTCTAGTATATTTGAAAAATTACACCAGGAATGGCCTGGGTGCGTGTTATACGCCGATCCCCGCCGATCCTCCGCTGGTTGTGAGCGGAGCGAGCACCGCCGATATACATAAATAGCCGAGTGTACTCGGCTAGGCTCGGCTAGCTCCGCTAACAGTGACGCCCAGTCCCACCCTATAATGGACATAACACAGGGACTGGGTGTGACTGTGAGTGGAGCTAGCCAAGCCTAGCCGAGTACACTCGGCTATGTATGTATATCGGTGGCGCTCACAGTCACGCCCAGTCCCGCCATTGGACCTGTGTTATGACCATCATAGGGCAAGACTGCGAGAGGAGCCGAGATACACAGGACCAGCTCTGTGTATCTCGGCGGCGCCATATTTAAACTGCAGTGACTCTGACAAGGCTGCAACGTCACTGGGCAAGGCTGCAAATGACAAGGCTGCAAATGACACTAACAAGGCTGCAGATGGACACTGATAAGGCTGCAAATGACAAGGCTGCAGGTGACACTGACAAGGCTGCAGATGGACACGGATAAGGCTGCAAATGACACTGACAAGCCTGCAGATGACACTGACAAGGCTGCAAATGACACTGGCAAGGCGGCAGATGACACTGACAAGGCTGCAGATGGACACTGATAAGGCTGCATTGATGGTCATTTAAGTAAGTTTTTCCTTAAAAAGTTTTTTCCTAAAATTCCCTCCTAAACTTGGGATGCGTGTTATACGCCGGCGCGTGTTATACGCTGATAAATACGGTATATATTAAATGCACTGCAGCTCACTGAATAACCTGCCTGCCTGAAGTATATTTGAAAAAGTACACCAGAGACAGCGGACCGTTACAAGTAGAGACCAGGCATCACTGAGAAGGAACTGCAGGGTGAGGGGGCCCGAACGGACATCAGTCAGTGCACAGAGGCTGTTCCTGGAGGACCGCGGCCGCCGCCATCTTGAGGCCTACTAACCTGGGCAGAGCCTCCAGACTCAGGTACTGTAATCCCCTACAGCAACACTGCTCTCCCTGCACCACAATCTGGGTCCTGAGGGTCTCTCACTGCTCACCTGGAGGCATTACCTGGGCTTCTGCTTCTCCCCTCCAGACCCCCCCCCCTCACCCATCTGGAGATTAGGCCCAGTTAGAGAGAACATGGGCATGGATGGCTGAGGACTCCCTTCCCTGAGTACCGTGCCACCCCGACAGCGCAGGCTATGTATACAGTATAACGCACCCGAGACCTACATGGCGACAGCTGGCTCACACTCCTCAGAGCTCTCTGACCCTCACCAAGGCACCATACAGAGATATCTCCTTAGAACAGCGCCCGTCGATCCTTGGACACCCAAAGACAAGATGGCGCCTGGCCGTACCACAGGAAAGACCAAACCTCCACTCACCACTTCAGCCGGCACGGTGGAAGACAACAATACGAGACTCAAAGAATCCGGAGGAGAACCCTCAGCCTCATCGGTGAGCTTAATCGCACCGCTAGACACAGGCGCTAGAGAATCTCAGTCAGCCACACATCCCCTGTCAGGAGAGCCCATCAGAACGGAAGCTACAGCTCTCCTTTCTGCCTTCAGAATGGATTTTGAATCATGGGCAAGCAAAATGGAAGATTCCCTTCACGTGGAGCTAAATGCTCTTAGACAACAAGTCACAGCAAATGAGGAAGCAGTGTCTGTCTTAACCACGGCTAAAGATGACCATGAAGCACGAATAACAGCACTTGAAACCTCAAACGTGACACACCTCCGTCGCCTACGCCAACAGCAACTCCGCATAGAAGACAGCGAAAATCGCAGTCGCCGCAATAACATTAGACTGACAGGCATACCGGAGGCAACATCTGGAACAGAATTGAGACCCACTGTCATAGCTATCCTCAATAAAGTACTGGGGAGAGAGGCAACATCACCAATTGAAATAGACCGTGTTCACAGAGTGGGGGGTCCGGAGGGGACACGAGATGGTCGCCCCCGAGATGTTCTTTGTCGGGTCCACTATTTCACCTTGAAGGAAGAGGTCATGCGAAAGGCATGGACCTTGGGCTCAGTGGACTTTTTTGGAGCCCCTATACACCTATACCCGGACCTGTCCCGCAATACGCTGTACATGCGTCGAGTGGTACGTCCTCTCCTCGACCTTATACGACAAGCCGGAGGTTCACATGGGGTCACCCCTTCAGCATCAAGGTGACCAGAGGAGCAAGCAGGTTCACGCTATCAGACCCAGATCAACTGCCGGACTTTTTCCTCTTTCTCGAGCAAGAACCGGTAGATGTCTTAAATTGGCTGGATCCTCCAGAAGATCGAGTACGACAGATGGGACTTGGCTCACTACCACAGCGCCGTAGACGTCGTAGGTCTAGATCAGCCTCATCTGGCCCCAGGATGAGGGGCCCTACCTCCTCAGAAGATTGATACAACAGCTTACTGGGGACTGATGTCTTATGTCGCCTTAACCTATCTCCCATACTACAGAGAGGTCCTGGTGGTATCGCTATATTTCTGAAGTCTTGTTATCGCTATGATGCTCATAATGTGCCTTTCCTCTTCTTCTTTAAAGACAGAGCTCTCTAGTAATCTTGGAAAGTGGGTCTGTGAGTAAAGGACTTGGAAATACCAGCTCTTTCCCTGCTCTTTGCCGATTTAATAGCTGGCTGGGGTTCGGGAGAGAGCATAGGTAATAGCCACTATGTGACCCTCAATGTGACGGGCGCCAGGTAATGCCAACGTATATATAAATGTTTTTTCTTTCTCTGTGTTCTTGCCCCATCACAAATGGTTCTATCTCAGCCTCCCTTATGTTGTGTGTGCTGGGGGCTTGTGGTGGGGGTGGGGGATGCCGCTCTGGGGAGCCTTGACCACAGGCTTTATTTAATATCTGCTTTGTGTGCTACAGGACTAAAGTTGCCACCCACGGGGTGGTTGGTGGCGTCCGTGAGCGGATCCTCCGCTCCCCCCTGCCCTATGTATATGGTAGGTTTGGATACATAATCTCTCTAAACACAGGAACTAATATAAGTGTTCTAGTTATGTACCCCCGGGTTAACTAGCTGAATCTTATTCACAAATTTAGTGGGCTGTTCCCAACTGTTATCATTAAAAGTAGTTCATAGGAATGGGTTTCTATTATTTTGGTGAATGGGTAAAGACAAACGCATCCACAAGTCTTGACACACTGGCCTTATATGCCTGATGAGATTTAGGAATAGAGGCTATGTTTCAGAAAAGGAATAACAAACATAGCAAGGCTTAGTCTACTGACCCTCACCCCACCCATGTTCTTCCATGCTGCAGTGGGAGTCATTTCAATCCCACCCAGAAGATACTGTCATTGTTGCTATAGGAAAAAGTAGTCGCTTGTGAACGTTAAATGTGCAACACATAATTTTTATACGCCTGATTCGCTGTCGGGACCACGGCTCAGGTCCTTTCGTCTCGACCTCTCCCCCACGATAGGACGGGCACTGTTTGTGCCTAGCGCGTGATAGTTCACGCAGTGTTTTGCGTTAGCAGACACACTAGTCTCTCAGACACATATTTTTAGGTGTCTTTTCTTTTACATTCTACTTTCCCCTCCTAACCCCCCCTTTTTCTTTTTTTTTTTTTTCTCTCTCTCTTTCTTTTATATAGCCTATAGCATCCCAGCATGGCTCACACAGTGACCTCACACCCACAGGTGAAATTTTGTTCATATAATGTAAATGGGCTCAACATCGCTTCAAAACGTGGACAAATTTTATATCAGATGCACAAAAGACAGGTTAACGTGCTTCTGCTGCAGGAGACCCACTTCCAGTCTGGCTCCACCCCTTCCTGCTACAGCAGATACTTCAATAGATGGATCCACAGTACCAACCCGACACAAAAATCTAGGGGAGTATCTATTGCATTCCACAAAACACTCCCTATTGAACTGCTTGACCATATGACAGACCCACAGGGCAGATACGTCTTTGTAAAGGTATCCCTTTGGGGGACTAAATTTACAATAGCCAATATTTATTTACCGAACACGCATCAAGTTCCATCAGCCTTGCAGTATTTTAAGACCCTGACAGGTTTTGCTGAGGGCAAACTCATACTTGGAGGGGACTTTAATACTCCCCTGGATCCATTATTGGATTCTTCAACACCCCGTTCCTCTGTTTCCTTTTCAAAATTGCGGGCTCTAAAACGCGCCATGTATAACATGCATATTGTTGATGTATGGCGGATACTATATCCTGACTACCGAAACTACACTCATTTCTCTAGCGTGCATCACTCTTACAGCCGTATAGATTACTTCTTAATAGACCACGGCTGTTTAGACTGGTCACCAAAATGTGACATATATCCTATGGTTTGGTCTGACCACTCACCAATAACCCTGACGCTTGAGGTCCCTTCTACCCCAATAAAAGAATGGACATGGAGGTTAAATGACTCAATACTAACTGAACCAGGCTCCGATACACAGATAGCAGAGACCATAAAAAACTTTTTTGCGGACCACGCTTCTGACGACACTTCACCACCGATTCAATGGGAGGCATTAAAGGCGGTCTTGCGGGGTAAATTTATCCAATTGGGCACTCGCTTGAAAAAAGAACGCTCAGCTGCAATAACTACGGCGGTTCACAAACTTAAAACGCTTGAGACTGCTCATAAGCGTTCCCCCACAGCGGAGGTGCTTGCGGAGGTTTCTACCGCTCGCACTCAGCTTAAGGAACTATACGAAGCATCAGCACGCACATTTGCGAACAAACTAGCCTTTCACCAATACAAATTTAAGGATAAATGTGGTAGATCGCTAGCCCGCACCTTACATTCCAAACAACCCAACACTTTTATACCTCACATTCAAGACAGGACCGGGAAAACTGTCTCAGCGCCAGCCGAGATGGGACAGGTATTCCGAGACTTCTACCAATCCCTATATAACATACCTTCAGTTAGCCCCAATGAATCTACCTCCATCACAGCGGAAACACAGGCCGCATATATTGCGCAAACAGCACTTCCTACCTTAGATGGTGCAACGATAGAGGACCTTGAGGATCCGATATCAGAAGATGAGGTCGCCCGTGCCATTAAATCTACCCCATCTGGAAAAAGCCCGGGCCCTGATGGCTTCACCCCAAAATTTTACAAACAATTTGCCCCCCTCCTTACCCCCTTCTTAACGAAAATGTTTAACTCCATATCTGAGAGCTCAGTATTCCCGCCGCAAACACTAGAGGCTCATATCACCCTTATTCCAAAACCAGACAAAGACCTAACTATTTGTGCTAATTACCGACCCATATCGCTGATAGAAGTAGATCTAAAGATGTACGCAAGGGTGCTAGCTAATAGACTACAACCATTATTACCCCGTTTAATACACCTAGATCAGGTGGGCTTTGTGAGTGGAAGAGAGGCGAGGGATAACACCCTGAAAACACTTCTCATTACAGATTATGCTCGGACACATAATGTCCCATTGTGCCTCCTCACGGTGGACGCAGAGAAGGCGTTTGACCGTGTTGATTGGCAATTCCTTCGCCTCTCACTACAGCAGATAGGCTTAGGCCGAAACATGATTTCCAGAATAATGTCCCTATATACAACGCCCTCCGCTAGGATTAGACTAAATGGTTCCCTCTCTCCAAAATTCACTATCAACAATGGAACGAGACAGGGGTGCCCCTTGTCCCCCATTCTCTATGTTCTGGTTATGGAACACTTGGCCACTGCCATTAGAAACAATACGGCTATTCATGGTGTTAAAGTAGGCCCTATTCATACCAAAATGGCCTTATTTGTAGATGACCTGCTCATGTTTGTCACCCAACCGCAGGTCTCCCTGCCTGCTATTATACAAGAATTTAGGAGATATGGAGACGTTAGTAACTTTAAAGTTAATCATAGTAAGTCAGAAATTCTCAACATTTCACTTTCAAAAGCGGCTCTCCAACAGCTCTCATCCTCCTTCCCTTTTAAGACAAGCTCTACTACTATTCGGTATCTGGGAATTCATATTCCAACAGACGCATCCCAACTATTTTCCAGTAACTTTACCCCTCTACTTCTCAGAACACAAACAGATCTAGCCTCATACGCATCTAAACAGCTCTCTTGGTTGGGGAGGATAAATGTTTTGAAGATGGATTTTCTCCCTAGATTCCTATATCTCTTTCAAACCATCCCCATATATATTCCCATCTCGTTTTTTCGAAAGCTTCGACAGATTTTTTCCAAATTCATATGGAAGGGAAACCGCCCCAGGATAAAATATGACACGATGACCCTCCCGAAGGCCCGGGGGGGAGCGGGGGTTCCGGATGCTTCTACGTATCATAAAGCGGCGGTACTCACACGTATAGTAGACTGGTTTCACCACTCCTCCTCCAAGCTGTGGGTCCAATTAGAGGGACATCTCAATGAGGGTGACCTTTGCGCCCTGCCGTGGACTACTACGGCGCAGCGTGAGGATAATTCATTCTCTACTGCGCTTACTCGGCAAACCCTTCGGGTCTGGGACTACCTGACTTTAACTGGTAAACTATCTAAACCTCAGGGCCCAATGACCCCTCTCTTTGGAACTCCAGCCTTCCCCCCGGCAGTACACAGTAACAGATTTGGACCATGGAATAGGGATAGTCATAGACGCTTAGCGCAGGTTTTACGAGCTGACCCATCCCTGAGAACAGACATACCCCCCCAGACGAGCAGAGGGCCCCCAACAATGTGGATACAGAGGGGTCAATTAATGTCATATGTACGTACTTTCTCCTCCATATCTGAGATCTTAGCTGACCCATCAGACTTTGACAAGCTACTTTTACAATCAGACCCGCCCGCCCACGTAGTATCATTGCTTTATTCCATACTACTAAACATCTCTGCCCCAGACCTTCCAACATACACGCATAAATGGGAGATGGATCTACAACACTCCATCTCCCCTGCTGACTGGCAAAAAAGCTTTATCCTGACGCATAGGATCTCCTTAGCGACTAAGTCCCAAGAAAAGGGATTTAAGCTACTAACGAGGTGGTACAGATGCCCAGCAGCTATCCAACGGTATAATCCATCCTTGTCAGATACCTGCTGGCGGTGCATGTCCTCTAAAGGGACAATGCTCCACATCTGGTGGGAATGTCCTCCAATCAGGAAACTTTGGCAAAAAGTCTTTGATTTATACAGCAGGCTGATGGCGACCGCAATTAAACCTACTCCAGAGATAGCCCTACTATCTATGCTTCCAGGCCCCCTCAAAACGATTAAAAAAGACATATTGCGCCACTTTTTAGCCGCAGTCAGGACAGTGATTCCCCGCCACTGGAAAACAGCAGAGGTACCTTCTCTGGGTGACTGGGCTGTGGAGGTGGACCAGATTAGAGACCTGGAGCGTCTGTTGGCGCAGGAAATGGGGAAGGAGGAACAATTTTCCATCACTTGGACCGCGTGGGCAATGTTTCGTTATTCCGACGGCTTTCCTGTGTGGGTCAGGGATGCCCCGCTACCATCTACTGGCTAGCCATGCTGGGATGCTCCTTACTTACTTCATCATTCTTTACATGTTCTCCCAGAGTTCTTCTCATCCCTCTATCCACTCATTCCCCTCTATGTCTTGAACTAGTTTTCTCAGCTTATGAACAAAGGCCATATACCCAGATTAGGCTAACAACACCAATACTTTGTATAAGTGATCAAAAAAGGCCCCGACAGCTTATCATGTAGGGGGAGATCCCTCCGATAACACTAATACATTAAACTATAAGAGTTAACATATGATGGATCCCACTCATACAACATACTTCCCATATGTATAAAGACCTTTGTTTACATTGTGATACTTCGTTGCTTAATCAGAAACTTTATGTCAAACTATATATAGCTGTTCATATATGGTATAGTTTTAGAACAGTGTTTGTTTTCTTTTTTGTTACATAATACATGTAACCACGAGATGTAAGAGTACAATGAAACAAACTTTCTCTCTCTGTTATATATCCTTTTGTATTATGTTTTTCTCCTTTTCTGAAATAAACTAAGATTGAAAAGAAAAAGTACACCAGGAATGGCCTGCAGTCAGATATAGGCTTGACAACACTAGATGCAGTGTATATATATATATATATATATATATATATATATATATATATATATATATACATATATATATATATATATATACATATATTTATATACAAGACTATATATATTAAATGCACTGCAGCTCACTGAATAACCTGCCTGCCTGAAAGTATATTAGAAAAAGTACGCCAGGAATGGCCTGCAGTCAGATATAGGCTTGGCTACAGTATCTCACAAAAGTGAGTACACCTCTCACATTTTTGTAAATATTTTATTATATCTTTTCATGTGACAACACTAAAGAAATGACTCTTTGCTACAATGTAAAGTAGTGAGTGTAGCAGCTTGTATAACAGTGTAAATTTGCTTTCCCCTCAAAATAACTCAACACACAGCCATTAACGTCTTAACCGTTGGCAACAAAAGTGAGTACACCCCTAAGTGAAAAAGTGTCTAAATTGGGCCCAAGTGTCAATATTTTGTGTGGCCACCATTATTTTCCCGCACTGCCTTAACCCTCTTTTGCATGGAGTTCACCAGAGCTTCACAGATTGCCACTGGAGTCCATTTCCACTCCTCCATGATGACATCACGATGCTGGTGGATGTTAGAGACCTTGCGCTCCTCCACCCTCCATTTGAGGATGCCCCACAGATGCTCAATAGGGTTTAGATCTGGAGACATGCTTGGCCAGTCCATCACCTTCACCCTCAGCTTTTTTAGCCAGGCAGTGGTCGTCTTGAAGGTGTGTTTGGGGTCATTATCATGTTGGAATACTGCCCTGCGGCCCAGTCTCCGAAGGAAGGGGATCATGCTCTGCTTCAGTATGTCACAGTACATGTTGGCATTCATAGTTCCCTCAATGAACTGTAGCTCCCCAGTGCCAGCAGCACTCATGCAGCCCCAGACCATGACACTCCCACCACCATGCTTGACTGTAGGCAAGACTGTAGGGCGCTCTTGTGCATCATCTTCAGAAAAGGCTTCCTTCTGGGATGACAGCCATGCAGACCAATTTGATGCAGTGTGCAGCATATGGTCTGAGCACTGACAGGCTGACTCCCCATCCATTCAACCTCTGCATCAATGCTGGCAGCACTCATACGTCTATTTTGCAAAGACAACCTCTGGATATGATGCTGAGGATGTGCACTCAACTTCCTTGATCAACCATGACGAGGCCAGCTCTGAGTGGAACCCATTCTGTTAAAACGTTGTATGTTCTTGGCCGCCACCGTACTGCAGCTCAGTTTCAGGGTCTGAGCAATCTTCTTATAGCCTAGGCTATGTTTATGTAGAGCAACAATTCTTTTTTTCAGATCCTCAGAGAGTTCTTTGCCATGAGGTGCCATGTTGAACTTACAGTGACAAGTATGAGAGAGTGAGAGCGATAACACCAAATTTAACACACTTGCTCCCCATTCACACCTGAGACCTTGTAACACTAACAAGTCACATGACATTGGTTAATTGGGCCAAATTTGGACATTTTCACTTGGGGATGTACTCACTTTTGTTGCCAGCGGGTTAGACATTAATGGCTGTGTGTTATTTTGAGGGGACAGCAAAATGTACGCTGTTATAAAAGCTGTACATTCCCTACTTTACATTGTAGCAAAGTGTCATTTCTTCAGTGTAGTCACATTAAAAAATATAATAAAATATTTACAAAAATGTGAGGGGTGTACTCACTTTTGTGAGATACTGTATATATGAGACTGTATATATATATATATATATATATATATATATATATATATATATATATATATATATATATATATATATATATTAAATGCACTGCAGCTCTCTGAATAACCTGCCTGCCTGAAAGTATATTAGAAAAAGTACACCAGGAATGGCCTGCAGTCAAATATAGGCTTGGCAAGACTGGATGCAGTGGATATATATATGTACAAGACTGTACATATATATCAAATGCACTGCAGCTCACTGAATAACCTGCCTGAAGTATATTAGAAAAAGTACACCAGGAATGGCCTGCAGTTAGATATAGGCTTGGCTACACTGGATGCAGTGGATATATATATATTGTGACAGACCTAGCCAGGACAGAGGCTTTTGGAGAGGACTGAATGCAAGCCTCTTGCCTTTTGATTATGGGCCCTGGATTTTCAAGGGAACAATACTCTTTGCGAGGTGAATGAGAAATCCAGTCTGATCTGTACTAATCAGACTCAATCTTGTATATATGTGTACATTGTATGTTGTCACATTCTGTTGTGGACTCTTTGCTGTGATCATTTGTGTATGTGTATCTCTATGGGGGGAGGGGGGATTCCTCCAGCAGCCCCCTGCTAAGACTGTTTACTGAGGAGAAGTTTGAACACACCTGACCTGTGTGTCCATTGTCTTTGGACAGTTTAACCCGCCCTCTTTTCCAAGGGTGGGGGGAAAGAGTCTCTGAGTTATTTTATCTGTTGTGTCCATGTGTGATAATAAAACAGTCCATGTTAGCAGCTAAGAAAGTCTCGCCTTGTTTTGTGCTTTGTGAGCGGTTGGAATATCTGATATCTAGATTTAGACTGGGAGGAAGTGATATACTGATGGAAGCACTCAAGCGGAGAGTGAGACGATCCGTGACATTGGTGGCAAGCAGTGGGACGCTTCCTGCAGTCTGGGACATCCAAACTTCCACCTGGAGCCAAGGTCCGGATAGCAGGAGAGGAGAGGTACAGATACCAGCCGCCAAGGAGGAGGAATTCACATGGAGGTTGTGAGAGATGCAGATACAGCACAGAGGACCAGTATCAGAGCAGGTCCTGCTGGGATGGTGTGATTCTATTCGCTGCGAACTCTGGAAAAAAGCGCTAGCCCGTGAGCAGTGACACCAGGGAAAAGTTCTCCCCTCCAATCAGGAAAGGTACTGGTCGCAGTACGGATTGCGGGTGCGGTTTTTGGGAGAAAAAACGCACAAGGAGCAGACAGCTGAATTAAGCAGGCTGGTCTGGGCAGAGATGAAGCTGGATGAGAGCTACAGAGTCGTCCGGTGGCATGTATCCCAAGCATGTCCCTGGATAGCGGATGAGAGCCCAAAGGAAGGCTTAAGCTACGGCAGCTTGGGACTGTTGTATGTGAAGCTGACAGGGGACCCTAACTTTGGGAGTGATTTGGAGTGGCGGTTGGACAAAATCATGGATTTCAGAGAAGGGCTACTGAACATCTCGGAAGTGCATTGGGCACTGGAAGATATAGAGTTTCTGGCCATTCAGGAATGGGAGCTGGAGATTGCCTACAGACGGCTGATAGACGTTGCCTTAAACGCAACTGTACAGATAATTCCCAGTTCTTACAACAGGCCGAAATTTTGGTGGATCGGTTTTTAGAAAAGGGGTACTCTTTGGAATCATTGACTCACACCTTGGATGTAGTTAAAGGTATTGATAGGAATCAGCTACTGAGTACGAGGCCACCCTCTAGGGATAATCCTGTTCCTCTCCCCTTTATTACTACCTACTCAATACAGCATAATAACATCAAGAGCCTACTGAATAACCATTGGCACCTATTGGGTAACGATCCCGTTTTGAGATCAGTCCTACCAGAGAAACCACGAGTCATCTTCAGAGGAGCATCGTCCCTTAAGGATAGATTGGCCCCCAATGTTTTGGATACTCCTGTGAGGGGTTATAAAGGTCTTTTTGACAATCTGAAGGGGTATTACAAATGTGGAAGATGTCGTGTTTGCTCGATTAATACTGGGACACGTAAACGGACCCAAAAATTTATTTCCCATAGCACTCAGATTGAACATGACATCGAACCCTTTATTACTTGTTCAACGGAGGGGGTCGTCTACCTGCTACAGTACCCATGCGGGTTGCAGTATGTGGGTAGGACTAGACGACCTCTCTCCGTTCGACTGAATGAACATATCACTAACATAAAAAATGGTTTCCCGAAACACTCAGTTTCAAAGCATTACTTGACCACACATAATAAGGACCCCTCTAAAACACTTTTTTTGGGGATTGATAAGTATCGTCCCCACTGGAGAGGAAGCTCTCTAGTCAGGAGTATCTCCAGACTTGAGATGCTTTGGATACATAAAATCAAATGCTATGTCCCCTATGGGCTCAATGTTGACACCGACACCAATGCTTTTATTGACAACTCCTAACATTCAATTTGGCTCCGAGTCTCAAACAGGTTTAATCCTTTATATATACTTTTTTGGGTGAGTGTCGTTAGAGGACTTTCTAATTTGAATTATTCATTTGGTATTCACTACAATATAGGATGTTCTCTAACAGGGATTTTTATATGGTTCATTCATTTGGTGTATTCATTTTCTTTTGTTTCTCCCTGTGAGGTAACGGAAACCATTTTTCGCCTCCCCTTACAGGGATTCTACTTAGTTTTGGTTATTGTTAGTTGAGGACTGCCTATTCTGAATTATCTAGTTGATACCTGCTTTATCATAGAATGTCTCCCAATGGGGATTTGTATATGGTATTTTTATATGTTGTATTAATTTCTCCATGTGGGGTAGCGGAAATCACTTTTGGCTTCCCCCTACAGGAATTCTATTTTGGACTTATTATTTTTTATATACTTGTTTGAGGGTTGGGTAACCAAAACATGTACCCACTATATGGGCATGTTTACTGGTAGTGGTATCTTCCCAGTCCTCAACATTTATTTATTTATTTTTATTTTTTTCTAATTTTTCATTTTATTTTTTCATTTAATTTTTTTATCAAAATTAAACATTTTTTATTTTTTATGTTTTTAATACTTTTTTTAAAATATATCAATTGATTATTAATTCTATTTACACCAAAATTAATATTCTTGGTGCCTTTTTCTGACTTTTATATATTTTTTATATCCACATGTAGGGTGTAGAATTTTATTAGTTACGTTTTTCCCACGTATACTTCCTACCTTTCTGGAGTTATTTTTGAGCAGCCTCGATAGGACATAGAGAGAAAAAACAGCAAAGGCACCTCTTAGTAAACAGTATATTTTTGAGCGGCCTCGATAGGACATAGAGAGAAAAAACAGCAAAGGCGCCTCTTAGTAAACAGTATATTTTAATGACACATTTTCATTAAGAGCACTCACATTAAAAAACTTGTTAGTCCGGCATAGGGAGTCTCAGTAGCAGCCATATAAGATAGCGTCCTCTGTTGTTAGACAGCCGTGTTCCTCTCCTGCTGCCGGCTAGCGTGTACGGTGTAAGCTTCCGGAATACAACTACGATCCAGAACGAGGCTTGTACGTCTGCCGGGCAATCATTGGAGGGCTAGGGCTCTGGAACGCAGATCCACGGTATGCACTGTACTGTCGTAAAGCGACGCGTTTCAGAGCCCGGCAGACGTACAAGCCTCGTTCTGGATCGTAGTTGTATTCCGGAAGCTTACACCGTACACGCTAGCCGGCAGCAGGAGAGGAACACGGCTGTCTAACAACAGAGGACGCTATCTTATATGGCTGCTACTGAGACTCCCTATGCCGGACTAACAAGTTTTTTAATGTGAGTGCTCTTAATGAAAATGTGTCATTAAAATATACTGTTTAATAAGAGGTGCCTTTGCTGTTTTCTCTCTCTTTTTGCATATCTGGAGTGGCTTCACCTCCCCTCAAAAGGCTGCCCTGCTAAAAAACTGTATGCATCTCACGGAGAGCTTTTAATTGCTCAAAGGACATTTTTGTTGTTGTGCATTTGTGATAATTGTGGACATTGAAACCCTTCGCTGCTTTTTACTGTTCTTTTGTCGATAGGACATATACTACTCAAATAAATTTTTGAGGGAATGCGATGTATTAATCATTAATACCTCACATCTAACCATTCGTATAATCAAACTTTCCTTGGGATTGCATATATATCCCATCAAGAAAAGGTGCGTGTTTGGTTGTAGTGCATTTATTTTTTATTTTTTATTTTTATCTTATTTTTAAGCTCACTGCGATCTCTATATCAAGAACTTTTCACTCCCTGTTCTGGCAAATTTCCCATATTCAAGATGGTTCTTTAACATTCCGTTATGATTTGGTGAAGCGCAAGGTGATTTCCGGTCCTGATTCACATTGAGGCTTGGTTTTACTGTTGTGTTATTTATGTGCGACACGTCAGTGCGTCGCCCGTGCCCCAGACGACGTCAGAGTGTGACGAAACGCGCGTCGGGAGGAGCTGACGTGCTGCATGTACCGTCTGCAGGACGGGTGATTGCTTTAGCCGGCTGGCTGATTTTATGCTGTTTCGATTCTACTACACTGTAAGTGTGTTTTTTTAATTGTCTTAATAAACGGTAATACCAGGATTACGCTAAGGTGTTTCCCTTTCTTTTCCCGGGGAACCTCTGAATGGGAGCCATCCCTTAACTTGAAGTCACATTCACATCCCTCCATGGTGTGACCGATCCCCTGTGGCTTGGTGGAGCAGTGTTTTTCATCATCCCCTCTGGCTATAGGAAGTGGAGTATTGTTCCCTACTAGTCCATCCAGATAAAGGCCCCGACCGGGTTAAGGTCGCAAGCTCCTTTGGGCTTGCCTTGTGGTAAGCGTGCATTTCATATTGAGCTATCACGGTGGTGCGGTGGAGGGATGTTTTACCCAATCATTTATTCACTCTGAAGACTGGAATTTGAGCCTAGGCCTTCTCACAACACTTTATATGGACTATAATTCCCTTTGTTTATGCTGTATCACCTAATCAATGTTCTTTTAATTTATTTAGTTTATTGGTACACACATTTGTGTTATATAATTTTTTGGTAAAATATTAAGGTTAATTTTACATTTAGATATTATCTATTCTCCTTAGGGATATTAGCGCTGCTACCTCTGTTATTATTTAAGACGTTGCTCAGTGCCAGGGCTGGGCTCCCTTTGCCTGGGACTATCAGGAAATACCAGTTGACAACCCTGAAATCCTGGCTGAAGAGACGGCAATGTGGCAGAGTAATAGTGTGCTTTGCCAACCTGCCCCCACAGCTATGGAGGTGGATGCAGCAAGTGCTGACTGACCTTGATGATCCTGTTTCTGCATGGGATGATCTTAGATGGAGCAATGTGCCTGTCCAGCAGCATGCCAGAGAATCAGCAGTGGAAAATCTGGAGATTGCCATCCCCAAAGCTGAAGTGCTGACAACAGGGCAGAGTTCTGCTAACCTCTGCCCAGCACTGATAGCATCTTCTAGGTTCCATGGACAGGAGATGGTGAACCTCTATCCCCAGACACCAGTTGCAGAGACAGGGGATTTGATAGACTTTTCTGCTGAGGAAGAACAATCGGGTGAGCCCCCAGCAGAAGAGCTGGTATTAGGGCCAAACTTCACTGTGCTCTGCTCAGCACCGATAGCATCTTCTGAGTTTCAGGGACAGGAGATGGTGAACCTCTAGCCCCAGACACCAGTTATAGAGACAGGGGATATAATAGACGTTTCTGTTGAGGAAGAACAACCCGATGAGCCTCCAGCAGAAGAGCTGGTATTAGGGCCAAACTTCACTGTGCTCTGCCCAGCACCAACAGCAGTATCTGTGGAGTTATCTGTGTACCTTTATACTATTAATATATTTGAAGAATATTTTGGGGTTTGTCCTACTATCTTTTGCAATCTGTCATTCGTTTTGAAATTTTGAATCCTTGATTTCCTTTTTACATATTCTGTTATATTCTTTGTAACATTTGAACGATGATAGTGTTCCTTCATTTTTATATATAAAAGCTCTTTTCTTATTATTTGTAGCTTTTTTAACTTTGGCCGTGAGCCAAATAGGTTTGATTTTTAGACTTTAAACGTATTGACCATGGGAATATACTTTGCAGAGTTTGCATACAGTCTTTTGGCAAAAGTTTCCACTAATGCAAAGTAAGGTGTCTGCCACCATCCCGAATACACAACAAACAAAATTGTCCCTCACTAAAGACTGGGACTTTACAGGCAAAAAGTACACAGCAAACATATATAATAAAAATATCATTTTTTTTCAACATATTAAAATTATTTTAAGAAAATGGAAACAGAAAAACATAGGGATGTACATAATAAAAAAACAAAACTAAAAAAAACAGCTCATTGTAAAGTCATTTCGGTGTTTGACAAACGTCTGAGGTCTGCTTTCTCCATTCTATCTGATGCGTTTCAGGTCTTTCCTCAGGCGTTTTTTTGGAAGAAGATGCATATATTCAACAGTATTCTATTAATAAAAAGAATGATGTGATGGAAAGAGATACAGATTACATAACAGAAATACACACATTCTCACATGTTACCTACCACCTCGGACGATCAAGGTAGGGTAAGGCTGTGTAATACTATGCAGAGGGTCAGTTGTTGTATCTGCCTGGGTAGGATGGATCCGCAAAATGTGCCACTGCCACAGAGCCCCAAATCGCCCCCACGGAGTTCCCCCATGTACCAGGGCCACTGGTGTTCGAACACCAGAGAATGAATGGGTGCTACAAAAAAGTAGTAGAGTACTTACAGTACATGTGATACATACGCTAAATATGTACTACAATATACTAGAGGGTCTGCAATGATTTATAGCCCATTAACAGGGCTGGACTGGGACAAAAATTTGGCCCTGGACTTCATCCAGACTGGCCCACTTTAATTTTGAAAACACGCACAAAAAACGTATATAAACTATACGCAATTGCGCAATATGGATACGGATATGGACATGAATACTGATTGAGTTTGGGATGGATCTGAGGGAAGCGGTGCAGCCTTTGTATGGGGCATCAGAGCAGGCCGGGGGAAATCTGCCACCCTGCCCCTCAGTAGGGTGACCACATTTCCAAACTGCCAATCAGGGACAATTTAGCCAAGGACCGAGGGGGGGGGGCTGGAATGTAGTCTCAGGGTTAATGGGGAATTCAATGGTCAGAGTGATTTGTCGGGTGAATGGTTGGTGCTAGCACTGAAATCATCCCGACACCATGCTTAATATTGTGTCAGGATGATCAAATCACATTATTTCTATTACTACATTGTAAAATATAATGAAATAATTAAACTCACCATAATGCAGAATCAGTGGGAACCCTGAGCTTATCACTTGCCACCAGATGCAGCATGTCACTTGCCACCGTTACCTACCACCAGATGCAGCATGTCATTTGCCACCGTCACCTTCCACCAGATGCAGTATGTCACTTACCACTGTGACCTTCCACCAGATGTAGCATGTCACTTGCCACCGTCGCCTGCCACCAGATGCAGCATGTCACTTGCCACCGTCACCTGCCACCCAGATGCAGCATGTCACTTGCCACCATCACCTGCTACCAGATGCAGTGTTTCACAGACTGCTGGTTGGAAGCTAAACAGTGAGGACCTTGAGTGGAGAGTGTGAACAAGTTTTTCTTTTGACTGCTGGTGATTGCTGGGTTGCATTTTTAGGTTCTTTTTGGGGCTTTTCCTTGTAGCTTTTTAACACCTTTGTGTGTGCACATTGGTCTGCGAGGAGTGCACGTTGGTCAGGGAGTGCACGTTGGTCTGCGAGTACCTGTGTAATGTCTTGTTGAGTACCTGTGTATTGTCTTGTTGAGTACCTGTGTATTGTCTTGAGTATTAGTGTCAGAAAGCTAGTTGTTAGGTAATTTGGACAGGTTGTAATCCCCAATCCACATTAAATTACTAGGTACGATGCCCAGTGGGTGTGATACAACTTGGTGTTCATCTTGTGGCATGTATGCATTCCTTGATCATCCAATCGAGGGCGAATACTGCTGTGCAAAATGTAAGCACATTGTTTCCCTGGAAGTCCAGGTTCTGAATCTTGGGGAGAAACTGTCAGCACTAAGAAGTCCCTCCATACTAAAGGAGAGCCAGGAACGTACGCAGCAGGTGTCGGCAGGGGCCAGCACAGAGGCGGGTGGAGACAAAGAGTTGCAGGCACTAGGAAAGAGTAAATTTTGATTGAAAATGTATACTTTATTTTGCAAGAAAATATACAAAAAACAAATACTTAAACAGGGTACATTCAGTACTGCGACGCAGCGCATAAATACACTACATAACAATACATTGCCAAGCATACAAATAAATTACATTCATCCTGCGGTATGATGCCTAATGTGTTGTGCAGAGTAATAATACTCCGAAACATCACATCATGCATGACGCCGCATTACCCTGAAAGCAGTACTTCAAAAAAACATTTCACAAAAAGTCCGGTCATACAGTCAAATAACATTCAAATGGGCAACGGGTGTGATGGGGGGGGGGGGTGGAGAAGGTGGGGTAGGGGAGGGAGTAAAGAGTTCACAGGCCCGAAGCTTTATTTGAACTGCCAAAGGATACATGGGGGAGAGGGGGGGATGGGGAAATCTTCAGACCTCCTCTTCCTCCTTGAAGTCCATCAAGTGATAGTCTCTGAGCAGACTGTGAACCAGTCTGCGACAGTCCTCGATGGACATCCTGTCCCGCTGGTGGATGAGGCGCTTTCTGGCGCACCATAAAGCGTCCTTAAAGCAACACAGCACCCGCCAGGCACCGTCAATGTCCTCCTGTGAATGAGTTCCACAGAAGAGTCCGTTCAACACACCAAAGTGCGTGATAGCAGTCTGTGGCACAAAGTCTTTGAGTTCAGGTTCCAAGGCCCTCAACAGGTGACAGTCAGGAAGGGTAGAGGGGGAAGTGCCAGGGAGGCCAATCCAGGGCTGGATCATCCCAATAAGTATGCTCCATTGAGTGACATTGGTGAAACCAGTAAGGAACCAGCACTGCTGGAGCTGAGGGACTCTCCTAGCTGCCAGGGGAAGAACTCCTCCATTTAGTGTGGGGGGGAAGCCAAGGGAAAGGAAAGACAGATTCTGGTAGTAGGGGACTCAATTCTTAGAAGGACAGAGAACAAAGACGTGAAGCGCCGAACTGTATGTTGTCTACCAGCACTTGGGTTCGGCACATCATGGATCTGGTGGACAGATTACTTGGAGGGGCTGGGGAAGACCCGGCTGTCATGATGCACGTTGGCACCAATGACAAAGTCAGAGGCAGATGGAGTGTCCTAAAGAACGATTTTAGGGACTTGGGAGCTAAATTGAGGAAAAGGACCTCCAAGGTAGTATTCTCATTAATACTACCAGTACATCGAGCCACACCAGAAAAGCAGAGGTAGATTAGGGAAACAAACAAGTGGCTGAAGAGCTGGTGTAGTAAGGAGGGGATAGGGTTCCTGGAGGACTGGGCCGACTTCTCAGTCGGTCACCAGTACTATAGAAGGGATGGACTGCACCTAAATGAGAAGGGTGCAGATCAGCTGGGAGTAAAGATGGCCAAAAAGTTAGAGGGGCTTTAAAACTAGGCGACGGAGGTAGGGCCCAGATGTAGAGATAGTCAGCCCGGAACATATTCCAGAGGGTAGTATTGGGGGCATTAGTGGAAGGTTGGCTAAAGCACATAAACCTAAGGTAAGTATAGTAACATGTCCTAGTTGCAATCTCGGAACACCCAATAAGAGGATAGTATGTGACTGGTCTAAACTACGTGGCATGTTCACCAATGGCAGGAGCCTGGCGGACAAGATGGGTGAAATAGAGATACTGTTGTACGAGGAGGATTTGAATTTTGTGGGAATTTCAGAGACCTGGTTCAACAGCTCTCATGATTGGCTGGAAACCATTCAAGGGTATACCCTTTATTGCAGGGATAGAGAGGGTAAAAAAGGGGGAGGGGTATGCCTATATATCAAGAATAATGTACAAGTGAATGTGAGAGATGACATCATTAAGGGAGCTAGGGAGGAGGTAGAATTTTTATGGGTAAAGCTCCAAAGGGATGAAGCTAAGGCGAAAATAATACTGGGAGTATGCTATAGGCCCCCTAACCTGAGGGAGGAGGGGGAGATGGATCTCCTATCACAAGTTGGATTAGCAGCAAGGATGGGAAGTGTTATCATAATGGGGGGATTTTAATTATCCAGACATAGACTGGGCGGAGAAAAAGAACTAAGAGAGTAGAGTTTTCTTAAGAGGGCAGAAAAACGCCCGAACACTATCTAAGAGAAAAGTCAAATTTTATTATACAAAAATATACACACCACAAAAATCAATATTACAAAAGCAAGGCAGGCTATGGTAGGTGACTAACACAGACCCTATAAAAGCATGACAACGTTGTCGTTAAAAACATTGGAGCCGCGGCTAAGCATGACACATACATACACCAATCACCACTCACAGACACTGATGGTATAGAATGAATTAATTCAAGGTGTTGAAAGCAACTGCTGATGAAGCTCTATGGATCAGTATTCAGAAGCGTGGTATAACGGGGATATGGGCAAGTGTGGATGGAGGGAACAATGAAAGTCCATTGATGGAACTGATTCAACACGGTGGTTAAGACAATAAGAGACCGGAATCAGAAAATATTAGCCAGGAGGGACAACAGATATAACCGGTAGGCTAGTCTATATGGATTAGACAGTCATAGGTAAAGCAGGACAACAGCGGCATTACAAGCAGTGGCAGCAGGGGGAGTGTTGACAACTAGAGGAGCATTCTTAATATTGTGGATTGAAGCGATATATCTTTCACCAGATATAGGGCATCCAGCGTCCTCAGATCGCAGTACTCAACCCCGAGGGTGGAGGGAACCACGCATTCGTCTAAGGCTCGCCAGTTCCTAAATATGTTGCAGGACAATTTGATGGTTCAGATCAGTGGCGGATGCGTGCATAAGGGCACGCGGGCACCGCCCCCTCCCTCCATTCACCCCCTCTATCACCAATAGATAGATTCATGCATTGCATGAATCTATCTATGGCCGCCGCTAACACCCCCTATTCAGGCATCCAGCCCCTTTTCAGCAGGGTATTTTTTTAAGCACCTGATTAGAGCCATAGGCTCTAACAGGCGTCGAAAAAGGTGGACAGCAAACGCCATGCTGGGCGCTTGCAGTTCACTCAGCTGTGTGTTAGGAAAGCAAATGAATATTTGCTTTCCTAACACTGAACCGCCTCTCCGACAATCAGGTGCTGTTACCTGTCACCTGATTAATTGAACCAACAGGCACTGTGATTGGATGCCTATCAGGTGTCCAATCATAGGAGAGGACCGGAGGAGCGGGCAGGAGAAGACATAGAGGAGGAGCATGGAGGACACCGGACACCGCTCGCTGCCATCACCCACTGCCCCACCGAGACAGGGTAAGTGCTGGGCCGACAGGGGGCACAGTGGCAGCATTTGATTGGCACAGTGGCAGCATTTGGGACACAGTGGCAGCATTTAATGGGCACAGTGGCAGCATTTGGGGCACAGTGGCAGCGTTTAATGGGCACAGTAGCAGCATTTGGGGCACAATTGCAGCATTTAATGGGCACAGTGGCAGCATTTGGGGCAAAGTGGCAACGTTTGATGGCACATTGGCTGCGTTTGGAGGGCACAGTGGCTGCGCTTGATGGCAAAGTGGCTGCGTTTGGAGGGCACAGTGGCTGCCTTTGGAGGGTACAGTGGCTGTGTTTGATGGTACAGTGGTTGTGTTTGATGGTACAGTGGCTGCGTTTGATGGGCACAGTGAGGCTGCAATTGATGGGGTGGGGGGTTCAGAATTTTTCAGTTTGTTTGCGCCCCCCCAAAAAATTTTGAGCACCAGCCGTCACTGGTTCAGATGGTAGACACACCAACTAGAAATAAAGCATTACTGGATCTACTGTTTACCAACAATACAGACCTGATCACAGATGTGGAAATACTGGGCAATTTAGGAAATAGTGATCACAGGTCAATTGGCTTCACTATATCTCATACAAATAGGAAACATAAGGGGAATACGAAGACACTGAATTTCAAAAGAGCCAACTTCCTCAAACTACGAACCTTGTTAGAAGGCATGAATTGGGATAACATCTCAGGAGAGATGGGTTTGTTTTAAGAGCATATTAAATAAGGGCATTAGGCAATGCATCACACTGGGTAATAAATTTAAAAGAGCGAACAAAAGTCCTGGATGGCTTAACTCCAATGTAAAAATGCATATAAAAGCAAAAGAGAAGGCCTTCAAAAAATACAAGGTTGAGGGATCATCATCATTATTCAGACTTTATAAAGAATCCAACAAGAAATGTAAGGGTGCAATTAGGGTGGCTAAGATAGAACATGAAAGACACATAGCGGAGAAGAGCAAAAAAAATCCCAAAAAAATTCTTTAAGTATGTTGTAACGGAATGTCCCACACCCCGCTTGAGTGCTTCTGTCAGTATATCGCTTCCTAAGTCCTGGAACATGAGTCCAATGGATCTGGCTATAGGAACCCCCAAGAACCAGACAACACCAGTCTTGGAGTACATCAGGAATAGCCTTTTATTTGAGATCTCACACAAATATATACAGCAGGATGACAATACAAACTGTATCCAGAAACCTAATTAACATGAGCGAATTATCTAATCCTTTAGACAGCCTAGGTGACTAAGAGACATGACCTTTAGGACAGACTTGTGGTCACTGAGCTTCACACAGTAGCAGAGTTAATTAACACAAACAATGGGTGAAAAGACTCTTAGAGCCCACACTAGACTTATTTACAATAAACACATTATAGAAGACAACAGACAGGTAGCTGGAGTTGATGACATTAGCATCTAACAGTATGAGTCAGTCACTATTCTAATATGGAATATAAAGGGTTCCCAGAGTCTGTGTGTTTTGGGGGGACATGGACCTGAATCCAAAGTAACACCACCTCCAGGGTCCCCAGGCATACAGCTCACAGAGACCACCATTCCCCCAAATGCCAGGGCCCATGATAGGTGGGCAAGAGGCTAGCATTCAGTCCCCTCCAAAAGCCTCTGTCCTGGCTAGGTCTGTCACATTTCTCCCCTTTCGGCAGAAGACTAACACAGCAGGAGACCCCAGACGGGTTGACTCCGAAGTTAGTCCATAGTTCCAGTCTTCTAATGCCTGTGCCCACACAGTACCCCAAACAAATTGTTCCAAACAGAGCATTACTCACCCAGCCAACCTCTGTCTCTCTCATAGAACATACCCGCTGCTGGGGGGAAGTGCAGACTGGTACTTCCCCCTGGGGTCCCTTTAGCCGCAGGAGAGAAGACAGGGTGGCCGGGCTCAGTCCGTCATGCTGCTGGGCATCTGGGCCGACTGCCCAGCATTCCTGGGGTATACAGGTGGAGACTGAAGTCCCATCCACCATTCCACAGGAAATCCATCCTCTGTTAGTTGAGGGCAGAGGCCAGCAGCACTCTGCCCTGTTGCCAGCCCTTCTGCTGGAAACCCCACACCATCTGCTCCGGCTAACTGTTGGGGAGGGAGGCCAACTGCCCCGGCTCCCTGGAGCGCTGTAGTTTTTGCCGGTGCTGGGCAGAGGTTGGTAGCACTCTGCCCACTTGCCAACACTTCTGCTGGGTTTATGTTAGTGGAGACAATAGGCCCATCCACCGACACCAGATCAAGCTGCAGTTGTGAGGTGCCGATTGCATTCTCTCCTTGGGTCCTGATCTGCTGCTCGGGAGTGACAGCCACCTCCTCACCCTGGGCCTCCAGAACTGCCGCAGGTGTGGGGCAGAGGTCTTGGACCCTCTGTTCGGTTGCCAGCGCTTCAGCTGGGTTGGTGTCATCATTCTGGGGCGCCGTCTGCCGTTGGAACTCCCTTTCACTGGTATTGTCTCCCAGGTGCACAAACCCTTGTTGGGGAGGGGAAATGGCTTCTTCTCCTCCCTGCATCTCTGAAATCCACTGGGAAAGAGGAACCATCACCTTCTCACCTCAGGCCTCCAAAACTGCCACAGGTGTGGGGCAGAGGTCTTAGACCCCCTGTCCGGTGACCAGCGCTTCAGCTGGGGAAGTTCCATGCAACTCCACAGATGAGTTTGATAGCACTCTGCCCTGTTGCCAGCACTTCTGCTGGGGACTCCACATCATCCGCTTCAGCTAACTGTTGGGGCAGGAGGCTGGATTCCTCCACTCCCAAACTGCGTAGCTGCCATTGGGAAGGTAAGCTGGCTGCTTCCTTTTCCGTTCCCTCATCTGGCTGCTGAGGCGACATATCTATGGTACTGTCTTTCAGGTGCACAGATCTTTGCTGTGGAGGAAAGACTGCTTCCTCCACCCTGGCCAATTGTTGGGGAGGAACGACAAACACCTTCTCTCCCTTCTCCCCCTGTATCTGCTGCTGGGAAGTGATTGCCACCTTCTCACCCTGAACCTCCGAAACTGCCACAGGTGTGGGGCAGAGGTCTTGGACCCTCTGTCCGGTGACCAGCACTTCAGCTGGGGAAGTTCCTTGTAACTCTACAGATGCTGCTGGCAGAAAATCACATGTCCCTGTCAGTGTTGTGGGAGAAAGGCCGACTGCCTCTTCTCTCAAGAAGGCCGAAGCCACTGTTGGTGTTGGGCTGAGGTTAGCAGAGCTCTGCCCTGTTGTCAGCACTTCAGGTTTGGCGATGGCAATCTCCGCAGTTTCCACTGACGATTCTCTGGCATGCTGCTGAACGTGTTCTAGCAGTTTCCTGTATGCCCTTTCCAGATGCTGTTTCTTCCTTAGCAAGTGGTCCAGATCAGGTTTAAGCTCTGAGACCCCTGCAAGACCGAGCATAGCCTCTCTATATTCTCCCAGGTCCTCAAGAGTAGGTTCCCCTTCATCGCCAAACACAAAATGATCTGTAAGGCTCTCCCACAGCAATCCAGGGCCTCCAAAGTCATATCCCTCCGGAGAGCATTCTGTTGTCTCCCCTAAATATCCCTGCTCTGCGTGCCAGTGCAGAGCCTGATAATGATTGTGCAGCTCTATCTCCTGCTGGACCAGCCTGTCCAACTCAGTCACCCATTGCTCCTGGGACCTCTCTCCCAATAATGCCATCCGCAATGCCCGTTGGACACTGGCCCGTTGCTCTTGGGTTGGAAAGCAATTGCCCTGTTTTATACCAGCGAGCTGGAGGGCTCCAATCCAGAGCTCCACCCAAATTTGCTGCCTGAGCTCCAGGTATTCATCCTCAGACACAGTCCTGATGTATGCTGAAAGGACGATCCGCAGCAGCCCCGGGAACTCTGATGCCAGGTCCATATCTCTGCTGGGGTGACCGAAGTCTGCTATCCTGATCTTGGATCCAGGTGGAGGTTTGGATGTCCCAGACTGCAGGAAGCATACCACTGCTTGCCACCAATGTAATGGAATGTCCCACACTCTGCTTGAGTGCTTCCGTCAGTATATCGCTTCCTAAGTCCTGGAACACGAGTCCAATGGATCTGGCTATAGGAACCCCCAAGAACCAGACAACACCAGTCTTGGAGTACATCAGGAATAGCCTTTTATTTGAGATCTCACACAAATATATACAGCAGGATGACAATATAAACTGTATCCAGAAACCTAATTAACATGCGCCAATTATCTAATCCTTTAGACAGCCTAGGTGACTAAGAGACATGACCTTTAGGACAGACTTGTGGTCACCGAGCTTCACACAGTAGCAGAGTTAATTAACACAAACAACAATTGGGTGAAAAGACTCTTAGAGCCCACACTAGACTTATTTTAAATAAACACATTATAGAAGACAACAGACAGGTAGCTGGAGTTGATGACATTAGCATCTAACAGTATGAGTCAGTCACTATTCTAATATGGCGTATAAAGGGTTCCTAGAGTCTGTGTGTCTTGGGGGGACATGGACCTGAATCCAAAGTAACACCACCTCCAGGGTCCCCAGGCATATAGCTCACAGAGAGTACCATTCCCCCAAATGCCAGGGCCCGTGATCGATGGGCAAGGGGCTAGCATTAAGTCCCCTCCAAAAGCCTCTGTCCTGGCTAGGTCTGTCACATATATAAACAGTAAAAAAAAGGAGGACAGACCATATTTGCCCCATTAAAGAATGAGGAAGGACATCTGGTCACAAAGAATGGGGAGATGGTGAATGTATTAAATTTATTCTTCTCCTCAGTCTTTACGAGGGAACTGGGAGGCTTCAGTAACCAAAACTGTTTTTGTTCTCATGACACATCACAGGAAGCACCTCCATGGTTAACAGAGGACAGAATTAAAATTAGACTTGGGAAATTAACATTTGACACCATCAACTGCCACCAGATGCAGCATGACACTTGTCACCAGATGCAGCATGTCACTTGCCACCGTCACCTGCCGCATGTCATTTGCCACTGTCGGCTGCCACCAGATGCTGCATGTCACTTGCCACCGTCACCTGCTACCAGATGCAGCGTGTCACTTGCCACTGTCGACTACCACCAGATGCAGCGCGTCACTTGCCACCGTCACCTTCCACCAGATGCAGCATGTCATTTGCCACTGTCGCCTGCCACCCTGATGCAGCATGCCACTTGCCACCATCACCTGCCACCCAGATGCAGCATGTCATTTGCCACTGTTGCCTGCCACCCAGATGCAGTATGTCATTTGCCACTGTCGGCTGCCACCAGATGAAGGGTGTCACTTGTCACCTGCTGTCAGAGAGAGGGCAGGGAGAGAGCGGGCAGGGAGAGAGAGATGGGAGGGGGCAGGGAGAGAAAGAGAAGGGAAGGGGGGCACAGAGAGGGGGGACAGGGAGAGAGAGAGGGGGAGAGCGGGGGCGGGGAGAGGGGGGATGGGGGGCAGAGAAAGGGGTCAGGGTCTGGTCAGTGACAGTGCTCAGCTCACTCACTTGAATGGTCCAGGGGGGCTCACAGTCAGCGGCTTTAATGTCCGCTGCTTGTTTAATCTTCCCGCCCCCTCTTACTCTTCATAGATGCAACACACGGGTAGGGATAAAAGGGCAGGAGAAGCAGTGTGTCACAAGCTCACTCAGGCATGCTGGATGGAGCAGTGTGCGGATCCCCTTAGGGCAGCTGCACCGAGCTGGCTGTCACCCGCTGCCCACACACTGACACCAGGAATGATCCAGAGGATGGAATGGCAGCGGCCGTCGGAGGACTTCTGTCCCCGACCACCAGCGTGACCTATCAGACACCTATCACAGCCAAAGCCAATGCTCCAAAAGCCTGTCGGCTCTGTGCTACAGGTGGTGAGCGGGCCGGCAACAATAAGAAGCCTGCAGCTACGGTAGCAGCAGACAAGCCGCCCTGAATACTGAAGCTCCCAGCACGCTCCCACCATCCCGGCCCAGTCCACCCCTGAATCGCTGCCCCTCTCAAATTGCCGCCTGGGCCAGCCCTGCGCAGTACAGCAGTGCTCAAATTAATGGCTGCGCGAGCCGCGCAGATATTACTTTGACAGGCTGTCTGTCACTAAAACCGGCCCACTGAGCCATCGGCCCACAGGAAAACTCCCGGTGGTCCCGATGGCCAGTACATGCCTGCCCATTAGGGTATATGATAATTTTAGTAACTGACTCAATAAGAGGTTACCTGTTATCAGAAGGTTAGCAAGGGTCATGATTGCTTGCTGGCAGCTAAATATGGTATCCTATCACTTGGCTTGTACCACACTATGGGCAGATTCCTGTAATGAATAAATATGGCTATAGATCTAAGCCTCTGCAGCCCCCACTAGTGTCAAGGTTTGCCCCCTAATTGTAAATATGGTTTACGGTGGCGGCTGGTGCTCAATATTTTGGTTGGGGGCAGCAAACTAACACCACCACCCAGGTCCCTCCCCCTCGCGCGGGAGACGGACGGTGGTGATCACCACCCCCCCTGCCCCTCAGGAGACGGATGTGAATGTGCCAATCAGATGCCTTACCTTAGGAGGCAGGGGGAAGGGAGAGTCGGGGGATGCTCTGACCGCTTCTCCCGGCCGGACTTCAAAGACATGGTCTGCCTGGCGAGGTGTGTCTGTGCATGATGCAGCACATGGAGAGACATTTTCTTCACGGCAGGAAGTGTGTCTTGAGACACGATTGGCCAGGGAGTCCTAAGACTCTCTGGTCAATCGGGGCTTCCTGATTGGCCGGGAGGAGAATCAGGAAGACAATAGCGAATATTAATTAGATATTGTCACACAACTGGGTGGGCTTGGGGCGCAGTGCTCAGCGCCCTGAGCCCACCCTTTTTTGAACCCCATCCTTTTTTGAACCCCACCCCTTTTTGAAGCCAATTAGATCCCTTTGTGCGCCAGGTGGGTACGATCCAACCCCCAGACCTGGACCCGCCCACCGAACCCACCCCTATTCCACAGGCAGAAACAAAACACCTTGTTTCTTGTGCAAGCAACAACAGTGGATCATGTGGCAAATATTATGGAGCAATGAATAAAAGAGGAAGAAAAGAGGGGGAAGAAGGTGTGATGCTGATATGACCACCTCAAATCCATTGTTACAAAGCATTCTCTATTCAATATTTCTTACACAGCATATTCTGATTCTGAGTGCATTATGGTGCAATATACCATTGATCTTAAAGGGAGGGGAAGCTTTTCAGTTCCCATGCATGCCAAACCCAAAACAATGATTTCAAAATGATAAATTTCATGCCACTAAACTACTCAGAGTAAGGGATCAAATAAATAAACATATTTCTGCGAAATAAAATATGTGATGGGTGAGTAATATTGTGTATGGCATGCATATCCCAATTGGAGGATTATTGTATTTTTTATTAGTTATTATTTTTTATTTTTCACAGCCCCTGATGAAAACCCTTCTAAGAAGGGATGATAGCTAAGCGTGTCATTCAAGCCGAGAGGGGAGGTGGCCTTAAACATAACTATACAGTAGGTGACCCCGATATTGTGTCAATCTCACCGCTGTTATTGGCGAGATTTGACAACTGGGAGTCCCGTCGCGGGAGCCAGCGCTGAGCTGGCTCGCTCATCAGGAAAGGAAAACAGTTTTTTCCTTTCGTGATGAGCGACAGGCAGTGCTGACAGCTGTCTGGTATGAATCATGAGGGGGAACGCCGCACCAAATTTTAAATAAAAAAACGGCGTTGGTTTCCCCCCCAGGGGCACTCCAGGCCCTTGGGTCTGGTATGGATTCTAAGGGGAACCCCCTACACCGAAAAATCAGCGTGGGGCCCCCCAAAATCCATACCAGACCCTTATCCGAGCATGCAGTTCGGCCGGTCAGGAAAGGGGGTGGGGATGAGCGAGCGCCCCCCCTCCTGAACTGTACCAGGCCGCATGCCCTCAACATGGAGGGTGGGCGCTTTGGGGCAGGGGGGCCCCAAAGCACCTTGTCCCCATGTTGATGAGGACAAGGGCCTCCTCCCGACAACCCTGGCCATTTGTTGTCGGGGTCTGCAGGCGGAGGGCTTATCGGAATCCGGGAGCCCCCTTTAATAAGGGGGCCCCCAGATCCCGGCCCCCTGCCCTATGTGAATGAGTATGGGGTACATCGAAACCCTAACCATTCACCTGGGGGAAAAAGTGTCAATAAAAAAACACACTAGACAGGTTTTAAAAGTAATTTATTAGGCAGCTCCTGGGGTCTTCTTCCGACTTCAGAGGTCTTCTTCCAACTTCTCTACTCTCTCCGGCCTCTTCTCCCGGTGTCCGCTTCTTCTCCCGCTCTCCGGCCTCTTCTCTCGGCATCCGGTTCTTCTGCCGGGTTCCTCCGCTATCTTCTGCCGCTCTTTTGCTAGTGGTGGCCCGGTCTTCACCGTCTTGTTCCTTCTTCTCTTCTTCCGATGTTGACACAACGCTGTCTCCCATTGTAATGCTGTGTGAGCGGTGCTCGATGACTTATATAGGCATGGGGCGTGGTGTCACCCGGTGACCCTGCCTCTTATGATGTCACAGTCCCGGGGCATGATGCACAAGACTGGGCCACCAGTAGCAAAAGAGCCACAGAAGATATCGGAGGAGCCCGGCAGAAGAACCGGACATCGAGAGAAGAGGCCAGAGAGCCCTCCGCACGCAGACCCCGACTACCAACGGCCAGGGTAGTCGGGAAGAGGTCCTTGTCCTCATCAACATGGGGACAAGGTGCTAATACACAAGTAAACTGTAATGCATATATATACAGATAGTAATATTGTATGCCAATGGTACACCATGTTATGACTGATTTCTGATTGGGACTCTAAAACAGTTAATACTGCAGCTGCAGGAAATGTCCGTTCAGAGTCAAAATTTATAATTACATGTTATTTTATACATAGATAAGAAAGGGGTGGTGTGAGATGTTATTAAAAACTAACAAATAGAAATATATTATTAAAAGCTAGCGAATAGAACAATTGCAAAAATAAAACATTGAGAAGGGAGGGGGGGGAGTAGAGAGCGTTTAGTAGGAGATGTGTCTGTGTATGAGGTGAAGGTTACAGAACACATTTCAACAGTGAGAACAAAATGGAGTCTCTTGTGCTTAAATGAACAGTACAGTGAATGTCCATATCATTTCCCTCCTTTTGTTTATTTGACACCATTCTTCTCCGCGTTACATTCAGCCGATTGCTGGTAACTCCTGTTACATTGGCGCAGAGAGACGGCGTCCTATTTAGCTCTCTCCTAGCTTTTTCACAATAATGGGTTCATCAGGGCTGGTGGACCATTTGTTGGTACAGCGGGTAGTCACACAGAGGCACAGCCTGATGAGGAAGTAAAAAACAAATATGAGAAATAGGAACATCACAATGTAAGCGCCTAGTTTCTGTAACCATGTTGCTATGCCATATAAAAAGTCACCAAAACCTCCTAAACCCTGAAAGGGGTTCCATCCATCTTTAGCAATATCCCTGGCCTTATTCTGTAGTTCTCTTATCTTAGCAAGATGCCCTTTAATAATGTCCTCATTATCAGAAATGTATATACAACAGTCAGTGTGAAATACCTTACACATCCCACCTTGAGCTGCAGTGAGATCATTTAGCGTTAATCTGTGCTCTAATACTACTTTTTTAAGCTTAGCCATTTCTTCACTTAATAAACCTATATCAGTGGTAGTAAGGTTAATAATCTCATCTACAATTCTAGTGTAATTATTTATTCTTTTCATTGTTTCAATTCCCCATCCTGTCCAGGAAGGGAACCATGACCCTGCCATGTCACCTTCAGTGAACAGCTCTCTTTTGAACACTAAAGGGTATTCTGGACTTTGGTCTGGTCACACTGTATCTTTGTGAACAGCCAAAGCAGGTGCTAACTTCCCAATATAACATGTTCCTGTAACATTAGTAGGAAGCCAGGCGTAAGCTTTATTTCCACATATATAATATAACCCTCTATGTATGGATGGTATACCTGCTCCTAAAAAACTGGAAGCAATAACATGGAATCTCAGGTAACCAATATTTTCACATATTGGGAACTGTGAGCAATTTGTACTATAAAGGGTTGTATTTAGTTCTGGATCTGGGATATATTAATATTGACCATAGTTTCCTCCATAAACTGTAATTTTTGCTCCGGTGCAATCTGAATTGCCCAACCGTGTACATTTAGTGTTAAACGGGCATGTAATGTTTAAACAAATCTGTGGAGTGTTTATCTGTTTTGAAACCATCAAAGTTACTGATCTGTGCTCATTAGCTGTGGAGACAATGCATGAGCCATTTATTCTGGTCCTGTTTAGATCAGTGAATTTGAGAGGCATTGCTATCATGGGTATTGTTCCTGTTTGGGGATGTAAGTGAGAACACACCCAGCAGTTACTAGCGTTGCTATGGGTTGCATACAATTTTAACATTTGGATGAAATGGTTATTTTTCCATGTCTCAGTTCTCACAAACAACAAAAAGAAAAGAAACATCATCATCATCTTTTCAAAGGATATCATCACTTCAGGATTTTCTTGCAGTGACTGGCGTGAATCCAGGTGGGCTTTCCTTCCAACTTGACAGCGGTCGCTTGACCACCACCCAGTCACCTGGTTGGATTCTGTAAATACCTGAAACAGAATCTGGGTCGGGGATAGATTTATAAACACCTTCATGTATTTTGTTCAATGTTCTTTGCAAAATCTGAACATATTCTAACAGATTAGAGTGAGAAGCCTGCAACTGTTGGGGAAAATATAGCCCTGTTTTGGGTGGCATTCCAAATAAAATCTCATAGGGGGACAGCCCATGTGGTTGTTTAGGGGTAGTTCGTACAGAATATAGGGTTAATGGCAAAGCTTCCTGAGAACATGTCAATACACACTAAAGCGAACTCATAGGTGCCTATTCTGGGCATCTGAATGTATTCTATTTGAATTCTTTGGAAAGGGAAATCTGGCTTAGGAGAATGCTTTTGGGGAACATGGACAGGCCTCCTTGCATTGTACAGAGCACAAGTGAGACATGAAGCACAAAACCTGGCTGCAAATGCACTAAATCCAGGTGCTATCCAATAGCAGTCAGTAAGTGCCACCATCGCGCCCTTAGCAAGATGATTGAAGTCATGTGCCAGTTGTGTTAAAACTGGGTACAAACTCCTGGGTAGACACCACCTGTTGTCAGCGCTCCACAGGCCCTGCTGATTTTGGGTAGCATTACATTTGATCCACTTATCCTTCTCTTCATCAGGGGCCTGGTTCTGCAACTGAATTAGAGTTTCTACATCCCACTGCTCTTGATGAGGGGAATCTGTCCCCGCTACCTGGGCAACCCCTATAGTGGGTGTGACTCCAAATGCCATAAGCGCAGCATCCTTTGCTGCTTGGTCCGCTAAATCATTTCCTCTGGCTGTCATGTCATTTCCCCTTGCATGTCCTTTTACCTTCAAGATGGCAACTTCTGCTGGTTTCTGAAAGGCCTCAAATAGCCGGTCTATGAGTCTTGCATGTCTCAGTGGCTTCCCTGCACTAGTCAGGAAGTTCCGTGCTTTCCAAATTGGCCCAAAATAGTGAGCTATTCCAAACGCATATCTGCTGTCAGTGTAACTGTTTCCCCTTTGATTCTCTAGGACAGGGATATGCAATTAGCGGACGTCCAGCTGTTGCAGAACTACAAGTCCCATGATGCATAGTAAGACTCTGACAGCCACAAGCATGTCACCCAGAGGCAGAGGCATGATGGGACTTGTAGTTTTGCAACAGCTGGAGGTCCGCTAATTGCATATCCCTGCTCTAGGAGATGACACGCTTTGACTACAGCACGCAACTCCACTTCCTGTGCTGACATCTGGGGTGTCAATGCTTCCTGATGTAAAATGGTGTCTGTAGTGGTTACAGCAAACCCTGTGTGTGGCTGACCATCATTAGTGTAAAATCTGGAACCATCTACGAATAAGTGTGTGTCACAATCTGATAAAGGCTCATCTTTTGCTGGTGTGACAGAGGCCCTTTCTACCTCCATCAGAGCCATACAATCATGAGAAAAACTTTCAGGTTCTACATCAGTACCATTTGTTGCATCTTCCTCATCAATTATAGGAAGAAGAGTAGCCGGATTTAAAGTAACACATCGTTTGATTGTTAAATTCGATCGAGCAAAAAGAGCAGACTGGTACTTGTCAAATCTACTGGCAGACACATGTCTGGTATTTACTTGATTCATGATTTCCTGTACTGCATGTGGCACATACAGGATCAGAGCAGAATCTAGTACAAGCGCAGTTACTTTGTCTAGCAGCAAAATGCAGGCTGCTATGGCTCGCATACAACTGGGGAAGCCTTTGATGACAAGGTCTAATGAGGCTCATAAATACATCATAGGCCTCTGTTTGTCTCCATGTAGCTGAGTGAGTACACCTGCAGCAAATCCATTGACTTCATGACAGAACAAAGAGAAAGTCTTATTATAGTCAGGAAGTCAAATGGCGGGAGCTTCAGACAAAATTTTAATAAGCTCCTTCATCTGCAATTCATCGTCCCATGTGAGTTTGAAAGGGTTTCAAGTGGTAGCCTCATATAGAGGAGTAAGTTATATAAGTTCTGATGCATTTGGAATACAGTCCCTACATTATCCCACTAACCCCAGGAAGGCACGTAGTTGCCGTACATTTTCTTGGCTTTTCAAAGTTTTGTAGAGTTTTAACTTGATCTGGGGTTAGGTGACGGATTCCATGTGAAATGTAGTGACCCAGGAGAATCACTTTCTCTTGGCAGTATTGTAGCTTATCTTTGCTAACTTTGTTGTTACTGTTATAGAGAAACATTAGAAGGCTTACTGTTTCTCTGCTACAAATGTCCTTTGTATCAGAACAAATAAGCAAATCCTCTATGTACTGAAGCAAAACTGTGTTTGGGTGTGAGGGGGACCATTGGTCCAATACTTGCTTTAACGTAGTATTATATTCAGAGGGGCTACTCACACAGCCTTGGGGCAATCTTGTCCATGCTAACTTTTGGGCATCACGGGTAAATGAAAAAAGGTGCCAGCAATCTGGGTGCAGGAGCATAGAAAAGAAAACATTTGCAAGATCAGTCACTGTAAAGCAGGTGCTGAAGGCAGGCATTCCACTTAGTAAAGTGCGGGGGTTGGGCACGATCGGGGTATCTGCCTCAATTATATTGTTAATGGCTTTCAAATCATGCACCATGCAGTATGTCACCTGCCCACCCCTCTTGTCTGGCTTCTTTTCAATTGGGAACAGGGGTGTATTGACTTGGGACTTAATTGGTACAACAACCCGTGCTGCTTTCAGTTGAGTGATTTGACCCTTTATCCCCTCAGTCTGAGCAATACTCAGTGGGTACTGTTTAATCTGTGGGAGATGGGCTCCTGGTTTCATTTTTATCATGACTGGGGTGCAATCCAGCAGACCTACATCATATTTGCTGGTGGCCCATAATTCAGCGGGAATCACTTTCAATTCTGGTGGAAATGGCGGAGTGGAGTCTTGGATTAAAAATACTCCACAGGCAGAATTTAAAAGTCTTCTCCTGACAGACTACTGACCACTTGGACTCCTGTAGGAGTGTAGTCTATGTTTGCTAAAATTTGGTTCAAAATGTCAGCTCCCAAAAGATTGATAGGAACTGTGTCTGAAACTAACACTTTAGTGACAATTTCTGTTTGCTGTCCTAGCCTGATTTTAAGTGGCTTGGACTCAACCAAATCAGTAGAGGTCCCGGTTAGGCCAACACCAGAGATAACATGTGTAGATAATAATCCTGGAGGTAAGTCCTCTATATTAAAAACACTTCAGCTTGCACCAGTATCGATTAAACAGGTTAATTCTGTTTCTCCTCCAGGATAGGAAAGTTCTTGTAAAATACTTTTACTCTGGCCTCGGGACCATTGTCTCCCCTATTTAACATGATTGATACTGGCATGCCATTTTTCTATGCCTGATCCACTGCTTTTGGCAGAGAACTGTGATCAGCATGAGGTGCCTCTAAGCGCTTTTCCAGTCTATGGTCAGGAAGATGGCAGACCTTCCCCATCACAATTGTAGCATATAATTGGTCCCCGATTGCCATGATTTCTGAAATTGCCTTTGCCTCTTCCTCTCTGCTTCCCCATGTACATAACCTTGGGTTTGCTGTCTTTTTGGTTAATCCTGTTTTCTATGGATAACAGGATAGGCAGGACATCTCGAATAGACATATTGCCTGCCTCAGGCCTTGCTGTGAACTTTTCTTTCAACTGGGGTATTAAACCATCAAGAAACCTTTGTTTCACCAGTTGTGTAGATGGACTTGCAGTTTCTCCTGCCTTCTCTTCCTCTATTTTAATGCCTGCTTCCTCAGCCATATCGCTTAACCACCTCCAATAAGCCCCTGCTGCTTCCTCTTTCCCTTGCTTAGCATTCATAAATTCAGCATGTCTGGTTTGTCCATATATTTGGGGCAATTTTTCCTACAATTTCTCACAAACCTCCTGTCCACTAACCATCTTACCTAGATTTTTGACGTCTACACCACATTCTTTAAGTATATTGTCAGACATGTTGCTTCCCACTGCTTTAATTAGAAGCTGATGAATGTCAGTAGCAGAAGCCTCATATGCTTCCTGTGCAGCGCTAAGTTGTTTGCAAACCCAATTGGATTCTTTCTAGGATCTCCCAATCCCTCTAATATGGCTCTCATATCTTGGGGACTAAAAGGTACATGCCATTTAATTTGAGACTTACTGTCAACAGCATTACCTTCAAAAACTAATTGGGTTCTGACAGGATAAACTGCAACAGATTGCTCTGTGCCAGGGGCAGAAGGGGTGGCATCTCCCTTTCTTCTATCTTCATCTTGCTGCCACAATTTGGAAATTATGGTTTGCTCTGGAAATTCAGACTCTCTCTTTCTCTGGCCAAAGCCTTAAGTTCAGAGAGATCTAGTTTTGCATATGGGCCTTTTGATTTATGACAATCATCTGTTTCTAGGATACGAGCCAAAACCCTCTTTGTAGGTTGATATGGGGCTGTTAAACCTCTGCTCTCTACTATATTGCCCAGCTCATCTTTTGTGTGTTCCATGTAATCTAATTCTTTTGCTTTTGTGTGTGGACCCCTTAAAGCCAAACTGGCAGCCACATAAGGTGGGGGGTCCTCCTCTACAGAGTCTTCTGGCCAAACGTAGTAAATTTGGGTAGTACTTTTATTAAACATCTCCATCAAGCCAGTTTAATTTGCTACTTTAGCTTCTGTCTCCCATGTGCAACTATTCTCCACGTTTATAACTGGGTTTAATAGCCAGTACAAATACTTTGAACGCATCATGAAGAAATACTGGCCTATCCTGAAAGAGGACCGGGTTCTGTCTAAAATCTTGCCCGCAAAACCCAAATTCGTGTACAGAAAGGCACCCACTTTGAGGAATCACCTAGTACATAACGTCATAGACCCTCCTAAATCGATTAAAATCTTTTCCGACATGAAGGGTTTTTACAGGTGCCAAAGATGTCTACCTTGTAAGGTCAGTAAGAGGCAACCGAGGAAGGAAATATCCTTCAAATCATGTACTGACCATAAGGAATATCAGATAAAGCAACTAATTACATGCCCACATCACATACATCATTGAGTGCCCTTGTCACCTCCAGTATGTGGGAAGAACAACTCGTCTTCTGTTTGTCCGCTTACGAGCACATTTTAAAAATATTAGAAAGGGATTTCCTAACCATAATCTATCAAGACATTTTGATGAAGTGCACCATAGGGACCCGAGTGGACTCACATTCTACAGTAATGATCTAGTACAGAATCATTGGAGAGGGGGGAATAAAGAAACTTTAATTTCAAGGAATGAAACCAGATGGATATACCAGCTGGGATCCCTTGCCCCTAAAGGACTCAATCTGAATATAGATTTAAACTGCTTTATAGCCAACCCATAACCTAACAGTTAGAGGGGATATGCTGATGGGAAACTGTGTCAAGATTAGTATATTGGTGACAACTGACTCTACCACTCAACCTATGACTTATTGTTACCTGATAATTAGCAGGGTCTGGGTATATACTTAGAGTTACCTATGGGTCTTCGGTCATTTCGCTTTATTATACCATTTATTTGACACTCAACCAGCACACTATCATTTGACACAGCTACTAGTGCAGTTTCTGGTTAATGCCCCTCACTCCGAACAGCCAGCCTGACAGTTATGATTGACCCCATAGAGTGCCATTAGGGTTCTCTTTACATATATATATATATATATATATATATATATATATATATATATATATATATATATATATATATATATATATATATATATACCTTCTGAACAGTTTACCATCAGTCACATTAGTTCTTTTCTTCATGTATATCACCATTCCTGTTTATGCAGATATCAATATAATCTGCTATGCTCACTGGTCTCTAGGTCAGCCACTATCAGGTTTACCAGGTAAAAGCTGGGTTTTTCAAATATACAGCTTCTGATGTTTTGAACTATAGTCTACGGCTGGGCCTTTTGTTATACTTACTGATCCACTTATCATTCAACTCAAGCACACACGGGTTTAGTAGAGACCATTCTCGCCTTTTTAGTATGATTATTATTAATGTGTACATTACCTATGCATTTAAGTGTATACACTTTAGGGAGTTGCATATTGGTCCTCCTCTGCCCCTAAATATGTTACTTATGCCCTCTCCGCTACCTTATTATTATTTTTGTGTCTCTAATCATTTGCACATTATACATTTTAGGATATATTTTATATCACTTTATATTTGGCCTAACAGGTAGCCCTTACATTATGGTGAGTAGGGTTACCTCTTTTTTACATGGGACACATGATATGATATGCACCCCTGCTTGCACTTTCATCTAATTGTGACCTGTTGTATTTATCTTTCTCTTTTTTCATTGAGCTCTAGCCGATTTTTATACCGTGCATTATCTGCACACCTGGGTCATATAGCAGTTTTCCCACTCTTGGGTAGATTGCCTTCAAATTATAAAGAGAGATTTTTTGCACTTCCTCATGCATTTTTTATAGGAACCCTCTGAGATATTGCTTATACATAGTTTTATCATGTAATATCTGGGTATGGCTGAGTCTTTTTAAGCTTGGTGGCTTTGAGCTGCAATTCCATGATTGGCCACTTAATAATTCTTCTACCGGCATACCAACGATATAACACCAAGTCTTTGTGTGTATGTGGTAGTTAACACACTCTCTCACAACCTGTATATTATATACGGTATATGCCTTCTGTATACTTTTGTCTGCCATGTAAATGTTTTGGGACTAGCGCACAGATACAAGTTTTATTAATGTTGGGGCGTTCGCCGCTTGATGCGTGCCATATTGGCCATTTCACCCTCTTAATTTACTAATGCTTGCCTAACATTGTGGAGTGCCCATTGGTTACAATCCGGGAGGGGGAGGAACTTGTATGTCTGTTCGCCTATATCAGCTCTCAAGTGTGGGAAGATGGCGGCGCCTTTGAGAACGTCCAATGACGACACGCGTAAGGCGGGGCTACGCTTTCACGTCTTACTCGATACGGAAGTAGGGAGCTTGGAACGCAGGTGGAGCGCACACCGCGGACCAGCTCTTCCTACATAGCACACAGTGTAGTTTATTAGCTTCCCCAAGCCTGCTGGTGGTAAAGTTTTTATTTTTATTTCTTTATTTTAAATAAATCTATTTTAAACTACTACACTATGGGAGCCCTTCTTTCCTTCATATGAGGACCGAACTGTGGAGTGACCTCTTGGCAGTTTCTGACCGAAGTGTTTACCCCTGAATGTGTGGAGACAGCTGCGGTAGCTTGATCGTGTGGAGCCAGCTGCGGGAGCCCGATAGACCAACAGATGGGACACTGAGAGAGCGGAGGAGGAGGTCCATCTAAGGCTACCCACACATGCCCATTACCCCTGAAGGGGTTTCTACTTTTGGTGAGTGGGGACCTGACGGGGGGAGCACTACCAGTCACCTGTTTTGCCGAGCACTGAAGTCACCTGAAGGACTACTATTGGCTATTTTTTGCACTGCATTTTTTCATACCTTGGGACTTGCATTTTGATTTTTTTCACTTTTTGTTTTTTATGTTTATGGTTTAATTTTACTGATTTTATCATATGGTTGGGCAGCCAGTCTCCATTGTGATACACCTGTATGGTTTAGATTGTTTACTTACCTTATGAACACATTTATACACATATATATATATATTTGTTTGGTATGTGTATATTATAGTTTGGCTGATCACTCACAGCGTATGTGTTTCACATTTATTGACAATTGCCTAATTACACCTGTGCGAGGATACGCCTGTATTCATCCCTGCAGGGTACAGTTACACACACCCAGTCACCGGGGTAAGCACATGAATATTTAGATTAGTTTATACAGGACAGGTATCCCCTCATTATTGTTCTTTGATTTAATACCTTCCTGTATACTCACCTTTAAGTAGGGTAGCGCCAACCACCCCACTTCCTTACCTTTTATTCTCCACATTCCTTCACTGTACAGTAGTGGGCCATAATCGTGCAGAAAAGTTTGCCATACTTTTAAATCAAAAGTCCCTTCAGATTTTAAAGGTTTAGCTGTTCCCTTTGTCCATTCTACCCATTTATCTAGGGGCTCAGTATAGGCGGAACCGTACCTTCGGTTCATATATTCTCTAGGGCTCATCTTGCGCTGGGCATTTTCTGAAGGCCTCTCTCCCTTCATTCCCTTAATTAATTTAATACCCATAATGACTGGCCAGTCTTCTCTACTTGTGCCTATACCCTCTTGTCTCTAAAACAAATAGTACAGCAAATCTGCAGATTTACAAGAATAGTCTACACTTATCTACGTGGATAGAAGGGGTTTATGACAATAGACAAAACACTCATTAAGAGACCCTCCTCGTCTCTTCTCTTCTCGGTGAGTTTTATCTGACCCTACCATGCGCCTCTGACCCAGGTCGCCCACAAGGAGTCAACGCAGGGAACTGCAGAGGATTTTCCCTATCCACACACAGTCCAACCCATGAAGGGGGACACAAACACATTCACACACACACGTTACCGAACCAGAAAGGTCAGAGAGTGGTCTGATTTCCTTGAGAACCGACAGATAGGTTACATAGGAAAGGCAGAAATATAGTAAGCTTAAGGACATCTTACCTAGCCGGCATTTGAGGTCTGTGTTTCCTGATGACCCCGATCGAAGCGCGGTTCCTTCTGGAAACTCTGCCAAACTCCTGGCTGGCTCGCCAAGCTATTATGACTAAATTCTGATTGGGACTCTAAAACAAAGTTAATACTGCAGCTGCAGGAACAGATTCATAGGACTCAATCACTGTGTTTAAAATGTCCTTTCAGAGTCAAAATTTATAATTACATGTTATTTTATACATAGATAAGAAAGGGGTGGTGTGAGATGTTATTAGAAACTAACAAATAGAAATATATTATTAAAAGCTAGCGAATAGAACAATTGCAAAAATAAAACATTGAGAAGGGAGGGGCGAGTAGAGAGCGTTTAGTAGGAGATGTGTCTGTGTGTTAGGTGAAGGTTACAGAACAAATTTCAACAGTGAGAACAAAATGGAGTCTCTTGTGCTTAAATGAACAGTACAGTGAATGTCCATGGCAACCACATGGCAAAATCAATGAAGGGGTATAGTCTAAAAAATACATAGGCATTGATGATTCCATATATACTGTATATACATGCAAGGAGTAGCCAATTCATATACAATATCTCACAAAAGTTAGTACACCCCTCACATTTTTGTAAATATTTTATTATATCTTTTAATGTGACAACACTGAAGAAATGACAATTTGCTACAATGTAAAGTAGTGAGCGTACAGCTTCTATAACGGTGTAAATTTGCTGTCCCCTCAAAATAACTCAACACACAGACATTAATGTCTTAACCGCTGGCAACAAAAGTGAGTACACCCCTCAGTGAAAATGTCCAAATTGGGCCCAAAGTGTCAATATTTTGTGTGACCACCATTATTTTCCAGCACTGCCTTAACCTTCTTAGGCATGAAGTTCACCAGAGGTTTACAGGTTGCCACTGTAGTCCTCTTCCATGAGGACATCACAGAGCTGGTGGATGGTAGAGACCTTGCGCTCCTCCACCTTCCATTTGAGGATGCCCCACAGATGCTCAATAGGGTTTAGGTCTGGAGACATGCTTGGCCAGTCCATCACCTTTACCATCAGTTTCTTTAGCAAGGCAGTGGTCATCTTGGAGGTGTGTTTGGGGTCGTTATCATGTTGGAATACTGCCCTGCGGCCCAGTCTCCAAAGGGAGGGGATCATGTTCAGCTTCAGTATGTCACAGTACATGTTGGCATTCATGGTTCCCTCAAAGATCTGTAGCTCCCCAGTCCTGGCAGCACTCATGCAACCCCAGACCATGACACTCCCACCACCATACTTGACTGTAGGCAAGACACACTTGTCTTTGTACTCCTCACCTGGTTGCCAACACACATGCTTGACACAATCTAAACCAAATAAGTTTATCTTGGTCTCATCAGACCACAGGACATGGTTCCAATAATCCATGTCCTTAGTCTGCCTGTCTTCAGCAAACTGTTTGCGCACTTTCTTGTGCTTCATCTTTAGAAGAGGCTTCCTTCTAGGACGACAGCCAGGCAGACCAATTTGATGCAGTGTACGGTGTATGTTTCGAGCACTGACAGGCTGACCCCAGACCCCTTCAACCTCTGCAGCAATGCTGGCAGCAGTCATACATCTATTTCCCAAAAACAACCTCTGGATATGACGATGAGCATGTGCACTCAACTTCTTCCTCAGAGAGTTCTTTGCCATGAGGTGCCATGTTGAACTTCCAGTGACCAGTATGAGAGAGTGAGAGCGATAACACCAAATTTAACACACCTGCGACCTTGTAACACTAACGAGTCACATGACACAGGGGAGGAAAATGGCTAATTGGCTCAATTTGGACATTTTCACTTAGGGGTGTACTCACTTTTGTTCCCAGCGGTTTAGACATTAATGGCTGTGTGTTGAGTTATTTTGAAGGGACAGCAAATTTACACTGTTATACAAGCTGTACACTCACTACTTTATATTGTAGCAAAGTGTAATTTCTTCAGTGTTGTCACATGAAAAGATATAATAAAATAATTACAAAAATGTGAGGGGTGTACTCACTTTTGTGAGATACTGTATGTGCAGAAAATGAGCCAAACTATACTCCATGTCATGGGATTAAAAGATGTTGCAAATTTGGTCTAATAAACAAATAGATTATGAATTAACGGCGTAACGGCATCCAAAAAGCTTGACGCGTTTCGTGGATTCGCTCCACTTCTTCTTACATAATAAGTAAGGTTCATGACATGCGGTACTGTGAGCTGAGGCCGCTGGAAGTGTCTGCAACGGGAGCTGCGGTGGTAAACCCTGCAGAGAGACTGGACACAAACACAATGATCCCCAGAGAGATAGAAGACTCCATCGTGTGTTATGTGATGGTATATATTAACCACTTGACGACCGCCTCACGCCGATGTACGTCGGCAAGGTGGCACGGACAGGCAAAATCACGTACATGTACGTGATTTGCCTTCCGCAGGTGGGGGGTCCGATCGGATCCCCCCCGGTGCCCGAGGCGGTCGTCTTTTGTCCAGCGGCGATCAGAGGTGAGGGGGAGACCATCCGTTCGTGGCCTCCCCTCGCGATCGCCGCCGGCCAATCGAATCATTCCTTTGCTGCTGTATGCTAAACAGCAGCAAAGGAAATGATGTCATCTCTCCTCGGCTCGGTAATTTCCGTTCCGGCCCGAGGAGAGAAGACATGTGAGTGAGTGCACAACACTACACACACACACAGTAGAACATGCCAGGCACACTAAACACCCCGATCCCCCCCCTATCGCCCCCCGATCCCCCCCGATCACCCCCCCCCTGTCACAAACTGACACCAAGCAGTTTTTTTTTGTTTGTTTTTTCTGATTACTGCATAGTGTCAGTTTGTGACAGTTACAGTGTTGGGACAGTTACTGTTACCCCCCTTTAGGTCTAGGGTACCCCCCTAACCCCCCCTAATAAAGTTTTAATCCCTTGATCACCCCCTGTCACCAGTGTCACTAAGCGATCATTTTTCTGATCGCTGTATTAGTGTCGCTGGTGACGCTAGTTAGGGATGTAAATATTTAGGTTCGCCGTCAGTGTTTTATAGCGTCAGGGACCCCCATATACTACCGAATAAATGTTTTAACCCCTTGATGGCCCCCTAGTTAACCCTTTCACCACTGATCACCGTATAAGTGTTACGGGTGACGCTGGTTAGTTTGTTTATTTTTTATAGTGTCAGGGCACCCGCCGTTTATTACCGAATAAAGGTTTAGCCCCCTGATCACCCGGCGGTGATATGCGTCGCCCCAGGCAGCGTCAGATTAGCGCCAGTACCGCTAACACCCACGCACGCAGCATACACCTCCCTTAGTGGTATAGTATCTGTACGGATCAATATCTTGCCCCTCCGCCCAGCCCACCCAAGTGCAGTATCGATCGATCACTGTCACTTACAAAACACTAAACGCATAACTGCAGCGTTCGCAGAGTCAGGCCTGATCCCTGCGATCGCTAACAGTTTTTTTAGTAGTATTTTGGTGAACTGGCAAGCACCAGCCCCAGGCAGCGTCAGGTTAGCGCCAGTAGCGATAACACCCACACACGCAGCATACGCCTCCCTTAGTGGTATAGTATCTGTACGGATCAATATCTGATCCGATCAGATCTATACTAGCGTCCCCAGCAGTTTAGGGTTCCCAAAAACGCAGTGTTAGCGGAATCAGCCCAGATACCTGCTAGCACCTGCGTTTTGCCCCTCCGCCCATCCCAGCCCAGCCCACCCAAGGGCAGTATCGATCGATCACTGACACTTACAAAACACTAAATGCATAACTGCAGCGTTCGCAGAGTCAGGCCTGATCCCTGCGATCGCTAACAGTTTTTTTGGTAGTATTTTGGTGAACTGGCAAGCACCAGCCCCAGGCAGCGTCAGATTAGCGCCAGTACCGCTAACACCCACACACGCACCGTACACCACCCTTAGTGGTATAGTATCTGAACGGATCAATATCTGATCCGATCAGATCTATACTGGTGTCCCCAGCATTTTAGGGTTCCCAAAAACGCAGTGTTAGCGGGATCAGCACAGATACCTGCTAGCACCTGCGTTTTGCCCCTCCGCCCGGCCCAGCCCAGCCCACCCAAGTGCAGTATCGATCGATCACTGTCACTTACAAAAGACTAAACGCATAACTGCAGCGTTCGCAGAGTCAGGCCTGATCCCTGCGATCGCTAACAGTTTTTTTGGTAGCGTTTTGGTGAACTGGCAAGCGCCAGCGGCCTAGTACACCCCGGTCGTAGTCAAACCAGCACTGCAGTAACACTTGGTGACGTGGCGAGTCCCATAAGTGCAGTACAAGCTGGTGAGGTGGCAAGCACAAGTAGTGTCCCGCTGCCACCAAAAAGACAAACACAGGCCCGTCCTGCCCATAATGCCCTTCCTGCTGCATTCGCCAATCCTAATTGGGAACCCACCGCTTCTGCAGCGCCCGTACTTCCCCCATTCACATCCCCAACCAAATGCAGTCGGCTGCATGAGAGGCATTTTCTTTATGTCCTCCCGAGTACCCCAACCCAACGAACCCCGCCCAAAAAAGATGTTGTGTCTGCAGCAAGCGCGGATATAGGCGTGACACCCGCTATTTTTGTCCCTCCTGTCCTGACAATCCTGGTCTTTGCATTGGTGAATGTTTTGAACGCTACTATGCACTAGTTGAGTATTAGCGTAGGATACAGCATTCCACAGACTAGGCTTTTTATTGTTCTCTCTCTCTCTATTCTCTCTATTGTTCTGCTCTTTTTTACTGTATTCTATTCTGCAATGTTTTATTGTTATTATGTTTTATCATGTTTGCTTTTCAGGTATGCAATTTTTTATACTTTACCGTTTACTGTGCTTTATTGTTAACCATTTTTTTGTCTTCAGGTACGCCATTCACGACTTTGAGTGGTTATACCAGAATGATGCCTGCAGGTTTAGGTATCATCTTGGTATCATTCTTTTCAGCCAGCGGTCGGCTTTCATGTAAAAGCAATCCTAGTGGCTAATTAGCCTCTAGACTGCTTTTACAAGCCGTGGGAGGGAATGCCCCCCCACCGTCTTCCGTGTTTTTCTCTGACTCTCCTGTCTCAACAGGGAACCTGAAAATGCAGCCGGTGATTCAGCCAGCTGACCATAGAGCTGACCAGAGACCGGAGTGGCTCCAAACATCTCTTTGGCCTAAGAAACCGGAAGCTACAAGCATTTTATGACTTAGATTTCGCCGGATGTAAATAGCGCCATTGGGAAATTGGGGAAGCATTTTATCACACCGATCTTGGTGTGGTCAGATGCTTTGAGGGCAGAGGAGAGATCTAGGGTCTAATAGACCCCAATTTTTTCAAAAAAGAGTACCTGTCACTACCTATTGCTATCATAGGGGATATTTACATTCCCCGAGATAACAATAAAAATGATTAAAAAAAATAAAAATGAAAGGAACAGTTTAAAAATAAGATAAAAAAGCAAAAAAATAATAAAAAAAAAAAAGCACCCCTGTCGCCCCCTGCTCTCGTGCTAAGGCGAACGCAAGCGGCGGTCTGTCGTCAAACGTAAACAGCAATTGCACCATGCATGTGAGGTATCACCGCGAAGGTTAGATCGAGGGCAGTCATTTTTGCAGTAGACCTCCTCTGTAAATCTAAAGTGGTAACCTGTAAAGGCTTTTAAAGGCTTTTAAAAATGTATTTATTTTGTTGCCACTGCACGTTTGTGCGCAATTGTAAAGCATGTCATGTTTGGTATCCATGTACTCGGCCTAAGATCATCTTTTTTATTTCATCAAACATTTGGGCAATATAGTGTGTTTTAGTGCATTAAAATTTAAAAAAGTGTGTTTTTTCCCCAAAAAATGCGTTTGAAAAATCGCTGCGCAAATACTGTGTGAAAAAAAAATGAAACACCCACCATTTTAATCTGTAGGGCATTTGCTTTAAAAAAAATATATAATGTTTGGGGGTTCAAAGTAATTTTCTTGCAAAAAAAAAAAAACTTTTTCATGTAAACAATAAGTGTCAGAAAGGGCTTTGTCTTCAAGTGGTTAGAAGAGTGGGTGATGTGTGACATAAGCTTCTAAATGTTGTGCATAAAATGGCAGGACAGTTCAAAACCCCCCCAAATGACCCCATTTTGGAAAGTAGACACCCCAAGCTATTTGCTGAGAGGCATGTCGAGTCCATGGAATATTTTATATTGCGACACAAGTTGCGGGAAAGAGACAAATTTTTTTTTTTTGCACAAAATTGTCACTAAATGATATATTGCTCAAACATGCCATGGGAATATGTGAAATTACACCCCAAAATACATTCTGCTGCTTCTCCTGAGTACGGGGATACCACATGTGTGAGACTTTTTGGGAGCCTAGCCGCGTACGGAACCCCGAAAACCAAGCACCGCCTTCAGGCTTTCTAAGGGCGTGAATTTTTGATTTCTCTCTTGACTGCCTATCACAGTTTCGGAGGCCATGGAATGCCCAGGTGGCACAAAACCCCCCCAAATGACCCCATTTTGGAAAGTAGACACCCAAAGCTATTTGCTGAGAGGTATAGTGAGTATTTTGCAGACCTCACTTTTTGGCACAAAGTTTTGAAAATTGAAAAAAGAAAAAAAAAAAAGTTTTTTCTTGTCTTTCTTCATTTTCAAAAACAAATGAGAGCTGCAAAATACTCACCATGCCTCTCAGCAAATAGCTTGGGGTGTCTACTTTCCAAAATGGGGTCATTTGGGGTGGTTTTGTGCCACCTGGGCATTCCATGGCCTCCGAAACTGTGATAGGCAGTGAAGAGTGAAATCAAAAATTTTCACCCTTAGAAATCCTGAAGGCGGTGATTGGTGCACGGCTAGGCTCCCAAAAAGTCCCACACATGTGGTATCCCCGTACTCAGAAGTAGCTAAATGTATTTTGGGGTGCAATTCCACATATGCCCATGGCCCGTGTGAGCAATATATCATTTAGTGACAACTTTGTGCAAAAAAAATAAATAAATAAATAAAATGTGTCACTTTCCCGCAACTTGTGTCAAAATATGAAATATTCAATGGACTCAATATGCCTCTCAGCAAATAGCTTGGGGTGTCTACTTTCCAAAATGGGGTCATTTGGGGGGGGGGGGGGTTTGTGCCACCTGGGCATTCCATGGCCTCCGAAACTGTGATAGGCAGTGAAGAGTGAAATCATAAATTTACACCCTTAGAAATCCTGAAGGCGGTGATTGGTTTTCGGGGCCCCGTACGCGGCTAGGCTCCCAAAAAGTCCCACACATGTGGTATCCCCATACTCAGGAGAAGCAGCAGAATGTATTTTGGGGTGCAATTCCACATAGGCCCATGGCCTGTGTGAGCAATATATCATTTAGTGACAACTTTTTGTAAATTTTTTTTTTTTGTCATTATTCAATCACTTGGGACAAAAAAAATAAATATTCAATGGGTTCAACATGCCTCTCAGCAATTTCCTTGGGGTGTCTACTTTCCAAAATGGGGTCATTTGGGGGGGTTTTGTACTGCCCTGCCATTTTAGCACCTCAAGAAATGACATAGGCAGTCATAAACTAAAAGTTGTGTAAATTACAGAAAATGTACCCTAGTTTGTAGACGCTATAACTTTTGCGCAAACCAATAAATATACGCTTATTGACATTTTTTTTACCAAAGACATGTGGCCGAATACATTTTGGCCTAAATGTATGACTAAAATTGACTTTATTGGATTTTTTTTATAACAAAAAGTAGAAAATATCATTTTTTTTCAAAATTTTCGGCCTTTTTCCGTTTATAGCACAAAAAATAAAAACCGCAGAGGTGATCAAATACCATCAAAAGAAAGCTCTATTTGTGGGAAGAAAAGGACGCAAATTTCGTTTGGGTACAGCATTGCATGACCGCGCAATTAGCAGTTAAAGCGACGCAGTGCCAAATTGGAAAAAGACCTCTGGTCCTTAGGCAGCATAATGGTCCGGGGCTCAAGTGGTTAATAGCTGCAAAATTTCTATAAAATGGATAAATGAGTATAACTCTTGTGTAGTAAATAAGATTACTACTACCAAAAATGGTTACAGCGCGAAGGGCGTGGCGCTGTTGCGCACTGGTTAAATATAATAGTCCTGGGCATTTTAGATTGAGCAGCCCATACCAGGCACAGGCTGACAACTCATGGGGCCCCGGGGCAATAGGAGATCATGGGGCCCCCTGTGTCCCCGCCCAAACTCAAGCCATGGCCACACAAACCCCACCTACATATTGCAGCTAAGCTGCATAGAGCAGACATTTAAATATTAACTGCAGCATAGCCTGCTGGAAGTTCCTGGCATTTTTCCAAAGAAGCTGTTGGGCACTTCCCGGTTTAACCACTTGATCTCCGGAAAACTTACCCCCATTCATGTCCAGGCCATTTTTTTTGCGATATGGCACTGCGTTATTTTAAGTGACAATTGCACGGTAATGCAACGCTGTAACCAAATAAAATGTATGTTCTTTTTTTCCCACAAATATAACTTTCTTTTGGTGGTATTTGATCACCTCTGCATTTTTTCCTTCAATTTCTCACAAACCTCCCATCCACTAACCATCTTACCTAGATTTTTGACGTCTACACCACATTCTTTAAGTATATAGCCAGACATGTTGCTTCCCACTGCTTTAATTAGAAGCTGATGAATGTCAGTAGCAGAAGCCTCATATGCTTCCTGTGCAGCGCTAAGTTGTTTGCAAACCCAATTGGATTCTTTCTAGGATCTCTCAATCCCTCTAATATGGCTCTCATATCTTGGGGACTAAAAGGTACATGCCATTTAACTTCAGACTTACTGTCAACAGCATTACCTTCAAAAACTAATTGGGTCCTGACAGGATAAACTGCAACAGATTGCTCTGTGCCAGGGGCAGAAGGGGTGGCATCTCCCTTTCTTCTCTCTTCATCTTGCTACCACAATTTGGAAATTATGGTTTGCTCCGGAAGTTCAGACTCTATCTCTCTTTCTCTGGCCAAAGCCTTAAGTTCAGAGAGATTTAGTTTTGCATATGTGCCTTTTGATTTATGACAATCATCTGTTTCTAGGATATGAGCCAAAACCCTCTTTGTAGGTTGATATGGGGCTGTTAAACCTCTGCTCTCTACTATATTGCCCAGCTCATCTTTTGTGTGTTCCATGTAATCTAATTATTTTGCTTTTGTGCGTGGACCCCTTAAAGCCAAACTGGCAGCCACATAAGGTGGGGGGTCCTCCTCTACAGTGTCTTCTGGCCAAACATAGTAAATTTGGGCAATACTTTTATTAAAAATCTCCGTCAAGCCAGTTTAATTTGCTACTTTAGCTTCTGTCTCCCATGTGCAAGCTATTCTCCACGTTACTTCACTGCAAAGTAGTGGGCCATAATCGTGCAGAAAAGTTTGCCATACTTTTAAATCAAAAGTCCCTTCAGATTTTAAAGGTTTAGCTGTTCCCTTTGTCCATTCTACCCACTTATCTAGGGGCTCAGTATAGGCGGAACCGTACCTTCGGTTCATATATTCTCTAGGGCTCATCTTGCGCTGGGCATTTTCTGAAGGCCTCTCTCCCTTCATTCCCTTAATTAATTTAATGCCCATAATGACTGGCCAGTCTTCTCTACTTGTGCCTATACCCTCTTGCCTCTAAAACAAATAGTACAGCAAATCTGCAGATTTACAAGAATAGTCTCCACTTATCTACGTGGATAGAAGGGGTTTATGACAATAGACAAAACACGCATTAAGAGACCCTCCTCGTCTCTTCTCTTCTCTGTGAGTTTTATCTGACCCTACCATGCGCCTCTGACCCAGCAAAGTGTAATTTCTTCAGTGTTGTCACATGAAAGGATATAATAAAATATTTACAAAAATGTGTGGGGTGTACTCACTTTAGTGAGATACTGTATGTGCAGAAAGTGAGCCAAACTATACTCCATGTCATGAGATAAAAAAATGTTGCAAAATTGGTCTAATAAAGAAATAGATTATGAATTAACGGCGTAACGGCATCCAAAAAGCTTGACGCATTTCGTAGATTCGCTCCACTTCTTCCTACATAATCAATAAGGTTCATGACATGCGGTACTGTGAGCTGAGGCCGCTGGAAGTGTCTGCAATGGGAGCTGCGGTGGTAAACCCTGCAGAGAGACTGGACACAAACACAAAGATCCCCAGAGAGATAGAAGACTCCATTGTGTGTTATGTGATGGTATATATTGATAGCTGCAAAATTTCTATAAAATGGATAAATGAGTATAACTCTTGTGTAGTAAATAAGATTACTACTACCAAAAATGGTTACAGTGCGAAGGGCGCGGCGCTGATGCGCACTGGTTAAATATAATAGTCCTGGGCATTTTAGATTGAGCAGCCTATACCAGGCACAGGCTGACAACTCATGGGGCCCCGGGGCAATAGGAGATCATGGGGCCCCCTGTGTCCCCGCCCAAACTCAAGCCACAGCTACACATACCCACCTACATATTGCAGCTAAGCTGCATAGAGCAGACATCTAAATATTAACTGCAGCATAGCCTGCTGGAAGTTCCTGGCATTTTTCCAAAGAAGCTGTTGGGCACTTCCCGGTTTAACCACTTGACATCCGGAAAACTTACCCCCATTCATGACCAGGCCATTTTTTTTGCGATATGGCACTGCGTTATTTTGACTGACAATTGCACGGTAATGCAACGCTGTAACCAAATAAAATGTATGTTCTTTTTTTCCCACAAATATAACTTTCTTTTGGTGGTATTTGATCACCTCTGCATTTCTTATTTTTTTGGGCTATAAACAAAGAGCGACAATTTAAAAAAAAAAAAGTAATAATATTTTTTACTTTCTGCTATAAAACATATGTAAAAAAAATCAAAAATATGTTTTCTGCTACATGTTTTGGGTAAAAAAATCACAAAAAGTGTATATTGATCGGTTTGCGTAAAAGTTATAGTGTCCACAAACTATGGGACATACAGGTGAAACTCGAAAAATTAGAATATCGTGCAAAAAGTTCATTTATTTCACTAATGCAACTTAAAAGGTGAAAGTAATATATGAGATAGACTTATTACATGTAAAGCATGATAGTTTAAGCCATGATTTGTCATAATTGTGATGATTATGGCTTACAGCTCATGAAAACCCCAAATCCACAATCTGAGAAAATTAGAATATTACATGCAATCAATAAAACAAGGATTGTACATAGAACAATATCAGACCTCTGAAAAGTATAAGCATGCACTCAGTACTTGGTTTGGACCCTTTTGCAGCAATTACTGCCTTAATGCGGCATGGCATGGAAGCTATCAGCCTGTGGCACTGCTAAGGTGTTATGGAAGACCAGGATGCTTCACTAGCAGCCTTCAGCTCTTCTGCATTGTTCGGTCTCATGTCTGCGTCCCCATAGAGCTCTTCTGCGTAAGGAAGCATGAAGTGATCCAGAATCTCCTGGTAGATGGCTGCGTTGACCGTGGACTTAATGAAGCACAGTGGACCAACACCAGCAGATGACATGGCTCCCCAAATCAACACAGACTGTGGAAACTTCACACTGGACTTCAAGCATCTTGCAGTGTGTGCCTCTCCATTCTTCCTCCATATTCTGGGTCCTTGGTTCCCAAATGAGATGCAAAATTTGCACTCATCAGAAAAGAGGACTTTGGACCACTGAGCAACAGACCAGGTCTGTTTTTCTTTAGCCCAGGTAAGACGCTTCTGGCATTGTTTGTTGTTCAGGAGTGGCTTGGCAAGAGGAATACGACATTTGAAGCCCATGTCCAGGATCTGTCTGTGTGTGGTGGCTCTTGATGGACTGACTCCAGCCTCAGTTCACTCCTTGTGAAAGTCCCCAACACTTTTGAATGGCCTTTACTTGACAATCCTCTCCAGGCTGCGGTCATCCCTGCTGCTTGTGCACCTTTTCCTCCCCACTTTTCCCTTCCACATAACCTTCTATTAATGTTCTTTGATACGGCACTTTGGGAACATCCAACTTCTTTTGCAATTACCTTTTGAGGCTTTCCTTTCTTATGGAGGGTGACAATGATGGTTTTCTGCACAACTGTCAGGTCAGCAATCTTTCCCATGATTGTGATTCCTACTGAACCAGACTGAGAGACCATTTAAAGCCTCAGAAAACCCTTTGCAGGTGTTTTGGCTTAATTAGCTGATTAGAGTGGGACACTTTGAGGATAGAATATTGAACCTTTTCACAATATTCTAATTTTCTGAGATTGTGGATTTTTGGTTTTCATGAGCTGTAAAGCATAATCATCACAGTTATGACAAATCACGGCTTGAACTATCTTGCTTTGCATGTAATGAGTCTATCTCATATAGTAGTTTCACCTTTTAAGGTGCATTAGTGAAATAAATAAACTTTTGCATGATATTGTAATTTTTCGAGTTTCAGCTTTATACTGGAATTTTTATTTATTGTTTTTTATCAGTAATGATGGCGATCCGTGACTGTAATATTGTGGCTGACAATTGGACACTAGCTGACACTTTGTGGGAACCAGTGGCACTAATACAGTGATCAGTGCTAAAAAATATGCACTGTCACTGTACTAATGACCTTGGCTGGGAAGCGGTTAAACATCAGGGGCAATCAAAGGGTTAAATGTGTGCCTAGCTAGAGTTTGTGTGTACTGTGATTGGTGCTTTTACTAAGAGAAGTCATAGAATTTATTCCCTGCTTTGCAGGTAAAACAAATCTATTACTTCCCCGCTTACAGGACAGAGCTCTGCCTTGTTTACACAGGCAGGGCTCTGTCCTGTGTAAATTTGTGACGATCGGCAGGTGCACCTGCACCCGGTGATTGACATCTGCTAGTGAGAGAGGGGGGAGAGGAGGAGGGGAAGGAGAAGGAGAGGGGGGAGAGGGGATTAGGAAGAGAGGGAAGGTAGGGAGAGGGGGGATAGAGAGAAAGAGGGTGGGCTGATCAGTATGTCTGCTATGTCCCACCTTTATAATGTATGAAGTACAGTACATCCCCCACCCACATACACAGGTCTCCTCTCAGAGTGGTCTCTCCCCTGTCAGTGTAGAAGGCAGGCTGTCACACTCCGGTTCTCAGCTGCTCGCCGGTCCCTCTCCCTCCCCTCCTCCCACCATCACAGCCTGTAACACTTACCCAGTCCAGGAAGTGTCTTCCTCCTTCCCAGGCTCTCTCTGTCCTTCTCTGGACCAGGAGCCCATTGACACCATTTATCCCGCGGCTGAATCCATCCTGCCCTGGCCCCCTACTGGCCCTGGCCCTCGGGCACTCAGCCCGGGAGCCTGAATGGTCAGTCCGCCCCTGGGGTGGGACTTTCAGCTGTCACTGATCAACCACGGCTGCCGCTGAATGGCCCTCGCTTAGCATTGCCTCGCCCCCCAGGAGTTGGAAGAAGATGACAGAAGGGAAAGGAGTGGAGGCGTGGTTTCAACATCGGATCAAATGTAGAACATGCGGCTTGGCGGACTACCGGGGAAATGCCTGGTATGCCCAATGACCAGTCCGGGCCTGAACATCACCATCCAGCGTGTTTCACGCTGAAGGAGTGTTTTGTTCCAGTCTCCCCCGTAAGAAACTATGATACACACACACAGGTACAGTTTCTCAACGTGATCTAATGTTTATTCTTTCTGGGTGGGTATATAAAGACAATACAAAGATGCTTTCCAGAAGTCCCGCCCATCATGAGTCATACAAAACTTTCCAGAAGTACAATAGGACAATAACATGTCATGTGACTGAAACAAAACTTGGCAAGTATAGCATACTGGTCATTTACAAGAAATCACATGACTTCGGGGAAATAGAAACTTAACAAATCTGGTGTGTTAAATTATTTATAAGAAATAGAAACTAGCTTAGCAGAAGCAATACGTGTGCATACTTATTCATAACATGGATGACAGATATATACAAAAATGGATGCGAACAATGTTCAATGTTCCTTCAGGGACTTCTGCGAAAAACACTTCCCGCACTCAGGACAGGAATGCGGCTTCTCCCCTGTGTGAGATCCCTGATGTCTGGAAAGAAGGGACTTAAATGAGAAACATTTCCCGCACTCAGGACAGGAATACAGCTTCTCACCTGTGTGAGATCTTTTTTTTGTTTTGAAAGATAGAACTTCAATGAGAAACATTTCCCTCACTCAGGACAGGAATGCGGCTTTTCCCCGTGTGAGATCTCTGATGTATGGAAAGATGGGACTTCAGGGAAAAACATTTCCCACACTAAGGACAGGAATGCAGCATCTCCCCCGTGTGAGATCCCTGATGTCTGGAAAGATGGGAGTTCAATGAGAAACATTTCCCGCACTCAGGACAGGAATACGGCTTCTCCCCCGTGTGAGATCTCTGATGTATAGAAAGATTTCACTTCTGGGAAAAACATTTCCCACACTAAGGACAGGAATGCAGCATCTCCCCCGTGTGAGATCCCTGATGTCTGGAAAGATGGGAGTTCAATGAGAAACATTTCCCGCACTCAGGACAGGAATGCGGCTTCACTCCCGTGTGAGATCTCTGATGGGAGGAAAGATTGGACTTCTGGGAAAAACATTTCCCGCACTCAGGACAGGAATGCAGCATCTCCCCTGTGTGAGATCTCTGATGTATGGAAAGATAGGACTTGTCGGAAAAACATTTCCCGCACTCAGGACAGGAATGCGGCTTCTCCCCGTGTGACATCTCTGATGTATGGAAAGATTGGACTTATTGGAAAAACATTTCCCGCACTCAGGACAGGAATGCATCTTCTCCCCCCGTGTGAGATCTCTGATGGGAGGAAAGATGGGACTTCAATGAGAAACATTTCCCACACTCTGGACAGGAATGTGGCTTCTCCCCCCTGTGAGATCTCTGATGTCTGGAAAGATTGGACTTCTGGGAAAAACATTTCCCGCACTCAGGACAGGAATGCGGCTTCTCTCCCGTGTGACATCTTTGATGTATGGAAAGATTGGACTTATTGGAAAAACATTTCCCGCACTCAGGACAGGAATGCGGCTTCTCCCCTGTGTGAGATCTCTGATGGGAGGAAAGATGGGACTTCTGGGAAAAACATTTCCCGCACTCAGGACAGGAATGCGGCTTATCCCCCGTGTGAGATCTTTGATGTTTGGAAAGATCGGACTTCTGGGAAAAACATTTCCCACACCTAGGACAGGAATGCGGCTTCTCCCCCGTGTGAGATCTTTGATGTATGGAAAGATGGGACTTCTGGGAAAAACGTTTCCCGCACTGAGGACAGGAATGCGGCTTCTCCCCCGTGTGAGATCTTTGATGTTTGGAAATATTGGACTTCCGGGAAAAACATTTCCCGCACTCAGAACAGGAATGCGGCTTCTCCCCCGTGTGAGATCTCTGATGGGACAAAAGACTGGACTTCCGGGAAAAACATTTCCCGCATTCAGGACAGGAATGCGGCTTCTCCCCCGTGTGAGATCTCTGATGGGAGGAAAGATTGGACTTCAGGGAAAAACATTTCCCGCACTCAGGACAGGAATACGGCTTCTCCCCCGTGTGAGATCTTTGATGTTTGGAAAGATGGGACTTCTGGGAAAAACATTTCCCACACTCAGGACAGGAATGCGGCTTCTCCCCTGTGTGAGATCTTTGATGTTTGGAAATATTGGACTTCCGGGAAAAACATTTCCCGCACTCAGGACAGGAATGCGGCTTCTCCCCCGTGTGAGATCTCTCATGGGAGGAAAGATTGGACTTCCGGGAAAAACATTTCCCGCACTCAGGACAGGAATACGGCTTCTCCCCCGTGTGAGATCTTTGATGTTTGGAAAGATCGGACTTCTGGGAAAAACATTTCCCGCACTCAGGACAGTAATGCGGCTTCTCCCCCGTGTGAGATCTTTGATGTCTGGAAAGATTGCACTTCCAGGAAAAACACTTCCCGCACTCAGTACAGGAAAACCTCTTATCTGCTGGAAGAACAGCACCGTCCCTCACAGTCTGAGGTTCCTCAGGATAAGAGGAAGATGATGGTCCATCTACACTGTGTGGTGCCGGATGGACATTTAAGGTAGTCGGGTTTTCTCCTGGACTATACTGTGTGATGTCCTCATCTTCTACTGCACAGTCTGGAGACAAAGTGAGACAATCCTCTGAGGTTTTCCTCATCTCCCGTCCATCTACTAAAATAGAGATAAAAAGATTATTATTAGACATGAGCAGATTGGTTCCCCTAAACCAGGACTCCGCCCACATCAGACAGTTTTGTCTCTGAGGATCTTACAATTCCCCATCAAGGTAACTAGTAAATGGGTCCTCTGATCTCCTACCAGTTCATTTCTCTATTCATGGACCTTAGAGAGTGAGGACACAAAAAGAACTGTCTTTTATAGGAGTGACAGTGATGAGGGGATTATAGGACGAGTGTCCCCACCCCCTCTATCACTCATTGTCATCTTCCCAACACAAGAAGTCCTGCACTCCCGGATTTAGTCCATGATTTAGTCATGACTGCGAGGCTGAGCCCCACCAGAGGTCAGAGAGTGAGGATGGGGGGAGAACAACCAAGGTGAAGACTGGACTGATCCTGAAGACACCATCATTGGGTTATTGGCTCCTCCCTCATTATCACTTTCTGTTTAAGGTTCCAAAGTTGGAGGATGTTATCACATTATTATCAACATGTAAAAGTCTGTGCTCCAATCACATTATCAGATATAAAATCAAACCACTATAATCTGATTCCACGCTGAAATGAAATAAGTAATCAGGAAGTTGCTCACATAATACCCAAATATGAGGTATAGCGAAGAACCGGACACCGGGAGAAGAGGGCGGAGAAGTTAGTAGAAGACCCCCGAAGTCGGAAGAAGACCCCCGGAGCTGCTTAATAAATTACTTTAAAAACCTGTGTAGTGTGTTTTATTTATTGACACTTTTTTCCCTAGGTGAATGGGTAGGGGTACGGGAACTGGGGGCCCCCTTATTAAAGGGGGCTCCCGGATTCCGATAAGCTCTGCGCCTGCAGACCCCGACAACCAATGGCCAGGGTTGTCGGGAAGAGGCCCTTGTCCTCATCAACATGGGGACAAGGTGCTTTGGGGTGGGGAGGTGCAAGGCGCCCGCCTCCCCCAAAGCCCCCACCCCCCCATGTTGAGGGCATGCGGCCTAGTACGGTTCTGGGGGGGGAAGCTCGCTCGTCCCCACCCCCTTTCCTGACCGGCTGGGCTGCGTGCTCGGATAAGGGTCTGGTATGGATTTTGGGGGAGAACCCCCACACAGATTTTTCAGCGTAGGGGGTTCCCCTTACAATCCATACCAGACCAAAGGGCCTGGTATGCTCCTGGAGGGGAACCCATGCCAGTTTTTTATTTAAAATTTGGTGTAGCGTTCCCCCACATGATTCATACCAGACATATGTCAGCAATGCGTGTTGCTCATAGGGAAAGGAAATAAAACGGAAAATTCCTATCAAAATACTTACCGTAATTTTCCTTTCCTGATGGACTCCATGGCAGCCAACGTGTGGGTTTAGTCCCGCCTCTACTACCCTATAGGACACTACTCCCATAAATCTTTGCTCCTCACCAGCAGCCGTGTTCGATAACTAGCCTACTCCAGTCATTTGGGAGGGAACTCCTGCTGCCATGGAGTCCATCAGGAAAGGAAAATTACGGTAAGTATTTTGATAGGAATTTTCCGTTTTCCTGACAGACTCCATGGCAGCCAACGTGTGGGAAATAACTCGCCGTACACACCCGGGTGGGCAAAATGCTGAAGAAAATAAAGATTTATTTAATACCGTCCACCGACAGTACTTTAACACCAAAATCAACTGAGGATAGAGCAGCTGGCTCAACACAATAGTGGGACATGAAGGTATGTATCGATGACCAAGAAGCCGCCCTGCAAATCACTTCAGGCGAGACGTGACGAGAAGCTGCCCACGAGGTCGAAAGACTTCTAGTCGAGTGCGCTGTCACCGCTTCTGGAGGAGCCAAGCCCTTCTCTCTATATGCCCATTGAATTGCCTGTACAACCCATGCAGCAATGGATCTGACTGAGGCTCGGAGCCCCTTGTTCTTCCCGTAGAACGACACAAAGAGATAATCCGATTGACGGAAGGGAGCCGTTACTTCAAGATATTGCTTCAAGGAGACACCAACATCGAGTGGATGTATTTCTAGATTTCCAGCAGATCTAAAGGTAGGAAGTGAGATCTCTTGATTCTCGTGAAAGATTGAGGTGACCTTAGGGTTTGACCCTAGCATTGGAATTAGAGTCACTCTGTCTGGAAAGAAGGTTAAGAAGGGTTCTTTTGACCCTAAGGCCTGGATCTCGGACACCCTCTTGGCTGAGGTGATGGCAATCAAAAAGGCAGTCTTGATAGTAAGTTCTCTAACAGACAGTGGTTTAACGAGTTGAGAGAAGAACTCAAGAACTAGAGGTAGATCCCATTTAGGGAACCTGGGTTTCCTTTGAGGCCTCATTCTAATTGCTCCTTTGAAGAATTGTTGAATAAGGGCATGTCTGGCCCAGGACACCCCAGTAAAGGCTGATATTGCTGAAACCTGTACACGCAGTGAGCTGACAGATAAGGGTAAGTCCAGGCCTGATTGGAGGAAGCTCAAGATGTCCTGGACTGCAGGTGCGTCACATGACTTGGACCTGGACAACATATGGATCGAGAACCTTGTCCAAATACGCTCATACACCTTGTTAGTGCTTTGTCTTCTTGCATTCAGAAGTGTAGGAATAACCTCCTTAGGGCAACCTAGTGCTTCCAACCTACCCCTCTCAAGAACCAAGCCCTCAACTGTAGGTGAGCTGGGCACGGATGGAGAATCGTGCCTTGGGAGAGTAGATCCGTTCTGGTTGGGAGAGGAACTGGTTCTCGGAAGCTGAGGAGTGATAGAAGAGGAAACCAAGGCCTGTTGGGCCAGTAAGGAATGATGGCTATTATCTCCACCTCCTCCCACCTGAGCCTCTGCAGGAACTGGAAGATGATAGGTGTCGGAGGAAAGGCATAGGCTCTGTGGAACCACCAACGTTCTGTCAGTGCGTCTATCCCGTAGGCTTGTGGATCTCGAAACCTTGCGTAGTACCTCGTTAGCTTTTTGTTGTACGGGGAGGCGAAGAGATCGACCTCTGGCGAGATCCCCAGTGTTAGAATCCATCTGAACACATCCTCGTGGAGAGACCACTCGTTGTTGTCCAAGTGGACTCGTGAGAGAAAATCCGCTTGGACATTGAGAATCCCTGGAACATAGGTTGCCGTTAGATTGACCAGATTCTTCTGGGCCCAGACCATTATTGGTTCCACTTCTTGTAGCAGAGACAGGCTCTTGGTACCCCCTTGTTTCCTTACATAGGCTACTGCCGTCGTATTGTCCAGTCTGAGTAACACGGATGACCCCGCTATCAGATGACGAAATGCCAGCAGTGCCTGGAAGGCTGCACGCAACTCCAGGATATTTGACACCAATCTCCGCGCTGGGAAATCCCAGGAGCCTTGAGCCACTTCCGCTAGGCAATGAGCACCCCAGCCTCTCTCGCTGGCGTCTGATGTCACAGTGATCCAAGTGATGGGAAGGATGGAGTGACACCTGCGTAGATTCTCTTTCTGAAGCCACCAGAGGAGGGAACCCCTCATGGTCTGAGAGATGTAAACGCGCTGATTCTTGTCGCCCGACCATTGAAGAAGAAATCCCTTCTGGAAAGGACGCATTCTCCACTGAGCCCATTTCACCATTGGTATTGTGGACACCATGGTGCCTATGATTCTCAGACACTGGAGGGCCCGGAGATGAGAAGAGGAGAGAGCCAGGCGAATCCTGTCCCGAACTATTGTGATCTTCTCCTCGGGTAAGGAAATTGTGCCTTTCGCTGTATCGAAGAGGGCCCCGAGAAACACGAGAGACTGGGAAGGCTCTAGTTGGCTCTTCTCTCGGTTCAGGAGCCATCCGAATTCTTGGAGAGTTGAGATGACCATATCTCTGTGTTTCAGGAGGCAATCTCTGTCTTGCGCCAGTAGGAGGAGATCGTCCAGATAGTGGTGAAGACGGATCCCTCTGGTTCTCAGTAGAGCCACAACGGCCAACAAGACCTTCGAGAAGACTCGTGGAGAGGTGGACAGACCGAAGGGAAGGCATGTGAATTGTAAGTGTAGTTGGCCTATGGAAAAACGGAGAAAGCGTTGAAAGTCTGCTGCCACTGGAACGTGGAAATAGGCGTCTTTGAGATCTATTGAAATGAGCCAGTCTCCTGGTTGAACCGACTGTCGAATTGTGGACAGGGTTTCCATTTTGAACCTTTCCTTTTTGATGAAGTGGTTCAGGTGCGTCAAATCTATGACAGGTCGCCATGCTCCACTCTTTTTCTGGACCATGAAAAGAGGAGAATACATCCCCATGCCACGTTGGTCGTCTGGGACAGGAATAGCCGCGCCTTGATCTAACAAAGATCTCACGTAAGCTAAAAGGATTTTTCTTTTTTCTTCTGTGGCTGGAAGAGATGTGGGGACACACCTGAGCCTGGGAGCACTGCTGAAAACCCAGGTGTGACCTGAGGAAATCGTCCTTACGGTCCAAAAGTCCTGGATCGAGGCCGCCCAAACATGCCGAAAGCGAAGGGGGCGAGCCCCCACCTGGCCTGCCTGGGCGGGCCCCATCTCAAAAAGACTTGGTCGGTTCCTTCTCACCCGACATACTACTCTTAGCGTTCTTCTTGAAAGAAGATTGTCTGGCCTTCCAGGATCTGGAGAACTCACGGCCTGGCCTGTATCCACGTGCTTCCCTGGCACGATCCTGATTCTGTTTCCTTGGAAACGATCTTCTCTGGCCTTGTAATCGCCTGTCCTGAGGGAGGAATCCCGACTTACCCCCGGTGGCACGGGTTATGGCGCTGTCTAATTTATTACCAAAAAGAGAGGACCCATCGAAGGGGATACGGCACCAAACCTGCTTTGATGCTGGGTCTGCCAGCCAGGGGCGGAGCCAAAGGGCACGCTTGGCAGTAACAGCAGACAACATAACTCTAGCCACCAAACGGATAATGTCGATTGAAGCCTCCCCCAGAAAGGATGAGGCTAACCTTAATTCCTGGATGGGCGAACTCCTGGCCACTTCCTCCGAGACACCTCTAAGTGTCTCATCCACGCTATCTGACCACGTCTCCATGGCCCTGGACATGGCGGCCAGAGCCAAGGCTGGTTTACATGCCATGCCTGCTGTGAGATAGACCCGCTTCAAATCCGAGTCTATCCGTCTGTCCAAGGCGTCTCTGAACGAGACCGTGTCTTCCAGAGGGAGGGTCACATGCCTGACCAATCTCATCACAGCTGCATCCACTAGCGGAGCAGACTCCAGTTGCTTGACTTCTTCTTCCTTGAAGGGATAAAGCCTTTGAATTTTAGAGAGAAGGGAGTTCTTTTTCTCTACCTTTCCCCACTCATCCGTGATAACTTCACCTAATTCAGTGAAAAAGGGGAAGCTGACACGTTCCTTCTTCAGCTGCTTGAAGAACTTCCGCTGTTTTGCAGGGGCCGTCACTGGCTCTTCCCAGTTTAAAGTTTCCTTGATGGCTTTAATCAGAGGAGGAAGTAAGTCAAAACTAAAACCGGTATAAGGGTCTTCTCCTTCTGAGTCACTATCTGAGGAGACAGCAGACAGGTGACTGGGCAAAGAGGACTCACAAGTGTCCTGAGCCTGAGTATCCCTACTTGGTGGGTCTGGAGGCTCTGTAGGAGAAACATGGGATTGGCTAGACCCCAATTCCTTTAGATTCTCTTTCACAATCTTCTCCACCAGAGACTTGAGTTGCTGATCCGATCCACCTCTTTCACCTGTTGCTTTTATATAGCAGGTATCACAGAGGGATTTGCCTATAGGAACCTTTGCCCTACACCCCCAGCAGGCTCCTTCGGCTGCATGACTGGAGTGAGATTTGGGAGGGCGAGATGGTTCCCGGCTACGGTGTCTCGATTTCGAGGAGGAACCGTGATGTCCAGATCTGGACGAGGAATGCCGGTGCTGTGATCTAGAGGAACCACTTCTGTGCGAGCTACGTTGTTGAGTAGACCTAGAAGGGCTGAAAAGAAAAAGAAAAAACACAAGTCCTTCTGTGTTAATGGAGACAACAGACAACTGATGCTCCATAACCCCCCCCCCCCCCGCAACACCCAGGCAGGAACCCCCCTACCAAGTACCTGTTGCGAGAGGGCTGGCCAGAGGCAGGCGGTGAAGCGCTAATGCTCCCAGAGGGATCCATCGGGCTGAAACAACAAAGCACCAGATAGCAGTTTAGAAAGCAGTAAGGGCAGGTCAAAAACCAGTCCTCAGAAGCCCCCTCACCTGATATAGCAGAATCAGAGCAAGGGGATACACTGCCGACAGTCTGCAAGCATTCCCAAGCCTGCAGACCATTTTTCCAAATTTAAATCTGGCGCCCTTGTGACGTCACCGCCGTGCCGCTAGTGCGCACGCGCAATTACCGCTATGCGCGTGCGCGAACCAAGCCTCGTTCTCGCGCCGGACCCGCGCATGCGCAGAACGCCGCGAAAACAAAACCAGGAAGAAAACGGCGGCTGGAACGCAGAGGGAACCAGCCGCCATGTCTGCCAGCTACACTGTACCCGACAGTGCGGGGAAGGACACAGGACACAGGCAGAGACAAACACAGGGAAGGATTACACAAACTGCTGCCATAACAGTGTAAACGGAACGGACTCACCACTCCTGCTGCGATCGAGACCTGGACCAGGTAAAAACAGCACAGACCGGACTTATTCCTGGGCAACAAGGGTCACCTGCTAGTAGCTAGGCTGTATGACCAGTTGGGGTTTCGCCTGCCAGTGGCTAGGACTACACCGTCTTCAGCGCCTCTTCCATATGCCCCTTCCATATCCTGCTAGTAGCTAGGGCTTATTGGAATACTGCGATCCCATCCTAGGAATCGCTCGCCAGATCTGATCGCAGGGAGAAAATAATCTTCGGGTAGAAAGACCATTTTAACTAGGTCCTTGGAGGAGGACAAAAAAAGAACACGGCTGCTGGTGAGGAGCAAAGATTTATGGGAGTAGTGTCCTATAGGGTAGTAGAGGCGGGACTAAACCCACACGTTGGCTGCCATGGAGTCTGTCAGGAAACACATTTTTCCTTTCCCGATGAGCGAGCCAGCGCGAGATGCCGAGAACCAGCGCGATAGAATCGTGCTGGAAACACAATCTCGCAGTCAGGTACTGTGCACTGTGCATGTCTACCGATGTGTGTGACAGATATTTCTGTGTAATAAAGTGAGAGATATTATAGATCTGTACTATGTGGAGAGTTCTTCTTGTCTTGGGTCTGAGACTATACAGACATATCCCTCCACCCGGCACTGCCAGCAAACATCAGAACTAGTAACCCCGGGAGAATTCCTCTGTCAGAGATCTCGCTATATCTGGGTATGGGACAGACCTAAGACACATACCCCAGATGCCTATGGAGAAAATAAGCATTTTGCTGCCAGCTGAACCCCAGAGTCTCCATAAATCCATTTAAGATACATGAACTGTGTCTGCAGCACAGAGAAGGAAGATTATCGGAGAGAAAGTGACCAGCGCATTACAGGCTGATATCACCCAGTCCTAGGGTTGCCACTTGTCCGGCACTCACCCGGGTAGTCCGGGTTTTGAATCCTCTGCCCGGGTTTGAATCTGCCTGAGACCCGGACACATCAGTGGCAGCACCAATTCTCCTCTCCCCTCCTGTCGGCATCCAGAGCTTTTAACTATAAGACCCCTTTCACACTGATGCGCTTTTCAGGCGCTTTCATGCTAAAAAAAGCACCTGAAAAGCTCACAAAAACCTATTTCCATTCAAATCAATGAATGCTTTCACACTGGGGCAGTGCGCTGGCAGGGCGGTGAAAAAACATCCTTCTCCATTGAAATGAATGGGAAGCTCTTCAAAAGCACCTGAAAAGCTCTTCAAAAGCGCGATTCACACTGGGGCGCGGGCGGCGTCGGCAGTAAAGTGTGCTTTACCGTCATTTTTGGGGCGCTATTCGGCCGCTAGCGGGGCGCTTTTAACCCCCGCTAGCGGCCAAAAGAGGGTTAAAACTGGCCACTGCCCATTGATTTCAATGGGCAGGGGTGATTTAGGAGCGGTGTATACACCCCTCCTACAGCGCCTTAAAGATGCAGCTAGCAGGACTTTTTTGAGTGTCCTGCCAGCGCACCGCTCCAGCTCCACCCTCGGGGGCTTTCACTCTGGAGTGAAAGAGGAGGCTCTTTCTGGGCGCTTTGCAGGTGCTATTTTTAGCCTGGAAAGCCCCTCAGTGTGAAAGGGGTCTAAGGGAAGGGGGCGCTTTATCTCCTTGCACATGCTTCTCCCCGCCTCCACTCTGGATCCTCCACCCTCCCCCTTGTGCAGAGCCCGGGATTGGCTGTGCTGGTACAGTGAGTGAAGGGGGAGGTGGTTTCAGCAGCATGGAGGGCAGAGCAAGTAGTAGAAGTAGCAATGATAGTCTGCCCAGAGCTCCATCACAGACATCGGAGCTGTGCGGGATTTCCTCCTTCTTCTCTGCTACTATGAGTCACCCCCTCCCCCTCCGGGGCTGCTGTGTGTGTATGGCTCTGGATCTGTTCACACTCACTACACACTATTCACCTTCTCCAGAGGGAGGAGGGGGCAGCTGCCTGCAGTCTTCCTGGCCAGTGGTCTTTTTTCTACTAGTGGGGGGTGAGCAAGGTCCCCCCATCACCACTCTGCAGTCCTCCTAGCTGGGGGGTCTTCTATAACTGGACAGAGAAGAGAAGAAAACTCCTGTATTAGGGTACCTTCTTACCCCCCTCCCCCCCACAGTCCTCCTAGCTGGGGGGTCTTCTTCAACTAGAGGGAAGTTCAGATGTTCCTGGATGGGGATCCCCTCTTATCACCCCCCTGTAGTCATATTATCCAGGGGCCTCCTTTACTTGGAGGGAGGATCAGGGGCGTAACTAGAAATCACAGGGCCCCATAGGAAAATGTTGTATGGGCCCCCCCTCCAAACAGCCCCCCCCACAAAAAAATGAACTAATGCCATTGAACAACAGATTACCACACCCATGTGGCATAGTACCCAGGCAACAGCTTATATTCATTTGGAACAACAAAGTATGCAGTATACTGTATGAAGCCCCTGAAGGACACACATTGCTGACCTCCAGCCTTCTAACCAATTTCTGTTCTGATTAACCACTAGGCATCCGCGCTATAGCCGAAATTGCCGGGAGGGCGTCCCTGGACGTCCTCCTGTTTACTTTCGCATTGCGCGCTCCCGCGGGCGCGCATCGGGGAGGTTTTGTGCTGGCCATGTCACTTGGACACAGCCAGTCACAGATCGCTTAAAACGGCCATTCATAGCGGCCGTTTTCAGTGCGATCGGTGGTGCCAATGAGAGACGATCTCATATGTAAAGATATGAGATCATCTTTCATCGCCGGCTCTTCCTCTTCACACAGAGACAGCGTGTGAGGAGGGAGAGCGAACCGCGGTAAGTGAAAAGAAAAAAATAAACGAAAAAAAAAGTGTCCCCACTGCCATCTGTCCTGCAATCTGTCCCTGCCATCTGTCCTGCAATCTGTCCCTGCCATCTGTCCTGCCATCTGTCCCTGCTGTCATGTCCCTGCCATCTGTCCCCAGTGCCATCTGTCCCCAGTGCCACGTATAAGTGCCATCTGTCATCAGTGCCACATAGTGCCATCTGTCATCAGTGCCACCTGTCAGTGTCACCTGTCATCAGTGTCACGTGACATCAGTGCCACGTATCAGTGCCATCTGTCATCAGTGCCATGTATTAGTGCCATCTGTCATCAGTGCCACGTATTAGTGCCATCTTTCATCAGTGCCACGTATTAGTGCTATCTGTCATCAGTGCCATCTGTCATCAGCGCCACATATTAGTGCCATCTGTCACCAGTGTCACGTATTAGTGCCATCTGTCATCAGTGCCACATATTAGTGCCTCTGTCATCAGTGCCATGTATTAGTGCCATCTGTCATCAGTGCCACATCAGTGTCAGTGCCACGTATCAGTGCCATCTGTCATCAGTGCCACATCAGTGCCACGTATCAGTGCCATTTGTCATCAGTGCCACGTCAGTGTCACATGTCATTGTCCTGGTTCTCCAGGGCCTTCAAAAGTGTAATAGGTAGTCAACAAATTAGATGTGTAATTTATGCTCCTAGAACACCTGATGGTGCTCCCTTCATGTTGGGCCTCTCTATGTGGCTAGGCAGTGAAAAAGTCCCACACATGTGGTATCGTAATACTCAGGAGGAGTAGCAGAATGTATTTTGGGGCATTATTTGTGGTATACACATGCCATGTGAGAGAAATAACCTATTACAATGACAATTTTGTGGGGGGAAAAAAAAATCTTCATTTTGAAAAGAATTGTGGGAAAAAATTACAACATCAAAAACCTCACCATGCCTCTAACTAAATACCTTGGATTGTCTACTTTCAAAAAAGGGGTCATTTGGGGGGTATTTGTACTTTCCTGACTTGTTCGGGTGGCAAGAAATGAGATAGGCCGTCAGTACATCAGGTGTGATCAATTTTTTATGATTTGCACCATAACTTGTAGACTCTCTAAATTTCACACGGACCAAATAATATCCACTAATTTGGGTTATTTTTACCAAAGATATGTAGCATTATAAATTGTGGCCCAAATTTATGAAAAAAAATGACTAATTTTCAAAATTTTATCACAGAAACAGAAAAATGCGTTTTTTTTTCAAAATTTTCGGTCTTTTTTCATTTGTAGCGCAAAAAATAAAAAACCCAGAGGTGATCAAATACTACCAAAAGAAAGCTCTATTTGTATGAAAAAAAGGACAAAAAATTCATTTGGGTACAGTATTACATGATTGTCAAAAGCTGAAAATTGGTCTGGTCACGAGGGGGGTTTAAGTGCCCAGTTGTCAAGTGGTTAAACTTCTGTGTAAATACAAGACAAATAGGGGAGAAATAAGACAGCAATGATGAACAATGGCCCTAATAGTTGTTTGATCAAGTTTATACTTAAGGTCTTAGGAACATCTGCACCCTTGAACCTGGCATTGCTCCCCCTCTCTTTGTGCCAAAATTATCCTAATGAAAAAATATAGCAAACATTTTCTTCACAAAAATAGCAAAACAGTGCAAAACAGATGACAATCTCTCACTCCCTTCCTACCTCCTGTCCAGACTCCAGAGCCTCCTCATGTGCCGATGATGTCCCTTCACATTCGCGGTTGAGCGTTCTGCCCCGCCCACTCTCTCTCTGCTCCTGCTGAATGCGGCTGCGTGTGTTGGGACACGGCCAGACTCGCGGGGCTCGGGAGGCTTAACAGTAAACTTACATTCCTCATCCTCACCGGGCCCCAGGGGCAGATCCAGAGCATTTGGCACCCGGGGCGGACCCTATATCCTATATCTGGCACCCCCCACTTTAAAATGTAAAAACACCCCACTGTGCCCCCTGCATACCTCTGCATCCCCCAGTATCTTTGTCACTAATTTGTATCGCCTCTCCACAACTGGACCCCTTTACATTACCCAGCCCCCCTGCAGCTCTGTACCCCTTTACATTACACAGCACACTACACCTCTGTACCCCTTTACATTACACAACCCCCTGCACCTCTGGACACCTTTACACAACCCCCTGCACCTCTGCACACCTTTACACAACCCCCTGCACCTCTGGACACCTTTACATTACACAATCCTCTGCACCTCTGGACACCTTTACATTACACAACCCCCTGCGCCTCTGGACACCTTTACATTACACAGCACCCTGAACCTTTGGACCCCTTTACAATGCACAGCCTCCCACCCCGCAGCTCTGGACCCCTTTACATTACACAACCCTCTGCACCTTTGGACCCCTTTACATTGCAGAGCACCCTGCACCTCTTGACCCCTTTACATTGCACAGCACTCGGCACCTCTGGACCCCTTTACATTGCACAGCACCCTTCACCTCTGGAACCCTTTACATTACACAGCCCCCCCAGCTCTGGACCTCCTGCACATTACCCCCCCAGCTCTGACTAGACCCCCTGCACATTACCCCCCCACAGCACATTACCCCCCACAGCTCTGACTGGACCCCCTGCACATTACCCCCCAGCCCCCACAGCACATTACCCCCCCCCCACACAGCTCTGACCTGAGTGGACCCCCTGCACGTTACCCCCCCACAGGTCTGACTGGAGCCCCTGCACATTACCCCCATTGCATAGCTCTGTGAATGTCTGTTCATTTTCACAAGATAACGATTGCTTGCTAGGACCTGCTACTCCTCCAGCATTTCCTGTCCTATGCCCCACTGTCTCTCGATCTCCCTCTCCTGCTGTACAAGAGAGCGAAAGAGGACATTGATATCTGCCCTGTCGGTGTACTTGTACCGTATATTGACAACAGCAGTAGCCCTGTCCCTGCAGATCTTTTCAAGCTTGCAAAAACAAATAGAATGATCCTCACTAAATACTGGCACAATGAGCAGTATTGAATGGGATCCATGCTGACTGTCATATCCTGTGAGGTCATTTCCTGTGTTGCCATATCCTGTGAGATTGACCTGGGTGATTATACTGGGGTACAGACTGACCTGGGTGATTATACTGGGGGACAGACTGACCTGGGGGTTATACTGGGGGCAGGCAGACCTGGGTGATTATACTGGGGTACAGATTGACCTGGGGGATTATACTGGGGGGCAGACTGACCTGGGTGATTATACTGGGGGGGAGACTGACCTGGGTGATTATACTGGGGGGGAGACTGACCTGGGTGATTATACTGGGGGGGAGACTGACCTGGGTGATTATACTGGGGGGAGACTGACCTAGGTGATTATACTGGGGGACAGACACAGACTGACCTGGCAGGATTATACTGGGGGACAGACTGACCTGGGGGGGTTTAAACTGGGAGGTAGACTGACCTGGGGTATTATTCTGGGGGACAGACTGAGCTGGGGGGGATAATACTGGGAAACAGACTGACCCGGGAGGATGTACTGGGGGACAGACTGACCTGGGAGGATTGTACTGGGGAATAGACTGACCTGGGGGGATTGTACTGGGACACAGACTTACCTGGGGGGATAATATTGGGGGACAGGCTGACCTGTGGGGAGTGTACTGGGGGACAGGCTAACCTGGGGGGATTGTACTGGGGGACAGACTGACCTGGGGGGATTGTACTGGGGGACAGACTGACCTGGGGGGATTATAATAGGGGACAGGCTGACCTGGGGAGGGATTGTACTGGGGGACAAGCTAACCTGGGGGGATTGTACTGGGGGACAGGCTGACCTGGGAGATTGTACTGGGGGACAAACTGACCTGGGGGGATTGTACTGGGAGACAGGATGACCTGGGGGATTGTACTGGGGGACAGACTGACCTGGGGGGATTATAATAGGGGACAGGCTGACCTGCGGAGGGAATGTACTGGGGGACAAGCTAACCTGGGGGGATTGTACTGGGGGACAGGCTGACCTGGGGGATTGTACTGGGGGACAAACTGACCTGGGGGGATTGTACTGGGAGACAGGATGACCTGGGGGATTGTACTGGGAGACAGGATGACCTGGGGGGATTGTACTGGGAGACAGGATGACCTGGGGGATTGTACTGGGGGACAGACTGACCTGGGGGATTGTAATGGGGGACAGACTAACCTTTCGGCCACACCCACTGTTCATCACAGCGCTGCATTACTACTCTTTTTGGGGCACCCAAAAGGTGTCCCAGGTCTTTTACAATTCTATAATGTATACTGCAAAAAAAAAAATTGTTGTGTGCCGCTAAAGTGTTCAAAATGCTTGTTGAAAAGGTGGAAACCTTACCCAGTCCCCACCTTACTCTGGACAATCAGTGAGCACAGTATGGGTGGAGGAATGTATTTAGTGTTAATGACCCACCTGTACTGATCTCTGTAGGAGTGTCTTCTTCTATAAGTGTCCCCATTATTCTATCCTCCTCCATAGACTGCTGATTATCCCTCACATACGTCTCTTCTTCTGCTTTAACCTCAAATTCTATATCAATTGGATCTCCACTCTAAACCAAGAAAATGAGAGAAAATATCATCTGTAAAACATAAGTTGTATTACTGTGACATCACATATATAAAATCCACACATCACCTCAACAAGTCCATGTTCTAAATGCTCCGTCCCACCAACCTTGTAATAATGAGGGATGGTGTGATCTTCCTGTGTGGAATCCTGGGAATACAGAGGACGGGGACATCTCTCTGGGGGGTTCTCATTACTGGATCCATCTGTAGGAAACACATACACTGACTGAATACATTGTTTCTATGTGTTTATCAGATGATGGTGAATCTACAGTAGGTGGACCCTCCGTACTGCTCTCTCCTTTACTATACAGTTTCCTCTTACCCGGTGATGTGAGGAGCGGCTGATTCTCCATCATGATATCCTTATAGAGATCCTTGTGTCCTTCTAAATACTCCCACTCCTCCATGGAGAAATGGGCACTGACATCCTGACACCTTATAGGAACCTGACACACACAATGATACAGTCACCATCCAGACATATCCCTTGTCTGTTACTGGATAATGTCCCAGAATTCCCAGCACCACTCACCTCTCCTGTCAGCAGCTCCGTCATCTTCTGGGTGACTTCTAGAATATTCTGCATGTTGTGTCTCTCAGGTTTAAGGGAGTCACATGGAGGCAATGTGATGGTCATAGGATCACCTGACCTTAAAGGAGGAAAACTCTGTATTGGAGAACCAAGAGGAATATCATGTTAGAATCCCAGAATCCTCCTCACCTTTCCGGTCAGGTCTGTATTTTATTAATAGAGATAACAGTGATGTCATGTCACCTCCCAGAATTCTCCTCACCTCTCAGGTCAGGTCTGTGTTTTATTAATAGAGATAACAGTGATGTCATGTCACCTCCCAGAATCCTCCTCACCTCTCAGGTCAGGTCTGTGTTTTATTAATAGAGATAACAGTGATGTCATGTCACCTCCCAGAATCCTCCTCACCTCTCAGGTCAGGTCTGTGTTTTATTAATAGAGATAACAGTGATGTCATGTCACCTCCCAGAATCCTCCTCACCTGTCCGGTCAGCAGGTGGATGATCTCCAGGCTGTGGTTTAGTATTGCACTCCGGTCCTCCTCCATCCTTATAGGTCATGTGATCTATACAGGTTTTCTGTGGACCAATAATCGATAACAGAGAATGATCTGGACTTTACTGGTTGTACAATATTAGGATGGGGATGTATGGGGAATAATATGAGGGTTTCTATCATGAAAGAACGCCCCCCCAGTGGGATTACACACAGAGGAACATTCCGTTTAGTGTTTGATATGTTTCAGGGGTCTGGGAGCTTCTTACCCTTTGGCCTTCATGTCTACATAAACCTCCCCCCCACATCTCCAAAATGAAGAAATGTTCTGACCATTAGGGGGTTAATCTAGGTTTCCACACACAGTGATAACCCCTAGTATTGGTACAAGTATAGCGTGAGAGAGAGAGAGGAGGAGAGAGAGGAGGAGAGAGGGGGAGCAACAGAGGTGAAATAGGAGGTTGAGAGGGAGGAAAAGAGAGAAGAGAAAGAGGGAAGGAGGAAAAGATGAGAGAGTGTGGGGAAGAGAGAGGGGGAGGAGACTGAGAAAAATGAAGAGGTTTCCATCATCTATCAATGACAGTTGGGGATGAGCTGTGCATGTGCCACTAAACACACATTACTGATAGGACACTGAGGTCCATGTATGCTCAGGGGCAGATTAAGAGCATCATGGGCCTGGTGCTGAGGATTTTGGTGGGCTTTTTTATGGAAACAAAATAAAAAAGGCAAACAATTTTTCACTAAAACAAATTAAATATACTATATATAAGGAGATAAATGTTTGTTGGATCTTTTCCAGATACAGATAGGTGTCTCCACTCCCAGATAGTAAATAAAAGTGTACAATTGGGAGAAAGACTAAGCTGCCCCCAAGAGGATTGGGATTTTAAAGAGTCAATATTATCTGTATAACAAGGTAAGCACTGAATCATTGGGATTATTTAAGAATTTGATTTATTAGTACAAAAATATAAAATATAAAATCACAAAATCAACAGAATACATAATTTATGGATGATACTTGGATATACAGTTAAACAAGATGCTTCGATATGCAGAGACCCGACATGTTTCGCAGTTTCCTGCTTCTTCAAGGGCGTTGCATGCATCTATAAATTCATCCAATCAGAAACTGCAGACGCTTACACCATATATGCATGGCAGATACTCATGGTCAAGACACGACTAACAGAGTCAGTCCACCGGAACCACTACCCTGTGGAAGCCAGATCCCTGAGGGTTGGATAGTGGGATATCGGATCACGCAATTACCAGGAATTTCAGAAGATTGTTACCAGTGCCATTAATCTGTAGAATGTCTGGTAAGCCGCAGTTTCCCAGCGGGTATAATCCCGCCTGCTGTGTGCAGTGCTCAATATCCAAGACCTGATGGTGAGAACGCTCTCACCGGCTGCTTAAAAATGTGAAAAAATTCAAATTCATCTTCATTCTATACAAAATTTAAATTTCGGAAAATGGTTTTATATACCCATCTTCCTAAATTCGAATTTTGTATAGAATGGTTTTGAATAGAAAAGATTAGAATAGAATAGAAAATATTAGAAAAGAATAGAATATAAAAACAATAGAATAGAATAAAAGATATATTATCTTTTATTCTATTCTGTTCTATTGTTTTTCTAGTCTATTCTTTTCTATTATTTTCTATTCTAATCTTTTCTATTCAAATTCATTCGTCAAATTCATTCATTCTATTCAAATTCATCAATTCAGAAGATGGTTATATATATTTATTATATTTTTTCTGTTCTTTTCTATTGTTTTTCTAAGCTATTCTTTTCTATTATTTTCTATTCTATTCTAATTTTTTTTATTCAAATTCGATTTATTTGTAAACAAAATTCGAATTTCGGAAAATGGTTACAAAATACATTTAGTTTACTTTTTCCAATGCAGTAGAATTTTTTCGAAATTAATTGTTTTTTTCTAATTCAGTAGATTTTTTTCAAATGCAGTTGATTTTTTTTTTAATTCTTCGAATTTGGCGCAAACTTTTTCGAATTCGGTCAAATTTTTTCGAATTCGAATAGGAAACAAATCTATTCTAATCTAATCTAATTTTCTATTCTAATTCGATCTCATGCTATATGAAATTCGAATTTCGGAAAATGGTTTTATATATATATATATATATAAAATCCTGTTCTGAAATTCGAATTTCCTATAGATATAATTCAAATTAGAATAGAAATGATTAGAATAGAAAATAATAGAACAGACTAGACTATAAAAACAATAGAACAGAATAGAATAAAATATAATATATGTTATGTTTCATTCTATTCTGTTCTATTGTTTTTTTATTCTATTACTTTAGTTTCCATTGTTTTGCATTCTTTTCCAATCTGTTCTCAAATTCGAATTCATACTATTCGAATTTCGGAAGACGGTCATATTCTATTTTATTTTATTACATTCTATTAAATTCTATTCTATTCTTTACTATTCTTTTATTTTTATTCTATTGCTTTATCATTTTATATTCTATTCTATAGTATTCTTTTTTAGAAAATCGATTTCTATTTTTTTCAAATTCGATTCAAATTTGTTTTTGAATTGTTTTTGAATTCGATTTGAATTTGGTCTGTTTTTTCGTTTCAAATCGTTTTTTCGGATACGTTTAAATTAGTTACTATTGTAATTCGGTACAATTGTATGCGTGCGGAAAAGATCTGGACAGTCGCAGACTGAGATGGGCAAAGTAAAATCTTTATTCAAAACACGACATAATACAGAACATGACACCGCTGGAGCAATACAGCTTGGCCGCTGACGCGTTTCACGCTCTAGCTGAGCGCTTACTCATAGCTCATGAGCTATGAGTAAGCGTTCAGCTAGAGCGTGAAACGCGTCAGCGGTGTCATGTTCTGTATTATGTCGTGTTTTGAATAAAGAAGATTTTACTTTGCACATCTCAGTGTGCGGCTGTCCAGATCTTTTCCGCACGAATACAATTGTACCAGCAATCACCAGCACCTGGGGCTCTCTCCTTCATTGCATAGTAGAAGATAAGAGACGTCAGATTGACTTGTCCGGAGCGGTGGTAATTATTTTTATTGTAATTCGGTAATTCGGATGCATATGAATTTCCGAATAATGAAAAATTTGTCAGAATTTTGATTCGGAACGAAACGAAATGCACATGTCTAGTACTGTGCTGGAGATGTACTACTACTCTGTGTACTGTGCTGGGCATGTACTCTGGGTGTACTGTGCTGGGTATGTACTATACTCTGTGTACTCTGCTTGGTATGTACTGTACTCTGTATGCTGTACTAAGTGTGTACTGTACTCTGTGTGTACTGGGCTGAGTGTATACTATACTGCAGGGCTTTTTTTTCTCAGAGAATAGGTGTAGGAACCCACCCTCCCCAGTCAACACCCCAAGCCCCCCCAGCATAGGGTTGCCACCTCATCCCTTTAAAACCGAACACATATGAATTACACAGGTTCTGTGGCTGATTAAGGTGACAATTAAACTCACTTGGTGCCTTATCTGCATGAAATTAGCCTCAGAACCTGTGTAATTCATATGTGTTCGGGTTTAAAGGAATGAGGTGGCAACTCTACCCCAGCACTCTTGACCCTGTACACATTTCCCCTCCTCACAACTTTCACTTTGCACAATCTAACCCCCCCACCTCTGACCTCTGCAGAACATCCACAACTTCAGTCTCTACTCTCTCTGCACAACCAGCCCCCCTTCCTCCCCCTTTCCCTCCACAGCTATCTCACCTTCATTAGAGCCATGCTGAGCAGACTTCTGTTCTGTCAAATCAGGCTCCTCCCCCCCTCAGCTTATTGTGCAGTCTCCTCCGTGCAGCTCCGCCTGTCAGATCAGTGTAGCAAAGAACCGAGGAGGAGTTTCAGAGAGCTGGGCTCCGTGCTACACTGATCTGACAGACAGCAGGCGGGGAGAGCTGCCTCTGAAATCCCATCAGTCAGTTGTGGAGCACATTCCCTGGATGCCTAGCATACAGAAGATGGTGGAGGAAGTGACTGGTATAGAAAACTTCCTCTATCGGCTTCTGTTCTATGTGACAGACTGCAGAGGCAGTGGCGTAGCGTGGGTTGTCAGCACCCGGGGCAAGGCAAGTAATTTGCGCCCCTCCCCCCCAACCTGCGGACTTTTAGCACTCCCCGAGTCCCTTCAAATACAATAGTACTGACCTACCTTATTCCTATACTGACCACTACACTACATTGTCCACTACACTGACCACCATACTACACTATACTGACCACTATACTACACTACACTGTCCACTATACTACACTGTCCACTATACTACATTACACTGACCACTATACTGACCACCATACTACACTGTCCACTGTACTACACTACACTGTCCACTATACTACCACCATACTACACTGACCACTATACTACACTGTCCACTATACTACACTACACTGTCCACTATACTACACTATACTGACCACCATACTACACTATACTGACCACTATACTACCCTGTCCACTATACTACACTGTCCACTATACTACACTGTCCACTATACTACATTACACTGACCACTATACTGACCACCATACTACACTGTCCACTGTACTACACTACACTACACTGTCCACTATACTACAGTATACTAACCACCATACTACACTGACCACTATACTACACTGTCCACTATACTACACTACACTGTCCACTATACTACACTATACTGACCACCATACTACACTGTCCACTGTACTACACTACACTGTCCACTATACTACACTATACTAACCACCATACTACACTGTCCACTATACTACACTGTCCACTATACTACACTACACTGACCACTATACTACACTGTCCACTATACTACACTATACTGACCACTATACTACACTGTCCACTATACTACATTACACTGACCACTATACTACATTACACTGACCACTATACTACACTACACTGACCACTATACTGACCACCATACTACACTGACCACTATACTGACCACCATACTACACTGTCCACTATACTACACTATACTGACCACCATACTACACTGTCCACTATACTACACTATACTGACCACCATACTACACTGACCACTATACTACACTGTCCACTATACTACGCTACACCAGGGCTTGACAAATTTGCTTGGAATCTAGGAGCCAGCTAAAAAAGTTAGGAACCAGGTTTTTTTTTTTTTAAACGACCGACAGCTTTATTTTCAATATAAAAATTAACCAATCTTAAATTTACACAGAGACGACTAGAACGAATGTGACTGCTTTTATTTCCTGCCATGCAGGGACACAAGACCGCCATATCCCCGCTAAGGGTCCAATCAGGTCCGCCTGAAAAACTGACAGGCGAACCTGATCAGACAGCCCGTATGAAAGGGGCCAAGCAGGGAGATGACAAATAATAAATTCATTTTAATTAACCACTTCCTTCCCGCAGGACGACTATATACGCCCTGTCTTTGAAGAGAAATACCGTTGTTATGGTAGCAGCTAGCTACCATAACCCCGGTATCTTCTTCAAGAGCCGGCGGTTCTCTTTCAGATAAAAGTGGTCTCTGCAGCAGATTCGCAGCAAGATCACTTTTATCGACGGCAGGAGAGGGCCCCCCCTACCGCCGCGCTCCGGTGCCCTTCACCGCTTACCGTGGCAGTCGGTAACGGCGGAGGCGATCCGGATCTGTCCCTGGCCTGACATGGAGACGAGTGAGAGGAAGATGGGCCCCCCCCGCCCATCTCCAAGTCATTGCAGGGCGGAAGCAACGTCAAATCATCACTTCCACCCATAGCTCTTAAAGGGACATTTTATTTATTTATTTTTTCAAATGACAATTTTTTTTTTTTTTTTAATGCATTTTAGTGTAAATATGAGATCTGAGGTCTTTTTGACCCCAGATCTCACATTTAAGAGGTCCTGTCGTGCTTTTTTTATATTACAAGGGATTTTTACATTCCTTGTAATAGGAATAAAAGTGACTTTTTTCTTTTTTAAAAGAACAGTGAAAAAATAAAAGTTAAAATAAATAAGAAAAAAAAAATTTAAATGTGCCCCATCCCTTGTAATAGAAATAAAAGTGACACAATTTTTTTATTTTTTTTTAAAAAACAGTGTAAAAATAAAAAATAAAAAGTAAAATATATAAGAAAAAAAATAATTTTTTAAACACGCCCCGTCCCGCCGAGCTCGCTTGCAGAAGCGAACGCATATGTGAGTAGCGCCCGCATATGAAAGCGGTGTTCAAACCACACGTGAGGTATAACCACGATCGTTAAAGCGAGAGCAATAATTCTAGTCCTAGATCTCCTCTGTAACTTAAAACATGCAACCTGTAGAATTTTTTAAACGTCGCCTATGGACATTTTAAAGGGTAAAAGTTTGTCGCCATTCCACGAGCGGACGAAATTTTGAAGCGTGACATGTTGGGAATCAATTTACTCGGCGTAACATTATCTTTCACAATATAAAAAAATTGGGCTAACTTTACTGTTTTCTTATTTTTTAATTTAAAAAAAGTATTTTTTCCCAAAAAAGTGCGCTTGTAAGTCCGCTGCGCAAATACGGTGTGACAGAAAGTATTGCAATGACCGCCATTTTATTCTCTAGGGTGTTAGAATAAAAAATATATATAATGTTTGGGGGTTCTAAGTAAAGGGAAGGAGATGAACGGGCAGTGAAAACAGGTAGGGAAAGCTCCATTAGCATTGATGAATGTCTTGTTATACCAACGGCCACCACCAGACGGCGCCTGATTGCAGAAGGAACCATAGGACTGCAGTAGGCCGCAAAGCCGCGGCCTCAATTACCGACGTGGCCCATCGCGATCGCACCGGGAGGGGGGGGGGTGTCGAACGGACACAGGATACCCCAGATGTGCCGCCCCAGGCGCCAGGTCGCTAATTCTAGTCGTAAATGCGACCTGGCGCCCGGGGTTTGTCAAACCCTGCGCTACACTGACCACTATACTACACTACACTGTCCACTATACTACACTATACTGACCACTATACTACACTTCACTGACCACTATACTACACTATACTGACCACCATACTACACTGTCCACTATACTACACTACACTGACCACCATACTACACTGACCACTATACTACACTATACTGACCACCATACTACACTGTCCACTATACTACACTACACTGTCCACTATACTGACCACCCTACTACACTGACCACTATTCTACACTGTCCACTATACTACACTACACTGACCACTATACTACACTATACTGACCACCATACTACACTGACCACTATACTACACTATACTGACCACGATACTACACTGTCCACTATACTACACTACACTGTCCACTATACTGACTACCATACTACACTGACCACTATACTACACTATACTGACCACCATACTACACTGTCCACTATACTACACTATACTGACCACCATACTACTCTGTCCACTATACCACACTATACTGTCCACTATACTACACTGTCCACTACACTGTCCACTATACTACACTATACTGACCACCATACTACACTGTCCACTATACTACACTACACTAACCACTATACTACACTATACTGACTACCATACTACACTGTCCACTATACTACACTACACTGACCACTATACTACACTATACTGACCACCATACTACACTGTCCACTATACTGACCACCATACTACACTGACCACTATACTACACTGTCCACTATACTACACTATACTGACCACCAAACTACACTGTCCACTATACTACACTGACCACTATGCTACACTATACTGTCCACTATACTACACTGTCCACTACACTAACCACTACACTACACTGTCGACTATACTACACTATACTGACCACTACACTACACTGACCACTATACTACACTGTCCACTACACTACACTGACCTCCATACTAAACTACACTATACTGACCACTATACTACACTACACTGACCACTATACTACACTGTCTGTTATACTACACTGTCCACTACACTACACTACACTGTCCACTACACTACACTACACTGACCACTACACTACACTGTCCACTACACTACACTGACCACTACACTACACTACACTGACCACTATACTACACTGTCCACTATACTACACTGTCCACTATACTACACTACACTGACCACTACACTACTCTACACTGACCTCCATACTAAAGTACACTATACTGACCACTATACTAACCAGTATACTATACTACACTAACCACTATACTGACCACCATACTACACTGACCACTATACTGACCACCATACTACACTGACCTCCATACTAAACTACACTGTCCATCACACTATACTGACCACTATACTGTCCACTACACTGACCTCCATACTAAACTACACTATACTGACCACTATACTACACTACACTGTCCACTACACTGCCCCCCATACTGACCACTACACTACACTGACCTCCATACTATACTACACTATACTGTCCTGCCTACAGTCTCTCTCTCGCCCCCCCCCCCCCTCCCAGTAACAAGACTCTCACTCACCTTCTTGTCCTGGCTGCATCGATCCGGAGGAGGAGGAGAACACAGCGGCGGCTCACATTCTTCTCTCCCCTGCGCTCTGCTTTCTGCCATGTTCAGTATGCAGCGCCCTGTGATTGGGCGTATGGGGGGTCATGTGCGGAGGCGGGACTTCAGGAACGATCGAGGACAGGCCAGCCCTACGCCTCACATGACCCCCATACGCCCAATCACAGGGCGCCGGACACTTAACATGGCGGCCGGAGCCCGGGGACACAGGAATTAGAAATTAGGAGGAGGCAGCCAGTGACACATACTGGCACCCCCTGCACCCCCCACGCTACGCCACCGTGCAGAGGAGAGGGCTGCCTGAGGTGGCGGAACTGCGTTCCGGCAAGTTCCGGCAGAAAAAAAGCCCTACTGTACTGTGTCTTTGCTGTGCTGGGGATGTAGTGGGCTGAGTGTGTGCTTTGCAGGGGATGTAGTAAGTGTGGGCTATGCTCGGTGTGAAGTGTACTGAGTGTTTACTGTGCTATGCTGGGTTATGTAGTGTGCTGGGTATGTACCATGCTGTGCTGGGTATGTAGTGTACTGTGCTGGTATGTAGCCCACTGACTGTGTGCTGTGCTGGATATGTAGTGTAGTTGGCTGTGCTAGGTATGTATGTAGTGTAGTCGGTGTGCTGTGCTGTTCTGGGTATGTACCATGCTGTGCTGAGTGTGTACTATACTTGCTGTGCTGGGTATGTAGTGTTCTGCGTTGGTGTGAACACTACATACCAGCACAGAACACTGCTGTGAAATTCAAGAGCCCGAATTGTCTGCAGATATCTACAGTAAGTGACCCTGGCAGTTTGGAGCTGTTGCTGAGCACTAACTTACCTGCACTTCTCTCTCCGCAGCCGCCTCACATGTACAGTACCAACACTGAAGGAAAAGGTGGGCAGCACATCATCTCGTGGCCGCACCCCCTCCCTGTGTCCCACCCAATCAACTGCAAGCCTTGCAGTCTTGGCCAAGGATGTTCTCAATCACCAATGAGAGCACAGTCACCGCCTGAAGACCATAAGCTGCCAGGGGGAGGAGCAGAGGCGACTCTAGGCTTTGTGAGGTCTTAGACAAACTTTAGACATGAGGCCCCACTAACTCCCATAATGGGAAAAATAATTCAAGCAATAAAAATTAACGGTATAAATTGCATATATAAAGAGCCTTAAATCCTATGAACTATGAATTTACAGTTTCCAGAACTTTCTCTAAGGCTCCTTTCACACTGGGGCGGGGGCGGCCTAGCTGCTAAAATGCAGCTATTGTTAGCGGCGCTTTACCGTCGGTATTTGGCCGCTAGCGGGGCGGTTTTCCCCCCAGCTAGCGGCCAAAAAAGGGTTAAAAACCATCTATCTTTAAAATATAAATATTTTAAAGATAATATAAAACATATATATATATATATATATACCGTATTTATCAGCATATAACACGCACTTTTTTCCCCTGAAAATCAGGGGAAAATCGTGGGTGCGTGTTATAGGCCGATCCCCCCCCAATTGTGTGTGATCCGAGCAATCGCGGCGATCGCCGCCGACATACACAGCCGTGTGTAAATTTAAATATGGCGCAGAGACAGCAGGGACTCGGCGGAGCCGAGATACACATACCCGAGTGTCCTCTGCTTTTCTCGGCGCCGCTTACAGTCCTGCCCATGTGTATCTCGGCTCCGCCGAGTCCCTGCAGTCTCGGCGCCATATTTAAATTTACACACAGCTGTGTATGTCGGCAGGGATTGCGGCAAGCACTGGGGCAAGGCTGTACTGGGGGCAAAGCTGCACTGACAAGGCTGCACTGACATGGCTGCACTGGGGCAAGGCTGCACTGGGGCAAAGCTGCACTGACAAGGCTGCACTGGGGCAAAGCTGCACTGACAAGGCTGCAATGGACACTGGGGCAAGGCTGCACTGACAATTCTGCACTGGGGCAAAGCTGCACTGACAAGGCTGCACTGACAATTCTGCACTGGGGCAAAGCTGCACTGACAAGGCTGCAATAGACACTGGAGCAAGGCTGCACTGACACTGAAAAGGCTGCAGATGGACACCGATAACTCTGCATTGATGGGCATTTTAATGCAAGTTTTTCTTCCTTAAACTTTACTCCTAAAAGTTTTTTTCCCTAAAATTCCCTCCTAAACTTGGGGTGCGTGTTATACGCCGATAAATACGGTATATATATATATATATATATATATGAAAGTGGGAGGTGGTTGATAGTTGATAGTAATCTGTTAAAGACCAACCCTACCAGTAAGGTAGGAAATTAAAAATCAATGATTAGAGTAAAACCTTTAAATCAAGAAAAAAGGGGGTTGGTGTGTTACACCCTCTGCCTGTACTGAATCAGAGCGGCATAGGGGTGTAAACGGTAAACGTGACCCTTCCTGGTGTTGGATACTAGTGTAAAACCAAGTGTTGGTGTATTACACCCTGTGTACTAAAAAATTGCCCCTATTGAGATGTAAATGTGTTACACCCTCTGCCTGTTAATCACAAAATGTCTTGCAAAAATTAAGTGCTAAACTTTAAACAAATGTGACCAACTAACGTGTTACACCCTCTGGGGTGTGCAAACCAAAAACTGTCCTGCACAATAAGCTGATGTTTACAGAGGATAGAGGTCCTCTATTCCCCTGTGCGTGCAGAGTGACCAGTGTGATTGACCCTCTGTAACAAAAACCAGAAGCCAATATGCAGACATATATTCACATTAAATCAAAAGGTAATAGTAATAATAAAAATAAAAAATACATAAATAAAAGTAAAAATAAAGGTAATAAATATATGAATGTCTCTGTGTCCCACCACAAAAACAAAGACAAAAACAAATAGTGGAATACTTCCAACAGTATGTCAATGGCAATTAGTCCATTAAATAAAATAAAGTGACTTGTGCTCAAAAACAGTGTCCAGCGCTTCATCAAAAAATGGTGCTGGTTATTCTTTCAAGTGACAGTAGTTCCAGCAGGTGATATTATCTGTGTTGGTAATAGGATTGCACTCACCAGATGACATTACCCCCCCAGGGGTATGTGCTTCACAGTATAAGCCACTGTGCAGCTCTCTGGGAACCGCTGGGCAATCTGAGGTCTGTTTGCTGCTCTGACGGGTGTTCGGTGGAGATTAGTAGTCCATGTTCCGGAGGACAGAGAGGAGAAGGCAGACTGATCCCGCTCCGCATGCAGCACTCTGCTCGGGGCTGACTTCATCCACTGGCTCTGCCTCTGCTTGACATCATGACTGCCCCTTGCAGTCATGCCCCCCTCTTTTTTCTCTGTAATCACAGTGGCCCCTTTTACTCTCTGCCTTTCCTGCACAGTCCTACCTTTGACAGGGCAGAGGCAGGATTCAGCCTGTGTGTCCTCTACCGGCTCTCCCACGCTTCCAACGAGGTCATCCTATCAGCAGATTACGGGGCGGGAGGAGCTATAGATCTAAATCAGGGGTGTCAAACTCAAATTCATCGGGGGGCCGCATCAGCAGTATGGATGGTCTGAAAGGGCTGGAGGTATCTGTAGGGCTATGTATCTAATATTGCAGTGCTGTGAAGGGCAGGTGCAGACCAGCATCGGAACTACTCACACTCCTGTAGCAGATGATGCAACTCCAAAAAGGAGGGCCACACAACGCTGGTATCATCCACAAGAAACGGTATTGGAGACTGTTCAGACCAAACACCATCAGAAATCAAGAGTATGCTATGTACAGAGTGAAGAATTCAGGAATGCGCTATGTACAGAGTGACGGGTTCAAGTGTGCGTTACATACAGGGTGCAGGAGTGCATTACATACATTGTGTAGGAGTGCATTACTTACATTGTGTAGGAGTGCATTACATACAGGGTGCAAGAGTGCATTACATACAGGGTGCAGGAATGCGTTACATACAGGGTGCAGGAGTGCGTTACACACAGGGTACAGGAGTGCATTACATACAGGGTGCAGGAGTGTATTACATACAGGGTGCAGGAGTGCATTATGTACAGGGTACAGGAGTGCATTACATACAGGGTGCAGGAGTGCATTATGTACAGGGTGAAGGAGTGCATTACATACAGGGTGCAGGAGTGCATTATGTACAGGGTGCAGGAGTGCATTACATACATTGTGCAGGAGTGCATTACATACATTGTGTAGGAGTGCATTACATACAGGGTGCAGGAGTGCGTTATGTACAGGGTGCAGGAGTGCATTACATAGATTGTGCAGGAGTGCATTACATACAGGGTGCAGGAGTGCGTTATGTACAGGGTGCAGGAGTGCATTATGTACAGGGTGCAGGAGTGCGTTATGTGCAGGGTGTAGAAGTGCGTTACGTACAGGGTGCAGGAGTGCATTTTGTACAGGAGTGCATTACATACAGGGTGTAGGAGTGCGTTCCGTACAGGAGTGCATTACGTACAGGGTGCAGGAGTGCGTTACACACAGGGTACAGGAGTGCGTTACGTACAGGGTGCAGGAGTACGTTATGTACAGGGTGCAGGAGTGCATTACATACATTGTGCAGGGGTGCATTACATACATTGTGCAGGAGTGCCTTACATACAGGGTGCAGGAGTGCGTTATGTACAGGGTGCAGGATTGCGTTACGTACAGGGTGCAGGAGTGCGTTTTGTACAGGAGTGCGTTACATACAGGGTGTAGGAGTGCGTTATGTACAGGGTGCAGGAGTGCATTACGTACAGGGTGTAGGAGTGCATTACGTACAGGGTGTAGGAGTGCATCACGTACAGGGTGCAGGAGTGTGTTACATACAGGGTGTAGGAGTGCGTTACGTACAGGGTGCTGGAGTGCGTTACGTATAGGGTGCTGGAGTGTGTTATGTACAGGGTGCAGAAGTGCGTTATGTACAGAGAGCTGGAGTGCGTTACTTACAGGGTGCAACATGCCATTCTCACCCTTCCTCCTAGGTTCTGACCTCTGCACCCACCACTCCCTGCACACATCAGCCTCCACAGCCCTCACCCCCTCCCCCCCAAAAAAACTTCCTTTCATCTGTACTCTCTCCTACCTTCATACCTTGCCCAGCTCTGGTACCTCCCCGTATAGCAAGTCCTCAGAAAGCCTGTCCACAGGATGGTTAAAAAAATAACATTGCCGTCCAAGCTGACAGGAACCTCCGCCGCTGACAGCTATGCCAGGCTGACCGCACATGCGCTTAGCGCACCAGCGCTGCTGGATGAACTGAGCAGAAGAGCAGGAAATGTTTACTCCAGTTCTCTAGGAGACGGCCGGCCGCGCATGCGCTCACACAAAGCTGGCGCCACTCAGTGGACTAAGGAGGAGAGCAGGAGATGTTTATTTGTTTCCTAGGAGACGGCCAGCCGCGCATGCGCTCACACAAACCCGGCGCCACTTGCGGGACTAAGGAGCAGGATGTTTATTCTCATCTGGGAGACATGCAGTGGGAAAAACAGGCGGCGGCAGCCGGCAGATGCTGCACGGGCCACATGACAAGGTCTGGCGGGCCGGATTTGTCTCGCGGGCCTTGTGTTTGCCACCTGTGTTCTTCTAGATCATATTAACAAGCGGGTGATTACCTGCTTGTTGATATGAAAAGACTCCCGCTCTCTGTGCAGATCTCCAGCTCCTCCCGCTCCCTACTCTGCTGATAGGATGACATGATTGGAGGGGAGGGAGAGCTGGTAGAGGACACACAGGCATGGCCGCATAGCATCCCCCTGCTCTCAAGCACTCTGTATATCAGATCTATGTACGTAGATCACTCTCTATATATATCAGATCTCTCCATGTATTGCACCCCTCTCTTTTTTTCTGTATATATGGGATCTCTGTATAGTATTTTCTCTCTCCTTATATAGCAGATATATCCATGTATCTGACTCCCCCTTTCTCTCTGCATAGTAGATTTCTCTGTATAGATGATCTCTCCATGTATCTGATCACTGTGGTTCTGAATAGTGGATCTCTCTGTCTATAATACCCTCTCCCTGTGTATATGGGATCTCTCTGTGATTTGGATTTCTGTCTCTCTATATAGTAGATCTCTCCTAATCTCTCTCTGTATATGGGATCTCTGTGCATAGTAGATCTTTCTGTATACGGATCTCTCTACTACTTCTTTCTCTCTCTCTCCATTTCTTTCTCTCTCCTATCTCTCTCTGTGGGATTAGGATCTCTGGGTTGAGCCTGGCAAGCCCCGGACCACTGGGCAACTTCTCTCTCTCTCTCTCTGTAGATCTCTCCATTTAGTAAATATCTCTGTATATGGGATCTCTGTGCGAGTGTACATAGTAGATCTCTCTCTCTGAACATGGGATATCTTTCTGTGTGCAATACATCTCTCTCTCTGTATAATAGATCTCTCTGTTAGCTCTCAGCACTCTCCCTGCTCTCTCTATAGTGTCTCCCTTTTTCTCTCTATATACAGTATCTTACTCTCTCTGTATAGCAGATCTCTCTCACTCTCGGGCCCCCTGGGGCTCTCACTATACCTCTATGTTCTGGCTCTCCGCCGGTCACGTGTAGTCGCTCCGCAGCAACTGGTCGGGTGTGGTGTCAGTGTGGCCTCTGAACGCTCCTCCCCGAGTGTCAGTCCGGGCCTGGGCAATGGTATGGGTTGTTGGAGTAATAAGGTGGGTCTGGCAGTAAGGGGTAGTACATCTGTTATACAATGTCATATACCCGGCTGACACTGTACTCAGGGCTGGTACAAGGGGGCGGGAGGGGCGGCTGCCCTGGGCGGAGTGTGGGAGGGGTGCCGGGTTGCCAGTAATAAGAATCATAGAATAGTCAGGCTTTCACACTGCTCTATGCTGTATCCTCTGTTGCTGCTACAGTCTGCCCAGTTGCGGGGCTAACGATGCGCCCACACCCATTGGTTGCCTCCTCTGTACAGTGACTGTCACTGAGTGACATCCATGTCCTATCTCAGAAGCTAGAGGGATGCTCTCTCCCAGGCTGGGCTCGAGTTCCTCTCAGTCTGGCCGGTGTTCTGCCGAGAAAGTTCCCCTTGGCACATAAGGACCCCCCTGTACTGCGCAGGAGCAGCGCTTGCGCAGTACGAGCCAATGGAAATAGCCGAAACTAAATAGCTGTAAATCAGCTGTACACGGCGCCTGAAACAGGGCCCATCACGGGGACAGCCTCACTTCGCTCTGCACTTTTTTATTCTACCTCTAGGTCCACTTGGATGGTGGGGCTTGAACATGGACTCAGGGCGCAGGCGCGGTGTACAGCTGATTAAAGGTTTTGAGCTTCGGCTATTTTCGGCGGCTCCTTAGTAGTTCATACTGCGCAAGCGCCTGCGCAGTACAGGGGGGTCCTTATCCGCCGGAGGAACTTTCTCGGCAAGACACTGGCTCCATCGGGGCTGTCACAGGAAGAGCTTCTCTACAGGGGGCGGACCAAGAAGATAACACTAAACTGCAAGCCCCTGTTTTGCCGAGAAAGTTCCGTTCGGTGGATAAGGACCCCCCTCTACTGCGCAGGCGCTGCGCCTGCGCAGTAGGATCCGGCGGAAATAGCCGAAGGGGAATAGGTAAAAATCAGCTGTACACAGCGCCTGTAAGAGGGCCGCTCGCCACGCTTCGGGCACGGCCTCGCTTCGCTCGCCTCTTTTTTATTCCCCCTCCAGATCCACTTGGATGGTGGGGAAGGAACCTGGACCCAGGGCGCAGGCGCCGTGTACAGCTGATTGTAGATTTTCAGCTTCGGCTATCTCCGGAGGCTGATAGTAGTTCGTACTGCGCAGGCGCACAGGGGGGGTCCTTATCCGCCGAGGGAACTTTCTCGGCAAGACACACCGATCACTGCTTCCCACCCAATACTGCAGACATCAGAGCTCAGCACAGGGTGAAGATGTGAGCGGATAGATAGCTTCTGTCTTCTGCAACTGTAAATTCTGATCTATTCTGAATTCTAAACTCTATCTGGCTGTGCTGTAAACCTGCTGTACTCTGCACTAAACGTAAAAAAGAAAAAAAAAAGTAAACCTGTTTAATAAGGTGAGATATGCTGGGAGTTTTCAGCGTTCTACAAACCGTGGAGTGTGCAGAAACTCCATTCCATGTCTTTGCTGCATCTGTGAATGACACTTGTAGCTGCAGCAAAGATCAATACAGTGGTTATGGAGCACAGTGTTAGATGGCCCCCATTCCTTGCTGCCATGTAAGGAACCCAGCCAAAATTGAAGTTTCTTTACTTTGTGCTGTGCCTGTGTAAACATGGCAGTCAGCTCCCCTGATCTCTCTGTCAGTGTGCCCTGCTTCATTCATCCCCTGCCTCTAAATTACAGCTCAGTGCAAGCACAGGAAAAGGTACAGGCGCAGAGCTGCTCTGACAGCCCCCCCACATTGTCAGCAGAGATGGAGGAGAAGTCCTGAGGTCTAAGTACAGAGCTCTGTGTATGTGCACACTGGGGCAGTGCTGGGAGAAAGGCTGGGAGATTCCAGCTGTACAAACACATTATTTGCCATAAACCTGGTTGGGAATCCCCCATGTCAGAGTGTGATCTCCTCGTTCTCTTTCCCAGCTTCACTTGGAATAGGCGAGCAGAAAGTAGAGGTGTGCTGAAGTGTGGTATTGTGGATCCTGTTTTCCATAGGCTTGTGTTGAGCAGTATGTTCTAAATTGGCCTAGGAACTACCAGGAATATAGTAACAGATAAAACTGTCAGGATTACCCAACTCCTAGCAAACCAGACTCCGAGTACATTATGTCACAATGATGATCCAGTTGTTGGTGTCAACTAGCCAGCAGCAGGACTAGCCTGTCAGCATGGGAGCAATGTCAGGGGATGACTTCCTCTGCTCTCCATAGCAAACCTGTCACCAGCAACATGGTCACAAGTGTGGACTAGACATTAAACCCACAAACAAACATTTATTATATTGCAGGTTACCAATTCCTAGATGAGATGGCTGCATTTCTTTTCTTTTTTAGGCTTTCTTTTGTTTTTATCTGGTGATCCAGCTAGCAAGTCTGTTGTTTTTTCAAAAGAACAAGCTCACTTGCAGATACAGAGATGAGACAAACCATTTACCATTGACAGGGGGGGGGGGGGGGTGCTTACAATGGTCAGCATATATTTAGGTACATTTTTTTCACTAAAAAAGGGGAAAAAATACGTTACAGTCAATTATAAAGTGTGAAATGGAGTTTTACTTTTTACTTCAATTTGTTAGTGTATTTAAAGAGGAGTTCCACCCGGGGGGTCCAGTAAAAAAAAAAAAAAATAAAAGTCAGCAGCTACAAATACTGCAGCTGCTGACTTTTAATTGGACACTTACCTGTCCCTGGGTCCAGCGATGCGGGGGGATCGAAGCCCCGCTCGTCTCCCCCTCTGTTCAGCGGCGCCGGCATTGCAACTGTGGGCGCCGGGCTGTGGCTTCACAGCCTGGCACCCACTGCGCATGCGCGAGCGGCGCCGTGATTGGCTGCTCAGTCACCTGGGACCTGTAATGGGTCTCAGATGATTGACAGAAGGGAGGGAGCAGAGCTGAGCCCTTCCTGTGCCGAGGGGGAAGTGATGTCACCAGCCCAGGCACTGGAAGAGGCAGACTACGAGGGACCCCCTAGCAACAGGCATTTAGAGGTAAGTTAAAAAAAAAAAATATCCATTTTTTTTTTTAGGATTTTTCATGTGTTTTTTTGGGTGGAACCCCACTTTAAATCTGTCAGATAAATGAACACTCCCCTCCCCCCAGACTGATAGTGCTGCTGTCTGAAGTGCCCCCTGTGCTCCTTTATCCAGAGTGGGAGCCTAAAGCCTAAAAAAAACCAAAAAAAAAACAAATGCAGCCACCACATCTAATGATGCAAAAGCATCTAATGATCTAAAGCTGCAATATATTACATTTTTGTTTTTCAGGTTAATATTTCTGAACCACTCCCCGGTTCATGCACACTAAAGTATTGTAGATATTCTGAACAAAAACTGCAAAAGTACTTCAAAGTAGACCCTCCCAACCCTAAAAACATTTGGATCTTCTGAATGCCCCCCTTCCACAGTCATAAAGGTCTGGACTCTGCATCACTACTGACCCCTGAAATCGGCATCACTTGCTACTGAACCCTTGCACTGCGCATTCCTTTATGCCTCACCCAATAGCCAACACAGTGAAAGCCGCATCCTCTACAAGCAGGGCCCAACTTATTATTTTAAAAATAACCCTGTTCCTGACTCCTGCACTCACATTTCTTTTTGCTCCTTGCACTTTGTAATTTACCCAATCCTGACTTCTGCACTCCAATTGTAGGTATAATGATCACGTGTAGGCAAGATGATTGGGGGGGGGGCAGTTTGAAAAGTTCGCCCTGGGCGCTGGGGGACCTTGTCCCGGCACTGACTGTACTCTACATATTACACTAACCTGTTGTGCTCCAGTTGTTCCCCTCAGCTGCCCTCACATTATAGAAACACACGTGATGATTCTGTCCAGCCCCTTGCCCTTGATGTCCCGCCCACTCTCTGTCATTGGATAGCAGCCAGCCATCCCGCCTAGCAACCAGCTCTCTCTCTCTGCAGGAACAGGATGGGAGGAGTCATGACATCTCCAAACTGTCCCTGATTTCAAGGGACTGTCCCTGATTTGGAGCAATGTCCCTCTGTCCCTCATTCCTCCCTCATTTGTCCCTCATTTTGGTCTGATCTATATCATTGTATATAAAATGCACTTTTTATCTGTCAAAAAGTGTTTTCCATTGATAAACCTTTCATCTGATGTAGTCTCCTTACCCCAAAGAATGACCACAACGGCGGTCTCACCAAGCACAGGGAATATGGCCTCCCAGAAACCTAACAGTGGATGTCTCCAGCTCCTGGATCTTTGTCACTGCTCCTCATGTGTTCAGGCTCTGAACCACCGCCGTTGTGGTCATTGTTCGGGGGAAGGAGACTACATACTGACTTCAGGGTGGATAGATCCAATTGGAGCAAAGGGTTCTTCTTTACAACCTTATGGCTACAATTCATCTTCAAACCCACATGGATACCGTCTGAATGATTGTTTATTAGTATTGGGACTTTAGTGAAGCTTCAATATACACATTTCTATACCACTTTCTGATTGGATTATTTCACCGTTAAGTTTATGTGATGCTCCACGGATACCTGTTTTCATTCATCTCGATCACGTTTGTGGATTTCACCATTTACTGTATTTATCGGCGTAAAACACGCACCGGCGTATAACACGCCCCCCAAGTTTAGGAGGGAATTTTAAGGAAAAAAAAACTTTTAGGAGGGAAGTTGAAGGGAAAAAAACTTACATTAAAATGCCCATCATTGCAGCCTTCTCAGTGCAGCCTTGCCCCAGTGCAGCCATGTCAGTGCAGCCATGTCAGTGCAGCCTTGTCAGTGCAGCCATGCCAGTGCAGCCTTGTCAGTGCAGCCTTCCCCAGTGTCCATTGCAGCCTTATCCCAGTGCAGCCTTGCAGCTCGCAGTTTGAAAATGGCGCCGCTCCCCTGCGATCCTGTGATCCCCTGCGATCCTGAGCTTCAAAATCGCCGACCGCGATTTGAAAATGGCGCCGCCGGTGCCGAAATACACAGAGCCGGTCCTCGGCTCTTCTCGGCGTCTCTCGTTCACTTTCGGCTCCACTCGTAGTCCCGCCCGGGATGGGCGTGACTGTGAGCGGAGCTATCCCAACCTAGCCGAGTACACTCGGCTAGGTTCGGGCGGCGCTCGAGTGAAGCCGAAAGTGGCCGAGAAGAGCTGAGGACCGGCTCTGTGTATTTCGGCGCCGGTAGCGCCATTTTCAAATCGCGGTCGGCGATTTTGAACATCTGTCAGCTCAGGATCGCAGGGGATCGGCGTATAACACGCACCCGCAATTTTCCCCTGATTTTAAGGGGAAAAAAGTGCGTGTTATACGCCGATAAATACGGTATATACTTTTTGGACTATTTGTTACAATATTTGGTATTTGTTCATATCATTTGCCATCTATAGATTACGTATTGCCCAATCAGGTTCACTATTTATGTAATATCATAGCAGCGATGCACCTGTCATCTTCCTGCTCAGCGGGGATCGGCGGAGCGATCCCCGCTGAGCAAGCGGATGTTCACGGGGCGGATCATGACTGATCTGCCCCGTGTGAAAGAGCCCTTAGTGTTGGATATATTTCTGGGGTCTGGGAGTCGCCTTCCCTTTGGCCTTTATGTCTACATAACCCCTCCCCCCCCCAAATCTTCAATATGAAGAGATCTGCCCCATAGGTGAGGAAATGTTCTGACCATGAAGGGGTTATTCTACATTTCCACACTATATATGTGTGTATCATCATCTGCAGGAGATAAAATACATCACAGTGACTATGGAGGAAGAGGACGGAGATGATGGTGTTAATGGGTGTATATAGAATATAATATTTTATTATCTCCTCTGCTCAAAGGGATCTGGCTGCAGAGTGGAGCTCCACCGATGACAGGAAGCATGTGGCCTCCACTCCACTTCTTTTTTTTTTTTTTTTACTGAACTTTATTGTGAACCTCTGCAGCTGGACTTCCACTGTCAGAAGAAACATGTGACAACTCCACACCTTTTTTTATTTTTAAATTAACTTTAATGTAACAAAAAACAAATAGACACTACTACAGGAAGTGGAGCCTGGAACTGGAGCCTGGAATTTGCAGAAATACAAGATATTTTTGGGAGATTTTGTACTTTTTGTTAAATTGCTCTCCTTAAGTTAACTTTGTAAAGTGGATTTGTTTGTAAAAGCAATTGTTTAACCACTTCAGCCCCAGAAGGATTTACCCCCTTAATGACCAGGCCATTTTTTGCGATATGGCACTGCGTCGCTTTAGCTGACAATTGCGCGGTCGTGTGACACTGTACACAAACAAAATCCACGTCCTTTTTTCCCCCCACATATAGAGCTTTCTTTTGGTGGTATTTGATCACCTCTGCAGTTGAAATTTTTTCGCGCTATAAACAAAAAAAGAGTGGTAATTTAAAAAAAAAACGATTTTCTTTACTTTCTGCTATAATATATATCCAAAAAAAAAACAACATAATTTAATCATCAGTTTAGGCCGATATATATTCCTTTACATATGTTTGGCAAAAGAAATTGCAATAAGCGTATATTGATTGGTTTGCGCAAAAGTTATCGTGTCTACAAACTACAGGATAGATTTGGGGACTTTTTTTTTTCTTTACTAGTAATGGGGGGCGATCTGCGATTTTTAGCAGGACTGTGACATTGCGGCGGACAAATCTGACCCCAACTGACACTTTTTGGGGACCAGTGACATTATTACATTGATCAGTGCTATAAAAATGCACTAATCAATGTAAAAATAACACTGGCAGGGAATGGGTTAACACTAGGGGGCGATCAAGGGGTTAAGTGTGTTCCCTTAGTGTGTTCTAACTGGGGGGGGGTGGGCTTACTGAAACATGACAGAGATCACTGGGAATAGTAGATCCCTTAGAGACTAGTTTGGAATGATGGATTTTATAGGCATAACACAAAAGGTTAAAAAAGTGTTTACATATTTATTACAAAAAAATGTGATTAAAAAACATGTACACAGACTTACATATATTTACAAATAATACCTAGGAGCAAATTCAATACACTATCTACATATTAAATATATGTTAAAACAAGATATTCAATCATTTAACTTGTTCAATCATAACAGGTTTCAAAGGAGAGAGTGTAAAAAATAGCTCGACTTGCTCTACATGTTACGCGTTCAGTAACGCTTCCTCAGGAGCTTTTGGCATATTATTTTCCACAGAGGGAAAAACAAAGAGAAAGGTAGTAAAATAAAGTAAATGGGCTGTGCTGTCCTCAACCTCAATGGACGTCCACAAAAGAAGGTCCCTGGATTGAATAATACGGTCCAGCAAATCCAGAATCAGCCAAGTCCAGCAAGAAATTGGCAATAGATTTGTACCAGAGATAATGATATCATCCAATGCGGCCAAGTAAAAGCTGGATCAGTCTAGGGCATCCCAAAGCAGCATTAGTGGGGGTTTCCACATTCGGCATCTGTGCTGCCACTAAGTGGGAAGTTCCTCAACCCTATACGTCTAAGGCATTTGCCAGGGAGTACACCATCAACACCCCCACTAATGCTGCTATATGGACTATAAAGTCCATCATTCCAAACTAGTCTCTAATGATTTCCAATATCGGGACGTGGCATTAACTATCTATGCACCGTATCCACAGTGCCACTCTGTGATGATACGAACTTTCTTAGAACAGTAGATCCCTGCCATGTCACTAGGTAGAACGGTGATTGTTTACATAGGCAGTTCCCGTTCTGCCTCTCCTCACCACGATCGCGGGCCGCCAGCGGACATTGAGTCCGCGGGCCGGGCGCACGCACGCACCGCCATACTGCTTTTACGGGCTGACGTACTGGTACGTAAGTTCACGCAGGAGAGCCGACCTGCCGCAATATATCTGCGTGAGAAGGTCGGCAAATGGTTAACATTTACCAATTTTCATGTTTGGTGATGATGGAAGTTCCTGTTTATGTTGGAAGAAGAATACAATCCATGTCTCTAATCACAATCTTATTGTCCTTGTTTGCCCATCTTCATGCCAACTAACAGGACCAAGACTGAGGCACACATGGATCTCCACGCAACAAATGTTTTATGTTTCAATAGTATGTCGGCATTAAACCTCCATCTTCTTGAAAATCATACAGACTTCTCAAGTCTCCCGCGGATCTCTGGAGTCTCCCGCATTTGATTGCGGGCTCCCGAACACCCGCGAGCGCCGGGCGATCTCCGGGTTGGGACTGTCACTCAGCTCCAGACAGAGCAGCCTGAGTGGCCGAATGGAGTATGGCTGCGGCGGCCGCTCAAGCTGCTCCGTCTTCTGTCTGTGGCCAGGGGAGGGGGCGGGACAGAGCCGGGAGCGATGCAGCTATGATTTATACACAAGTATGTTTGGTCCAATGAATGTTTTATTATATCTTTCAGAGTGGAAACCTCGAGGATGATAATATTGTTGATAAAGAAGAGTATAAAGAGGAGGATGAGGAGTATGGAGTGATGGAAGAATTTTCAGGAGGACACAAGATTATGATGGAGCCACCTAATACCAGGAACCCCCCAGAGAGAAGTCCCCGTCCTCTGTATTCCTGGGATTCCACACAGGTCAATGTTAAAGAAGAGATAAAAGAGGAGGAGGATGCGGATGGAATGATGGAGGAGTTTTCAAAAGAACACAAAGATCTGTACCAGGACATCATGGTGGAGTCATCCAGCTACAGAAATCCCCCAGAGAGATGTCCCCGTCCTCTGTATTCCCGAGATTCCATATGTATATCTGCTTGTATATCTCTCTCTCTGTATATCTCTCTGTATATCTCACTGTATACCCCCCTCTCTCTCTCTGTATATCTCACTGTATACCCCCTTTCTCTCTGTATATCTCACTGTATACCCCCCTCTTTCTTTCTCGTCCCCCCCTCTCTCTCTCTGTCTAAATTTTTCACCCTTTGTTATATTGCAGCCATTTGCTAAAATCATTTAAGTTCATTTTTTTCCTCATTAATGTACACACAGCACCCCATATTGACAGAAAAACACAGAATTGTTGACATTTTTGCAGATTTATTAACCACTTGACAACTGGGCACTTAAACCCCCCTCCTGCCCAGACCAATTTTCAGCTTTCAGCGCTCTCACACTTTGAATGACAATTACTCAGTCATGTAATACTGTACCCAAATTAATTTTTTGTCCTTTTTTCATACGAATAGAGCTTTCTTTTGGTGGTATTTGATCACCTCTGGGTTTTTTATTTTTTGCGCTATAAATGAAAAAAGACCGAAAATTTTGAAAGAAAAACGCATTTTTCTTAGTTTCTGTGATAAAATTTTGCAAATTAGTAATTTTTCTTCATAATTTTTGGCCACAATTTATACTGCTAGATATCTTTGGTAAAAAATAACCCAAATTAGTGGATATTATTTGGTCTTTGTGAAAGTTAGAGAGTCTACAAACTATGGTGCAAATCATAAAAAATTGATCACACCTGATGCACTGGTGGCCTATCTCATTTCTTGCGACCCGAACAAGTCAGGAAAGTACAAATACCCCCCAAATGACCCCTTTTTTGAAAGTAGACAATCCAAGGTATTTAGTAAGAGGCATGGTGAGCTATTTGATGTTGTCATTTTTTCCCACAATTCTTTGCAAAATGAAGATTTTTTTTTCCACAAAATTGTCATTATAACAGGTTATTTCTCTCACATGACATGTATATACCACAAATAACACCCAAAAATACATTCGGCTACTCCTCCTGAGTATTACGATACCACATGTGTGGGACTTTTTCACAGCCTGGCCACATAGAGAGGCCCAACATGCAGGGAGCACCTCCCAGGTGTCCTAGGAGCATAAATTACACATCTAACTTGTTGACTACCTATTACACTTTTGAAGGCCCTGGAGCACCAGGACAATGACATGTGACACTGACGTGGCACTGATGACAGATGGCACTGATACATGGCACTGATGTGGCACTGACACTGATGTGGCACTGATAATAGATGGCACTAATACGTGGCACTGATGACAGATGGCACTATTACGTGGCACTGATGACACATGACATCGATTAAAGATGGCACTAATATGTGGCACTGATGACACGTGGCACTGATGACAGATGGCGCTGATGACAGATGGTACTAATACATGGCACTGATGACACGTGGCACTGATGAAAGATACACTAATACGTGGCACTGTTGACAGATGGCACTAATGCGTGGCACTGATGACAGATGGCACTAATACGTGGCACTGATGACAGATGGCACTGATACGTGGCACTGATGACAGATGGCAATGATACGTGGCACTGATGACACGTGACACTGATGACAGATGGCATGTGACACTGACAGGTGGCACTGATGACAGATGGCACTTATACGTGGCACTGGGGACAGATGGCAGTGGGGACAGATGGCACTGGGGACAGATGGCAGGGACATGACAGTGGGGACAGATGGCAGGGACATGACAGTGGGGACAGATGGCAGCGACATGACAGCAGGGACAGATGGCAGGGAGAGATGGCAGTGGGGACACTTTTTTTTTTTTCACTTACCGCTGCAGCAGTTCACTCTCCCTCCTCACACGCTGTCTCTGTGTGAGGAGGGAGAGCCGGCGATGAGAGCTGATCTCATATGTTTACATATGAGATCGTCTCTCATTGGCACCGCCGATCGCGCTGAAAACGGACGCTATAATTGGCCGTTTTCAGCGATCTGTGACTGGCTGTGTCCAAGGGACATGGCCAGCACAGAACTTCCCCGCGGGATCGCGCATCGCGGAAGTAAACAGGACGTCCAGGGACGGCCTCCCGGCAATTAGCGTCCGCACTGAAGCCGTCTTTCGGCTATAGCGCGGGCGCGAAGAGGTTAAAAAAGAAAAACTGAAATATCACATGGTCCTAAGTATTCAGACCCTTTGCTGTGACACTCATATATTTAACTCAGGTTCTGTCCATTTCTTCTGATCATCCTTGAAATGGTTCTACACCTTCATTTGAGTCCAGCTGTGTTTGATTATACTGATTGGACTTGATTAGGAAAGCCACACACCTGTCTATATAAGACCTTACAGCTCACAGTGCATGTCAGAGCAAATGAGAATCATGAGGTCAAAGGAACTGCCTGAAGAGCTCAGAGACAGAATTGTGGCAAGGCACAGATTTGGCCAAGATTACAAAATTCCTGCTGCACTTAAGGTTCCTAAGAGCACAGTGGCCTCCATAGTCCTTAAATGGAAGACATTTGGGACAACCAGAACCCTTCCTAGAGCTGGCCGTCTGGCCAAACTGAGTTATCGGGGGAGAAGAGCCTTGGTGAGAGAGGTAAAGAAGAACCCAAAGATCACTGTGGCTGAGCTCCAGAGATGCAGTCAGGAGATGGGAGAAAGTTGTAGAAAGTCAACCATCACTGCAGCCCTCCACCAGTCGGGGCCTTATGGCAGAGCGGCCCGACGGAAGCCTCTCCTCAGTGCAAGACACATGAAAGCCTGCATGCAGTTTGCTAAAAAACACCTGAAGGACTCCAAGATGGTGAGAAATAAGATTCTTTGGTCTGATGAGACCAAGATAGAACTTTTTGGCCTTAATTCTAAGCGGTATGTGTGGAGAAAACCAGGCACTGCTCATCACCTGTCCAATACAGTCCAAACAGTGAAGCATGGTGGTGGCAGCATCATGCTGTGGGGGTGTTTTTCAGCTGCAGGGACAGGACGACTGGTTGCAATCAAGGGAAAGATGAATGAGGCCAAGTACAGGGATATCCTGGATTAAAACCTTTTCCAGAGTGCTCAGGACCTCAGACTGGGCCTAAGGTTTACCTTCCAAAATAACAATGACCCTAAGCACACAGCTAAAATAACGAAGGAGTGGCTTCACAACAACTCAGTGACTGTTCTTGAATGGCCCAGCCAGAGCCCTGACTTAAACCCAATTGAGCATCTCTGGAGAGACCTAAAAATGGCCGTCCACCAACGTTTACCATCCAACCTGACAGAACTGGAGAGGATCTGCAAGGAGGAATGGCAGAGGATCCCCAAATCCAGGTGTGAAAAACTTGTTGCATCTTTCCCAAAAAGACTCATGGCTGTATTAGATTAAAAGGGGGCTTCTACTAAATACTGAGCAAAGGGTCTGAATACTTAGGACCATGTGATATTTCAGTTTTTCTTTTTTATTAAATCTGAAAAAATGTCAACAATTCTGTGTTTTTCTGTCAATATGGGGTGCTGTGTGTACAATATGGGGTGCTGTGTGTAAAAAAAATAAACTTAAAAGATTTTAGAAAATGGCTGCAATATAACAAAGAGTGAAAAATTTAAGGGGGTCTGAATACTTTCCGCCCCCCACTGTATATGAACTTTAAAGATAATTTATAAAATTATCAAATATTTATTATAAGGAAATTTATTTTAGAAAAAGTTTGTTTATCTATCATGTTTGTACAATGTACAGAGTCCAGGGAGGTTATATGCTTTTTGATTATGGATATTGGTGAGTATACACAATACATTTTTATTTTCATGTGGTCATGTTTTTTTTAATAATAAATGTAATTTTATTTTCATTATACAGTGTCTTACAAAGAAGAGTACACCCCTCACATTTTTGTAAATATTTTCTTTCATCTTTTCATGTGATAACACTGAAGAAATTACACTTTGCTGCTACAATGTAAAGTAGTGAGTGTACAACTTTTATAACAGTGTAAATTTGCTGTCCCCTCAAAATAACAACACACAGCCATTAATGTCTAAACCGCTGGCAACAAAAGTGAGTACACTCCTAAGTGAAAATGTCCAAATTGGGCCCAAAGTGTCAATATTTTGTGTGGCCACCATTATTTTCCAGCACTGCCTTAAACCTCTTGGGCATGGAGTTCACCAGAACTTCACAGGTTGCCACTGGAGTCCTCTTCCACTCCTCCATGATGACATCCCGGAGCTGGTGGATGTTAGAGACCTTGCGCTCCTCCACCTTCCATTTGAGGATGTCCCACAGATGCTCAATAGGGTTTAGGTCTGCAGATATGCTTGGCCAGTCCATCACCTTTACCCTCAGCTTCTTTAGCAAGGCAGTGGTCATCTGAAAGAAAGGAACTCCCAAGAAGTGTAATGCGAAAGAATTGCCAACATCCCTCAATATATAGAAAGAATAAACCTCAATAGTGGGATTTTTAGTGAAGCGCCCTACTCCCGTGGGAGCGGCCAATAGTTCGTTCTTCCCTGAAGCTTTTTCCATTACCCCCTTTTTCCCAACCAGATACGACACGCAGACAGTCATTAAACAGTTAAATTATGTACATCTTTATTCCGGTTTCCATGTGAAATGCTGCACTGCACCGGGAAGTCACTCTGAATAACTTCCGGTGTTTTAAATGATGAAGAATACAACATTGAAACCAGATCATAAAAGAAGCCTTTGTTAATAAAACTTCCATCTTGCATCATTCTCTTTATGTAATGCATCTTTCCTTCTTCCTGTTAGCCACCACGTCCTGACTTTACAGTACTTCTGGTTTTAACTCCATGAATGATACTCTGAATAAAGTCCAGAAGATGACTTTTGGATTCCTCCAGGGTATTAGTTCTCTACGAATCCCACTGCACAAATGAACATCATCCATGAGTGAGAGTCCTCATGGATGATGTTCATTTGTGCAGTGGGATTCATTTTACACTACTGTTAAATATGATCATTCAATATGTTATCCATGTAAATGCCTTTTTTGTGTTGTTTTTTTTACTATCTGTTTTTAAACTTTGTACATTAATAAATTAATTTTATTTATTTTTCTATAAAGATTTTTTCTATTTCTACTCTAATTGCCCTTAAAATCCCACTGTTGAGGTTTATTCTTTCTAGGCAGTAGTCATCTTGGAGGTGTGTTTGGGGTCGTTATCATGTTGGAATACTGCCCTGCGGCCCAGTCTCTGAAGGAAGGGGATCATGCTCTGCTTCAGTATGTCACAGTACATGTTGGCATTCATGGTTCCCTCAATGATCTGTAGCTCCCTACTGCCGGCAACACTCTTGCAGCCCCAGACCATGACACTCCCACCTCCATGCTTGACTGTAGGCAAGACACACTTGTCTTTGTACTCCTCACCTGGTTTCCTCCACACACACTATACACCATCTCAACCAAATAAGTTTATCTTGGTCTCATCAGACCACAGGACATGGTTCCAGTAATCCATATCCTTAGTCTGCTTGTCTTCAGCAAACTGTTTGCAGGCTTTCTTGTGCATCATCTTTAGAGGAGGCTTCCTTCTGGGACGACAGCCATGCAGACCAATTTTATGCAGTATGATCTGAGCACTGACAGGCTGACCCCCATGACCTTCAACCTCTGCAGCAATGCTGGCAGCACTCATACGTCTATTTCCCAAAGACAACCTCTGGATATGACGCTGAGCATGTGCACTTAACTTCTTTGGTCGACCATGGCGAGGCCTGTTCTGAGTGGAACCTGTCCTGTTAAATCACTGTATGGTCTTGGCCACCACGCTGCAGCTCTGTTTCAGGGTCTTGGCAATCTTCTTATAGCCTAGGCCATCTTTATGTAGAGAAACAATTCTTTTTTTCAGATCCTCAGAGAGTTCGTTGCCATGAGGTGACATGTTGATTTTCCAGTGACCAGTATGAGAGCGTGAGAGTGATAACACCAAATTTAACACACCTGCTCCACATTCACACCTGAGACATTGTAACACTAACGAGTCACATGACACCGGGGAGGGAAAATGGCTAATTTGGCCCAATTTTGACATTTTCACTTAGGGGTGTACTCACTTTTGTTGCCAGCGGTTTAGACATTAATGGATGTGTGTTGTTGTTTTAAGGGGACAGCAAATTTACACTGTTATACAAGCTGTACACTCACTACTTTACATTGTAGCAAAGTGTCATTTCTTCAGTGTTGTCACATGAAAAGATATAATAAAATATTTACAAAAATGTGAGGGGTGAACTCACTTTTGTGAGATACTGTGTGTGATTTTGTCATTAGGTTGTATGATTTTCAAATGCATTTTTTGACACCTTAAAAGCCCCATCTATTTCTATTTTTTGTTGTATAATTATATTAGGGGTGTGGTGTCCTTTGGTGATTCAAAACATTTTGTATTATAGTTGTATACTATGCAGGATTGTTTATACTGAATGAAGAAATTTTTTACAATAATAAAGTTGAATACATTTATTTGTGTTTTTCATTATGATAATAAACAAAATGTATTTTTTTCTATTATCTATTTGATTTGTTTTTTTGTTTTTTTTTCACATTCATAAACACCCTACGTTAAGGTGCCTCGTGTTTGACCTTATGAACAAATGATATCATAACAGGATCTACATGTCCCCACTATTTCCACAACCCTAATACTCAAGTGAAACAGCATAGTGAAAAAACTAGACTGCCCATGTGATAATGTATGAAAACAAACACAAATCTCCTGTACCCATTAATGAATAGAACACCTGGCTTAGAGCTTGAACTTGGCAGATAAAAAAATAGTTATAAAACCCCTGCTTGTCTAATAGATGGGGAGGGAAAATTATTTAAAATTAAAGCAGGAGACCATGATAAAGGGAAACAGAAAAAAAGCTTAGACTTGTTGATAACATATACAATTATATTCAGTTGCAATTTTAAAAAGATACAGATATATAATTTACATTTTAAATCATGCATAAAAATCCTTCAAAAAATAAAAATTTTGCAAATTACTGGAAACCGTGGCTTTGTATTTTGGAGTGGAAGAATTATAATGTTATTTACTTCCTCATCAGGCTGTGCCTCTGTGTGATTACCCGCTGTACCAACAGATGGTCCACCAGCCCTGATGAACCTATTATTCTGAGAAAAGAGAACTGAACAGGACGCCGTCTCTCTGCACCGATGTAGCAGGAGTTACCAGCAATCGGCTGAATGTAACATGGAGAAGAATAGTGTCAAATAAATAAACAAAAGGAGGGAAATGACATGGACTTTCACTGTATTGTTCATTTAAGCACAAGAGACTCCATCTTGTTCTGCAATGTTGAAATGTGTTCTGTAACCTTTACCTAACACACAAACACAACCTCTGTTAGAAGCTCTCTCTCTCCCTACCCTCTCAAGATTTTACTTTTACAATTGTTGTATTTGCTAGCTTTTAATAACATATTTCTATTAGTTTTTTTTTTAAAATAGTTTTTATTTAATATTTTCAACTTACATAGGTGAACATCATATGACATACACTTGAACTGTAGACAAAAACTTATATGAGTACAGCTAACGGAATTGTGCATCTATATAGTGTTGACATAGTTTCAGATGGCATATACAGTGTAGGGGGAGCCTCTCCTCTCTACCAGTCACCCCTTTGGGAACTTACTGTGACTGGAGGAGGGGCATATCCCCCACAAGATTGTCTTTCTATTATAACAGTGTAACATAGGTTCAACAAAGCAATTCTATTAGCCAAAATTCACCAGGAGCTAACTGCTCCGAACTAAAAGAAAAAGTGGTAGGTAAATATGGATCAACATAGAGATTATAGAGAAGAGGAGGTACTCAATATCTGGTAAGGATGAGAGTATGGATAATTAACCAAACTCAGTCACATTTAGTTTTCTGGGTTTTGTACCAGTTTATCCATGGCTGCCAGTCAGGTAAAAATGTAGTGTACTTTCCTTCTATGTGTGCCAGTATACTCTCATAGGTGAAGTGTATGGATAGTGTACATATCGCTTCTATTACCTTAGGGGGTTCTTGGGATCTCCAGAGCCTGAGAATCACTAATTTGGCTGCTAGAAATAAGTGGGTGGTGAATTTCCTGTGCAGCGGTGGAATTTTTTCAATTCCCACGTTCAAGAGCGCTATATTAGTTATTTTTTTAATGACATCTCACACCACCCCTTTCTTATCTTTGTATAAAATAACATGTAATAATAAATTTGGTTATGAACGGACATTTTAAACACAGTGATTGCGTCCTGTGAATCTGTTCTTGCAATTGCAGTATTAACTTTTGTTTTTAGAGTCACAATCAGAAATATTCCCATAACAAAAATAGACCTCAAAGTGTTTGTGAAAGCTTCCACCGCAAAATGTACTCAGCCAATGAAAGGTAATGACTCCATTTTTATTTTTCTATTGCTATCAATGGCCAACACGGTACAACACTTCATCCATGTCTTTAGTGATCTCTGATCTGCTTATGAACTGTTTCTTACATGATGAAGATCAGCCATGGAGTATATCTGAGGTGTATATCAGGCTGTGCTTCTTCCCCACATGAGAGCTGTGATGTCCAGCAACATTCATATAGAAGACATTTCCCACACTGAAGGCACTAATAGACCTCGAGGGTTGTGTGGGATCTCTGATGTACAGGAAGACAGGACCTCAGTGAGGAACAATTCCCTCACTCAGGACAGGAAAGTGGCTTCTCCCCCGTGTGAGATCTCTTATGTCTGGAAAGACTGGACTTTACTGAAAAACATTTCCTGCACTCAGGACAGGAAAATGGCTTCTCCCCTGTGTGAGATCTCTGATGTGTGTAAAGATGAGACTTATCTGAAAAAAATTTCCCACACTCAGGACAGGAATACGACTTCTCCCCCATGTGAGATCTCTGATGTATGTTAAGACTGGACTTCACTGAAAAACACTTCCCGCACTCAGGACAGGAATACGGCCTCTCCCCTGTGTGCAATCTCTGATGTGTGAATAGATTGGACTTCTGTAAAAAGCATTTCCTGCACTCAGAACAGGAATACGGCTTCTGCCCCATGTGAGATCTCTGATGTGTGAAAAGACTGGACTTGTCTGAAAATCACTTTGCATACTCAGGACAGGAATACGGCTTCTCCCCTGTGTGAGATCTCTGATGTGTGTAAATATGGGACTTCTGTGAAAAACATTTCCCGCACTCAGGACAGGAATATGGCTTCTCTCCCGTGTGGGATCTCTGATGTGCGTAAATATGGATCTTCTGTGAAAAACATTTCCCGCACTCAGGACAGGAATATGGCTTCTGCCCCGTGTGAGTTCTCTGATGTCTGTAAAGACTGGATTTCACTGAAAAACATTTCCTGCACTCAGAGATCTCCCCTGTGTGAGATCTCTGATGTGTGTAAAGCTGGGACTTGTCTGAAAAACACTTTCTGCACTCAGGACAGGAATACGGCTTCTCCCCCGTGTGCAATCTCTGGTGTGTTTGAAAACTGACCTTATGTGAAAAACATTTCCCGCACTCAGGACAGGAATAGGGCTTCTCACCTATGTGGCATCTCTGATGTACAAGAAGATGGGACCTAAAATGGAAACACTTCCCGCAGTCAGGACAGGAATATGGCTTTTCACCTGTGTGAGTTCTTTTATGCTCATTAAGTTTGGATTTAAAACAAAAACACTTCCCGCACTCAGTACAGGAAAACCTCTTATCTGTTGGAAGGACGGCACCGCCCCTCACAGTCTGAGGTTCCTCAGGATAAGAGGAAGATGATGGTCCATCTACACTGTGTGGTGCCGGATGGACATTTGAGGTAGCCGGGTTTTCTCCTGGACTATACTGTGTGATGTCCTCATCTTCTACTTCACAGTCTGGAGACAAAGTGAGACAATCCTCTGAGGTTTTCCTCATCTCCCGTCCATCTACTAAAATAGAAATAAAAAGATTATTACTAGACATGAGCAGATTGGTTCCCCTAAACCAGGACTCCGCCCACATCAGACAGTTTTGTCCCTGAGGATCTTGCAATTCCCCCCTCAAGGTAACTAGAAAATGGGTCCTCTGATCTCCTACCAGTTAATTTCTTTATTCATGGACCTTAGAGAGTGAGGAAACAATGAGAACTGTCTTTTATAGGAGTGACAGTGATGAGGGGATTATAGGACGAGTGTCCCCACCCCCTCTATCACTCATTGCCATCTTCCCAACACAAGAAGTACTGCACTTCCTTATTTAGTCCATGATTTTGTCATGAATAACAGCGGGGCTGAGCCCCACCAGAGGTCAGAGAGTGAGGATGGGGAGAACAACCAGGTGAAGACTGGACTGATCCTGAAGACCACCATCATTGGGTTATTGGCTCCTCCTTCATTATCACTTTCTATTTAAAATGGATGTCCACCCTAAAAAAAAAAGAATTGCATAAAAAAATTCCTAAAAAATTGGAGGAAAAAAAAAAAAAATTTAACTCATCTGAAATGGCTGTTGTTAGTCTTCCTAAGCTGCCTCTTCCTACGCCGCGGTGATGTTCAGTCTTCTCCTCCCCGCGTTGTCTTCTGGGGAATGGGGGGCGGTGTGTTATGGGAACTGTGTGTGTCCCACAACACATCGCATCCCATTTACAAAGCGCTGCGCGACTTGCGCATGTGCAGTAGGAAAAGGACAGTGAAGCCGCAAGGCTCCACTGCCTGTTTTCCTTAGTTCGAATGGCGATGCCGGAACCTGAGAGCCGAGGGACGGGTCGGCCAGGACAGGTAAGTGTGCTTATTAAAAGTCAGCAGCTACAGTTTTTGTAGCTGCTATCTTTTAAAAAAAATTTCCCGGCCGGAACCCCCCTTTAAGGTTCCAAAGTTTGAGAATGTTATCACATTATTATCAACATGTAAAAGTCTGTGCTCCAATCAAATCATCAGACATAAAATGACCAGCTGGTAGGAAATGGGTGCAAAAGTAAGGCCTATGTAATGTACAACATATTATATAGGGTACAAACGTTAAGACTACACAGTATCAGAATTATGTAATGCAGTGGTCATCAACCCTGTCCTCAGGGCCCACTAACAGGCCAGGTTCGCAAGATAACTGAAATAAATCACAGGTGATATAATTTGCTGCTCAGTGATTGCAGCATTCTAGTCTGTATCTTCCCAAGGTAATACATAAAACCTGGCCTGTTAGTGGGCCCTGAGGACAGGGTTGATGAGCACTGATGTAATGTACAACATAGAGTATATAGTGCAGGGGTCAGGAGTAGGTAATGTACAATATAAATTATATAGTGTAATGGTCAGGAATCATATTATTGGTATTCAGCAATCAGTGGCAACAGGCTGATATCACCCAGACCTTGCCCTACTCTGGACCAATCAGTGAGCAGTATGGGTGGAGGAATGTATTTAGTGTTAATGACCCACCTGTGCTGAGCTCTGCAGGAGTGTCCTCCTCTATAAATGTCCCCGTTATTCCATCCTCCTCCATAGACTGCTGATCACCCCTCACACACGTTTCTTCTTCTTCTGTTTTACACTCAACTTTAGAATCTCTCAGGTTTCCACTCTGAATATATAATAAAAATAACATAAATTGTTACAATGCAGATAATGTACAGATCCTAATGATACCATCAGTGATTGTTCCTCATCTACCTGATGATGGTGAGGGATAGTGTGACCTTCCTGTGTGGAATCCCGGGAATACAGAAGACGAGGACATCTCTCTGGTGGGTTCCCATTACTGGATCCATCTGTAGGAAACACACACACTGACTGAATACATTGTTTCTATGTGTTTATCAGATGATGGGGGATCTAGGTGGACCCTCCGTACTGCTCTCCCCTTTACAATAAAGTCTCCTCTTACCCGGTGATGTGAGGGGCGGCTTATTGTCTATCATGACGTCCTTATAGAGATCCTTGTGTCCTTCTATATACTCCCACTCCTCCATGGAGAAATAGACACTGACATCCTGACACCTTATAGGAACCTGACACACACAATGATACAGTCACCATCCAGACACTTTCCTTGTCTGTTTCTGGATAATGTCCCAGAATTCCCAGCACCACTCACCTCTCCTGTCAGCAGCTCCATCATCTTCTTGGTGACTTCTAGAATCTTCTGCATGTTGTGTCTCTCGGGTTTTAGGGAGTCACATGGAGGCAATGTGATGGTCATATGATCACCTGACTTCACAAGAGGAAATCTCTGGATTGGAGAACCAATAGGAATATCATGTTAGAATCCCAGAATCCTTCTTACCTCTCTCCGGTCAGTTCTGTGTTTTATTAATAGAGATAAGAGTGATGTCATGTGACCTCCCAGAATCCACCTCACCTCTCCGGTCAGCAGGTAGATGATCTCCAGGGTGAAGTTTAGTATCTTCTCAGTCATGTGACTCTGGTTCTCCTCCATTCTTTTTGGCACCATCATTTGATCTATACAGGTCTCCTTTTAGACAGATAATTTTGGTAAATGAAATTAAGAATTATTTGGATGGTATTGGTTACACAATAGGATGTGGATTTGAGGGGGATAATAGGAGGGTTGCTGTATATTGAAGAACTACTGCCCTCATGAGAACATATTTAATCTGGACTGTTTAGTGTTTGCTACATTTTTGAAGTCCTGGGACCCTCTTGCCCTGCCGGACCAAAAATTCTCTTTTGTCTGTTGAGTTTTTTTGGTTTCTGAACTGGATTCGGTGAGTTTTAGATCTGCAGACAAGGAATGATAAATACAATATTTCTTTGATTTGTTTGCTCTGAGCCAGTGCTATGAGGTCAATGTAGGGTCATCAGGACTTTTGGCTAGAGTTGCCGACTAATCAGCATACCTCCGGCTGCAAGGCTCCAATCTCTGGCAGCCTGCTGACTGACAGGAGTGATGTCACTGTCACTCTCTGCAGTAAGAGAGGGGATTGGATTGGATAGCAGGAGGATGTTACTGGAGGAGTAGAGAGCTGTGGGGGAGCTGTTCTGTTCTCTCCAATAGCAATCCAGTGTGGGTAGGAAAAGGACAGCAGTGGGGAGGGGTTGTTCTCCTGGTCTTGGTCTATTTTGGGTCCTGCAATATATTTCTTGACCAGTGAGATGGTGAGGTTAAGGTTTCCTTCATTGCTGGCAGGAGTTCTCTAAGGAGGTCATAAAAGTAAGTGCAAGTGAGCTGGGAGGACCATCAGAGACCAAGAGCTCCTATGAGCCCTAAATCCCCCTCTTACCTCAGAGACTTACAACCTGGCTACCACTGATTACCCCCTCAGAGACCACCACTGCCCTTCGGGCCCACTAACCTCTTAGAGTTGTTCAGCGCTATCACTTCCTGAGAGGACCCCAAAGTCCTTCATCTACAATTCCTCTTCAGGGGTCCCAGAGACCTTTAGTCCCACTATCTCCTCAGAGACCCCTCAGCCCCTCTACTTTCCTCAGAGCCCTCAGTATTTTCCTCCCTCTGACACCAATGATGGAGCATATTTTTCATGGCAGGCTGGGGAATGTTTTCTTCCTCCTGACCAGCAATGTAAAGGGCTCTATGCTCCATACTCCTGACCCCTGCATTCCATCATTGTGTTGGCTGCATATTGTAATGATTGCCAATTTGCTGCCTGTGTAGTTTAATAATTTCCCTTTGTAGGCCATGTATGGTCAGGATGGTCATTGTCTTGTCTATTTATTGTCAGTGATGTTTGTTTAGAGGACCATATTACTAGAATTTATCTCCAAAATAAAGAGAATGTTCCAACCCCGTAAATTGGGAAATGTTCTGACCCTGAAGGGGTTAATCTACATTTACACATTATATATGTGTGTATCATCATCTACTGGAGATAAAAGACGTCACAGTGACTATGGAGGAAGAGGACGGACATGACAGGGGGCTTACTGGGTGTAAATAGAAAATAAAATCTTATTACCTCCTCTGCTGCCACTTCCAGCAATGTCTCCTCTCTACTGCCTCACAATTCACCTTTCACCCAGAACTTCCTCTCTGTGACTGACATCACTTCCTGTCTGTGGCTGACATCACTTCCTGTCTGTATTCCATAGAGACTTTCTGTCTGGGTTGCGAATAGTTCCCATCCTCCAGATTCACCAATCAATTCTGAGGATGGGAACTAGCTTGCTCAATGTGAACTGGCTAGTTCCCATCCCACAGAATAACCTTTTTGCCCCCTAGTGGTCAGGTCATGTATAAGGATGGGAACTAGACAGTTCACTATGAAGGAGCTAGTTCCCATCCCACTAAATGACTTTTCTTTATTATTACCATACAGGCAGGGGTCATTGCTAGGTGGCAAAAAGACCAGGGCCTTCAGCCCGAATTCCTCGGCTGGCACCGGGGGGGGGGGATCCATCAATGATGACCACTAAACTCAGCTACCTGACACACTGACCGTAACACTGACCTACCTGACCTCACCTACTTGATATACATGCACTCATCTCCCCTACCTGACATACATACACTCACCTACCTGACATACACTGACCTCACCTACTTGACATACATACACTTACCTCACCTACCTGACATACATACACTCACCTACCTGACATACATACACTCACCTACCTGACATACGTACACTGAGCTCACCTACCTGACATACATACACTGACCTCACCTACCTGACATACATACACTAATCTCACCTACCTGACATACATAAACTGACCTACCTGACATACATACACTGACCTCACCTACCTGACATACATACACTGACCTCACCTACCTGACATACATACACTGACCTCACCTACCTGACATACATACGCTGACCTCACCTACCTGACATACATGCATGACCCACATGACATACATGCACTGACCTCACCTACCTGACATACATACACTGACCTCACCTACCTGACATACATACACTGACTTCAACTACCTGACATACATACACTCACCTCTCCTACCTGACATACATACACTGACCTCACCTACCTGACATACATACTAACCTCCCTGACATACATACACTGACTGTCACCTACCTGACCAGGAGACAGACTTAATGTGCCCTGCAGTTGAGTTCAGCTCAGCCTCAGCCGTAGTGTGCGGTGTGCAGGGCGCCCATCATGTGTCATAGCAGGCAGGCAGCCAGAGAAGAGGAGAGCCGCCCGTCCGAGTGGGGATCTCAAAGTGATGTGCCGCGGCGGCATTGTAATTCCTGCCTTCTGGAGCCTGGAGACACCCCCCAGGTACGAAATTTAAAGGAATATTACACTTTTATTGTTTCACTTTAAGCATTATTAAAATCACTGCTCCCGATAAAACGGCCATTTTTAAAACTTTTTTTTGCATTGATCCATGTCCCCTGAGGCAGGACCCAGGTCCCCAAACACTTTTTATGACAATACCATGCTTGTCAGCCTTTAAAATTAGCACTTTTGATTTCTCCCATAGACTTTTAAAGGGTGTTCTGCGGCTTTCGAATTTGCGCGAACACCCCAAATTGTTCGCTGTTCGGCGAACTGGTGAACAGCTGATGTTCGAGTCGAACATGAGTTCGACTCGAACTCGAAGCTCATCCCTACACTGCAGCTTACTAAATAACCTGCCTGCCTGAAGTATATTAGAAAAAGTACACCAGGAATGGCCTTCAGTCAGATATAGGCTTGGCTACACTCAATACAGTTCATATATATATATATATATATATGACACTGTATTTATATTTTAAATGCACTGCAGCTAACTGAATAACCTGTCTGCCTGCCTGCTTAATCTAAATGACACTCTCTCTTCGTCCACGCCAACAACACACTACACAGGGCCGACATGCAGGCAGCCTTATATAGTGTGGGGCGTGGCCTTAGTCCCCCTGAGCCAAAATTGGCCAAGGGCACCCCGCAGGGCAGCTGCCTGGATGTGGAAATCCTACTCTTGTGCGCAGTTCCTGCGCAGTCGTAAATACTGCGCATATGGGATACTGCGCAAGAGAGGCTTGGGATGAGCACTGGAGGCGTGCAGCAAAGTGTTGCCTGCTGTTGGCTTACGATAGAGGTCTGTAACCAACGTTCCATCAGGGTTCTTGACAATCAACAGATCCAAGAATGGGATCTGTGCATTGACAAAAGTAACCGTGAAACGCAGGTTCATGGAGTTGACATTGATAGCCTCAATTAATTGCTTTAATTGAAATGATGAATCAGTCCAAACCAAGAACAGATTATCTATAAATCTGAACCAAAAAAGTACCGACTGTAGGAAGGTTGATTATTTATCATTGGCAAAAATAAATCTCTCCCAGGCTCAGTTGTAAAACAAACTCGTTTAAGGGCCATTTGTGAGCTTTAAAATTGGGTTGAGACTCGGCATTAGCACACTGGCAACTATGGCAGTTATCCTCAGAGACATGTCTTGAATGTAACTGTTTTGGAAAACAGACGAAAGGGTTTAGTTCCTTTTTAATTGGGCTACAATTAAGCTCAACTCAGGGTCAATATTATCAGAAAAGGAGCTCTGGTAGAAGTGTATGACTTTCTTCAAATACACAGTAAACAGAGAAATATGGATTGCGGAATTTGAGTTTCTTTTGAAGTAAACTTTAATCATTTGGCAGATCTGTAATGGTGCCAGAACCTATATTGGAGAAGTGGAGCTAAGGTGAAACCTAGAGTGGAAAGTGGGAATGTCTACAGCTCCCATGTCTATGGAACCCATAAGGGTTTTTTTTTCACCCTTCAAACTGTGAAGAAGGTCAAGAGAGAAGAGAACACGCAAGAGAAGCCCTTTTGCCACCAACACAAAAAGGGATTCTTCAGTGTTGGATTCTAGAATTCCAATGGTAAGGAAAATACATGACTGTAGATGTGGTTATGACTTTCATACTCTCCACCTTTAGGATTCCTTTGTAGAGTGGTGGCTCTGGGAAACTCATCTAACAACAATTGATGTTTCTGGGACAAATTGATTACTTTCTCCTTGGTATTTTCTTTGGACTTCCTTCTAGATCATAGGTGTCCAAACTTTCTATACAAAGGGACAGTTTACTGTCCTTCAGACTTTAGGGGGGCCAGACTGTGGCCATTGGGAGTAGAAGGAGGAATTGTGTCCCATCATTGGAATCATTGGGACCCATTGTTAGTGTAATTGGAAGAAATTGTGCCCCATCATCGGTGTCATTGGGAGGATTTGTGTCCCTTCATTAGTGTCATTGGGCCCCATCATTGATGTCACTGGGCCTCATTGTTAGTGTCATTGGGAGAAATTGTGTCCCATCATTGGTGTCATTGAGAGAAATTGTTCCCCATTGTTGGTGTCAGTAGATGAAATAGTGCCCCAAGGGCCGTATAAAAGCAAGCAATGAGCCGCAATTTGGAGACCACTGTTCTAGATTAATGGTATTAAAACCTATTAAAATAGTTTTAATATGGTGAACTTTGATCTTATTTCAATTATACTATGTTAGTGTGTTTTTATGCCTCAAGCGGTTGGATCTTTTCCTTTTTCTATCCTACTCTAGAAAAATACCAACTATAGTTTATTTTTTCTCAAACTTAAGAATATATTATAAAACACAAACCAGAGTGCACCAATATCATGAAACCTCTGTCAGCAACCTAAATAAATAGGAGCTTACAAATACACACAATTATAATATGCATTGCACTTTTTAAAATAATATAAAAAATAGTGAACATGCTTTTGACTTACACACACACAGGTCCTGATTGGGTTAATCTGCTTTCACCATAGTGACAGTTTAGCTGATTTTTTGCTCCCAATGAACAGGCAGAAGTACATGTGAGGCCAGAGTCTGTAAAACTAGGAGAATAGAACTGGGAATATCCTTCCGGCACATTTGGACCACAAATGTCTGAAATCATAGAACATTTTGTAAGATCAACAATGTAATCATGAGATATATAAAGTGACAGGCACAGGAGCTGGCAGGGCCGGGACAAGGGGTGGGCAGGAGGGTCGACTGCCCTGGGCACAATGATTTACTGCATGGATGTGGGCACCCTGACCCTAACTCTAAGGGAAGGGGGGGATGCAGTTTGGCATTTTTGTTAATAGGCATTTGAGTCACAGTTTTACTATCCCCTGACCACACAGCTAAAAGACACCATGCAGCTGCTCAGGGTTGTACACAGCCATGGCAAAAATGATATCCCCTGTTGTGTTTGGCAGGCAGTCCTTTTCCACTCCTCCATGACAACATCACAAAGCTGGTGGATGTTAGAGACCTTGCGCTCCTCCACCTTCCGTTTGAGGATGCCCCACAGATGCTCAATAGGGTTTAGGTCTGGAGACATGCTTGGCCAGTCCATCACCTTTACCCTCAGCTTCTTTAGCAAGGCAGTGGTTGTCTTGGAGGAGTGTTTGGGGTCATTATCATGTTGGAATACTGCCCTGTGGCCCAGTCTCCAAAGGGAGGGGATCATGCTCTGCTTCATTATGTCACAGTACATGTTGGCATCCATGGTTCCCTCAATGAACTGCAATTCCCCATTGCCAGCAGCACTCATGCAACCCCAGACCATGACACTCCCACCACCATGCTTGACTGCAGGCAAGACACACTTGTCTTTGTACTCCTCACCTGGTTGCCGCCACACATGCTTGACACCATCTGAACCAAATAAGTTTATCTTGGTCTCATCAGACCACAGGACATGGTTCCAGTAATCCATGTCCTTAGTCTGCTTGACAGCCATGCAGACCAATTTGATGCAGTGTGTGGCGCATGGTCTGAGCACTGACAGGCTGCCCCCCCCTCCCCTTCAACCTCTGCAGCAATGCTGGCAGCACTCATACATCATTTTCCCAAAGACAACCTCTGGATATGATGCTGAGCACATGCACTCAACTTCTTTTGTTGACCATGGTGAGGCCTGTTCTGAGTGGAACCTGTCCTGGTTAACCGCTGTATGATCTTGGCAACCATGCTGCAGCTTAGTTTCAGGGTCTTGACAATTGTCTTATAGCCTAGGCCATCTTTATGTAGACCAACAATTCTTTTTTTCAGATCCTCAGAGAGTTCTTTGCCATGAGGTGCCATGTTGAACTTCCAGTGACCAGTATGAGAGAGTGAGAGCGATAAAACCAAATTTAATACACCTGCTCCCCATTCACACCTGAGACCTTGTAACACTAACGAGTCAAATGACACTGGGAAGGGAAAATGGCTAATTGGGCCCAATTTGGACATTTTCACTTAGGGGTGTACTCACTTTTGTTGCCAGCGGTTTAGACATTAATGGCTGTGTGTTCAGTTATTTTGAAGGGACAGTAAATTTACACTGTTAAACAAGCTGTACAGTCACTACTTTACATTGTAGCAAAGTGTCATTTCTTCAGTGTTGTCACATGAAAAGATATAATAAAATATTTATAAAGATGTGAGGGGTGTACTCACTTTTGTGAGATACTGTATATAGATATTGGTAAACAACTTTTTGGGGTTGATATCTCCTTTAGTGTCATTAGCTTTATAATTGCGACACCCCACCTTTGGCAGACTTGTTAGTATGAGATGGCCAGCTTGGCACGAATCACAACCCAGACTTCGATCCACTCAACAATGAAATGAGGGCAGCAGAAGACATGAGGAGAGAACAAAGCAGACCAGATACTTCAGATTCAGAAATGATCTTTATTAATCCCAAAGCGAAATTATTGCAACACATGCCACATACAACAAAGATAACACAAGATCACAACAATGAACAGAACAAGACACAAAAACATTACAAAATAAAAGATAGTGTAGCGGGCACCTACTTTTAGATAGGTGACCTTTATTATCAGTTTTCTATGTCAGGTAAATTTAGACAGGCTGATGCTATTACAGCAGGCCTGTTTGTTGATTTCTATATTTGAGTGGCAGGTATTTGTGTGCGAGTCCCGGCCAATCATTAATTTGTTGGACAAGGCCCCGGGACTCTCATATAAAAGCTGAGTCACATGGTCAGCGGGAAGGTTTTTTCCCAGTTGCCTGTTAGAGCTTGGAGAGGCTCAACCTGGTTCCCGGAGGGGAGAGGTTCCCCCTCCGGGAAGCCAGCGGAGCTTCACCAGACGACATCTTGCAGTATGTAGCCGTGGATGTCATAGGCCGCCCCTGTGGGGAGGGGAGCGGGCCACAGACAGACAGAGGAACCAGGAATCATTTCGGATGAAGTGGCAGCAAAACGGAAGGAAACTGGGCGATCGATCGTTTATGGGTGGCACATGGACTATTGATCAAGTGAGTGAAAGCCCAAGGGAAGGGTACTGTCAGAGACTGAGCTTGTTGATGCACAAGTCGGTGAGATGGGTGGTTACGGCCCATGACTTAGAGTTCAGCATTGCCCTGGGATTCCAATCAGTCAAGCGGGAGGAGGTGATCAGAATGGCTCTCCTGTAGCTTAATCTGGAAGTACCATGCAAATGGGGAAGTAGTGGCAAAGAGGTAGCGGAGAAGCTGCATGCACACACATAGAGAAATGGATTGTTCCTTTTAAAGTCATCCAGATGAAGAAGTTATTCAGAGTGACTCTTTATCAGTTTATTACTATTAGATCTACTTCCATCTTCCCTGATCAAAGAGATTGTTTGAAATGTTTTGTCTGACCATCCGCAATTATTCCTTGATGCTTCCTGTAAGAACCATGCTAAGATGACAATATAACAAAAGAGCATCTCAAGGAAAGTCCTTCTCCTATCCCAGTTTGTGTTAATGAACAAAGCATTAAGAAAAAGCACTAAGTACTGTGACTTTACATCTATGGGCTGCGAGGGTTGAGTAGTAAACGTGAATTACGGATATAGCCAATTTTAGGCCGCTCCTTCGGGGGTCAGCGCTACAATAGTATAGCGCTGTATAAAACTGCTGCATTTATTCAATATAGAGGATCCTCGCATGGGAATAAATGAAACAAGCTCAAAGTCCATTCAGAAGCACAGGCAAACTTGATGAACTCCGCAGCTTAGGCTCCCCCCAACATGTTTTGTCACAGAAAACATCTTCAGGAGTCAGGAGTCCTGGCCCACTCAATCTTTGTAACGGAGCCCCAGATATCAGTTAAAGCCTGACAGGGATTCTAACCCTTCCTATGTACATCCAAAACTCAAAGAAGAAGTTTTAGCTGAACACACCTTTTATTTAAAAGCCTCTTATGGACCTGTTACCTCTCTGAACTGAGGGATAACCCTTTCTGGTCTGCTATAGGAGGTTAAAACTGTCCATTTACAATGTCTTTTGTTTAAACCTGAGAGCACCTAGGTTATTTGACAGGGTCTGTTATTAGCATTGAGCTCAAGCAAGAGTTGGTATAGCATTACAGCCTGATGTTTCTGCTTTTACAGGAAGATAATAGTAGATTGTAAATAAACACAAATATTTTAACTTTTTACTAAAAAATAGAGGCTTGCAGGACCATTAGGCTCCATTCACCCTTGTATGACTCCAAAGTTGTGTGACTGTGGAGTGCAACTTTGATGCAGCTTTGGATGGGTGCGACTTGGATGCAACTTTGGGAATTGCTCTCACCAGAAATATGTCAAATCACGCTTTGGGTATGTTATGCCCAGACAGTAATATCAAGGAGTCATCTACTAGGATATCTCAAATGGTTCACCGGGACAATGGATTGGTGCACTCCAATTTGCATTATTCACACTCATATGACCGTAAGCAGTTCCATGGGCTCAAACATAAAGGAAACAATCCTCATAGCATAACTCTGTTAAAATGTAATTTTATAGCAACTCCCCCTTAACCCTATGCACTTACAAACAGTGATTAAAAGAAGGCATTCAATAAAAACATTGCACTGTGCACTGTAACTCGATACTCTCTCACTGCTCGTGAAGATCTGATCGTCTGCGGTGATTCCCGAGAGGAGAACGGAAACAGTGGACCAGTGCAGCAAGCCGTGTGGTCACGCCTAGTCGCGTTTCGTCATTCCGTCTTTATCAATAAAGCGTGGCCGCATGGCACGGACTTGCAGCTTTCTAGACTATAGTCTGTTAAATTTTAACCCCTTCTGATACTCGAGGACAGATCCTCAGCGGCTCTTACCACAGACAATCAAAGCTAGAACACAATGCACAGCGATCTACACTGACGGCATCTCTGAGCTCATTTTATAATGTATGGGACCAGCGGCATCCGATATCCCAGCAACCACATAACCGGGAATCGGTCGCCGCCGGCAACCCTAATTATGCGGTGCATTATCTACACAATTGCTGTACATATGCACAAAACAAAACATAATACGTGATATAATTCATAAAGATGAAGGTGGAATTCCCATATACCTGAGGATTTCCTATATGAACTATCGCCTAAGCACTTTATCCGGATTTGTTTCGCTGGGTGTTTTCACTATACTGTCACCCAATGGCAAAGTTTCAAATTAACTTCATGGCTGATGGATTATGATGTATTGTACTAATATAGCGGCTGCTAGTTTCACTAATTTCTCATTAAGAGTAATTAACAATCATATACATTGAAGCACCGGATAAGTGACCCTGTTTACTTTTACTTTTGCTTGATAATAGACAACTGTTGCACAACTGTCATACATATAACATTCAGGAGCAACTTTCATGCGACTTTTGAGGGTGTATATTGCAGTCTATGGCGCTCAAGTCTTATAAAAGTCAGGCCAAAGTAGTGCAGGAATCTTTAAGTCAGTTGTAACTGAAAAACATGGGGGGGTTACTTGTCATGTGACTTTAGTGTCCAAAGTCGCATGACACGTCGCACAAGTGTGAATGGAGCCTAAAAGTAGACAGTAGAGCCTGCTATACCAGGTAAATCCACTAGAGGACAACAGGTGTCCAGAAAATGGAAAATTAATAATCCAAACGCCGAAGGTTATTTGCTTTGCTATATGGTTGAATACTGTCTGTGATAAAAAAAAAATAATTGCCACCAAATTTAATTTTTCAGGACAAGCCTTAGGAGGTTTACCCCCTTTTTAGTCCAAGCAGTACTAATTACTAGAGCTTTTGCAAAATGTTAAGTAAAAAAACTTAAGAAAAAAGCCCTACAGGCCTCCTTAAACATACATTCACATCAACTATTGCTGAAAATGCTGGGTGCCTGGTCATGTCTGGCCTCAACAAACATGCAGCAAATAACAGAAAGGGAAAACGCAGAATTCCTTATCTATATGTTTGTTACATGTTAAGTGACTCAAGATGTAATGAAGCCAGAGGTTTAACATGACAGCCAGAAAACTAGCATTCTCAGAAGAAGAGGTCAGAAACTGAACCCCTATGAACAAATCTCTTATAAGAGGTTTCCTTTAATTCTAGATCATTGCTAAACTACAAACAAGGATCCTATGTGCATGGCATAATGTATAAGATACACTATATCATTGATCTTCATCCTTTTTGGTACCAGGGCCAGGGACAATTCTTCCAAGGAGGGGGGGGGGGTTGATATATTCATGGAGTCATTACTCAGCCCCCCTTCACACCACAACCCCCCTTTACAGCACAGTCCCCCCTTTATATCTGTGCAGTGTTCACAGTCCCCCTTTACATCACAGTTCTCCATTTAAAGCAGTTCCACAGTGTCTTCAGTTCCCTATCACCTCACAGCCCCCCCCCCCCCCCATTTACATTATAGTGCCCCTGGACAGTGCAGTCCTCTTTACATTAATGTAATTAGAACTGCACTGGAAAGAGGGGCTGTGATGTAAAGGGGACTGCACTGTAATATAAAAGAGGGGCTGTGATGTAAAAGGGGACTGCACTGTAATGTAAAGGAGGGGCTGTGATGTAAAGGGGACTGCACTGTAATGTAAATGAGGGGCTGTGATATAAAGGGGACTGCACTGTAATGTAAAGGAAGGGCTGTGATGTAAAGGGGACTGCACTGTATTGTAAAAGAGGGGTTGTGATATAAAAGGGGGCTGCACTGTAATGTAAAGGAGGGGCTGTGATGTAAAGGGGCTGCACTGTAATGTAAAGGAGGGGCTGTGATGTAAAAGGGGACTGCACTGTAATGTAAATGAGGGGCTGTGATATAAAGGGGACTGCACTGTAATGTAAAGGAAGGGCTGTGATGTAAAGGGGACTGCACTGTATTGTAAAAGAGGGGCTGTGATATAAAAGGGGGCTGCACTGTAATGTAAAGGAGGGGCTGTGATGTAAAGAGGACTGCACTGTAATGTAAAGGAGGGGCTGTGATGTAAAGGGGACTGCACTGTAATGTAAAGGAAGGGCTGTGATGTAAAGGTGGACTGCACTGTAATGTAAAGGAGGGGCTGTGATGTAAAGGGGACTGCACTGTAATGTAAAAGAGGGGCTGTGATGTAAAAGGGGACTGCACTGTAATGTAAAGGAGGGGCTCGGATGTAAAGGTGGACTGCACTGTAATGTAAAGGAGGGGCTGTGATGTAAAGGGGACAGCACTGTAATATAAAAGAGGGGCTGTGATGTAAAAGGGGACTGCACTGTAATGTAAAGGAGGGGCTCAGATGTAAAGGGGACTGCACTGTAATGTAAAGGAAGGGCTGTGATGTAAAGGGGACAGCACTGTAATGTAAAAGAGGGGCTGTGATGTAAAAGGGGACTGCACTGTAATGTAAAGGAGGGGCTGTGATGTAAAGGGGACTGCACTGTAATGTAAAAGAGGGGCTGTGATGTAAAAGGGGACTGCACTGTAATGTAAAGGAGGGGCTGTGATGTAAAGGGGACTGCACTGTAATGTAAAAGAGGGGCTGTGATGTAAAAGGGAACTGCACTGTAATGTAAAGGAGGGGCTCAGATGTAAAGGGGACTGCACTGTAATGTGAAGGGGGGGCTATGATGTAAAGGGGACTGCACTGTAATGTAAAGGAGGGGCTCAGATGTAAAGGGGACTGCACTGTAATGTAAAGGAGGGGCTCGGATGTAAAGGGGACTGCACTGTAATGTAAAGGGGGGGGGGGGTGCTGCACTGTAAAGGGGACTGCACTGTACAGGGTATGTTTTATTTAGGTGAGTAAGAAATGCATCAGATGTATCAAAATACAATATTACTGTAGCACCCTTCTAGCTAGGTTGGTATAGCTGAGGCAAATTTAGCTTTTGGTTCCCTTGTAAAAGAGGAGCAGTGTTCAATTGCTTTTGGCTGTTCTAGGGTCTGCTGGTATAGGTTCAACTACTTCCCGCTACATTCGGATAAGTTCTGGAAAATAGTGGGTGGGAGAAGCAAACCCTGGGCTGATTATTCATGCAGCCTCAGCCAATTCCTGGTTGGGGAGGGTGACCTGCAGGGGGCTGAGGTGTGCATAAATAGTCTAGAGCCTGGAACAGCGGCTTTATTCCTATGGGAGAAGACCCAGCCTTGGGGCTGAGGGACTCTGGACTGCTAACTGCCGATTAGAAGAAATCCATCTGGGTCCCAGCTCCAGCTAGAGCTCAGGGACCCACGTCTAGAGTCCTTGAAAGCAGTGCAGGAAGTCCATAGACTTAGAGTCATTCAGTACAGAGGCTGGTACTACAAGAGAACATTAAAGTACTCAGGGGGCAGTGAGTACAAGCCTTAAGAATCCTAGAGACTGTCCTTGTCACCTTTGGGAGAGCTCACTCCGGATGCTGACTCTGGATATACCTTTGCAAAGGGGTCCCCTGACTTGTAGTTCACCAGAGACAAGATACAAGAGGGTAGGTGCACCCTGAAGAATAGTCAGAGGTGTCCTCTATCACATTTAAGTTATTTTTGAACATCCTGAGGCTCAACAACACCTTACCCAAGTTATACCAGCAAATAAACCACAAAAAGGCACGCACTGCCTGTTTTCTGACTTGAGTAAGTGTGAACTGCTGTGTACCTGGCTGCCATGTGCCCTACAGGCAAAGGAACCTGGGGTATTACAGCCAACCCAGTCTGAGGTCTGTACATGAGCAAAAGTGGAAACCCTACCATCACATCTGTATGAGCTTGTTGGACATCTCATTCCAAAACCATGGACATAGACTACACTTGTAGATATAGAGGACCCCCTAACCATTATCCAATCCCCCATGCCTCAACTTATAACCGTTTTGAACCTCTATATGATGGTCGTGACATAGAGGAAGATGATTATGAATCATCCCATGATTCTCATCAAAGAATACCTCTGAGTGGAAAACCCTGAGGTTTTTTAGGCAAAGGAAATGAAAAAAAACAAGGGGTGCAGAGGAGGGAGGAGAGGGCACTCCAAGAAAAAGGAAGCGATAAAGGGTGAGGGAATCTTTAACCTAGGTGATGTACAATTGACAGAGTCGGAATTATCTACACTTGATAAGGGTCTGAAATGTGTGCCAGCGAGAACCATTAACAAGTTTGAAACCTTTATCGACATAAATAAATCAGGGCCGTCTTTAAGGCAGGGCAAAATGGGCAGCTGCCCTGGACCCTGTCATTGTTGTGGGACCCAAAGCAGCTGCCTCATACTTGCCAACTATCCTGGTTCAAATTGCCTTGTCACTTGACGTTTTAGTCCCGTGCTGTGTCCTGATATCTGTGTGAAGTTCTGTTACTAATGCTGCCTAGCTCTGCCCTATAGTTGTGTATAGATGACTCACCTGTAGACCCTGTTTTTACATGTAAATACAGGCATTCATATGTAAATAGTGACTGCATTCAAATGTAAATAGTGGTGGTCGGCGGCATTCATATGTGAATAATGGCAGCATTCATATGTATATCATGCCCTCCTGAGGTCATATCCACCATCACCAATACTGAATTCTGCCCACTGGGGAGGTAAAGGGGCATGCTTGAAAGTCCTGCCTGCAACTGTGGTCATTAAGCCTAACATCAGCCTGTTCTGCAAAGTTATGCAAATTGGTGGGGGGGGGGGGGGGGGGGGTAGGGTAGTGTGGGGTGTGCAGAGGTAGGCAGAGAAGGAATTACAGTTTGGGGTGCACAGGTGAGCAAGAAGGGGATGTATAGAGCTAAGGAAGGTGGGTGCAAAGATGAGTAGAGGAGGCAGGTGGAGTTAAAGGGGAGGGGGAGTGGCGTGGAGAGGATGGGGGAGGTTTGGGGTGCAGAGGTTAGCAGGGGTTTTAGGATGCAAAGGTGTACTGACAGGGTGGATAAAGATGTAGGTCACGTGTAGGGCAGCCCATTCATTTCAATGGGCTGTTCTATGAGCTATAAATGCAGATGAAAGTCCCTAACCCTTTTTCAAAAGCACACGGTGCCAAGACACATGTCAGCAGATGCCTGAGGGTGTCATTAACAATTAATGGCACTGCTGTGTATCTGCTAAAGGGCAGCACGTTTCTGTGGTGTCAGGAACGCAGGCTACATGTCTAAGTTACATTGGTGGTCAATAGGGATGAGCTTCGAGTTCGAGTCGAACTCATGTTCTACTCGAACATTGGCTGTTCGCAAGTTCGCCGAACAGCGAACAATTTGGGGTGTTCGCGGGCAAATTCGAATGCCGCGGAACGCCCTTTAAAAGTCTATGGGAGAAATCAAAAGTGCAAATTTTAAAGGCTTATATGCAAGTTATTGTCATAAAAAGTGTTTGGGGACCTGGGTCCTGCCCCAGGGGACATGGATCAATGCAAAAAAAAGTTTTAAAAACGGCCGTTTTTTCAGGAGCAGTGATTTTAATAATGCTTAAAGTCAAACAATAAAAGTGTAATATCCCTTTAAATTTCGTACCTGGGGGGTGTCTATAGTATGCCTGTAAAGGGGCGCATGTTTCCTGTGTTTAGAACAGTCTGACAGCAAAATGACATTTTGAAGAAAAAAACACATTTAAAACTACCCGCGGCTATTGCATTGCCGTCAATACACATAGAAGTTCATTGATAAAAACGGCATGGGAATTCCCCACAGGGAAACCCCGAACCAAAATTTAAAAAAAAAAATTATGTGGGAGTCCTCCTAAATTCCATACCAGGCCCTTCAGGTCTGGCATGGATATTAAGGGGAACCCCAGCCAAAATTTTAAAAAAAAAAGACGTGGGGTTCCCCCTAAATTCCATACCAGACCCTTCAGGTCTGGTATGGATTTTAAGGGGAACCCCGCGCCAAAAAAAAAAAAAAAACGGCGTGGGGTCCCCCCAGAAATCCATACCAGACCCTTATCCGAGCACGCAACCTGGCAGGCCGCAGGAAAAGAGGGGGGGACAAGAGTGCGCCCCCCCCCCTCCTGAACCGTACCAGGCCACATGCCCTCAACATTGGGAGGGTGCTTTGGGGTAGCCCCCCAAAACACCTTGTCCCCATGTTGATGAAGACAAGGGCCTCATCCCCACAACCCTGGCCGGTGGTTGTGGGGGTCTGCGGGCGGGGGGCTTATCGGAATCTGGAAGCCCCCTTTAACAAGGGGACCCCCAGATCCCGGCCCCCCCCTGTGTGAAATGGTAAGGGGGTACTTACCCCTACCATTTCACTAAAAAACTGTCAAAAATGTTAAAAATGACAAGAGACAGTTTTTGACAATTCCTTTATTTAAATGCTTCTTCTTTCTTCCTTCATCTTCTTCTGGTTCTTCTGGCTCTTCTGGTTCTTCCTCCAGCGTTCTCGTCCAGCATCTCCTCCGCGGCGTCTTCTATCTTCTTCTCCTCGGGCCGCTCCGCACCCATGGCATTGGGGGGGAGGCTCCCGCTCTTCTCTTCATCTTCTTCTTCATCTTCTTCTTCTTCTTCATCTCTTCTTCCTTCTTCATTTCTTCTTCGGGCCGCTCCGCATCCATGCATGGAGGGAGGCTCCCGCTGTGTGACGGCGTCTCCTCATCTGACGGTTCTTAAATAACGGGGGGCGGGGCCACCCGGTGACCCCGCCCCCCTCTGACGCACGGTGACTTGACGGGACTTCCCTGTGACGTCACGGGGAATGCCACAGGGAAGTCCCGTCATGTCCCGTGCGTCAGAGGGGGGCGGGGTCACCGGGTGGCCCCGCCCCCCGTTATTTAAGAACCGTCAGACGAAGAGACGCCGTCACACAGCGGGAGCCTCCCTCCATGCATGGATGCGGAGCAGCCCGAAGAAGAAATGAAGAAGGAAGAAGAGATGAAGAAGAAGAAGAAGATGAAGAAGATGATGAAGAAGATGAAGAGAAGAGCGGGAGCCTCCCCCCCAATGCCATGGGTGCGGAGCGGCCCGAGGAGAAGAAGATAGAAGACGCCGCGGAGGAGATGCTGGACGAGAACGCCGGAGGAAGAACCAGAAGAGCCAGAAGAACCAGAAGAAGATGAAGGAAGAAAGAAGAAGCATTTAAATAAAGGAATTGTCAAAAACTGTCTCTTGTCATTTTTAACATTTTTGACAGTTTTTTAGTGAAATGGTAGGGGTAAGTACCCCCTTACCATTTCACACAGGGGGGGGCCGGGATCTGGGGGTCCCCTTGTTAAAGGGGGCTTCCAGATTCCGATAAGCCCCCCGCCCGCAGACCCCCACAACCACCGGCCACGGTTGTGGGGATGAGGCCCTTGTCCTCATCAACATGGGGACAAGGTGTTTTGGGGGCTACCCCAAAGCACCCTCCCAATGTTGAGGGCATGTGGCCTGGTACGGTTCAGGAGGGGGGGGGGCCGCACTCTCGTCCCCCCCTCTTTTCCTGCGGCCTGCCAGGTTGCGTGCTCGGATAAGGGTCTGGTATGGATTTTTGGGGGGACCCCACGCCGTTTTTTTGGTTTTTTTTGGCGCGGGGTTCCCCTTAAAATCCATACCAGACCTGAAGGGTCTGGTATGGAATTTAGGGGGAACCCCACGTCTTTTTTTTTTAAATTTTGGTTGGGGTTCCCCTTAATATCCATACCAGACCTGAAGGGCCTGGTATGGAATTTAGGGGGACTCCCACATAATTTTTTTTTAAAATTTTGGTTCGGGGTTTCCCTGTGGGGAATTCCCATGCCGTTTTTATCAATGAACTTCTATGTGTATTGTCGGCAATGCAATAGCCGCGGGTAGTTTTAAATGTGTTTTTTCCTTCAAAATGTCATTTTGCTGTCAGACTGTTCTAAACACGGGAAACATGCGCCCCTTTACAGGCATACTATAGACACCCCCAGGTACGAAATTTAAAGGGATATTACACTTTTATTGTTTGACTTTAAGCATTATTAAAATCACTGCTCCTGAAAAAATGGCCGTTTTTAAAACTTTTTTTTGCATTGATCCATGTCCCCTGGGGCAGGACCCAGGTCCCCAAACACTTTTAATGACAATAACTTGCATATAAGCCTTTAAAATTAGCACTTTTGATTATACATGTTCGTGTCCCATAGACTTTAACGGTGTTCGCGTGTTCGAAACGAACTTTTTTCCTGTTCGCATGTTCTGGTGCGAACCGAACAGGGGGGTGTTCGGCTCATCCATAGTGGTCAACGTAAATCTTCTCATTACATGGTGCTTGGTGTAGAATCCTTTCATTCACACTAGTGGCCAGTTTGAATGTTCCCCTTACATTAGTGGTCAGTGTAAATCCCTTCTTACATGGTGGTTACTGTGAATGCTTCTATTACATTAATGGTCAGTGTAAACCCATTTTACATTGGTGGACAGTGTTGAAACTCTTCCTTTATATTGGTAAGTTGGTAACAAAAAATCAGTATTGCCATTGATTACACCCTCCCCTCCCCCAGCACTGCCACTGATTCCAGGAGTTCTAGGATCCCTAGGAGTTTTCTGTCTATTGATGGGTCCGCTCATCTCCCCAGTCCATGGTGTGCAGGCAGTGAGGAGATGATGTGCTGTAACCTCTAGCAACCAATCAGTGAGCAGTATTACTGTACAGTAATCTCTAGCAAGCAATCAACAAGCACAAATCATGTGCTGTAACCTCTAGCAACTAATCAGTGAGCCGTAATGTGTTCTGTAACCTCTAGCAACCAGTCAGTAAACGGTAATGATATGCTGTAACCTCTGGCAAACAATCGCAATCGTTGTCTGATCTGATACAGTAAACTAATTTTGAGTCTAACCAAAAGAAATTAATACTCAGCGCTGCCTCTCTAAAACATAAATGACATCTACCTACATCAATTAAACAACATATACAACAAAAGTGCTATAGTGCCAAATTAATTCATACAATGTAATTCAATGAAGTGCAAAAAGATAAGGTGCAATCAATAAAGTTCATGTATTGTGAAGTACGGGATTGGTGACATCATTGGTGCAATCTTAGTGACTTCCTGTGTTCCCCTCCTGGGTCCCCACTCACCAAATGGAGATGAAAAATGCACCTGAGAATGGGATCTTCTCTCCTCCACAGCTTGTTATGGGTCCAACATGCTTTACTCAGTCATAGATGATTGAAGAGGTAAAGTTCGGACAAGTGAAGAAAGAGAGGATATAGTGTAATACTGCAAGGTTTATTTAAAAGGTTTAAAATCATTACACTTACATCAAAAATCTTTAAAATGTGCAAAAATTGCTGACTTGGCATCCAAACAGCCTTCACAGATAATCCTCAGCTTGACATGTTTTGCCCCTCCCACTGGGCGTCATCAGAAGCTTATGGAGTCTGTGGTTGGTTGTCTTGTATACCTTAAGTACCTCCCACTACACCCAATGACTCCCACTACTCTCAGTGATAGCGCAGTATCGAATTGGCTTCACTTCCGGTTTCCACCGGAACCGGAAGTGATGTATTTGCCACAGTGGCGTCTCCAGCTTTCATATTTACGGGGGGGCACATGGGGGACAGGGACAAAAATAGGGGGGCAATATAAAATGCAAATATATATATATATATATAGATAGATAGATATCTATCTATCTATCTATCTATCTATCTATCTATTCTATCTATCTATTTATCTATCTATATTCTATCTATCATGGGGCCCTTTACCCCTTTACTATGATCCCACAACGGCCCTTTCACATGTTCTGCAGTAAGCTCCCTTCCTACTGTATTGGGCCCCCCCCCCAGGGTGGCAGAAACAAGAGATATATGTCACCAGCATACCAAGAAAATATAAGGGTCCAAAGCAGTGGGAGAACTATCAGGGTTGCAAAGGTTGTCTTGCCTCCGGGCCCTGGTGTTCTGTCACTGTGGGGTTCCCTAGCCTCCTCTTGCTGTCCTGCCCCTGATATTGACAGCGCTGATCTGGCATCTCTTAGAATTTACAGGCTGGTTCTCTTGTCCTAAGGACGGGAGAAATCAGTCTGTTTTTCAGTAACTGAGAGTCCTGGTGGAGTCCTTCCTGCAACTCGCTCTTCTCCCTGCCAATGAGGAATGGCAGGGGAAGGAGCAGATCTGGCGGTCGTGGTTGTATGAGCGCTTGCATTATGCAGTGTCAGCGAGCAGAGGAGGGGGAAGGAATCACCCGCAGGAGCTGATTGGGGACGTTCTTCTCAATAGAGACTGTGTTACTCCAGCGGTGGCCCGAGTCAGATGCGGCACATCCCATATGAATGCAAACAAAAAGAAATTGCCTTTTTGTAAAAAAAAAAAAAAATTAAAAAAAAAAAAATTTTTTTTTTGGGGGGGCACATGGTGGGGCCCAGCATAATGTTGGGGGGGGGTCAGGGCCCCCTCTGCCCCCCCCCTAGGGTCGCCATTGATTTGCCATGACTGGAAGTGGTCAGAGGCACAGGAAGTGCTGTAGTCTATGTAAACAAGAGTAAATACCAGTATCCTACTTCCTGAATTATCTGGGAGTGACCAGAGGCCATCTTGTGGCGAGAATACGGTATTGCATTAAAACAAATCAAGGTGTGTTAAACAGTGTGAACCATTATGACAATAACCTTATACTCCATATGGGAAAAATATATATAAATAAAAAAATATAAATAAATAATGGGGAATGATACAGAGGTGGAATTCCTGGACTAACAAAGATGCCAACACCGGGCATCTGCTGCTGGGTACACCTGAGATAGTCTTACTGGTGTCCTATACCACCTTGTCATGAATTTATAGGCCATTTCCTGCACATACGAACTTATGTATGTTGAATAAGTCGATTTAATCATTTTTTTAATTTGTGTGTCTGACAGGTCCTTATTTAGTTCTCTTTCCCATTCCCTGATGAAATATGGAACTGTACTCTTTTGGGCGCCAATTATAATAATTGGCGCCCACTAATTTATATAAAAGACCGCTGGAAAGACTAATTGAGAAAGGATACAAAAAGGGCATTGTTGATGAGAAGGAGAAAGAGTTTTTGCACTGCTTGCTCCAAGAGTACCAACAATATATTACCTGTCAAAGATTAACAAGAATCTAGATAAACCTAGGTAAATATATAGATTTTTTTCCTGCAGCCTATGGTCCTGGGAACTCTGGCCTACTTGAAGGACACTATGCAGTGTATAAATGAGTTATCGCAGATTAAATTAGAAGGGGAAAATCCTAAGATGATCTTTAGAAGAGCTTGCACATTATAGGAAACAGTGGCCCCAAACCCACTAGAAAGACCTAATATACCCATCATGTTTGGCAATCTAAAGGGATTTTACCCCTGTAGAAAATGCAAGGTATGCCTTAAATCTAGACTAGAGCCATCAAAACCTCTACCTTTACTTCAGGTGTGACCTCCGGGGAGTATACAATTAAAGATTTCATTACCTGCGATACCAAGGGGGTGGTGTATTTACTTAGATGTTAGTGTGGTCTCCAGTGTGTGGGGAGGACCACCCCTACATTGGGGATTAGAGTGGGTGAACACTTGGCCAATATCAAAAAGGGCTTTGTGGGACATAGTTTATCAAAAGCATTTCTCACGTTGCCATCATAAAGATGCCTCTACACTGGAGGTCATGGCGATAGAAAAATATACCCCCCATTGGCGAGGAAGTAATTTAACCACTTCAGCCCCGGAAGGATTTACCCCCTTCCTGACCAGAGCACTTTTTACAATTCGGCACTGCGTCGCTTTAACTGCTAATTGCGCGGTCATGCAATGCTCTACCCAAACGAAATTTGCGTCCTTTTCTTCCCACAAATAGAGCTTTCTTTTGATGGTATTTGATCACCTCTGCCGTTTTTATTTTTTGCGCTATAAACGGAAAAATGACTGAAAATTTTGAAAAAAAATGATATTTTCTACTTTTTGTTATAAAAAAAATCCAATAAACTAAATTTTAGTCATACATTTAGGCCAAAATGTATTCGGCCACATGTCTTTGGTAAAAAAAATGTCAATAAGCGTATATTTATTGGTTTGCGCAAAAGTTATAGCGTCTACAAACTAGGGTACATTTTCTGGAATTTACACAGCTTTTAGTTTATGACTGCCTATGTCATTTCTTGAGGTGCTAAAATGGCCAGGGACAGTACAAACCCCCCCAAATGACCCCATTTTGGAAAGTAGACACCCCAAGAAATTGCTGAGAGGCATGTTGAACCCATTGAATATTTTTGTCCAAGTGTTGAAGACAAATTTTTTTATTTTTTTTTGCTCAAAAGTTTGTCACTAAATGATATATTGCTCACACAGGCCATGGGCATATGTGAAATTAGCACCCCAAAATAAATTCTGTTGCTTCTCCTGAGCACGGGGATACCACATGTGTGGGACTTTTGGGAGCCTAGCCGCGCACGGGGACCCTGAAACCAAGCACCGCCAGCAGGCTTTCTAAGGGCCTAATTTTTGATTTTACTCTTCACTGCCTATCACAGTTTCGGAGGCCATGGAAATGCCCAGGTGGCACAAACCCCCCCCAAATGACCCCATTTCGGAAAGTAGACACCCCAAGCTATTTGCTGAGAGACACCCCAAGCTATTTGCTGAGAGGCATGGTGAGTATTTTGCAGCTCTCATTTGTTTTTGAAAATGAAGAAAGACCAGAAAAAAAAAATTTTTTTTTCTTTTTTCAATTTTCAAAACTTTGTGACAAAAAGTGAGGTCTGCAAAATACTCACTATACCTCTCAGCAAATAGCTTGGGGTGTCTACTTTCCGAAATGGGGTAATTTGGGGGGGGTTTGTGCCACCTGGGCATTCCATGGCCTCCGAAACTGTGATAGGCAGTGAAGAGTGAAATCAAAAATTTACGGCCTTAGAAAGCCTGCTGGCGGTGCTTGGTTTTCAGGGTCCCGTGCGCGGCTAGGCTCCCAAAAAGTCCCACACATGTGGTATCCCCGTGCTCAGGAGAAGCAACAGAATTTATTTTGGGGTGTAATTTCACATATTCCCATGGCATGTTTGAGCAATATAACATTTAGTGACAACTTTGTGCAAAAAAAAATAAAAAATTTGTCTATTTCCCGCTACTTGTGTCACAATATAAAATATTCCATGGACTCGACATGCCTCTCAGCAAATAGCTTGGGGTGTCTACTTTCCAAAATGGGGTCATTTGGGGGGGGTTTGAACTGTCCTGGCATTTTATGCACAACATTTAGAAGCTTATGTCACACATCACCCACTCTTCTAACCACTTGAAGACAAAGCCCTTTCTGACACTTTTTGATTACATGAAAAAATTATTTTTTTTTGCAAGAAAATTACTTTGAACCCCCAAACATTATATATTAATTTAAAGCAAATGCCCTACAGATTAAAATGGTGGGTGTTTCATTTTTTTTTTTTCACACAGTATTTGCGCAGCGATTTTCAAACGCATTTTTTGGGGAAAAAACACACTTTTTTAAATTTTAATGCACTAAAACACACTATATTGCCCAAATGTTTGATGAAATAAAAAAGATGATCTTAGGCCGAGTACATGGATACCAAACATGACATGCTTTAAAATTGCGCACAAACGTGCAGTGGCAACAAAATTAATACATTTTTAAAAGCCTTTAAAAGCCTTTACAGGTTACCACTTTAGATTTACAGAGGAGGTCTACTGCTAAAATTACTGCCCTCGATCTGACCTTCGCGGTGACACCTCACATGCATGGTGCAATTGCTGTTTACATTTGACGCCAGACCGCCGCTTGCGTTCGCCTTAGCGCGAGAGCAGGGGGGACAGGGGTGCTTTTTATTTATTTATTTTTTTTCTTTATTATTTTTTTGCTTTTTTATCTTATTTTTAAACTGTTCCTTTCATTTTTTTTTTAAATCATTTTTATTGTTATCTCAGGGAATGTAAATATCCCCTATGATAGCAATAGGTAGTGACAGGTACTCTTTTTTGAAAAAATTGGGGTCTATTAGACCCTAGATCTCTCCTCTGCCCTCAAAGCATCTGACCACACCAAGATCGGTGTGATAAAATGCTCCCCCAATTTCCCAATGGCGCTATTTACATCCGGCAAAATCTAAGTCATAAAATGCTCGTAGCTTCCGGTTTCTTAGGCCATAGAGATGTTTGGAGCCACTCTGGTCTCTGATCAGCTCTATGGTCAGCTGGCTGAATCACCGGCTGCATTCTCAGGTTCCCTGTTGAGACAGGAGAGCCAGAGAAAAACACGGAAGACGGTGGGGGGGGGGGCATTCCCTCCCACTGCTTGTAAAAGCAGTCTAGAGGCTAATTAGCTGCTAGGATTGCTTTTACATGAAAGCCGACCGCTGGCTAAAAAGAATGATACCAAGATGATACCTAAACCTGCAGGCATCATTCTGGTATAACCACTCAAAGTCGTGAATGGCGTACCTGAAGACAAAAAAATGGTTAACAATAAAGCACAGTAAACGGTAAAGTATAAAAAATTGCATACCTGAAAAGCAAACATGATAAAACATAATAACAATAAAACATTGCAGAATAGAATACAGTAAAAAAGAGCAGAACAATAGAGAGAGAGAATAGAGAGAGAGAACAATAAAACGACAACTATTTTTTTTTATTTTTGTTTGTGTTTTTTTTTTTTTTTACACTTTTTTTTTGTAACTGTAACTTTTATAACTGTAACCGGTTCCAGGTTCGGGTCTCTCAAAATGCGATGGCATCTTGGGAGACCCTGTGAAAGTGTGCCTAGTCTGTGCAATGCTGTACCCTACGCTAATACTCAACTAGTGAATGGTAGCGTTCAAAACATTCACCAATGCAAAGACCAGGATTGTCAGGACAGGAGGGACAATAATAGCGGGTGTCACGTCTATATCCGCGCTTGCTGCAGACACAACATCTTTTTTGGGGGGGTTCGTTGGGTAGGGGTACTTGGGAGGATATATAAATGCCTCTCATGCAGCCGACTGCATTTGGTTGGGGATGTGAATGGGGGAAGTACGGGCGCTGCAGAAGCGGTGGGTTCCCAATTAGGATTGGCGAATGCAGCAGGAAGGGCACTATGGGCACGACGGGCCTGTGTTTGTCTTTTTGGTGGCAGCGGGACACTACTTGTGCTTGCCACCTCACCAGCTTGAACTGCACTTATGGGACTCGCCACGTCACCAAGTGTTACTGCAGTGCTGGTTTGACTACGACCGGGGTGTACTAGGCCGCTGGTGCTTGCCAGTTCACCAAAACGCTACAAAAAAAAGTGACAGTGATCGATCGATACTGCACTTGGGTGGGCTGGACTGGGCTGGGCCGGGCGGAGGGGCAAAACGCAGGTGCTAGCAGGTATCTGGGCTGATCCCGCTAACACTGCGTTTTTGGGAACCCTAAACTGCTGGGGACGCTAGTATAGATCTGATCGGATCAGATATTGATGCGTTCAGATACTATACCACTAAGGGAGGTGTACGGTGCGTGTACGGTGCGTGCGTGGGTGTTCGCGGTACTGGCGCTAATCTGACGCTGCCTAGGGCGACGCATATCACCGCCGGGCGATCAGGGGGCTAAACCTTTTTTCGGTATTAAACGGCGGGTGCCCTGACACTATAAAAAATAAAGGAACTAACCAGCGTCACCCGTAACGGTTATACGGTGATCAGTGGTGAAAGGGTTAACTAGGGGGCCATCAAGGGGTTAAAACATTTATTAGATAGTATATGGGGGTCCCTGTCGCTATAAAACACTGACGGCGAACCTAAATATTTACGTCCCTAACTAGCGTCACCAGCGACACTAATACAGCGATCAGAAAAATGATAGCTTAGTGACACTGGTGACGGGGGGTGATCAAGGGGTTAAAACTTTATTAGGGGGGGTAAGGGGGGTACCCTAGACCTACAGGGGGCTAAACTTTTATTTGGTAATAAACGGCGGGTGCCCTGACACTATAAAAAATAAACAAACTAACCAGCGTCACCCGTAACGGTTATATGGTGATCAGTGGTGAAAGGGTTAACTAGGGGGCAATCAAGGGGTTAAAACATTTATTAGGTAGTATATGGGGGTCCCTGTCGCTATAAAACGCTGACGGCAAACCTAAATATTTACGTCCCTAACTAGCGTCACCAGCGACACTAATACAGCGATCAGAAAAATGATCGCTTAGCGACACTGGTGACAGGGGGTGATCAAGGGGTTAAAACTTTATTAGGGGGGTAAGGGGGGTACCCTAGACCTACAGGGGGGTAACAGTCACTACCCTAACACTGCTAACTGTCACAAACTGACACTATGCAGTAATCAGGAAAAAAAAAAAAAAAAAAACCTGCTTGGTGTCAGTTTGTGACAGGGGGGGGGGATCGGGGGGCGATCGGGGGGGGATCGGGGGTGTAAGGTATGCCTGGCATGTTCTACTGTGTGTGTGTTGGTGCACTTACATGTCATCTCCCCTCGGCGCTGGAACGGAAACTCCCGAGCCGAGGAGAGATGACATCACATCCTCTGCCTCTGTGTACAATACAGAGGCAGGGGATGTTTCTCATTGGCTGGGAGCGATCGCGAGGGGGGGCCACGATCGGATGGCCTCCCCCTCGTCTCCCATCGCTTCCAACCAAATGCCGACCGCAGCTGGCACCGGGGGGGGGTCCGATCGGACCCCCCACCCGCGGGAAGGCAATCACGTTTCAGGTACGTGATTTTGCCTGCCCGTGCCGCTCTGCTCACGTATATAGGCGTGAGGCGGTCGGCAAGTGGTTAAGAAGAAGCATTTCTAGGCGTGAAACACAGTGGATCTTTAACTTCAAATGTTATCGCCCATGGGGGCTCAACATGGATTGGGACATTAACTCATTCATTAACAACAATTGAATTAGAACATATACATTTTGTGGGAACATTGAGTCTCAGATATCATGAGTCTCGTTTACACCTTAGAAAGGGCCTATCAGAAATGTTTAATTTGTCCACTACCATCTGTGGTATATATTTCACAGAGGAAATTTTAGAAGCATTTATTAATTTAGTTTGGATTGTGTGTTTCTCCGGTTGCATTGCGAATTATGGGGTTAATGGGTTAGGGTAACCTTGCTGTGATTATAGTAATACCAATGGTAAAATTTACTTTGTTGTAGGTTGCCCCTATTATAGCTCTACCAATTTTATAAGGTGTAGTTACAAGGTAGTGTAATACAAATATCTATGTCCCAATTAAAACGTTGTAGCTGATGAATCTATTTTTGGTCCCGTATTTCAAAACATGTTTATATAAATGTTTTATAGGTTTATTTTTCTTGTCTTTAAGGATATTTTTTTTTTGCTTTTATATATGATGTATCAGGTTGATTCAGGAAGTGGTTAATGGCTTTGCAAGGAACTGTTATTGATGACATTTATTTTTTATTTTCCACTTTTTATTTACAATTTCAATTTTTTTTTATTGTTATTTTTTTATTTTTTATTTTACATTTTTATTTGTATTTATTTATTTGTTTTTATTTATATTTTTTAAATTTTTTTTTTCATTTTTGTTTTTCACACTATTTTTTATAAGATTGCTGCTTCATAATTATCACAAGAATATTTTTATTGAATTGCAGCAGAATCAAATTTTTACTTGCTCTATGTGTATCCATTCATGCAAGATTTTTCCCTGCTTCTTATGCTTTCTTTTTATCCTTAGAAGGTAAAGGAGGAGAGGAGCTAATAACTCATTTGCTTGCTCATTTTCATCAGTAATTAATATTTCTTATGGACATAATCAGTTTATTGAACGTTATTTGAAGATTTTATCATTTTGTATTACTCTCTGTGTAGTTGTTTTACAACATTTCATACACCTATCCCTCTGGTTTATCAGAGATGTATGATTCAAGTTTTTTAATCTTTGAAAAAAATAAGGGGTGGTTTTTGGATTCCCCTATTTATTATAAATATGTATTAACTTATCTTTTCCTATAGTTAGTTATTCTATCAAAGTTCTGATAAAGTTAATGGTGATGGTACAATAAAAAGGCTAGATATAAAAATAAACACACTGCTTCAATAAGCAAGGCTCTCATTTATTTCCCAAGAAAGTAGAAATCCTATTAAAACACGAAAAAAATATATTAACATACAAAACAAAAGAACATAAATGATACGCTACGTAAGTGTGTCCTCTGTATTCGGTAGCTTTTAGCTGTGCTCAATGGGGCAAGAGCCAAAAGCAAAGAGGAAGAACTTTAGCTGATCAATACTTTTAAGGCCCCTTTCACACGAACGAAAACTGACAGGCGGACCTGAACGGACCCTCCATAGATCTCTATGGAGCGTCGGATGTCAGCGGTGACATGTCCGCTGACATCCGACCCGCTCCGATCTGAAAAAGTGTAACGGAGGTAAAACCTACTTTTCCATCCGTTATCGGATCGGGTGATGATGGACTCTACGGTCCGTCATCATCCGATCCCCCATAGGGGAGAGCGGCACTCTAACAGGTCCGTCGTTGCACAGTGGGGATCAGCGGAGAGATCCCCACTGAGCAAGCGGATGTTCACGGGGCGGATCATCATGGATCCGTCCCGTATGAAAGAGCCCTTAGGCTCACTCAGACACCACCCACACAACCACCCACAGCTCGCCGGTCTACATCTGTATCCAATAAGAATCTATAAGTGGTTGTCCTTCTTAATCACCAGGAAGTATATTCTTCTCTTGGCCATCTTCCAGGAAGCATGCTGTAGTCTCCACTAGGGGCACCATTAGTCTATGAACCAATGCTTTGACTCAGGTCAACATTCCAAAAGCAGCTGGTCTCTGAAGTTTTATTTGCAGCCATGGTAATGAGGCACTTTAATCTTAATTTTACCAGGTGGTTTGAAGAAAAGTTCTCCTATCCCATACTCCACCACCAGGGGGCATGCGTGACTCCTTCTTTCTTCCAGATGAAGGCTCTGATATGCATTCTTCAGTTACATAGCCCTTAGGCCAAATGGCTGTATCAACCAGGCAGTAAAAGTCCATAAATATGATATTAAATCATGTTGCCTTCCAACAATCTTCTTCATCCAATAATTAATAAGCGTAAGTCAGCTTTTTTTCCTTCACTGGGGGCTCTTATGTAAGCCATGACTGCTTCCAGTTCTTCCTCTTTAAATGCAATTTGTGTAATGTTGCGCACTAGCCTCCAATCCCAGTTGACACCTTCTAAGGGGGAACGCATCGGACAGGAGCTAGTGGTGTGATGTTGAGGTGCATGGACCGTGCTGCAGGCGGCCATGCCGATTAGATCATTGTTGGCTTTTACTCAAGTGTTTTCCTGTAAGTGCCCCTTTTTTTTATTAAACAAAGCGGTTTTTAGGATAATGCACTATGAGTTTTTCCTACCTCCATTACTCTTATCGTCTGTGAGCGGAGAGTCGGTGGTAATTTCAGGTCCCAGTGAGCGATCTACAAACAGCTGATTCCTCCCTGATGAGACACTTCACATGTGCATTATAATCCTGTGAGGATCTATGGGTCTGGTAAGCAGCCACTTTATTCCATAACCCAGCGGTGAAGCATTTGCACCATAGTTTTCTGTCTTTTGCATGAAGACACCATTTACTTTAAGGAGATGGATGGACACTTTTATTGAGCACGGCACTTTATACACTGATGGACTTTTGTGCTTATATGGATTTTCTGTTAAAGTTTCGGTTCCACTGATAGTGGACTTAATGCACCAGTTTTTTTTTGTTTGTTTTTTTCATATTTTAATGTTTTATTCATTAAGAATTTTACATTGCGTGCCTGAATGGTTTTAATGGCATGCAATCAATAGCACTGTGTATTTATACATTCACTTTTGGATTATAGTTTTTACTAATTTAGTGAAGATACAGTATATAAGCTTTGACACTTGTTTTTTAGACAGCACACTTCTTATTTTTTTTAACACATAATTGCAAAATACAGACCTTACAAGGTATGTTTTATTTAGGTGAATAAGAAATGCATCAGATGTATCAAACAACATTATGACTGTAGCACCCTCCTAGCTAGGTTGTTATAGTTGAGGCAAATTTAGATTCCGGTTCCCCTGTAAAACAGGAGCAGTGTTTACTTGCTTTTGGCTGTTCTAGGGTCTGCTGGTGCAGGTTCAACTATTTCCCGCTGAATTCCTGTAAGTTCTGGAATATAGTGTGTGAGGGAAGCAAACCCTGGGCTGATTATTCATGCGGCCTCAGCCAATTCCTGGTTGGGAAGGGTGACCTGCAGGGAGTTGAGGTGTGCATAAATAGTCTGGAGCCTGGAACAGCAACTTTATTAATATGGGAAAATACCCAGCTTTGGGGCTGAGGCACTCTGGACTGCTAGCTGCAGAAGAAATCCATCTGGGTTCCAGCTCCAGCTAGAGCTCAGGGACCCACGTCGAGTCCTTACAAACAGTGCAGGAAGTCCACAGACTTGGAGGCATTCAGTACAGAGGCTGGCTGGTAGTACAAGAGAGCATTAAAGTACCCAGGGGGCAGGGAGTACAAGCCTTAAGGATCCTAGAGACTGTCCTTGTCACCTTTCGGAGAGCTCACTCTGGATGCTGACTCAGGATATACCTTCGCATAGACAAAGGGGTCACCTGACTTGTAGTTCACCAGAGACAAGATACAAGAGGGTAGGTGCACCCTGAAGAGACAGAATAGTCAGAGGTGTCCTCTATTACATTTCAGTTATTTTTGAACATCCTGAGGCTCACCAACACCTTTCCCAAGTTATACCAACAAATAAAACACAAAAAGGCACGCGCTGCCTGTTTTCTGACTTTAGTGACTGTGAACTGCTGTGTACCTGGCTGCTATGTGCCTTACAGGGAAGGGAACCTGGGGTAATACAGCCAACCCAGTCTGAGGTCTGTACATGAGCAAAAGTGGAAACCCTACCATCACATCTGTATGAGTTTGTTGAACATCTCATTCCAAAACTATGCACATTAATGTGAGGTTGTCTCACCTTTTGTGGCTATATTAAATCCCCACTCTTCTGGGAAGGCTTTTTTGGAGTGAGTCGGGGGGGGGGGGGTTGAGTTAATTCAGCTAAAAGAACCTTGGTGTGATCAGGTATTTTTGTTGGATAAGAAGACCTGGCTCACAATCGGAATTCCAATTCACCCCAAAGGTGTTTGGTGGGGTTAGGATCAGTCAAGTTTCTCCACTCCAAATCCATCAAACCATGTCTTTATGGAGCTGGCTTTGTACACACAGGCACAATCATGCTGGAGCAGAAAAGGGTTCTTCCACAAACTGTTACCACAAAGTTGGAAGAGCACAATTGCCAATAAATGTCTTTAGCATTGCAGATTTCACCTCCATAACATCTCTAAAATATGCCCCTTTTAAACGTTAAAACCACTAAGCAACTTACTCACTCCCTTGTAGGGATGAGCCGAACACCCCCCTGTTCGGTTCGCACCAGAACATGCGAACAGGAAAAAAGTTCGTTCGAACACGCGAACACCGTTAAAGTCTATGGGACACGAACATGAATAATCAAAAGTGCTAATTTTAAAGGCTTATATGCAAGTTATTGTCATTAAAAGTGTTTGGGGACCTGGGTCCTGCCCCAGGGGACATGGATCAATGCAAAAAAAAGTTTTAAAAACGGCCGTTTTTTCAGGAGCAGTGATTTTAATAATGCTTAAAGTCAAACAATAAAAGTGTAATATCCCTTTAAATTTCGTACCTGGGGGGTGTGTATAGTATGCCTGTAAAGGGGCGCATGTTTCCCGTGTTTAGAACAGTCTGACAGCAAAATGACATTTTGAAGGAAAAAACACATTTAAAACTACCCGCGGCTATTGCATTGCCGACAATACACATAGAAATTTATAAGGAAAGTCTGAGAACTGACCCCTAACATAAAACACCTCCATCCCTAATATCAGAAAAAAGCAAATGAAAGTCGCCCACGGGACTTTAAATGAGGTGTAAATGGTGATCAAAGGGTAGACAAATATAAAAGGTACAAGTATTTATTGAATACAACAGCATAATCCATAATAGGACATAAGCATGGGTGAAAAGGTTCATAAAACAGCAACATTGCATAGTAATCCTAAAACATAGCCATAATAAAATAGTAATACATATAATACAGGTATGCATAGTACATCTCTAACCCGACGCGTTTCGCGAGCTTTCCTCGCTTCATCAGGGGCTGATGTGCATAGCTGCTGTCTGTAAATACAGATAAAGTAATTAGAGTATCGGTTATGAAGGGATACAGCAAGAAGCCAGAACCGGTCATCCCATACTTACTTGTAAAACCAAGGCTACAAACACATAACCCAAGTACAGGTCGGCGGAGAGCATCTCCCCCGGGAGCTGAAGGGGTCGAGGAACCAACCAGAGGACCGAGGCCAGGCTTGGGGGGCAGCATGGCAGGGTGAGAAGAAGAAAAGAGGGCGTGAACCCAGATTGTTCCCAAATGTACTGCAGGGCAACTCTCTGTATGGAAATGTAAACATATGGTAATATAAAGTTAAGGAGTAAGGAAGTATGAGATGTATATCGTGGCATAAAATGCAAGATATGTTGATAAACAAGATCTAAAGTAGTGACATTGGTATTGTCATGGAAATATAGATATGTACTGCTTGCATGATATGCATAAGGTGTCCCGCAGAGCAGAGGGAAAAAGGAGGGTACAAGGTAGAGGAGTGAATGAGAGAGGTAGGAAAGGGGAGGGGGAGGAGGGGAAAACAGGGGGAGGTGAAGTGGATAGTGACAGAAAAAGACAAAAAGAGAAGAAAAAAGAAAGAAAAAAAAGAAGGGAAAAACAGGGCCAGGGGAAAGGGAAAGAGAAAGTGAGAGAGGTGAGGGGAGATGAGGCAGAGTGAAGAAGAGGACAAATTAGTTGATGGTGTAATGAACTAGAGAAGTATTTTCGTGTGGAGAGAAAAAAAGTGTAATAAGAGGAATCAATCAGAGGCAGCAAGTGAGGATAGGTCCGCTGTGGAGTGCAGGTAATTATGTAGAGGTAAATGAGTAGGGTGCTTACCAAAATCATGCAGCGTCCGGACTGAGTGTAGGAGAAATAGTGAGGGAGAAGTTGCCATGCTGACACCCCCGGCCTTATACCCGGACATCCGCCGGGTTCTCCGCCCCTAACGTCATGCGTCAGGTGGGGCAAAGGGGATCGCAACGCACCCGCCGCAGAGAGGGGTGCGTGTCTATAGTATGCCTGTAAAGGGGCGCATGTTTCCTGTGTTTAGAACAGTCTGACAGCAAAATGACATTTTGAAGAAAAAAACACATTTAAAACTACCCGCGGCTATTGCATTGCCGACAATACACATAGAAGTTCATTGATAAAAACGGCATGGGAATTCCCCACAGGGAAACCCCGAACCAAAATTTAAAAAAAAAAATTATGTGGGAGTCCCCCTAAATTCCATACAAGGCCCTTCAGGTCTGGTATGGATATTAAGGGGAACCCCAGCCAAAATTAAAAAAAAAAAAAGACGTGGGGTTCCCCCTAAATTCCATACCAGACCCTTCAGGTCTGGTATGGATTTTAAGGGGAACCCCGCGCCAAAAAAAAAAAAAAACCGGCGTGGGGTCCCCCCAAAAATCCATACCAGACCCTTATCCGAGCACGCAACCTGGCAGGCCGCAGGAAAAGAGGGGGGGACGAGAGTGCGGCCCCCCCCCCCTCCTGAACTGTACCAGGCCACATGCCCTCAACATTGGGAGGGTGCTTTGGGGTAGCCCCCCAAAACACCTTGTCCCCATGTTGATGAAGACAAGGGCCTCATCCCCACAACCCTGGCCGGTGGTTGTGGGGGTCTGCGGGCGGGGGGCTTATCGGAATCTGGAAGCCCCCTTTAACAAGGGGACCCCCAGATCCCGGCCCCCCCTGTGTGAAATGGTAAGGGGGTACTTACCCCTACCATTTCACTAAAAAACTGTCAAAAATGTTAAAAATGTTAAAAATGACAAGGCTGTGTGACGGCGTCTCCTCATCTGACGGTTCTTAAATAACGGGGGGCGGGGCCACCTGGTGACCCCGCCCCCCTCTGACGCACGGTGACTTGACGGGACTTCCCTGTGACGTCACGGGGAATGCCACAGGGAAGTCCCGTCATGTCCCGTGCGTCAGAGGGGGGCGGGGTCACCGGGTGGCCCCGCCCCCTGTTATTTAAGAACCGTCAGACGAAGAGACGCCGTCACACAGCGGGAGCCTCCCTCCATGCATGGATGCGGAGCGGCCCGAAGAAGAAATGAAGAGATGAAGAAGAAGAAGAAGATGAAGAAGATGATGAAGAAGATGAAGAGAAGAGCGGGAGCCTCCCCCCCAATGCCATGGGTGCGGAGCGGCCCGAGGAGAAGAAGATAGAAGACGCCGCGGAGGAGATGCTGGACGAGAACGCCGGAGGAAGAACCAGAAGAGCCAGAAGAACCAGAAGAAGATGAAGGAAGAAAGAAGAAGCATTTAAATAAAGGAATTGTCAAAAACTGTCTCTTGTCATTTTTAACATTTTTGACAGTTTTTTAGTGAAATGGTAGGGGTAAGTACCCCCTTACCATTTCACACAGGGGGGGGGCGGGATCTGGGGGTCCCCTTGTTAAAGGGGGCTTCCAGATTCCGATAAGCCCCCCGCCCGCAGACCCCCACAACCACCGGCCAGGGTTGTGGGGATGAGGCCCTTGTCTTCATCAACATGGGGACAAGGTGTTTTGGGGGGCTACCCCAAAGCACCCTCCCAATGTTGAGGGCATGTGGCCTGGTACGGTTCAGGAGGGGGGGGGGCCGCACTCTCGTCCCCCCCTCTTTTCCTGCGGCCTGCCAGGTTGCGTGCTCGGATAAGGGTCTGGTATGGATTTTTGGGGGGACCCCACGCCGTTTTTTTGGTTTTTTTTGGCGCGGGGTTCCCCTAAAATCCATACCAGACCTGAAGGGCCTTGTATGGAATTTAGGGGGACTCCCACATAATTTTTTTTTTTTAATTTTGGTTCGGGGTTTCCCTGTGGGGAATTCCCATGCCGTTTTTATCAATGAACTTCTATGTGTATTGTAAAAAGCAAATGAAAGTCGCCCACGGGACTTTAAATGAGGTGTAAATGGTGATCAAAGGGTAGACAAATATAAAAGGTACAAGTATTTATTGAATACAACAGCATAATCCATAATAGGACATAAGCATGGGTGAAAAGGTTCATAAAACAGCAACATTGCATAGTAATCCTAAAACATAGCCATAATAAAATAGTAATACATATAATACAGGTATGCATAGTACATCTCTAACCCGACGCGTTTCGCGAGCTTTCCTCGCTTCATCAGGGGCTGATGTGCATAGCTGCTGTCTGTAAATACAGATAAAGTAATTAGAGTATCGGTTATGAAGGGATACAGCAAGAAGCCAGAACCGGTCATCCCATACTTACTTGTAAAACCAAGGCTACAAACACATAACCCAAGTACAGGTCGGCGGAGAGCATCTCCCCCGGGAGCTGAAGGGGTCGAGGAACCAACCAGAGGACCGAGGCCAGGCTTGGGGGGCAGCATGGCAGGGTGAGAAGAAGAAAAGAGGGCGTGAACCCAGATTGTTCCCAAATGTACTGCAGGGCAACTCTCTGTATGGAAATGTAAACATATGGTAATATAAAGTTAAGGAGTAAGGAAGTATGAGATGTATATCGTGGCATAAAATGCAAGATATGTTGATAAACAAGATCTAAAGTAGTGACATTGGTATTGTCATGGAAATATAGATATGTACTGCTTGCATGATATGCATAAGGTGTCCCGCAGAGCAGAGGGAAAAAGGAGGGTACAAGGTAGAGGAGTGAATGAGAGAGGTAGGAAAGGGGAGGGGGAGGAGGGGAAAACAGGGGGAGGTGAAGTGGATAGTGACAGAAAAAGACAAAAAGAGAAGAAAAAAGAAAGAAAAAAAAAGAAGGGAAAAACAGGGCCAGGGGAAAGGGAAAGAGAAAGTGAGAGAGGTGAGGGGAGATGAGGCAGAGTGAAGAAGAGGACAAATTAGTTGATGGTGTAATGAACTAGAGAAGTATTTCCGTGTGGAGAGAAAAAAAGTGTAATAAGAGGAATCAATCAGAGGCAGCAAGTGAGGATAGGTCCGCTGTGGAGTGCAGGTAATTATGTAGAGGTAAATGAGTAGGGTGCTTACCAAAATCATGCAGCGTCCGGACTGAGTGTAGGAGAAATAGTGAGGGAGAAGTTGCCATGCTGACACCCCCGGCCTTATACCCGGACATCCGCCGGGTTCTCCGCCCCTAACGTCATGCGTCAGGTGGGGCAAAGGGGATCGCAACGCACCCGCCGCAGAGAGGCAGGCACTCGCGATCCCCAGCCCCCTTCAGGATGACACATCCCGCCCATCAAAACAGGGGAGACAGCTGTGTTGCAGACATCCCCAGGTGGGCGTGGAAAGGCATGACGCCGATGCACTGGTGGCCCCGCCCCTCCGGAAAAACCAGAGAGACGGGGACAGCTGGGGAAGTGAATCCCCATTTGTGCATCGCAGCTCCCGGGGGGTAAAACAGACCGCTCAACCCAAACACGGGCGCAGTGAAGGAGCTAGGTCTACAAGTACATGGTAGATTACATAAACAGTAATATAAAGATATGCTAATAAGGGTCATGGAGGTTCAGTAGTAGCTGAACCCATGTAGCCCCTAGGATCTAGGGTCAGCATCAGACCAGGGCATTATGGTGTTTTCCACCTGGGTACAAATTTATAAGGAAAGTCTGAGAACTGACCCCTAACATAAAACACCTCCATCCCTAATATCAGAAAAAAGCAAATGAAAGTCGCCCACGGGACTTTAAATGAGGTGTAAATGGTGATCAAAGGGTAGACAAATATAAAAGGTACAAGTATTTATTGAATACAACAGCATAATCCATAATAGGACATAGGCATGGGTGAAAAGGTTCATAAAACAGCAACATTGCATAGTAATCCTAAAACATAGCCATAATAAAATAGTAATACATATAATACAGGTATGCATAGTACATCTCTAACCCGACGCGTTTCGCGAGCTTTCCTCGCTTCATCAGGGGCTGATGTGCATAGCTGCTGTCTGTAAATACAGATAAAGTAATTAGAGTATCGGTTATGAAGGGATACAGCAAGAAGCCAGAACCGGTCATCCCATACTTACTTGTAAAACCAAGGCTACAAACACATAACCCAAGTACAGGTCGGCGGAGAGCATCTCCCCCGGGAGCTGAAGGGGTCGAGGAACCAACCAGAGGACCGAGGCCAGGCTTGGGGGGCAGCATGGCAGGGTGAGAAGAAGAAAAGAGGGCGTGAACCCAGATTGTTCCCAAATGTACTGCAGGGCAACTCTCTGTATGGAAATGTAAACATATGGTAATATAAAGTTAAGGAGTAAGGAAGTATGAGATGTATATCGTGGCATAAAATGCAAGATATGTTGATAAACAAGATCTAAAGTAGTGACATTGGTATTGTCATGGAAATATAGATATGTACTGCTTGCATGATATGCATAAGGTGTCCCGCAGAGCAGAGGGAAAAAGGAGGGTACAAGGTAGAGGAGTGAATGAGAGAGGTAGGAAAGGGGAGGGGGAGGAGGGGAAAACAGGGGGAGGTGAAGTGGATAGTGACAGAAAAAGACAAAAAGAGAAGAAAAAAGAAAGAAAAAAAAGGGAGAAAAAAGAGAAGGGAAAAACAGGGCCAGGGGAAAGGGAAAGAGAAAGTGAGAGAGGTGAGGGGAGATGAGGCAGAGTGAAGAAGAGGACAAATTAGTTGATGGTGTAATGAACTAGAGAAGTATTTCCGTGTGGAGAGAAAAAAAGTGTAATAAGAGGAATCAATCAGAGGCAGCAAGTGAGGATAGGTCCGCTGTGGAGTGCAGGTAATTATGTAGAGGTAAATGAGTAGGGTGCTTACCAAAATCATGCAGCGTCCGGACTGAGTGTAGGAGAAATAGTGAGGGAGAAGTTGCCATGCTGACACCCCCGGCCTTATACCCGGACATCCGCCGGGTTCTCCGCCCCTAACGTCATGCGTCAGGTGGGGCAAAGGGGATCGCAACGCACCCGCCGCAGAGAGGCAGGCACTCGCGATCCCCAGCCCCCTTCAGGATGACACATCCCGCCCATCAAAACAGGGGAGACAGCTGTGTTGCAGACATCCCCAGGTGGGCGTGGAAAGGCATGACGCCGATGCACTGGTGGCCCCGCCCCTCCGGAAAAACCAGAGAGACAGGGACAGCTGGGGAAGTGAATCCCCATTTGTGCATCGCAGCTCCCGGGGGGTAAAACAGACCGCTCAACCCAAACACGGGCGCAGTGAAGGAGCTAGGTCTACAAGTACATGGTAGATTACATAAACAGTAATATAAAGATATGCTAATAAGGGTCATGGAGGTTCAGTAGTAGCTGAACCCATGTAGCCCCTAGGATCTAGGGTCAGCATCAGACCAGGGCATTATGGTGTTTTCCACCTGGGTACAAATTTATAAGGAAAGTCTGAGAACTGACCCCTAACATAAAACACCTCCATCCCTAATATCAGAAAAAAGCAAATGAAAGTCGCCCACGGGACTTTAAATGAGGTGTAAATGGTGATCAAAGGGTAGACAAATATAAAAGGTACAAGTATTTATTGAATACAACAGCATAATCCATAATAGGACATAAGCATGGGTGAAAAGGTTCATAAAACAGCAACATTGCATAGTAATCCTAAAACATAGCCATAATAAAATAGTAATACATATAATACAGGTATGCATAGTACATCTCTAACCCGACGCGTTTCGCGAGCTTTCCTCGCTTCATCAGGGGCTGATGTGCATAGCTGCTGTCTGTAAATACAGATAAAGTAATTAGAGTATCGGTTATGAAGGGATACAGCAAGAAGCCAGAACCGGTCATCCCATACTTACTTGTAAAACCAAGGCTACAAACACATAACCCAAGTACAGGTCGGCGGAGAGCATCTCCCCCGGGAGCTGAAGGGGTCGAGGAACCAACCAGAGGACCGAGGCCAGGCTTGGGGGGCAGCATGGCAGGGTGAGAAGAAGAAAAGAGGGCGTGAACCCAGATTGTTCCCAAATGTACTGCAGGGCAACTCTCTGTATGGAAATGTAAACATATGGTAATATAAAGTTAAGGAGTAAGGAAGTATGAGATGTATATCGTGGCATAAAATGCAAGATATGTTGATAAACAAGATCTAAAGTAGTGACATTGGTATTGTCATGGAAATATAGATATGTACTGCTTGCATGATATGCATAAGGTGTCCCGCAGAGCAGAGGGAAAAAGGAGGGTACAAGGTAGAGGAGTGAATGAGAGAGGTAGGAAAGGGGAGGGGGAGGAGGGGAAAACAGGGGGAGGTGAAGTGGATAGTGACAGAAAAAGACAAAAAGAGAAAAATGCCACGATATACATCTCATACTTCCTTACTCCTTAACTTTATATTACCATATGTTTACATTTCCATACAGAGAGTTGCCCTGCAGTACATTTGGGAACAATCTGGGTTCACGCCCTCTTTTCTTCTTCTCACCCTGCCATGCTGCCCCCCAAGCCTGGCCTCGGTCCTCTGGTTGGTTCCTCGACCCCTTCAGCTCCCGGGGGAGATGCTCTCCGCCGACCTGTACTTGGGTTATGTGTTTGTAGCCTTGGTTTTACAAGTAAGTATGGGATGACCGGTTCTGGCTTCTTGCTGTATCCCTTCATAACCGATACTCTAATTACTTTATCTGTATTTACAGACAGCAGCTATGCACATCAGCCCCTGATGAAGCGAGGAAAGCTCGCGAAACGCGTCGGGTTAGAGATGTACTATGCATACCTGTATTATATGTATTACTATTTTATTATGGCTATGTTTTAGGATTACTATGCAATGTTGCTGTTTTATGAACCTTTTCACCCATGCTTATGTCCTATTATGGATTATGCTGTTGTATTCAATAAATACTTGTACCTTTTATATTTGTCTACCCTTTGATCACCATTTACACCTCATTTAAAGTCCCGTGGGCGACTTTCATTTGCTTTTTACAATACACATAGAAGTTCATTGATAAAAACGGCATGGGAATTCCCCACAGGGAAACCCCGAACCAAAATTAAAAAAAAAAAATTATGTGGGAGTCCCCCTAAATTCCATACAAGGCCCTTCAGGTCTGGTATGGATTTTAGGGGAACCCCGCGCCAAAAAAAAACAAAAAAACGGCGTGGGGTCCCCCCAAAAATCCATACCAGACCCTTATCCGAGCACGCAACCTGGCAGGCCGCAGGAAAAGAGGGGGGGACGAGAGTGCGGCCCCCCCCCCCTCCTGAACCGTACCAGGCCACATGCCCTCAACATTGGGAGGGTGCTTTGGGGTAGCCCCCCAAAACACCTTGTCCCCATGTTGATGAAGACAAGGGCCTCATCCCCACAACCCTGGCCGGTGGTTGTGGGGGTCTGCGGGCGGGGGGCTTATCGGAATCTGGAAGCCCCCTTTAACAAGGGGACCCCCAGATCCCGCCCCCCCCTGTGTGAAATGGTAAGGGGGTACTTACCCCTACCATTTCACTAAAAAACTGTCAAAAATGTTAAAAATGACAAGAGACAGTTTTTGACAATTCCTTTATTTAAATGCTTCTTCTTTCTTCCTTCATCTTCTTCTGGTTCTTCTGGCTCTTCTGGTTCTTCCTCCGGCGTTCTCATCCAGCATCTCCTCCGCGGCGTCTTCTATCTTCTTCTCCTCGGGCCGCTCCGCACCCATGGCATTGGGGGGGAGGCTCCCGCTCTTCTCTTCATCTTCTTCATCATCTTCTTCATCTTCTTCTTCTTCTTCATCTCTTCTTCCTTCTTCATTTCTTCTTCGGGCCGCTCCGCATCCATGCATGGAGGGAGGCTCCCGCTGTGTGACGGCGTCTCTTCGTCTGACGGTTCTTAAATAACAGGGGGCGGGGCCACCCGGTGACCCCGCCCCCTCTGACGCACGGGACATGACGGGACTTCCCTGTGGCATTCCCCGTGACGTCACAGGGAAGTCCCGTCAAGTCACCGTGCGTCAGAGGGGGGCGGGGTCACCAGGTGGCCCCGCCCCCCGTTATTTAAGAACCGTCAGATGAGGAGACGCCGTCACACAGCGGGAGCCTCCCTCCATGCATGGATGCGGAGCGGCCCGAAGAAGAAATGAAGAAGGAAGAAGAGATGAAGAAGAAGAAGAAGATGAAGAAGATGATGAAGAAGATGAAGAGAAGAGCGGGAGCCTCCCCCCCAATGCCATGGGTGCGGAGCGGCCCGAGGAGAAGAAGATAGAAGACGCCGCGGAGGAGATGCTGGACGAGAACGCCGGAGGAAGAACCAGAAGAGCCAGAAGAACCAGAAGAAGATGAAGGAAGAAAGAAGAAGCATTTAAATAAAGGAATTGTCAAAAACTGTCTCTTGTCATTTTTAACATTTTTGACAGTTTTTTAGTGAAATGGTAGGGGTAAGTACCCCCTTACCATTTCACACAGGGGGGGCCGGGATCTGGGGGTCCCCTTGTTAAAGGGGGCTTCCAGATTCCGATAAGCCCCCCGCCCGCAGACCCCCACAACCACCGGCCAGGGTTGTGGGGATGAGGCCCTTGTCTTCATCAACATGGGGACAAGGTGTTTTGGGGGGCTACCCCAAAGCACCCTCCCAATGTTGAGGGCATGTGGCCTGGTACAGTTCAGGAGGGGGGGGGGGCGCACTCTCGTCCCCCCCTCTTTTCCTGCGGCCTGCCAGGTTGCGTGCTCGGATAAGGGTCTGGTATGGATTTTTGGGGGGACCCCACGCCGTTTTTTTTTTTTTTGGCGCGGGGTTCCCCTTAAAATCCATACCAGACCTGAAGGGTCTGGTATGGAATTTAGGGGGAACCCCACGTCTTTTTTTTTTTTTAATTTTGGCTGGGGTTCCCCTTAATATCCATACCAGACCTGAAGGGCCTTGTATGGAATTTAGGGGGACTCCCACATAATTTTTTTTTTTAAATTTTGGTTCGGGGTTTCCCTGTGGGGAATTCCCATGCCGTTTTTATCAATGAACTTCTATGTGTATTGTCGGCAATGCAATAGCCGCGGGTAGTTTTAAATGTGTTTTTTTCTTCAAAATGTCATTTTGCTGTCAGACTGTTCTAAACACAGGAAACATGCGCCCCTTTACAGGCATACTATAGACACCCCCCAGGTACGAAATTTAAAGGGATATTACACTTTTATTGTTTGACTTTAAGCATTATTAAAATCACTGCTCCTGAAAAAACGGCCGTTTTTAAAACTTTTTTTTGCATTGATCCATGTCCCCTGGGGCAGGACCCAGGTCCCCAAACACTTTTTATGACAATAACTTGCATATAAGCCTTTAAAATTTGCACTTTTGATTTCTCCCATAGACTTTTAAAGGGTGTTCCGCGAACACCCCAAATTGTTCGCTGTTCGGCGAACTTGCGAACAGCCAATGTTCGAGTAGAACATGAGTTCGACTCGAACTCGAAGCTCATCCCTACTCCCTTGTTATCTCTCAACCTTAAAATTTGTAACTCACTCCCCATTGGCCTACCTATCTGCAGGCTATCCTCTCTTCAGTCTATCATGAATGCTGCTGCCAGACTCATCCACCTTACTAACCATTCAATGTCCGTCACCCCTCTCTGCTAATCCCTCCATTGGCTTCCCATTGCCCAACGTATACAATTCAAATCACTAACAATAATATACAAAGCCATTTACAACTCTGCCCTGAGCTACATCACCAATCATGTCTGCAAATATCACCCAGCCCATCCTCTCCATTCCTCCCAAGCTCCCTTGTCTCCTCTTCCCAAGCTTGTCTCCAGGACTTCTCCAGAGCCTCCCCCATCCTCTGGAACTCCCTACCCCAATCTGTCCAGATATCTCCTACTTTGTCCACTTTTAGGCGATCCCTGAAAACTCATCTATTCAGGGAGGACTATGCTGCCTTCGGCTAACAACTGAATCTACTACTTCTCCCATCAGTTCATCCCTCACAGTTACTACCTTTTATTTTACCAGGCTCTCCCTATTAGATTGTAAGCTAACAGGAGCAGGGCCCTCCTAACCCTCTTTTATTGAATTGTATTGTTGCTGTATTGTCTCCCTTTATATCGTAAAGCGATGAGAAAACTGTTGGCACTATATAAATCCTGTATAATAATATAATAATAATTAACATTACCCTTCACTGGAAACACCTGAACTCATTTGGAGTGTCCACTAGGGATGAGATTTGGGTTCAGGTCAATTATGGATTCAAGCTCAACCCAGGCTGTTTGTAGACCCAGTGCACAAATCTGGCATATTGGGGAATCGGATGTTGGGAAGAGGCTCTTGACCATCAACGTTGTCGTTTGTCCCCTACAGGCGGGATATGCTTTTCCACCATGTGGCCTTGTCTGGTACAGGAAGATTGGGTGGGAAGGGAAATGCATGTTGCCTGCCCTTCCTTTTTGGCCACCCTGGCTGCATGTCTGGAAAAGGGTCTAAGTGGAGTTTTAAATGGAACCCATGCCATGTTTTTTCACATTTTAAAAATATATATACTGTCACCTTTAAAAGATCACATGATACTGTTGCACAATACCACTGGCAGCTTTCAGGCATCCCTCAAGCATATTATATACGGGAATGTTGAATTAATAATGTTGCCCTTTAGACTGCATGAAAGACCCTCTCCCCACTGTATGGTATTTTTCTAAACAATTTTTTTGCATTTGTACCCATGATAGTGCCCAGCTTCTCAATACACCTTTCTTTACAATAGCTTGCAAACTAGTCTTGCAAATGGACAGTAGGGTTCAGCTCCTATCGACTCCAATGAGGTTTGCTGCTAACTTTGGGGTTCATGTACTTGACACGGTCTCCTAGCTAAAACCAAACCCAACCAGGTTTACTCATCTCTAGTGTCCAAATACAAGGTACTTTTGTCCACATAGTGAATGAAAAGGCACAACTACTCAACTGTAATGATACAAAAATAAGAGAATATATATATTTATTGTATTTTTGCTTTTTGTTTCACATGAATAATTTCATTAAATACATAATAAATAGAGGCACACATATATTCATTGTATATATTATGTTTCTATTCCTTTAATACAATCTATTTGAAAAAAAAAAAAGCTTAAAGGTTAAAAAGTCATCTGAGCAGTGTATACATGTATACATTAAAAATGTAAATGTATCAAGAGGCTGCAAGTATAAAACACAAAATAAAAGGAATGTCTCAGCAACAAATCAGAATTCTAGCGTTCACTCTTATGCCCTGTACACACGGTCGGATTTTCCGACGGAAAATGTGTGATAGGACCTTGTTGTCGGAAATTCCGACCGTGTGTAGGCTCTATCACACATTTTCCATCGGATTTTCCGATACACAAAGTTTGGGAGCAGGCTATAAAATTTTCCGACAACAAAATCCGTTGTCGGAAATTCCGATCGTGTGTACACATATCCGACGCAGTGCCACGCATGCTCAGAATAAATAAAGAGATGAAAGCTATTGGCTACTGCCCCGTTTATAGTCCCGACGTACGTGTTTTACGTCACCGCGTTCAGAATGATCGGATTTTCCGACAACTTTGTGCGACCGTGTGTATGCAAGACAAGTTTGAGCCAACATCCGTCGGAAAAAATTCTAGGATTTTTGTTGTCGGAATGTCCGATCAATGTCCGACCGTGTGTACGGGGCATTACAGTGAATCTTAAAAATAGGAAAGACAAACATATAGGTGGTTGGCTATTGACTCTTTTGGAGCCCATTCATCAGGTAATATAGGTGTTTTACTGTGCCTTACCACAAAACTTTGGCACATGTGAACCGCTGTGTTTGTGGTGCATTACGCTGCCATTCATTTAAATGACAAACCAACCAACACAGTGCCAGAACAAAGTCCTCTGGCCTTTAAGGCTAAAATGGCAAAGTGCACCCCCACCCCCTTTAGTTGAGCTTGCACATATAGAGTGGCTGGGATGGAGCAGAGAACATACAGTAAATTAAACTATACTAGGGTACATACTATACAGGAATGACTGAGATAAGGAAAAAGACAGAGCGCCTTGTCCTCGAGAATCATAGTTTGTTAGAAACTTTAGTCTAGAACAGGGTTTCTCAACCAGGGTTAAATGGAACTGTAGGGTTCCTCCAGAGGTTGCTAGGGGTTCCATGGGCAATGAACAATTTCTGCCTCTCAGATAAGTTCCCACTGACACCATTGATCTTTTTAACGATCTGTAAGGATGGGAAATTCTTTCCAATGACCACAAGTGTAAGGAGCATTCTTCCCACTGACCACCACAGTAATGTGTCACGGGTTGTAGGTATAGTACTTTTTGACGGGGGTTCCCGGAGACTGGAAAGTTATTTCAAGGGTCCGCTGTGTTGAAAAGTTTGACAAAGGCTGGTCTAGAATAAACTATTACATTCTTCACGAGGACAAGGCGCTCTGTCATTTTTCTTATCTTTTCTATACAACAGAAGTCCCTATCTGGGATGTGTGCTGCCTATCTTTTGTGTTTTTGGACATCTATGGTGGTCCATTACACGGTGTCTCTGCTAGTTGTTGCTAGCACTGAGGAAACTGGTACAGGAATGACAGATCACAAAAAAAACAAAAAATGGTCTGTTTGTGATGTGCATTGCCCTTCCATGTGCACCTTGTTGCAAAGGTTAGTTATTAATTTGGGTGGCTGCCATGTTTTTGTTTACAGGAATGAGAGAATAGGAAAGAGTGAAGGTGGAGATGCCATTCATGCCAAGGATAGTATTTCCACCTTATCTTCAAGCCAAACTCAAACACTTTAGCAGCGCATGGCATTTTTTTTTTTAAAGGGGAACGCTGTGTAAAGGGGCACTCTGATGTAAGGGGGTTTTTGCACACCAAAGCCTCCACTTACATCAGAGTTCCCAGCATTCCCTCTTAAATCAGGGTTCCCAAAGGCCCTCTCACATCAAAGTCTGCAGAGCACCCCTTACCTTAGTGTACTCACTAGCTAGGTGGCAAGAGAGACAAGGGAGAGAGGGAGGAGACTTAATTCACAGGCAGTAGATGGTAAGCTCACTCACCCAAGGATGGAGGCTCAGGCATTGGCACCTTTTCTCCACATTGTATTTTCCAGCTGCTGGGCTTCAAATTCCCCCCTCACATCCCAAGGTGCTTCAGTAATAGTATGTGTGGGCAGAAAATTTAAAGCTCAGCAGCTGGTTGATACATTGTGGATGAAAGTGCCAATGCCTGAGTCTCCATCCTCAGGTGATTGAGCTCACCATCCACTGTCTGTGACACAGAGGTGTAGGGGCGGGAGAAAGTGGGGCAGATCAAGCACTCTCTTCTCTCCCATCCATATGTGGGGAGGGGGGGTTATGTTGGTTCTGGGCAGTGTAATTGAGAGTGCCACAGACCCTCAACTTAGACCCATTCACATGCCTTTGCACTCGGCAGTTGTGGTACTCGGTTAGTTGGGGAGCCACATTCAGTCTGAATAATGTGTCCAGGTTTCAGGTGGTCTGAAACCCGGACACATAATTCAAAACCTGGACTGTCCGGGTAAATCCCAGATGGGTGCCAACCCTAGTCAAGGATAGCTTAAAACTAACATTAATTTGAAAAAAAAATTAAAAAGAAGTCTAATTTCTTCTTTTATTACAGTTTACATGCAGTACTTTGTGCCATCTTCCTATGTATTGTGGAAGGCTAGCTACAAAGTCGGATGGGGTGCCTTCCATCTCTCCACAGCCACGCAACAACGCAGCTAGCAAGGAGATGGCTGCATTGATAGCTGCTGCTTTTCTCCAGCTCCAAGCACTTTCCTGAGACAAGCATCAGCAAGAAGAAGGCAGAAGGCTAGGAAGCTGACCCAGCCCTCTCTACCCTACCGTGTAGTCTCCTTGCAGGAGCTTGTCTCAGCAAAGTGCTAGGAGCAAGAGATAAAAGCTGGCAGGGATCTATGGGATCACAAAAATTAAACCCGGGTTCAATACTTGAGGAAGACCTGGATGTAACAAACCATTTTAGTTAGAAATTAAATTATCATTACATTTTTTAAATACTAAGTTCACCTGTCTCTTTAGCTTTACAGTCCCCCTGCAAAGTCCCTAAAATACCCATTAATCCTGCCAATGAAGTCCATCTAATGTAGCTTTCTGTGATGGGGTGCCAACAATGCTGCACTGTTCCTGAATTCAGAGCAGAGTTGCCCCACTCATGTAGGCTTTGTCTAGGATGTTGCAGCCTGTAGATTGTCAACACTTGGCCACACCTATCTCTCCCTACGGCTTTCTGGATAGGCAGCTTTGCTTGCTGATAAAAACCCTCCCACTGCAAGCTGCAGTGACTGGGAGGGGAATGTGTGAGACGCAAATGAAGGAGGATTTGGCTCAGTCAGGGAAGGTAAAGGAGTTTTTTGTTTATGAAGCTTGTACATCACATAGTATGGTTGATTTAATAAAGGCAAATAGACTGTGCACTTTGCAAGTGCAGTTGCTCCGGAGCTTAGTAAATGGGTTGAAGCTTCACTTTGTAAAGCCTACCCAATCATGTGCAAGGAAAATTATTTAAAAAAAACAGCATTTATTTTTCTTGCACATGATTGGATGGTGGAGGTCAGCAGTGTAACCCCTCAATTACTAAGCCCTGGAGAAAATGCCCTTGCAGTGTGCAACTGCACTTACAAAGTGCACAGTCTATTTGCCTTTAGAAAATCAACCCCTGTAACTGGATCAGGGGCTTGTGTAGACTGTCATGCAGGAGCCTTTAGTTCTACTTACTGTAGTTGTACAGTTTTCTCAGAAATAAATGACTAACAAAGACAAGTTGGAGGATCATATATCCAGCCATGAAGGTTCGTTTTCAGAGTTTTTTAGAGAAAGACGTAGCTCATGCACTAGCTTGTTTAACCACATGCCTACTGGGAACTTTCCCAGATGATGCTGCTTAATGTGGCGGCACTTATGGGCATTGATGGGCATGGATGAGATGACACTGATAGGTACTGATAAGCTGCAGTGATGAGCACTGATTAAGAGGCCCAGATAAGGCTTCACTGATAAGGCAGCACTGATGGGCACTGATTGGCACTGATGGGGCTGCACTGATAATCAGGGCACCTAGGGCTCGCAGGGGGGGTGAGGTTCTGGGAGGATGACAATAGACGACCTCCTAGAACATGACAACAGTGCTGTAACCGTCCTTCGGCTATAAAGCAGTCGGCAAGTAGTTAAAGTGTAAGCCTAATAAACCAAATGAGACCTTATGGTTCTAAGAGTTGTTGAATCCATAAATGATATTTTTAAATACATCTTTTCTAACAGAGGAAGTTCAAGTTTAACATCTGTAGAGGTAAAATTAGTAGAACAAAGCCTAAAAGAACACACATAACTTTCTGGAGCCAAAGCAGCATGGCTTTACTGAGGGCAGATCTTAAAAGACTAATCTGCTTTTGACTATAGCACAAATGTTTTGGACAGGGTGGTGCTGTGGACATAGCCTATCTTGGTTTCAGGAAAGCATTTGATACGGTTCCACACAATGAACTCATAACAAAATTGTGCAAGCTAGGACTTACCGTATATACTCGAGTATAAGTCGAGCTTTTCAGCACATTTTTTTGTGCTGAAAGTGCCCCCCTCCACTTATACTCGAGTCAAGCACTTTTCTGCAGCAAAAAATTTCATTTTCCGAACCGATTTGGGGCCCTGTATCTCAGGGCCACTTGGTGCTAGAAACCCCAAATTTGGTATGCGAACCCAGTGGAACTGGTACCACAACATATCCAAAGCTGGGGTTCCTAGCATCAAGTGGCCCCGAGATACGGGGCCCCAAAATAGGTTCGGAAAATGTAATTCTCTGCTGCAGAAAAGTGCTTGACATTTTCTGAACCGATTTTTGGGGCCCTGTATCTCAGGGCCACTTGGTGCTAGATATCCCAGCTTTGGATATTTTATGATGCTAGTTCCTCTGGGTTTTCATACCAAATTTGGGGTTCTTACCACTAAGTGGCCCCAAGATACGGGGCCCCAAAGTCGGTCAACTGTGTCCATCTGCAGCAATGTCATTTCGGGACACTTTGGGTTCAGAGACCCCAAATTTTGGCTGCAGCTAGGGGGCATCTAGGAACCCTTAACTACCGAGTTTGAAGTTCGGGGGACCTATGGCTGCAAATGGGCACAGTGAGGCTGCAAATGGGCATTGTTGACCCTCTTTTCCACTTACAGTAGCTGTGCATTTCTCACCCTCGTCTTATACTCGGGTCAATACGTTTTTCCCATTTTTTTGTGGTAAATTAGGGCCTCGACTTATACTCGGAACGACTTATACTCGAGTATATACGGTAACACCTGAGTGGTTCGGTGGATACGCAATTGGCTAAAGGATACATATTAGAGCCTCGTTTTAAATGGGGTTCATTGGGAACAAGGAGCAGTGACTAGCGGTGGACCACAAGGCTCTTTACTAGGTCCTGCTCTGTTTATCCTATTTGTAAGTGAAACTACAGAGGGTTTAGTGGGAAAAGTATACCTCACCGGTTGACATTTTATTGTTGCATTGCTGTAGTATCACCCACTGCTGTGGTGGATATTGGCCATGCTGAGTTCCCCTAAAGTTAGCTATGTTTAATTCTGGTAAAGCTTCAACAGTGACTGCTGTGATTCGCCTTATAGCCATCCAATTAATCACCAAATATGACGCTACCTTTAGGAGATTAGAATAAATAACTAAGGACCACTTAACACCTGTAGACCATCAATGGTGCCTGGCCCGCAGTTTGAGAATGACTGCGCTAGTGCAGTCCTGGACTACCTGGAACCTTCCAGCTCGTAAGGGACCAAAAGGTGCATCATGCCATGTCAACACAGCTAGCTTGTGCTTGCAGTTCTTCCTTAGGCACATAGACACAAATTGTCCTGGACTTGCGTATACATTTTACATCTTCAGCCTCCATCATAAACATACCAGACTCGGATCAGATGACTTTGCATTTGTAGAATATAATATTATAGTTTATTAGAAAAGCATTAGATACAGTATATGCTCAGAGACCATTCATGACCACCACACTTGTTCTTAAAGCTCAGTATTTTGATCAAGATTGATGTCTTGGGTTATAAGGCCACTTTAGTTAGATTATTCAAAAGTATGTGCAAGGCATTTCCAACAGTGTCTCCAGTTATTTGCAGTTGTTTCCTAAATTAAAAAGAAAGATTGGTTGTTTCATGAAATCATTGACTAATTGATCTATCTTTCTATTTGATATAATGTGCAATACTTAGTATTTTATACTAATGTTATGCTTTTTTTATATGCAGCATTTTGCAGAGAACCTTGAACCATTCACATCAGTCTATAACACAAAAAGAGCTTACACTCTAATGTTCCTGTCACAATCACATGGGAGGGCCAGTTCTGGAGGAAGCCAATTTAACCCACCGGTATGTTTTGACTTCCGGACAGAAACAGGAGATCAGTATTTAAGTAGTATTTAAGTAAGGTAAGGTGGTCTCCCATCCAAGTACTGACCAAGTCCGACCCTGATTAGCTTCAAAAATCAGATAACTGCAATACTTAGGCAGCTAACAAGTAAGGTAAGTATGCAGCTTCTAAAAAAATGTTAAAACAAAAATGCAGCGCCTAAAGGATCAAGAATGAATATAACAATCTTATAATCAAAAACCAAAGTGTAAATAATATACTTATGACAAAAATAACCAACAAAAACGTGACTTTAAAAAGTGCATTAAAAGTCCCACAAATATGACTCTTTTTGGTGGTAAATAACAACTCCAACAGTTGTTCGCGTGTAATATTCATCCAACAGTCCAAATACACTATATTACCAAAAGTATTGGGACACCTGCCTTTACACGCACATGAACTTTAATGGCATACCCAGTCTTAGTCCATGGGTTCAATATTGATTTGGCCCACACTTTGCAGCTATAACAGCTTCAACTCTTCTGGGAAGGCCGCCCACAAGGTTTAGGAGTGTGTCTATGGGAATGTTTGACCATTCTTCCAGAAGTGCATTTGTGAGGTCAAGCACTGATGTTAGACGAGAAGGCCCGGCTCGCAGTTTACGCTCTAATCTGTGCAGGCCAGTCAAGTTCCTTTACCCAAAACTTGCTCATTCATGTCTTTATGGACCTTGCTTTGTGCACTGGTGGAGGGGGGATTATGGTGTGGGGTTGTTTTTCAGGGGATGGACTTGGCCCCTTAGTTCCAGTGAAGGGAACGCTTAAGGCGTCAGCATGCAAAGACATTTTGGATAATTTCATGCTCCCAACTTTGTGGGAACAGTTTGGGGATGGCCCCTTCTTGTTCCAACCTGACTGCACACCAGTGCACAAAGCAAGGCCCATAAAGACATGGATGAGTGAGTTTGGGGTGGAGGAACTTGATTGGCCTGAGCAGAGTCCTGAACCCAAACTCGCTGAACCGCTCTTCTATGTCATTGGATGCCAGCAAAACACGCAGCACTTCCAGGTATGAAGAAAACATTGCATTCTCCATGTTTTTCCACAATGTAGCGCTTGGTACCTAGTGTGACCACTTTTACAAACTGCCATTCAGGGACCCCCCCCAGCATGAACAGTGACGTCACAAGGAGGCGGTGCTACCATGTGACATCACTGGGTGCCCCCCGCCCCTTACCTATTTAAGAAATGTTACTCGGCTTACAGTGCAGTGGGCAGGTGGCCATGCTGAAGAGCAGAGCGGGGTTTATATGCAACTTTAGTGCCTTAGATAGAAAAAAACATTTATTTAATGTATGTTAGACAACCATTGCAGGCAGCCACTTAGATTCAAAGAGTTTAATTGTTCTTTCAATGTTAGGCTAACATACATTAAACAAATTCCCCTAATATCTAAGGCACTAAAGTTGCATATAAAAAAAACATACTTTAGACTACAAAAGGAATAAAATGACTTGAGGGATCTAGAGTAAAAATTGGAAAACATTAAGCCTCAAGACGATTCTAAAATGAGCTTCCCCTACTTGATATGTACAAATCCATGCACAATGCAGTGAATGCACAAAACTAAATTCAGCCATAGGAAACTACTAATACTTAACGTACCGGATGTCTGTAACACACTGAGGAGGAGGACTCAGCACTGCAGCGTCCAGTATTCCGTCTGGGAGTCGGGACACTCAGGGATCACACGGCTGTAAGACATGCCGAACATCAGCAACTGGGGGTGACGTCAGCAGTGGGAGGTGGGAAAACAGGGCTGGCTAACGCCTATGGCTCCTCTTTTGTGAAAGCGCCCACCTAGGAAGGGGAGGGGGCTTTATCCACCTCTTGCTGTGTTTCTCCAGGAGTGGCAGGGTGCCGTGCGGTGCGCCGGGATGATGTCATCAGCAATCGATGCAGCCGTTCTTTGCATTGATGCAGAATTGCGAACGGCTGCATCGGCTGTGCCAGTTTCATTCCGGGACACTTTATTTTCCTGGAATGAAGGTGCCTGGGACAGACCTGTAAAATGAGGGACTGTCCCGGGCAATACGGCACACGTGATCACATGGTACCTGAGTAGCCACATGTTAGGTCCAAGCACTGCGAAAAGGGAGTTGAGGAAGTATGCAAAGCCCTGTGTAAGTTTGGACTTACTTTTAAGTTAAAATTTACACAGAATCTTGAGTGTCCAGCTGCTGGCTCAGGGTGGTGGGACAGAGGGAAGGGTGAGTAAATGATATAAAAGGTCCCTGTTTCTTGTCCCAGTATGAACAAAGTAAACAACTAATAAAAAGTTAGCCTTACATTCACCAATGGGTCTGTCTGCCATTTGTCCACCTTGACTACGAGACAGCGCAAGACAGGGGTGGTCATTCACATTGACAGAAGATAAATGTACACATATACTGTAGTGGAAATAAAAATATTATATGATAGCCGAATAGACATCCCTTGATTTGCCACACGTTTTACCTGAGCAGATTACTTCTGGCCTCGAAATGCAGCCAATATATGGTCTAAGAAACTGGGGTATCGTTGTACATAATTATATTTTATGTGCAGTTATTTTACCATCTGGTCACTCATTTTTGTGATGTTCCCTGGGGAGCAATAAGCCTGATCTCATAGCTCTAGTCTTTACAGCTAATGCACCTTAGGCTCTTTAGTGATATATGATACAGTTTACTGTACCCGGTATCTATACAACTTTTGATGAGCCTGCGGAGCCGTCACAATTACCTTAACACCTGATGCTATCCCATTTTTTCATTGTATGTACTTTTATATACAGTGGGGAAAATAATGATTTGATCCCCTGCAGATTTCGTAAGTTTGCCCACTTACAAAGAAATGAAGGGTCTATAATTTTTATCATAAGTGTATTTTAAATGATAGAGACAGAATATCAACCAAAAATCCAGAAAACAACAGGTGATACAAATGTTATAAACTGAGTTGCAGTTCAGTGAGTAAAATAAGTATTTTATCCCCAAGCAAAACATGACTTAGTACTTGGTGGAGAAACCTTTGTTGGCGAGCACAGAGGTAAGGCGTTTCTTGTAGTTGGTGACCAGGTTTGCACATCTCAGGAGGGATTTTGGTCCACTCTTCTTTGCAGATCTTCTCTAAATCCTTAAGGTTATTACGCTGTTGCCTGGTAACTCGAAGTTTCAGCTCCCTCCATAAATGTTCTATAGGATTAAGTTCTGGAGACTGGCTAGGCCACTTCATGACCTCAATGTGCTTCTTCTTGAGCCACTCCTTTATTGCCTTGGCGGTATATTTTAGGTTATTGTCATGCTGAAAAACCCATCCACGACCCATCTTCAGTGTTCTGGTTGAGGGAAGAAGGTTCTCATCCAAGATTTTGCAATACATGGCCCTGTCCATTGGCCCTTTAATGGGGCAAAGTTGGCATGTACCTTTAGCAGAGAAACAGCCCCAGCATAATGTTTCCACCTCCGTGCTTGACTGTAGGGATGATCTTCTTAGGGTCATAGTCAGCATTTTTCTTCCTTTATATATATATATATATATATATATATATATATATATATATATATATATATATATATATATATATATATTTATATATATGCTCTGTTTTCGAGCTTGGGAGAAATGAGGGTGTTTAGTGTTATATGGTGATCATATAATTTTCCGGACTCTGGTGTTGCTTTTAGAATTGGCAACGTTGTAATTTTTAGTGCTGGCTGGAGGTGTAGATTGCCTTGTTGTGCTGCGTTTTCTATTTTTGTAGTCCTTAATAAAGAATATTTTTACTATATTAACATTTGTGGTTGCACTAAGTACCTACTTTTTTCTCTTCCCCAGTTTCTTCCATACAGTGTATGTGTTAGGTACGCTAATCCACACCAGATATGGTATAATAATGGAATAACATTTTTTTTCCCCCTTACCGCGGTGTCACCCAGTGTGATGATACCCAGTCTAGTTTGTATTATTATATGGTCTAACTATAAACAGAGAAGATATTAAATTGCTTTCTCTGATAATACTTTGCATGTGTGTGTGATCTTTAACCACAGTACTGCCCATATTACTGCATACAACCCAAATCTCCCAGATTCTATTATCAGTAGGAGAAAAGTAAAGTTGGCTGGAGGGGTTCTTCTGTTTGGCAGCCTTATATCCAGACATAGGTAGTTTGCAGCTCTCTAGAGGCCATAGAGCTACAGATCCTATACTGCATTCCCCAGAGGGTGGCTAAAGAGTCTTAGGTTACCTCCACTAGTTGTGAGAAGAGGTGAGTTGCTTAAAAAAGAATAATGAAGGTAAAAAAAGGCTCACCTTCAGCTTCAGAATATTATAGATCGTATTTCGGGATATACAACCCTGTCTGCTGACCTACAGATGAATGGATTCCACACTCTTTCTTCTCCCTGCAAGACAAACCAGAAGGAAAACACATTTTAAGGATAAATAAGAAATGTTCTACCTAAAGAGCCCAATGGACCACCAGGCCTGAAAGGGTTAACCAATTGGCTTAATGCGCATCAGACGGTTGGAGAACTGTTTGCAGGTAGTGAAGTGATGTTTCCTCTTCCTGTCAACACTGATCTCCTTCAGTAATTGATGACAGTGCTGTCACTGGAGGAGTTCAGAATTTAAAGTGGCTCTAAAGGCAGAAGGTTTTTTTACCTTAATGGATTATATCCATTAAGGTAAAAAAACCTTTGGGGTGCAGCTCCCCCAGCCCTCCCTTATACTTACCTGAGTCCCATCTTAATCCAGTGATGTGCATGAGAACGGTGGCTCTCCCACATCTCTCTCTCCTCATTGGCTCACACAGCAGCGGGAGCCATTGGCTCCTGCTGCTGTCAATCACAACCAGTGAGCCAATGAGGGGCAGGGCTGAGCAGTGCTCTGTGTGTGAATGGACAATTTCCTTTCATAGGAGCACAGCTTGGGAGTGAGCCTGCTTGAGTGCTCTCATAGCAAGAGGCTTGCTATTGGGGCACTCAGGCGGGGGGGGGGGGGGATTATGTATTATTACACATTATATGCCAAAGGTTTGTGGAAGCTTGATCTTCACACCTGCATGTGCTTGTTGGACATGCCATTCTTAAACTTTGGGCATTATTATGGTGTTCAATATTGGATAGGTGTAGGGGTGTACTCAGTAAGGAAGGTAGTCATGCTTTCCCTGAAATGCGTTGGCTCCACTCTTACCTGTGAACTGTGAATTTCAATAAACTTTTTTTAAAAGAAACAACTTCAAATGTTACTACTTTCCATACAGTATCGAGCGCGCCTCTACACCTATCCAATATCAATCTCACAGAATGTCTTTTCATTGCTACCAGAGAGGCAGCAGCCGAGACCTCAGCACGGTTTTCTGCATTAAGGGCAAGACACCCCAGACTACTACAAGGGTTACCAGACTGCACACTGGTGTTCAGGAATTTTTTTCCATCCAGCCAAAATAGTATTTGTGAGGTCAGGTACCAATGTTAAATGAGGAGACCTGGCTCACAATCAATGTTCCAATTTATACCAAAGGTGTTCAGTAGGGTTGAGGTCAGAGCTCTGTGAAGCCCTCTGGCATTCCCCCACCCCAAACTCATAAAACCATGTCCTTATGGAGCTAACTTTGTACACAGGGGCACAGTCATACTGAAACAGAAAAGGGCCTTCCCTAAACTGGAGCCTTATGGTTAGAAGCACATAACTGTCTAAAATGTCTTTTTATGATGTAGCATACACTACCCTTCTCTAGAGTGTTGGGTCCAATCATTTAGAGGGGCCATATTATATATCCTTCATTAGGTCAAACATTCATCTCACACCTGCTAAATAAGCTGTAAAAAAATATGGGAGTGATCTCTTTCTGCTTAAAAAATTGTGAAATAGACAAACATCTTCACGTTTGATTCCAGCCTTGTTTTGCAGCAGTAATATTCTGGGCTTATTCCGACTACAGACACTGTTGAAGGAACACCCTATAATTCTTCGCAAACCTCCCCCCCTCCACTTGCCACAACTGGCAATTTTTGGGGGACAGGGGGGAGCGGGTACCTGGTTTTGACATGTACCTGCTCCCACTTCTGGGTAAGATGGGCGCTCGGCAATCTACGACCTCTTCCGGCCCCACCTCCTTCCCCCCACTGCCTTCTGGAACACACAGAGGTCTCAGAAGATGGCGGGACCAGTCAGACTCACCAATGCACAGTAGGAAACAGGCTGTGAAGCCGCAAGGCTTCACTTCCTGTTTCCCTTACTACAGATGCGGGTGCCTCCATCTGAAGCCAATTGATTAATTGGGTAGGGGTGCAGACATCGCAGGATCCCTGGACAGATAAGTGTCCTTATATTAAAAGTCAGCAGCTACAGTATTTGTAGCTGCTGACTTCAAATTTTTTATTTTTTTTTACAGACTGGAACTCCTTTTTAAGGCTTTGTTACCACACACATGTTGTGGCAACACGTGGTAATGCACCGTACATGCATAAGTGCGTTGAATTGCCATCCATTTCACCTGCAGTGCAGATGTGTTGTGAAGGTGCTTTGTGGTGCCATTCATTTTTATTGACAACACATCGTATATTAATGTTTTGTGGTGCACTGCATTACTAAAATTTCTGGAAGTATGATTTTATAGTCCAATGGCAGCTTATTCAAATAAATAGGCCATCATAATAAAACACATGTTAATGCACAACATTATGTGCATGAGTTAAATCACTGCAACAGACTTGCATGTGGTCAATTGGCCGTAAAATGAAAAATAAAAGTATCACTAATACATTAGCATGTTATGTTCATATGTCAAAGTCCCTCCTGATCTTAGGTGTACAAAACACCCCACTAAAAGGAACTTAGGAACACAAACTCACCTGGAACTTATCTCTAATTTTCGAATTCTGCGAAAAGGTAATGTCACCACAAGAATGACAATGAGGATGAGGCAAGCGGCCAGAACAGACGTCACTCCACCAATCACACCAGGTCTGCTGATCCGGGACTGGCAGTAATGTCCAGGATACCAAAAATAACTTGTATCAGGACAGCTGTGGCGGGAGAAAGCATATTGTCACATCTTCATTTATAGTTATACAGTGGGTTAGCTTGATGAAAAAAGACCGCCTGACTTGGTTTGTTTGAAACTCTAGTTTATCAATAGAGGTGGAATAAAATGCCTTTAAAATCATGTGCAAATTTTTGCACTATGTATTAGGGAGATAATACCTTACTGACCACAGTTGGCAACCAGAAGAATCCTTGGATCAATGTAGAAGATACAGAAGATTTAAAAATGTTTTGCAATAAGTGGCATAGGATGTCCCCCTTTTCTTCTTTGGAAACCTGTGGACTGTTTAAAGTCAACCTGTTTAGTGCTCATGAGGGTTCACATTAATGTGCCTCTCCCCAGCAGCACATACGCACCTTCTTTTGCCCCCTACCAATTTGGACAAACACCAAGAGCTTTGTTTCTGTTTCTTTTTCAATATATTTATTGCATTTTCACAGTAAACATGACAAGCTCACTATTTGCCCAGGGTTTGGACCAAATGCAATTAGGCAATGTGTAACATTAAATCAGCAGAGTTCCAACCAAAACTAAGGAGGACCAGTAGGAAAGTCAAAGCAAACATCGCTATCATTGCCTAGGCTGTCCTCAAAGGGGTGACAATCCCCAATGACAAGTATCACCTACTAAGAGAAAGGAAGAACGAATAATAAAAAAAAGAGAGGGGGAAGCAGGAAAGGAGAGAGAGAAAAAATCAATATGGGAAGAGGGTATTGCAGACTCGGGACCGGCATGGGCAACATCTATAAACGCCCATAACTGGCTGGAGGCAAGGATGGGAAGGAATAGCTTATCTAATGTTCCCAGATTTTAAGAAACTTTGGGTGTGAGTCCTTAAGAATCCTGGTTTTCACACCCTGGATAGCAAATAGAGGCGTCTTCCAACACACTACTGAGGAGGAGGGGGGGGGAGGGAAAGGGGGGAGAGGAGGAGGAGAAAAGAGAAAGGAGATATGAGACAAAGCAGGGAAAAAAAGGAAAAAAGGGAAAGAAAGAGGAAAAGGGAAGACACAAAAAAAGAGGTAGAAAGAGGGAGAAAGAAATGGGGGGGAGGGGAGGAGAGAAGCGTAGGAGGGGAAGGTAGAGAAAAAGAGAAAATTGTGAGGGGGGAAGGAAAGGGAAAGAGGGAAAAAATAGGGAGAAGAGAAGGAACAGGAGGGGGAACAAGGGAAAACCAGGGTGAAGGAAGAGGGTGTGCGGAGCAAAACACCCACGTTAGAATGTAAAAGAAAGTGTCTCTGTGGAATACAACATGTTTAAAGTGAGGAAAGCTTGTGCCAGTGTGATAAATAATAATGTATGTACCTAGATGACAAGAAACCACGGTATTGGATCCCGGAGGAAGACGTCCCACAGGTGAAAATGGTAAAAAAAAAACGGTGGTGGCGATGGAGAGACAGTGTTAGATGGAATAGATGAGACACACAAAGTGTCATAGATACACCAGTCTCAAGAGCCTATCCTATAAAAGGAAGATGGCAGATTCAGATCAGGAGAGGGGTAATCAATCCAGCATGATATCCATTGCAGGGGATGATGCAAGGGACATGGGGGCATCCAGAGCTAAGGACTTACCAAGAATGAAGCGCTTTGGAGCCTCCTACGGGTCCAACCTCCAGCCTGGTGTGCAGCAGGCAGCTGCTATTTGTAATTCCCAACCCCGTGGTGTGACCCGATGCTGGTCTCAGCCGGCGTACGGTGTCACGGGGTCAAGGGTCTCACAGTACGCATGCACGGATTAGACCGTGCACGCGTCTGTGCACAAGTCCCGAGGCCGCTGGGTGGAGCCCGGGCCAGGACAAGTACAAGTGGGTGGGACGGTCACCTGGGGAGGAGCGGCCGTTCGCCACCAGAGAGCCTACCAGTCGCCGCAAGTGATACAAAGTCCGGGCGCCCCTGCACCACCAAAAAGCACCGGAGACAGGGAAAAGAAGTCAGCCACATGAAATGACAAGTATAGTAAAACATAAGATAAACATTGAAATAATTGCAATGATAAAAATACATAATCAATACATATGGATAAAGAAAAGGATTGGGTAAATCCTAGATGATGGCCATAGCAACCAATGCAGTTTGGATTAAACAAATCAAAGTCTGGGTTTGACAGCTACATTATGTAAATAACTGACAGATGGAGCATGTATAAGCAGAACTGGAATAAAACACAAGATAATGTTTTATTGTGTTAAAAAATAACGGCAGTATGGCTGAGTAGGTGGTATTAAAAAAGCAGTAAAGAGGCAGGAGAGAGAAGCAGAAAGAAGCATAAGCACAAGGGCATGGTGCTAGATATCAAAAATAGAGATACAGCATATAATAGTGGCAACAAAGCACGGTACAGGCAAGGCAAGACATAAAGGGAACTCAGAGAGAGAATCTGGGAATAATAAGATTTATAAAAATGGTTTAAAGGAATTAACTTTGTTAAGCCCCGGTGGAATGGTGGCATTAAGCCTCTCAATCCAGAAGGTTTCCCTTTGTTACGGTCCCCACCCCTAATATCAGGGGGTACCACTTCCAAGGCCAGAAATTTAACAACATTGGGATTGAATGTGTGATATAGGCCAATATGGTGACCGATGGTGGTAAGTTTGCCATTAACTGAATGGCAAACATGGTCTCCGATTCTCTGTCTGAGTTCCCTGATCGTCTTGCCGACATAAAACACACCACAGGTGCAGAACATGAGGTATAGAACTCCAGTGGTACCACAATGAGCCAAGATATGGGGAGTAAATATTTCTTCATTGGGGAGTGTGAAGGTGGTACCTGAGAATATCCAGGGGCAGTGGACACACTGCCCACATGGAGAGGTGCCCCTCGGTCTTGAGGACCACTTGTGTCAGATCTGTAATGGCTGCTAGTTAAACAATCCCTAAGAGAGTTTAAAAAAAAGAGAAACCCATCCAGCTAGACCATGAAGGTTGCCACATCCCTTAGATAAGGAAATAAAAATACCCCCTACGGTCAATGGGATTATAACGGCAACACTAAGTTTTAATAAAAAACAAGTTTATTGGTATAAGCAGGAATATAAAAAAAACAACAATAAATATAAAGACCAAAAGAATTATACAAAATGTTACATCATTAAAAACAATGATCTGGAGTGGTGATGATGCTTGTAAAATCTTTAACACAGCTGTGTTGAAGATTTTACAAGCATCATTACCACTCCAGATCATTGTTTTTAATGATGTAACATTTTGTATAATTCTTTTGGTCTTTATATTTATTATTGTTTTTTGTATATTCCTGCTTATACTAATAAACTTGTTTTTTATTAAAACTTAGTGTTGCCGTTAAAATCCCATTGACCGTAGGGGGTATTTTTATTCCACATCCCTAAGAGAGTTGGTCCTGCGAAAGACCAGTTCAGGGGTGCTGCGTATGTATTGGTGAAGGGTGGGATGATCTGTAAGAAGGTGGCAGTGCTTATAAAGGATATTCCTAAGTTGATCATGATGTGCTGAGTATTGAGTAATAATCTTTACAGTGTTGGTATTGCTAGTTCGTAAGGGGGGATAAAGCAGAGAAATTCTAGTACGAATTTGTGCCTTATTAAAGGCCTTTCTCAAATTGGTCTGCGAATAACCTCTCAAAAGCAGTCGTTCCCGCAGGGCAGCTGCCTGGATGTGGAAATCCTCCTCTTGTGCGCAGTTACTGTGCAGTCGTAAATACTGTGCATATGGGATACTGCGCAAGAGAGGCTTGGGATGAGCACTGGAGGCGTGCAGCAAAGCGTTGCCTGCTGTTGGCTTACGATAGAGGTCTGTAACCAACGTTCCATCAGGGTTCTTGACAATCAACAGATCCAAGAATGGGATCTGTGCATTGTCAAAAGTAACCGTGAAATGCAGGTTCATGGAGTTGACATTGATAGCCTCAATTAATTGGTTTAATTGAAATGATGAACCAGTCCAAACCAAGAACAGATTATCTATAAATCTGAACCAAAAAAGTACCGACTGTAGGAAGGTTGAGTATTAATCATTGGCAAAAATAAATCTCTCCCAGGCTCAGTTGTAAAACAAACTCGTTTAAGGGCCATTTGTGGGCTTTAAAATTTGGTTGAGACTCGGCATAAGCACACTGGCAACTATGGCAGTTATCCTCAGAGACATGTCTTGAATGTAACTGTTTTGGGAAACAGACGAGAGAGTTTAGTTCCTTTTTAATTGGGCTACAATTAAGCTCAACTAAGGGTCAATATTATCAGAAAAGGAGCTCTGGTGGAAGTATATGACTTTCTTTAAATACACAGTAAACAGAGAAATATGGATTGCGGAATTTGAGTTTCTTTTGAAGTAAACTTTAATCATTGGGCAGATCTGTAATGGTGCCAGAACCTTTATTGGAGAAGTGGAGCTAAGGTGAAACCTAGAGTGGAAAATCGTGGCAATGTTTACAGCTCCCATGTCTATGGAACCCATAAGGGTTTTTTTTCACCCTTCAAACTGTGAAGAAGGTCAAGAGAGAAGAGAACACGCGAGAGAAGCTGTTTTGCCACCAACACAAAAAGGGATTCTTCATTGTTGGATTCTGGAATTCCAATGGTAAGGAAAATACATGACTGTAGATGTGGTTTGGATGACTTTCATACTCTCCACCTTTAGGATTCCTCTGTAGAGCGGTGGCTCTGGGAAACTCATCTAACAACAATTGATGTTTCTGGGACAAATTGATTACTTTCTCCTTGCTTTTTTCTTTGGACTTCCTTCTAGATCATAGGTCTCCAAACTTTCTATACAAAGGGCCAGTTTACTGTCCTTCAGACTTTAGGGGGGCCAGACCGTGGCCATTGGGAGTAGAAGGAGGAATTGTGTCCCATCATTGGAATCATTGGGACCCATTGTTAGTGTAATTGGAAGAAATTGTGCCCCATCATCGGTGTCATTGGGAGGAATTGTGTCTCTTCATTAGTGTCATTGGGCCCCATCATTGATGTCACTGGGCCTCATTGTTAGTGTCATTGGGAGAAATTGTGTCCCATCATTGGTGTCATTGGGAGAAATTGTTCCCCATTGTTGGTGTCAGTAGATGATATAGTACAAGAACATATTTGGGGGGCACACCATAAAATGCATTTAAATTCAAGATGGTGCTGCTATAAGACCTACTAACAGTACAAAATATTTTCCAGCGCACACATACAAGAATGACATTTCCTGCAGGGTTAGTTAAAAACACCTAAACATATTCAAAAAATACGGGGGTTTGGTCACACTATATGGTCATATAGTGCTAAGCCCACTTACTGCGACAAAGTACCCCGAATTAGTGGGTCCTACACTAGTAATAGAATGGAAGATCCTTTGTCTCAACCATGGGAGCTGAACTCCTCTATGTGGGAGAACTGAAAGGGATACATCCTAAACACTGGTGGTCACTAAATCGGAGGTAATGAGGAGGGGGAGGGGTGCTCCAGCCCAAAAAACCTGGTCAGGGCCTATTACAACATACAAGAACATATTTGGGGGGCACACCATACAATGCATTTAAATTCAAGATGGTGCTGCTATAAGACCTACAAACAGTACAAAATATTTTACAGCGCACACATACAAGAATGACATTTCCATAAGACCTACAAACATATAGTGTGACCAAACCCCCGTATTTTTTGAATATGTTCAAGTGTTTTTAACTAGCCCTGCAGGAAATGTCATTCTTGTATGTGTGCGCTGGAAAATATTTTGTACAGTTTTTAGGTCTTATAGCAGCAGCATCTTGAATTTAAATGCATTGTATGGTGTGCCCCCCAAATATGTTCTTGTATGTTGTAATAGGCCCTGACCAGGTTTTTTGGGCTGGAGCACCCCTCCCCCTCCTCATTACCTCCTATTTAGTGGCCACCAGTGCTTAGGATGTATCCCTTTCAGTTCTCCCACATAGAGGAGTTCAGCTCCCATGGTTGAGACAAAGGATCTTCCATTCTATTACTAGTGTAGGACCCACTAATTCGGGGTACTTTTTCGCAGTAAGTGGGCTTAGCACTATATGACCACATAGTGTGACCAAACCCCCGTATTTTTTGAATATGTTCAGGTGTTTTTAACTAGCCCTGCAGGAAATGTCATTATTGTATGTGTGCGCTGTAAAATATTTTGTAGTAGATGATATAGTGCCCCAAGGGCCGGATAAAAGCAAGCAAAGAGCCGCAGTTTGGAGACCACTGTTCTAGATTATTGGTATTAAAACCTATTAAAATAGTTTTAATATGGTGAACTTTGAACTTATTTCAATTATACTATGTTAGTGTGTTTTTATGCCTCAAGCGGTTGGATCTATTCCTTTTTCTATCCTACTTTAAAAAAATACCAGCTATAGTTTATTTTTTCTCAAACTTAAGAATATATTATAAAAAACAAACCAGAGTGCACCAATATCATGAAACCTCTGCCAGCAACCGAAATAAATAGGAGCTTACAAATACACACAATCATAATATGCATTGCACTTTTTAAAATAATATAAAAAATAGTGAACATGCTTTTGACTTACACACACACAGGTCCTGATTGTTTTAATCTGCATTCACCATAGTGACAGTTTAGCTGATTTTTTGCTCCCAATGAACAGGCAGAAGTACATGTGAGGCCAGAGTCTGTAAAACTAGGAGAATAGAACTGGGAATATCCTCCCGGCACGTTTGGACCACAAATGTCTGAAATCAAAGAAAATTTTGTAAGATCAACAATGTAATCATAAGATATATAAAGTGACAGGCACAGGAGCTGGCAGGGCCGGGACAAGGTGTGGGCAGGAGGGTCGACTGCCCTGGGCACAATGATTTACTGCATGGATGTGGGCACCCTGACCCTAACTCTAAGGGAAGGGGGGATGCAGTTTGGCATTTTGTCCTGGGCGCTGGATGGCCTTGTCCCCGTGTCCTGTCAAGAACTGTCCCCCATCAGATAGTGTCCTCCCTGTACTGCACAGGCGCAGCAATTGCTCAGTACGGAGGACAAAGGAGATGCCGAAAGTCTCCGAACATGAACTGAGCTGTACACGGTGCATGCGCAATCAACACTACATTCTGTCACACGCTCCCGATGCTCATACAACTCTGCAAGGGGCAGGTGTAGGGGCAGATGCATACCGAAGATGCCATCCGGCCCTTTGAGAAATCCACCACCATCATATGAGCTCTGGCCATCTTCTGTATGCATCCGCCTCTACACCTGCCCCTTGCAGAGTTGTACGAGCCTCGGGAGCGTGTGACAGAATGTAGTGTTAAGTGCGCAGGCGCCGTGTAACAGTTTTCATGTTCAGAGACTGTCGGTGTCTCCTTTGTCCTCCGTACTGCTCAAGCGCTGCACCTGCGCAGTACAGGGTGGACACTATCCGATGGGGGGGACCTTTATAGTCAGAACACCGGCACTGGGGGCTGGGTCAAACAATAATGCTATCAAGGTGCTTGCAATGGTCAACTTCTTTTCACATGGTTTAAAACTTTTTCCAAAAGAGAATAATACACAAAGTTGTAACTGCTTAAAAATTGGAACATTAAGGCCGGGTTCACACTATTGCGGATTGGATGAGGGTTTCCTGCATCCAATTCACGTCAGGGGATTGTGACTGTCTCTCTATGGAGCCTGTTCACACAGCTCCGGTGCAAATTAGACAGGAGTCCTGTGTGTCTTCTGGTCCGTTTCAGGTCCGAATTCAGCCACAAATTCGGACTGAAATTGGACCCAAAACAGTGAACAGGGACACACTGGACCCTTGCTGTGAGCCGCTCCGTGCTTCAGTGTGAACCCAGCTTAAGTCATCCTATAGATCTCATTCACGTACGGGGCTGGGGATGTGGTTAAAACAGGCATTTGAGTCACAGTTTTACTACCCCCTGACCACACAGCTAAAAGACACCATGCAGCTGCTCAGGGTTGTACACAGCCATGGCAAAAATTATGTCCCCTGTTGTGTTTGGCAGGCAGCACCACCACTAAATGCAACCCTTCCAAGTGAATGGGGCCATGCCAAACTGCAAGCCACATGCTTGGGTTGTGGTTGAGGTGCGGCATTTACAAACAAAATCCCCATTTGACTGTAAACTGTTTTCAGCTATCCTTAGAGATTTTATTTGGAAGAAGAAGCAAGTCACTTAGAATTAGGCTAGAGTTTCTCCAATATCTTTGGCAGCACCAAATTCCTGGCTTATTTTTTTGCCTACGCAACTTCAGCACCTGGCTGGCTGGGAAAACAGTTCCCCCAAATAATTTCTTATAGATTAATTTAAGGGTTTGTCAAAGGACAAGGTCCATTCTATGCGTCAGAGACCTCTGCATATTCTTAGCCCTCTTCACAATTCCCTACAATCCATCAGATAGCTGGTGTTTGGGAAAAAGATTTACTCGGTGTAACAGACCGTTTGGTTCTCCGCTTGGTGCTTCTGCCAAGATACAGCTTTCTCCTCTCTGGAACCAGGAACCAGGTATTATAGCTGAGCATTGCACCCAAGAACTAGAGGACACTAGCTTAGGTGCAAACTGGAGCTGACTTTATTGTATACTCACACAGAATTTATACCACACAAAATAAGGTAAGAGCTTGATCACATTATCCTAAACAATGCAAACTGTAAACACTAATATCAGTACATCTAATCAACAGCTAACATAAACATAAATAGTAAGCTAATTAACAACTAGTCACCTAGACAAGCCTAGGTGACTCAGATTAATGCTCACCCAGACAGTTTGGCACCAGTTCCCCATAAAGATGATCCAGGGCTGTCCAAATATCATTAACCAACTTTCACTTGTGTAATATGTCCACTAGACAAGTCATCATAAGACAAAACTCATACAATGTTCCAGGAGTCTGGAAAAGTGGAATTCATTTATATTCATAGATTTCTTGGGGAAGACTGTAGATAAATATTTTTGTCCCAAGTGAAGCTTCTTCAACCCAGTTTGCAGGAAGGCCACCATTCCCTCTGACCATTAACCTGTATAAGATTAATATTACACCTTTCCATCCACTCCAGAAGCAAAACCTTATTGTCTTTATTCAGAGAATCAATCCAAGCCTCGCTCTCAGCATTCACCACGTTGTTGTCCATCATTAGAGAATGATCTGCTCTCTCCAAGGGATCAGAGGCTGAACTGAGCTCTTTTCCATGCTCTGACTGGAAGAAGCAGTTAAAATCCCCAGTCGCATCCATAATCAGTGGGTAGGAGGCTAGTCCCTAGTCCCCTCCAAAAGCCCCTGTCCCAGTTGGGTTTGTGACACTTGGTATTACTGCTTACACCAGATTCACCCCAATATGGTCTAAATAATTACTTCCTGAATTTGGGAAGCTGCAAAAGTTTTATGACTGGGCCAGAAGGGGCATTTTGAGGATTTCTTGTTTATGTGAAATCAATCTTTTAAATAATTTCAGCAGCTGCAAGTAGAATTCTCTTTAGATAAAATGTCTTTTTATCAATATCTTTAAATCAGACACACCTTTTGGGCCCGGAATGGCTCCCTCTGCTTCTCAATTACAGATACTTTGTTATTCAACATTTTTAGGATGCAGAAAGCAAAGGGTCTTATATCTGGGGTTTACCTACAACTTTAATCTAAATCTTTGTTGAGACGTCCAGCCCCTTGTAGACAGAAGTGGGAACAAGAGTTAGGAATAGGGATGAGCCGAACACCCCCCGGTTCGGTTCGCACCAGAACCCGCGAACGGACCGAAAGTTCGCACGAACATTAGAACCCCATTGACGTCTATGGGACTCGAACGTTCGAAATCAAAAGTGCTCATTTTAAAGGCTAATTTGCATGGTATTGTCCGAAAAAGGGTTTGGGGACCCGGGTCCTACCCCAGGGGACATGTATCAATGCAAAAAAAACTTTTAAAAACGGCCGTTTTTTTCGGGAGCAGTGATTTTAATGATGCTTAAAGTAAAAAAAAAAAAGTGAAATATTCCTTTAAATATCGTACCTGGGGGGTGTCTATAGTATGCCTGTAAAGTGACGCGTGTTTCCCATGTTTAGAACAGTCCCTGCACCAAATGTCATTTTTAAAGGAAAAAATCTCATTTAAAACTGCTTGCGGGTTTAATGTCATGTCGGGTCATGGCAATATGGATGAAAATCAGTGAGACAAACGGCATGGGTACCCCCCCCAGTCCATTACCAGGCCCTTTGGGTCCTGTATGGATATTAAGGGGAACCCCGCACCCAAATTAAAATAAGGAAAGGCCCTATATACTCTGAACAGCAGTATACAGGCGGTGCAAACAAGACAGGGACTGTAGGTTTGTTGTTAAGTAGAATCTCTTTGTAATTTTGAACGGGTACATTTTTAACGTGTTTAGCTCCAGCCAAAAAATCTTTTTTAAGCTTTTTGGAAAACATAGGGAAGGGTTATCACCCCTGTGACATTTGTTTTGCTGTCTTTCCTCCTCTTCAGAAGATTTCACCTCACTTTTTTGTCCCAATGAAAAATGTTTTTTGAAAATTTGGGTTTTTTTGTGGAACAAGGATTGGAAAGCATCAGTGGAAAGGAGAAATTGTTTTCCCATTTTAACTCTTACAGGAGAGAATTTCCCTTCCTAGGGGTAGATTTCATCTCACTTCCTGTTGTCTCCTTCCGTTTGCAAGTAGGAGTCGTTTGTAAGTTAGATGTTTGAAAGTAGGGTCCTGCCCTATATACTCAGCAGAAATTTGGGCCTTAGGTGTTGCTGTGGCCACAACACTGTAAGCCCTCACAGGGCCCTGCTGTGAAATATTAGATCAAGAATTGTAATTACATGCCCCTGTTGAACAGGAGCTGAAAAATTAGGCCTTAGGCACTGGTGCTGGTGCCACAACACTGCAACCCCTCACAGACACTCTAGTTGGAACGCAGGAACGAGCCCTGCTGCAAAGTATTGCATCAAAAATTGTAATTACACGCCCCTGTTGGACAGGGGCAGAAAAATTGGGCCTTAGGCACTGGTGCTGGTGCCACAACACTGCAACCCCTCACAGACACTCTAGTTGGAACGCAGGAACGAGCCCTGCTGCAAAGTATTGCATCAAAAATTGTAATTACACGCCCCTGTTAGACAGGGGCAGAAAAATTGGGCCTTAGGCACTGGTGCTGGTGCCACAACACTGCAACCCCTCACAGACACTCTAGTTGGAATGCAGGAACGAGCCCTGCTGCAAAGTATTGCATCAAAAATTGTAATTACACGCCCCTGTTAGACAGGGGCAGAAAAATTGGGCCTTAGGCACTGGTGCTGGTGCCACAACACTGCAACCCCTCACAGACACTCTAGTTGGAACGCAGGAACGAGCCCTGCTGCAAAGTATTGCATCAAAAATTGTAATTACACGCCCCTGTTAGACAGGGGCAGAAAAATTGGGCCTTAGGCACTGGTGCTGGTGCCACAACACTGCAACCCCTCACAGACACTCTAGTTGGAATGCAGGAACGAGCCCTGCTGCAAAGTATTACATCAAAAATTGTAATTACACGCCCCTGTTAAACAGGGGCTGAAAAATTGTGCCTTAGGCACTGGTGGTGGCGCCCAGAACCAAAAATGTTCTTACAAGCTATCAGCGTGATGATTGAGGAGGAAGAGGATAATTACTCAGGGATAGTCACTCAGCATCAGCATAGGCAGTCTTTGAAGGGATCTGAGATTTCAAAAAAAATTATTCGGTTACATCAGCATCAGGTGCTTGGTAGCTGGTGGTGATCCAAGACTGATTCATTTTTATGAAGGTCAGCCGATCGACCGAGTCGGTGGACAGACGCACCCTGTGATCGGTTACCACGCCTCCAGCAGCACTGAATGTGCGTTCCGAAAGAACGCTGGATGCAGGACAGGCCAGTAGCTCAATTGCATACTGTGCAAGCTCTGGCCAGTGATCCATCCTCAAGACCCAGTAACCCAGAGGATTTTCGGTGGGAAAGGTGTCCAAGTCTGATCTTGCCCCTAGGTATTCCTGCACCATGTAAAACAGACGCTGGCGATGGTTGCTGGAACCGATCATACCTTGGGGCTGCGGACCAAAAAATTGTCTGAACGCATCGGTCAGACGGCCACCTTCTCCACCGCTCCTTCTTTGACTGACCGAAGCCTCAGCAACACGTTGTCCAGAAACAGGAGTTTGTAACCTCCCAGTCTCTGGGAACGCGTTGCACAGACCTTTCTGCAAGGCCTCCCGAAGATGTTTCATCCTCTGCTCCCTCTGCGATGGCAAGATAAGGTCCGCAACCTTACCCTTGTAACATGGATCAAGGAGGGTTGCCAGCCAGTATTGGTCCTTCTCCTTGATACCACGAATACGAGGATCCTTACGCAGGCTTTGCAGGATCAGGGAGGCCATGCAGCGTAGGTTTGCTGAGGCATTCGGTCCGGAGTCCTGTGGGTCACTAAGGACAACAACATCCGCAGCCACCTCCTCCCAGCCACGTACAAGTCCATGTGTTCCTTGGGACTGATCCCTTAAAGACTGCTGATGCTGAGTGCCAGGCTCCACCTCCATACTGACATAATCTTCCTCCTCCTCCTCCTCCTCCTCGTCCTCTTCCTGTGTGATCGGCGGGCACGCAGGAACACTGTCTGGATAAAGGGGCCTTGAGAGCTAAGGAAGTCCTCCTCTTCCTGCCTCTGTTCTGCCTCAAGTGCCCTGTCCATTATTCCACGCAGCGTGTGCTCCAACAGGTGGACAAGGGGGACAGTGTCACTGATGCATGCACTGTCAGTGCTCACCATCCTCGTGGCCTCCTCGAATGGTGACAGGACAGTGCATGCATCCCTGATCATGGCCCACTGGCGTGGGGAAAAAAAACCAAGGTCCCCTGACCCTGTCCTGGTGCCATAGTCGCACAGGTACTCATTGATGGCCCTCTGCTGCGTGTGCAGCCGCTGCAGCATGGCCAACGTTGAGTTCCACCTGGTGGGCATGTCACAGATTAGGCGGTTCTTGGGCAGGTTAAACTCCTTTTGGAGGTCCGTCAGCCGAGCACTGGCATTATATGACCGGCGGAAATGCACACAGACTTTCCTGGCCTGCCTCAGGACATCCTGTAAGCCCGGGTACCTGCCCAAGAACCGCTGCACCACCAAGTTAAGGACGTGAGCCAAACAGGGCACATGGGTCAGTTGTCCCTGTCGGAGGGCAGAGAGGAGGTTGGTGCCATTGTCGCAAACCACCATTCCTGCCTTAAGTTGGCGTGGCGTCAACCACCTCTGAACCTGCCCCTGCAGAGCTGACAGAACCTCTGCCCCAGTGTGGCTCCTGTCCCCCAAGCACACCAGCTCAAGCACCGCATGGCATCTTTTGGCCTGCGTACTTGCGTAGCCCCTTGAACGCCTACGGAGCACCGCTGGTTCCGAGGAAGAGGCCATGGAGGAAGAAGAAGAGGAGGGGGTGGAGGAGAGAGGTGTGTCACAATCAGCATTTTGGAGGCGTGGTGGCGGAACAACCTCCAACACTACTGCACCTTGTCCTGCATCCTTCCCAGCTGCCAGCAGAGTCACCCAATGCGCCGTGAAACTTAGGTAACGTCCCTGTCCATGCCTGCTGAACCATGAGTCAGCGGTAATATGCACCTTACCGCTGACCGCCCTGTCCAGCGAGGCATGGACATTGCCTTCCACATGCCGGTAGAGAGCCGGAATCGCCTTCCGTGAGAAAAAGTGGCGTTTGGGTACCTGCCACTGAGGAACCGCAAATTCCACAAACTCACGGAAGGGGGCAGAGTCTACCAACTGAAAAGGCAGCAGTTGAAGTGCTAGCAATTTTGCCAAGCTAGCATTCAACCGCTAGGCATGTGGATGGCTGGGAGCAAACTTCTTTCGGCGGTGCAGCAGCTGGGGCAGGGAAATTTGCCTGGTACAATCTGACGTCGGTGTACCAAAAGCAGATTGCCCACAAGTACTTGGCTGTGACACACCTAATTCTACACCTTCATTCCTCTCACTGCAGGTCTCAGAGAGGACTGAAGGTCTAGTGGGGTTGGAAATCTCAGCTGATGAGGAGCAAGGAGAGATCCTCTTTGTTCTTTGGTGTGGGTCTCTTAGATACGCTTGCCAACGAACTGCATGGCAGGTCAACATATGTCTGGTCAAGCATGTGGTACCCAAGCGGGAGATGTTTTGGCCACGCGAGATACGCTTGAGACATATGTTGCAAATAGCAGCGGTGCGATCTGATGCACTCGTCTCAAAAAAGGCCCACACCAAAGAACTTTTTGAATAACGCGCAGAGACTGCAGCGCCCTGCACATGTGGAGCTTTGGGGTGTGATGCAGTCAATGTGCTGCCCTTAGGCTGGCTCCTGGAGGGCATCCTGCCTCGTTGGTGATGTGCCGCCTCCTCCTCCTCCTCCTCCTCCTCCTCCTCCTCTCTCCTATCAGGCACCCACGTTGAGTCAGTGACCTCATCATCCCCTCCCTCCTCATCACTGGAGCAAACCTGGCAGTATGCTGCAGCAGGGGGAGCATGACTGCCAGATTGCTGTCCTTCTTGGGCACCCCCTCTGTCCGTGCTCATGTTACTGCCTTCATCGAGCTCAGTATCATCATCAGAGCCTTCCAAACGCTGGGCATCCTCCTGGAGCATGTACCCAACACTGTGGTCAAACAGTTCGAGGGAATCCTCAGGAGGACATGGTGGAGCTAGGGAAGGAGTCACTGATGACATTGAGCTGAGGGAAGAGGCCGCTGCTTTGCCAGACAAAGCACCCTGGGCATGGGTGAGAGAGGATGAGGAGGATGAGGACGGCTTGGTCATCCACTCGACCAAGTCTTCCGCATGTTGCGGCTCAACACGGCCAGCTGCCGAAAAAAAGGCCAAGCGTGTCCCATGGCCACGTGCTGATGAGGATGCACCGTCTCCACGACCAGTACTAGACACAGAGCCTGCTTGCCCTCTCTTATTGGCTTGTGACTGTCTGCCTCTCCTTCTTGGCCTTCCAGACATACTAATGGCCTGTAGCTGCACTAAGCTGGGATAGAACACCTGTAATTTTCTTCAGGTAGCTTTATATACTGTAACCAGACAAGCCTGCCTGTCAGTAGGAAGATAACAGGAACGGATCTAGCTGAACACTGTGAGCAGGACGCACTGCACTAAATGTAAATAGCAGGAACGGATCTAGCTGAACACTGTGAGCAGGACGCACTGCACTAAATGTAAATAGCAGGAACGGATCTAGCTGAACACTGTGAGCAGGACGCACTGACTGCACTAAATGTAAATAGCAGGAACAGATCTAGCTGAACACTGTGAGCAGGACGCACTGACTGCACTAAATGTAAATAGCAGGAACGGATCTAGCTGAACACTGTGAGCAGGACGCACTGACTGCACTAAATGTAAATAGCAGGAACAGATCTAGCTGAACACTGTGAGCAGGACGCACTGCACTAAATGTAAATAGCAGGAACGGATCTAGCTGAACACTGTGAGCAGGACGCACTGCACTAAATGTAAATAGCAGGAACGGATCTAGCTGAACACTGTGAGCAGGACGCACTGCACTAAATGTAAATAGCAGGAACAGATCTAGCTGAACACTGTGAGCAGGACGCACTGCACTAAATGTAAATAGCAGGAACGGATCTAGCTGAACACTGTGAGCAGGACGCACTGCACTAAATGTAAATAGCAGGAACAGATCTAGCTGAACACTGTGAGCAGGACGCACTGCACTAAATGTAAATAGCAGGAACGGATCTAGCTGAACACTGTGAGCAGGACGCACTGACTGCACTAAATGTAAATAGCAGGAACGGATCTAGCTGAACACTGTGAGCAGGACGCACTGCACTAAATGTAAATAGCAGGAACAGATCTAGCTGAACACTGTGAGCAGGACGCACTGCACTAAATGTAAATAGCAGGAACGGATCTAGCTGAACACTGTGAGCAGGACGCACTGACTGCACTAAATGTAAATAGCAGGAACAGATCTAGCTGAACACTGTGAGCAGGACGCACTGCACTAAATGTAAATAGCAGGAACAGATCTAGCTGAACACTGTGAGCAGGACGCACTGCACTAAATGTAAATAGCAGGAATGGATCTAGCTGAACACTGTGAGCAGGACGCACTGACTGCACTAAATGTAAATAGCAGGAACAGATCTAGCTGAACACTGTGAGCAGGACGCACTGACTGCACTAAATGTAAATAGCAGGAACGGATCTAGCTGAACACTGTGAGCAGGACGCACTGCACTAAATGTAAATAGCAGGAACGGATCTAGCTGAACACTGTGAGCAGGACGCACTGACTGCACTAAATGTAAATAGCAGGAACGGATCTAGCTGAACACTGTGAGCAGGACGCACTGCACTAAATGTAAATAGCAGGAATGGATCTAGCTGAACACTGTGAGCAGGACGCACTGCACTAAATGTAAATAGCAGGAACAGATCTAGCTGAACACTGTGAGCAGGACGCACTGCACTAAATGTAAATAGCAGGAACGGATCTAGCTGAACACTGTGAGCAGGACGCACTGACTGCACTAAATGTAAATAGCAGGAACAGATCTAGCTGAACACTGTGAGCAGGACGCACTGACTGCACTAAATGTAAATAGCAGGAACGGATCTAGCTGAACACTGTGAGCAGGACGCACTGCACTAAATGTAAATAGCAGGAACGGATCTAGCTGAACACTGTGAGCAGGACGCACTGACTGCACTAAATGTAAATAGCAGGAACGGATCTAGCTGAACACTGTGAGCAGGACGCACTGCACTAAATGTAAATAGCAGGAACAGATCTAGCTGAACACTGTGAGCAGGACGCACTGCACTAAATGTAAATAGCAGGAACGGATCTAGCTGAACACTGTGAGCAGGACGCACTGCACTAAATGTAAATAGCAGGAACAGATCTAGCTGAACACTGTGAGCAGGACGCACTGCACTAAATGTAAATAGCAGGAACGGATCTAGCTGAACACTGTGAGCAGGACGCACTGACTGCACTAAATGTAAATAGCAGGAACGGATCTAGCTGAACACTGTGAGCAGGACGCACTGCACTAAATGTAAATAGCAGGAACAGATCTAGCTGAACACTGTGAGCAGGACGCACTGACTGCACTAAATGTAAATAGCAGGAACGGATCTAGCTGAACACTGTGAGCAGGACGCACTGCACTAAATGTAAATAGCAGGAACGGATCTAGCTGAACACTGTGAGCAGGACGCACTGACTGCACTAAATGTAAATAGCAGGAACAGATCTAGCTGAACACTGTGAGCAGGACGCACTGCACTAAATGTAAATAGCAGGAACAGATCTAGCTGAACACTGTGAGCAGGACGCACTGCACTAAATGTAAATAGCAGGAACGGATCTAGCTGAACACTGTGAGCAGGACGCACTGACTGCACTAAATGTAAATAGCAGGAACAGATCTAGCTGAACACTGTGAGCAGGACGCACTGACTGCACTAAATGTAAATAGCAGGAACGGATCTAGCTGAACACTGTGAGCAGGACGCACTGCACTAAATGTAAATAGCAGGAACGGATCTAGCTGAACACTGTGAGCAGGACGCACTGACTGCACTAAATGTAAATAGCAGGAACGGATCTAGCTGAACACTGTGAGCAGGACGCACTGCACTAAATGTAAATAGCAGGAATGGATCTAGCTGAACACTGTGAGCAGGACGCACTGCACTAAATGTAAATAGCAGGAACAGATCTAGCTGAACACTGTGAGCAGGACGCACTGCACTAAATGTAAATAGCAGGAACGGATCTAGCTGAACACTGTGAGCAGGACGCACTGACTGCACTAAATGTAAATAGCAGGAACAGATCTAGCTGAACACTGTGAGCAGGACGCACTGACTGCACTAAATGTAAATAGCAGGAACGGCTCTAGCTGAACACTGTGAGCAGGACGCACTGACTGCACTAAATGTAAATAGCAGGAACAGATCTAGCTGAACACTGTGAGCAGGACGCACTGCACTAAATGTAAATAGCAGGAACGGATCTAGCTGAACACTGTGAGCAGGACGCACTGCACTAAATGTAAATAGCAGGAACGGATCTAGCTGAACACTGTGAGCAGGACGCACTGACTGCACTAAATGTAAATAGCAGGAACGGATCTAGCTGAACACTGTGAGCAGGACGCACTGCACTAAATGTAAATAGCAGGAACGGATCTAGCTGAACACTGTGAGCAGGACGCACTGCACTAAATGTAAATAGCAGGAACGGATCTAGCTGAACACTGTGAGCAGGACGCACTGACTGCACTAAATGTAAATAGCAGGAACGGATCTAGCTGAACACTGTGAGCAGGACGCACTGCACTAAATGTAAATAGCAGGAACAGATCTAGCTGAACACTGTGAGCAGGACGCACTGCACTAAATGTAAATAGCAGGAACGGATCTAGCTGAACACTGTGAGCAGGACGCACTGCACTAAATGTAAATAGCAGGAACAGATCTAGCTGAACACTGTGAGCAGGACGCACTGCACTAAATGTAAATAGCAGGAACGGATCTAGCTGAACACTGTGAGCAGGACGCACTGACTGCACTAAATGTAAATAGCAGGAACGGATCTAGCTGAACACTGTGAGCAGGACGCACTGCACTAAATGTAAATAGCAGGAACAGATCTAGCTGAACACTGTGAGCAGGACGCACTGCACTAAATGTAAATAGCAGGAACGGATCTAGCTGAACACTGTGAGCAGGACGCACTGACTGCACTAAATGTAAATAGCAGGAACGGATCTAGCTGAACACTGTGAGCAGGACGCACTGCACTAAATGTAAATAGCAGGAACAGATCTAGCTGAACACTGTGAGCAGGACGCACTGCACTAAATGTAAATAGCAGGAACGGATCTAGCTGAACACTGTGAGCAGGACGCACTGCACTAAATGTAAATAGCAGGAACAGATCTAGCCTAATCTATCTAACTCAAATCAAATGACACTGTCTGTCTCTCTCTCTATCAGCACACCGGAACACACTACACAGGGCCGCCGTGCAGGCGGCCTTATATAGTGTGGGGCGTGTACTAAATCCCCTGAGCCATAATTGGCCAAAGCCACCCTGGCTTTGGCCAATTACAGCTCTCTCTACTGACGGCGCTGTGATTGGCCAAGCATGCGGGTCATAGTGCATGCTTGGCCAATCATCAGCCAGCAATGCACTGCGATGCCGCAGTGAATTATGGGCCGTGACGCGCCACACGAATTTGGCGCGAACGGCCCATAACGTTCGCAATTCGACGGACGGTCGAACAGCCGATGTTCGAGTCGAACATGGGTTCGACTCGAACACGAAGCTCATCCCTAGTTAGGAACTATTTCTGATGTTGCCTGGGAGCGGGTTTTACAAGTTATTTTCCTTGTTTCTCTCCCTCCCTCGTATCAGTTAATGCAATTGTTTACTATTTACATTTTCTGTATGGTATAGGACTACGGCAAGATTCTTGCTGTAGTATTTGTTATCAATTCCTTGGAAACTTGATCCTCGATCAATCCCTTGTGCTGTCCTAAACGTAAATAATATTTAGTTATTCAAATTATTAACAATGTAACAGGTCCTATGCCGCGTACACACGAGTGGACTTTTTGAGTCCGGCGGACAATTCGACCATGTGTGGGCTTCATCGGACCTGCAGCAGACTTTTTCGGTCGAAAGTCTGACGGACTTTAGATTTCGAACATGTTTCAAATCTTTACGTCGGAACTCCACTGGACCCAGTTCCTATCGAAAAGTCCGCTCGTCTGTATGCTAGTCCGACGGACGAAAACCGACGCTAGGGCAGCTATTGGCTACTGGCTATCAACTTCCTTATTTTAGTCTGGTCGTACGTCATCACGTACGAATCCGTCGGACTTTGGTGTGATCATGTGCAGGCAAGCCCGTTCATTGGTAAAGTCCGTTGGAAGTCCGCCGAAAGTCCGTCAGATAGTCCGTCGGACCAGTCCGGTCAAAAAGTCCGCTCGTGTGTACGCGGCATTACAGTTAGGCTTGGTTCACACTGCCGTGACTTGGGATTCGCATGACTTAATTAGCACTACTGAAGTCTATCTGACTTTGGAAAAGGTTCTTGTACTACTTCAAGGCGGCTTCTATCCAACTTCTATTCTATACTTCTAGCAAAGTAGTACTCAAGTCTCCAGAAAGTCACCTGGCAGAGTCGCATGACTTTCAGGTTGTGATAGTGTGAACCGAGCCTTAGTGTAGACCACGCATGTCAAACACAAGGCCCGCGGGCCGAATCTGGCCCTCCAGGCCTTGTCATGTGGCCCTCGCACCCAGTTTTGCACCCAGTTTTGCAGCCGGAACATAGTGGAACACCATTCCACCACCTACAGCTCTAGCCCTGCGCTCTGCACATAATGTACTCCTGAACTCTGCACGTAGCGCACTCATGAACTCTGCACATAGCCCACTCCTGATCTCTGCACGTAGCGCACTCCTGAACTCTGCACGTTGCACACTCCTGATCTCTGCACGCAGCGCACTCCTCATCTCCACAAGTAGCACAATCCTGATCTCCACACGCAGCGCACTCCTGAACTCTGCATGTAGCACACTCCTGATCTCCGCACGTAGCGCGCTCCTGAACTCCGCACGTAGCGCACTCCTGAACTCTGCACATAGCGCACTCCTGATCTCCACACATAGCGCACTCCTGACCTCTGCATGTAGCGCACTCCTATTCTCCGCACGTAGCGCAGTCCTGAACTCCACACGTAGCGCACTCCTGATCTCTGCACGTAGCGCACTCCTGATCTCCGCATGTAGCGCACTCCTAATCTCTGCACGTAGCGCACTCCTGAACTCTGTACGTAGTGCACTCCTGATGTCTGCATGTGGCGCACGCCTGAACTCTTCATGTAGCGCACTCCTAAATTCTGCACATAGCGCACTCCTGAACTTTGCATGTAGCACACTCCTGATCTTTGCTGCGGGTAGAGCACTCTTGATCCCTGCACGTGGCACACTCCTGAACTTTGCATGTAGCACACTCCTGATCTCTGCACATAGCACACTCCTGATCTCTGCACATAGCGCACTCCTGAACTTTGCATGTAGCACACTCCTGGTCTCTGCTGCAGGTAGTGCGCTCTTGATCTCTGCACATAGCGCACTCCTGAACTTTGCATGTAGTGCACTTCTGAACGCTGCACGTAGCGCACTCCTGAACTCTGCACGTAGCGCACTCCTGAACTCTGCACGTAGCGCACTCATGAACTCTGCACATAGTGCACTCCTGATCTCTGCACGTAGCGCACTCCTAAACTCTGCACGTTGCACACTCCTGATCTCTGCACGCAGTGCACTCCTCATCTCCACAAGTAGCGCAATCCTGATCTCCACACATAGCACACTCCTGAACTCTGCATGTAGCACACTCCAGATCTTCGCACGTAGCGCACTCCTGAACTCCGCACGTAGCGCACTCCTGAACTCTGCACATAGCACACTCCTGATCTCCACACGTGGCGCACTCCTGATCTCCATATGTAGCGCACTCCTGACCTCTGCATGTAGCGCACTCCTAATCTCCGCACGTAGCACACTCCTGAACTTCACACGTAGCGCACTCCTGATCTCTGAGAGTAGCGCACTCCTGATCTCCGCATGTAGCACACTCCTGATCTCTGCACGTAGCGCACTCCTGAACTCTGTACGTAGTGCACTCCTGATCTCTGCATGTAGTGCACTCCTGAACTCTGCACATAGTGCACTCCTGATCTCTGCACGTAGCGCACTCTTGAACTTTGCATGTAGCACACTCCTGATCTTTGCTGCAGGTAGTGCACTCTTGATCCCTGCACGTAGCACACTCCTGAACTTTGCATGTAGCACACTCCTGATCTCTGCACCTAGCACACTCCTGATCTCTGCATATAGCGCACTCCTGAACTTTGCATGTAGCACACTCCTGGTCTCTGCTGCAGGTAGTGTGCTCTTGACCTCTGCACATAGCACACTCCTGAACTTTGCACGTAGCACACTCCTGAACTTTGTACGTAGCGCACTCCTGATCTCTGAACGTAGCACACTCCTGATCTCTGCACATAGCACACTCCTGAACTTTGTACGTAGCGCACTCCTGATCTCTGCACGTAGTGCACTCCTGAACTTTGTATGTAGTGCACTCCTGATCTCTGCACATAGCACACTCCTGAACTTTGCATGTAGCGCACTCCTGATCTCTGAGAGTAGCACACTCCTGAACTCTGCACATAGCGCACTCCTGATCTCTGCACGTAGCGCACTCTTGAACTTTGCATGTAGCACACTCCTGATCTTTGCTGCAGGTAGTGCACTTTTGATCCCTGCACGTAGCACACTCCTGAACTTTGCATGTAGCACACTCCTGATCTCTGCACATAGCACACTCCTGATCTCTGCATATAGCGCACTCCTGAACTTTGCATGTAGCACACTCCTGGTCTCTGCTGCAGATAGTGTGCTCTTGACCTCTGCACATAGCACACTCCTGAACTTTGCACGTAGCACACTCCTGATCTCTGAACGTAGCACACTCCTGATCTCTGCACATAACACACTCCTGAACTTTGTACGTAGCGCACTCCTGATCTCTGCACGTAGTGCACTCCTGAACTTTGCATGTAGTGCACTCCTGATCTCTGCACATAGCACACTCCTGAACTTTGCATGTAGCACACTCCTGATCTCTGCTGCAGGTAGCGCGCTCTTGATCTCTGTATGTAGCACACTCCTGAACTTTGCACGTAGCGCACTCCTGATCTCTGCACGTAGCACACCTTTGATCTCTGCACGTAGCGCACTCCTGAACTCTGTACGTAGTGCACTCCTGATCTCTGCATGTAGCGCACTCCTGAACTCTGTATGTAGCGCACTCCTGAACTCTGCACATAGTGCACTCCTGATCTCTGCATGTAGCGCACTCTTGAACTTTGCATGTAGCACACTCCTGATCTTTGCTGCAGGTAGTGCACTCTTGATCCCTGCACGTAGCACACTCCTGAACTTTGCATGTAGCACACTCCTGATCTCTGCACCTAGCACACTCCTGATCTCTGCATATAGCGCACTCCTGAGCTTTGCATGTAGCACACTCCTGGTCTCTGCTACAGGTAGTGTGCTCTTGACCTCTGCCCATAGCACACTCCTGAACTTTGCACGTAGCGCACTCCTGATCTCTGAACGTAGCACACTCCTGATCTCTGCACCTAGCACACTCCTGATCTCTGCATGTAGCGCACTCTTGAACTTTGCATGTAGCACACTCCTGATCTTTGCTGCAGGTAGTGCACTCTTGATCCCTGCACGTAGCACACTCCTGAACTTTGCATGTAGCACACTCCTGATCTCTGCACCTAGCACACTCCTGATCTCTGCATATAGCGCACTCCTGAGCTTTGCATGTAGCACACTCCTGGTCTCTGCTACAGGTAGTGTGCTCTTGACCTCTGCCCATAGCACACTCCTGAACTTTGCATGTAGTGCACTCCTGATCTCTGCACATAGCACACTCCTGAACTTTGCATGTAGCACACTCCTGATCTCTGCTGCAGGTAGCGCGCTCTTGATCTCTGTACGTAGCGCACTCCTGAACTTTGCACGTAGCACACTCCTGATCTCTGCATATAGCGCACTCCTGAACTTTGCACGTAGCACACTCCTGATCTCTGCATATAGCGCACTCCTGAACTTTGCATGTAGCACACTCCTGGTCTCTGCTGCAGGTAGTGTGCTCTTGACCTCTGCACATAGCACACTCCTGAACTTTGCACGTAGCACACTCCTGAACTTTGTACGTAGCGCCCTCCTGATCTCTGAACGTAGCACACTCCTGATCTCTGCACATAGCACACTCCTGAACTTTGTACGTAGCGCACTCCTGATCTCTGCACGTAGTGCACTCCTGAACTTTGTATGTAGTGCACTCCTGATCTCTGCACATAGCACACTCCTGAACTTTGCATGTAGCGCACTCCTGATCTCTGAGAGTAGCGCACTCCTGAACTCTGCACATAGTGCACTCCTGATCTCTGCACGTAGCGCACTCTTGAACTTTGCATGTAGCACACTCCTGATCTTTGCTGCAGGTAGTGCACTCTTGATCCCTGCACGTAGCACACTCCTGAACTTTGCATGTAGCACACTCCTGATCTCTGCACATAGCACACTCCTGATCTCTGCATATAGCGCACTCCTGAACTTTGCATGTAGCACACTCCTTGGTCTCTGCTGCAGGTAGTGTGCTCTTGACCTCTGCACATAGCACACTCCTGAACTTTGCACGTAGCGCACTCCTGATCTCTGAACGTAGCACACTCCTGATCTCTGCACATAACACACTCCTGAACTTTGTACGTAGCGCACTCCTGATCTCTGCACGTAGTGCACTCCTGAACTTTGCATGTAGTGCACTCTTGATCTCTGCACATAGCACACTCCTGAACTTTGCATGTAGCACACTCCTGATCTCTGCTGCAGGTAGCGCGCTCTTGATCTCTGTATGTAGCACACTCCTGAACTTTGCACGTAGCGCACTCCTGATCTCTGCACGTAGCACACTTTTGATCTCTGCACGTAGCGCACTCCTGAACTCTGTACGTAGTGCACTCCTGATCTCTGCATGTAGCGCACTCCTGAACTCTGTATGTAGCGCACTCCTGAACTCTGCACATAGTGCACTCCTGATCTCTGCATGTAGCGCACTCTTGAACTTTGCATGTAGCACACTCCTGATCTTTGCTGCAGGTAGTACACTCTTGATCCCTGCACGTAGCACACTCCTGAACTTTGCATGTAGAACACTCCTGATCTCTGCACCTAGCACACTCCTGATCTCTGCATATAGCGCACTCCTGAGCTTTGCATGTAGCACACTCCTGGTCTCTGCTGCAGGTAGTGTGCTCTTGACCTCTGCCCATAGCACACTCCTGAGCTTTGCACGTAGCGCACTCCTGATCTCTGAACGTAGCACACTCCTGATCTCTGCACCTAGCACACTCCTGATCTCTGCATATAGCGCACTCCTGAACTTTGCATGTAGCACATTCCTGGTCTCTGCTGCAGGTTGTGTGCTCTTGACCTCTGCCCATAGCACACTCCTGAACTTTGCATGTAGTGCACTCCTGATCTCTGCACATAGCACACTCCTGAACTTTGCATGTAGCACACTCCTGATCTCTGCTGCAGGTAGCGCGTTCTTGATCTCTGTACGTAGCGCACTCCTGAACTCTGCACATAGCGCACTCCTGAACTTTGCACATAGCGCACTGCTGATCTCTGCAGGTAGGGCACTCCTGAACTTTACACGTAGCTCACTCCTGATCTCTGCACATAGCACACTCCTGATCTCTGCACGTAGCACACTCCTGATCTCTGCATGTAGCGCGCTCCTGATCTCTGCACATAGCGCACTCCTGAACTTTGCACGTAGTGCACTCCTGAACTTTGCATGTAGCACACTCCTGATCTCCACAGGTAGCGCACTCCTAATCTCTTCACAAAACGCACTCCTAAACTCTGCTACATACTGTACTGCTTATGCGGCCCTTTGATGAAATTGAGTTTGACACCCATGGTCTGTAGATCCTGTGGCATGTATCCGTCGATATCTTGATACCTCCCGTCTGGATGAATATGCACTTTTGGCGACTTCTAGGTCACATTTTGTTGTGCGTAGAATGATTACTGTCAAATGGGTTTCAACCCCCCCACCATATCTGGATGGCTACGGGAGTAGAACACCGGGTGAGTGAAAATGTAGCGCTAGTGTGGGCTGTGTGAAACAGCTACATGATCCAAAAAATTATTAATGAATATAAAACATGTGAATAAACAAATATAGAATCTAAACAACAGACACGTAAGTCTTATTGAGTGATAAAACACAGGTGAATAAAAAAAAAATAGGTGTAAATCACAAATGGGAAGTGATAGTTGTAACAACAAGAAGTCCGTCAGATAGTGGACAACTTCATGTGAACAATCAAGGGCAGGAAATGTGAATGTTTGGCAACTGGTGTCCCAAAGGATGAAGGTTGTAAAAGCAAGGAGTCCATCAGATAGTGGACATCTTCATGTGGGCAGTTGGAGACATCAAATAAATGTTGACAGCAGATATCACAAAAAGGAATTAGATGGGTACTCTTACCGGAACATATGGATATGGATGTCAGCGACACCAGATCAAATAGACATGGATAGGAACAGCTCAAGGTATCCTGGCCTGGGATGGTCAGCAAGGAAACTGGAGAGGGCTCTGGTATCTTCAGAAGGCCATATCCATCCAATACGATCACCACAGATAGAGCAACCCTTGGGCCAATGATGGCTGGATGAATAGGGTGGGCGAATTCATGATGAAAAATATGTAAAAAGAAGAGGGCTCCAGATGGTGCAGATCAAAAGCAATTCGGGTTTTTATTTTCATAAAAACAGCATACAGCGCCTTAAAATTGTGATCACAATAAAAACAAAGCAATGTGGAGAGCAAAAAAGCAAAGTCCTACGCGTTTCATCCTAATTGGACTTCTACAGGGGCATCAAACAGCTCCCCCACATTGCAACATATATATAAATGTTAAAAAAACATAAAAAAATCAGCAAATAAAAACCCGAATTGCTTTTGATCTGCACCATCTGGAACCCTCTTTTTTTTACATATTTTTCATCATGAATTCGTCCACCCCATTCATCCGGCCATCATTGGCCCAAGGGTTGCTCCATCTGTGGTGATCGTATTGGATGGATATGGCCTTCTGAAGATACCAGAGCCCACTCCAGTTTCCTTGCTGACCATCCCAGGATACCTTGAGCTGTTCCTATCCATGTCTGTTTGATCTGGTGTCGCTGACATCCAGATCCATATGTTCCAGTAAGAGTACCCATCTAATTCCTTTTTGTGATATCTGCTGTCAACATTTATTTGATGTCTCCAACTGCCCACATGAAGATGTCCACTATCTGATGGACTCCTTGCTTTTACAACCTTCATCCTTTGGGACACCAGTTGCCAAACATTCACATTCACATGAAGTTGTCCACTATCTGACAGACTTCTTGTTGTTACAACTATCACTTCCCATTTGTGATTTACACCTAATTTTTTTTGATTTACCTGTGTTTTATCACTTAATAAGACTTACGTGTCTGTTGTTTAGATTCTATATTTGTTTATTCACATATTTTATATTCATTAATAATTTTTTTGTATTCACACAGCCCACACTAGCGCTACATTTTCACTCACCTTGTGTTTATAAATCTTAGTCACATTTGTATGTAGCTGCTCTAGCTTTTTCTATTTCTCCAAAATAGCACAGTTTTATCTTTCCACTATACGGGAGTAGAACAACAGTATTGCATTTGAGAATCAAGCATATATTTTATTCAATGCTATGCTTAAATTTGACTGTGTATTGAAGAGCTGGTTAGATTCTTCTTATCTACAAACCTTGTAATTCATATCTTTTATTTATATATTGTGTTTATTTTTTTATATTGGGCAGGGCTGTGCAGGGATAGGCTTTTTTTGTGTTTGTTTTGTGTATTTATATGGTTGACCTGTTCAGTTTAAATGTGTATGCAATTTCTATAAACATTTTTTCTAATAAATACAATGTGATTTATAAAAAAAAAGGCAGTTCAGGAGGTGACAGTATCACCTTCTGAAATCCTGGCAGCTGCTGCTCTACTGACCTCTAAAAAACTGTGTGTGGGGGGGGTTCAGGCCTAAACTGTGCATTTTAACACAATAGCTCTGGCAACAAATGCTGTTTTCATACAAGTGCTTGGAATTTTTCTAGAAAAGTAAAACTATAATTTATTCTCACTTACCAGTATAGTTAATAGTTTGGACAGCAGAAATGGAGGATTTACGGAAGCAAAGAAGATCTGAAGAAGAAATAGATATATATGTAAATTATGTACATGGAAGATGCTTCTAAACTTCTAAAAGCTTTTCAGTTAGTTGGATGCCTTTGCTTCGTAATATGGAACTTTTTTCAAACCCTTTTTTATTAAACAAGTCTTCTCAGTACCCAGTTCCAGCGGGGCCCATAAAGAGATCTACTGGTGAACTTTACCATGATAAGGAATACATGTACTGAGTAATTGGAAACAGACAGGGCTTTTTTTTCAGTGGAAACGTCTGGGAATTGAGTTCCAGTGTCTTGCCGAGAAAGTTCCCCCGGCGGATAAGGACCCCCCCCCCCCTGTACTGCGCAGGCGCAGAGCTTGCACAGTACGAACGACTATGGAGCCACCGAAAATAGCCGAAGCTGAAAACCTGGAGTCAGCTGTACACGGCGCCTGCGCCCTGAGTCCAGGTTCAAGCCCCACCATCCAAGTGGACATAGAGGTAGAATAAAAAAGTGCCAAGCGAAGCGAGGCCGTGCCCGAAGCATAGTGAGCCCGTGAGGGGCCCTGTTACAGGCACCATGTACAGCTGACTTACAGCTATTCAGCTTCGGCTATTTCCGGCTGCTCGTACTGCGCAAGTGCAGGGAGATCCTTATCCGCCGAGGGGAACTTTCTCGGCAGAACACCGGCACCTCCAGGACTGACTGTATGTAATGGAAAGGGGTGCGCTGCAGGGTCTATTGATGCTAGCTGCTGGGTGATCTACAGTGCAAAGTATTCACAGTGATTCATTTTTTCCACATTTTGTTATGTTACAGCCTTATTCCAAAACGGATTAAATAGATTATTTTCCTCAAAATTCTACAAACAATACCCCATAATGACAATGTGAAAGAAGTTTGTTTGAAATCTTTTCAAATTTATTAAAAATAAAAAAACAATAAAAACCCCATGTACATAAATATTCACAGCCTTTGCTTAACCACTTCAGCCCCGGAAGGATTTACCCCCTTCCTGACCAGAGCACTTTTTACAATTCGGCACTGCATCGCTTTAACTGCTAATTGCGCGGTCATGCAATGCTGTACCCAAACGAAATTTGCGTCCTTTTCTTCCCACAAATAGAGCTTTCTTTTGATGGTATTTGATCACCTCTGCCGTTTTTATTTTTTGCGCTATAAACGGAAAAAGACTGAAAATTTTGAAAAAAAATGATATTTTCTACTTTTTGTTATAAAAAAAATCCAATAAACTAAATTTTAGTCATACATTTAGGCCAAAATGTATTCAGCCACATGTCTTTGGTAAAAAAAATGTCAATAAGCGTATATTTATTGGTTTGCGCAAAAGTTATAGCGTCTACAAACTAGGGTACATTTTCTGGAATTTACACAGCTTTTAGTTTATGACTGCCTATCTCATTTCTTGAGGTGCTAAAATGGCAGGGCAGTACAAAACCCCCCCAAATGACCCCATTTTGGAAAGTAGACACCCCAAGGAAATTGCTGAGAGGCATGTTGAGCCCATTGAATATTTATTTTGATTGAATAATGACAAAAAAAAAAAAATTTTACAAAAAGTTGTCACTAAATGATATATTGCTCACACAGGCCATGGGCATATGTGGAATTGCACCCCAAAATACATTCAGCTGCTTCTCCTGAGTACGGGGATACCACATGTGTGGCACTTTTTGGGAGCCTAGCCGCGTACGGGGCCCCGAAAACCCAGCACCACCTTCAGGATTTCTAAGGGCATACATTTTTGATTTTACTCCTCACTACCTATCACAGTTTTGAAGGCCATAAAATGCCAAGATGGCACAAACCCCCCCCAAAATGACCCCATTTTGGAAAGTAGACACCCCAAGCTATTTGCTGAGAGACATGGTGAGTATTTTGCAGCTCTCATTTGTTTTTGAAAATGAAGAAAGACCAGAAAAAAAATTTTTTTTTTCTTTTTTCAATTTTCAAAACTTTGTGACAAAAAGTGAGGTCTGCAAAATACTCACTATACCTCTCAGCAAATAGCTTGGGGTGTATACTTTCCAAAATGGGGTCATTTGGGGGGGGGGTTTGTGCCACCTGGGCATTCCATGGCCTCCGAAACTGTGATAGGCAGTGAAGAGTGAAATCAAAAATTTACGGCCTTAGAAAGCCTGAAGGCGGTGCTTGGTTTTCGGGGTCCCGTGCGCGGCTAGGCTCCCAAAAAGTCCCACACATGTGGTATCCCCGTACTCAGGAGAAGCAACAGAATTTATTTTGGGGTGTAATTTCACATATTCCCATGGCATGTTTGAGCAATATAACATTTAGTGACAACTTTGTGCAAAAAAAAAAAAAAATTTGTCTCTTTCCCGCTACTTGTGTCACAATATAAAATATTCCATGGACTCGACATGCCTCTCAGCAAATAGCTTGGGGTGTCTACTTTCCAAAATGGGGTCATTTGGGGGGGGTTTGAACTGTCCTGGCATTTTATGCACAACATTTAGAAGCTTATGTCACACATCACCCACTCTTCTAACCACTTGAAGACAAAGCCCTTTCTGACACTTTTTGATTACATGAAAAAATTATTTTTTTTTGCAAGAAAATTACTTTGAACCCCCAAACATTATATATTATTTTAAAGCAAATGCCCTACAGATTAAAATGGTGGGTGTTTCATTTTTTTTTTTTTCACACAGTATTTGCGCAGCGATTTTCAAATGCATTTTTTGGGGAAAAAACACACTTTTTTAAATTTTAATGCACTAAAACACACTATATTGCCCAAATGTTTGATGAAATAAAAAAGATGATCTTAGGCCGAGTACATGGATACCAAACATGACATGCTTTAAAATTGCGCACAAACGTGCAGTGGCAACAAAATTAATACATTTTTAAAAGCCTTTAAAAGCCTTTACAGGTTACCACTTTAGATTTACAGAGGAGGTCTACTGCTAAAATTACTGCACTCGATCTGACCTTCGCGGTGATACCTCACATGCATGGTGCAATTGCTGTTTACATTTGACGCCAGACCGCCGCTTGCGTTCGCCTTAGCGCGAGAGCAGGGGGGACAGGGGTGCTTTTTATTTATTTTTTTTTTCTTTATTATTTTTTTGCTTTTTTATCTTATTTTTAAACTGTTCCTTTCATTTTTTTTTTTTTAAATCATTTTTATTGTTATCTCAGGGAATGTAAATATCCCCTATGATAGCAATAGGTAGTGACAGGTACTCTTTTTTGAAAAAAATGGGGTCTATTAGACCCTAGATCTCTCCTCTGCCCTCAAAGCATCTGACCACACCAAGATCGGTGTGATAAAATGCTTCCCCAATTTCCCAATGGCGCTGTTTACATACGGCGAAATCTAAGTCATAAAATGCTCGTAGCTTCCGGTTTCTTAGGCCATAGAGATGTTTGGAGCCACTCTGGTCTCTGATCAGCTCTATGGTCAGCTGGCTGAATCACCGGCTGCATTCTCAGGTTCCCTGTTGAGACAGGAGAGCCAGAGAAAAACACGGAAGACGGTGGGGGGGGGGGCATTCCCTCCCACTGCTTGTAAAAGCAGTCTAGAGGCTAATTAGCCGCTAGGATTGCTTTTACATGAAAGCCGACCGCTGGCTAAAAAGAATGATACCAAGATGATACCTAAACCTGCAGGCATCATTCTGGTATAACCACTCAAAGTCGTGAATGGCGTACCTGAAGACAAAAAAAGGGTTAACAATAAAGCACAGTAAACGGTAAAGTATAAAAAATTGCATACCTGAAAAGCAAACATGATAAAACATAATAACAATAAAACATTGCAGAATAGAATACAGTAAAAAAGAGCAGAACAATAGAGAGAGAATAGAAAGAGAGAGAACAATAAAACGACAACTATTTTTTTTTATTTTTGTTTGTGTTTTTTTTTTTTTACACATCTCTCAAAATGCGATGGCATCTTGGGAGACCCTGTGAAAGTGTGTCCTAGTCTGTGGAATGCTGTACCCTACGCTAATACTCAACTAGTGAATGGTAGCGTTCAAAACATTCACCAATGCAAAGACCAGGATTGTCAGGACAGGAGGGACAATAATAGCGGGTGTCACGCCTATATCCGTGCTTGCTGCAGACACATCTTTTTTTGGGGGGGGGGGTTCGTTGGGTAGGGGTACTCGGGAGGACATAAAGAAAATGCTTCTCATGCAGCCGACTGCATTTGGTTGGGGATGTGAATGGGGGAAGTACGGGCGCTGCAGAAGCGGTGGGTTCCCAATTAGGATTGGCGAATGCAGCAGGAAGGGCACTATGGGCACGACGGGCCTGTGTTTGTCTTTTTGGTGGCAGCGGGACACTACTTGTGCTTGCCACCTCACCAGCTTGAACTGCACTTATGGGACTCGCCACGTCACCAAGTGTTACTGCAGTGCTGGTTTGACTACGACCGGGGTGTACTAGGGCGCTGGTGCTTGCCAGTTCACCAAAACGCTACAAAAAAAAGTGACAGTGATCGATCGATACTGCACTTGGGTGGGCTGGACTGGGCTGGGCCGGGCGGAGGGGCAAAACGCAGGTGCTAGCAGGTATCTGGGCTGATCCCGCTAACACTGCGTTTTTGGGAACCCTAAACTGCTGGGGACGCTAGTATAGATCTGATCGGATCAGATATTGATGCGTTCAGATACTATACCACTAAGGGAGGTGTACGGTGCGTGTACGGTGCGTGCGTGGGTGTTCGTGGTACTGGCGCTAATCTGACGCTGCCTAGGGCGACGCATATCACCGCCGGGCGATCAGGGGGCTAAACCTTTTTTCGGTAATAAACGGCGGGTGCCCTGACACTATAAAAAATAAACAAACTAACCAGCGTCACCCGTAACGGTTATACGGTGATCAGTGGTGAAAGGGTTAACTAGGGGGCCATCAAGGGGTTAAAACATTTATTAGATAGTATATGGGGGTCCCTGTCGCTATAAAACACTGACGGCGAACCTAAATATTTACGTCCCTAACTAGCGTCACCAGCGACACTAATACAGCGATCAGAAAAATGATCGCTTAGCGACACTGGCGACAGGGGGTGATCAAGGGGTTAAAACTTTATTAGGGGGGTAAGGGGGGTACCCTAGACCTACAGGGGGCTAAACCTTTATTCGGTAATAAACGGCGGGTGCCCTGACACTATAAAAAATAAACGAACTAACCAGCGTCACCCGTAACGGTTATATGGTGATCAGTGGTGAAAGGGTTAACTAGGGGCAATCAAGGGGTTAAAACATTTATTAGATAGTATATGGGGGTCCCTGTCGCTATAAAACACTGACGGCGAACCTAAATATTTACGTCCCTAACTAGCGTCACCAGCGACACTAATACAGCGATCAGAAAAATGATCGCTTAGTGATACTGGTGACAGGGGGTGATCAAGGGGTTAAAACTTTATTAGGGGGGGTTAGGGGGGTACCCTAGACCTAAAGGGGGGTAATACTCACTGTGCTAACACTGTAACTGTCACAAACTGACACTATTCAGTAATCAGGAAAAAAAAAAAAAAAAATAACCTGCTTGGTGTCAGTTTGTGACAGGGGGGGGGGGTGATTGGGGGGGATCGGGGGGCGATCGGGGGGGATCGGGGGTGTAATGTATGCCTGGCATGTTCTACTGTGTGTGTGTGTATGTTTGGTGCACTTACATGTCATCTCTCCTCGGCGCTGGAACGGAAACTCCCGAGCCGAGGAGAGATGACATCACATCCTCTGCCTCTGTGTACTATACAGAGGCAGGGGATGTTTCTCATTGGCTGGGAGCGATCGCGAGGGGGGGGGCCACGATCGGATGGCCTCCCCCTCGTCTCTCAATGCTCCCAGCCAAATGCCGACCGCAGCTGGCACCGGGGGGGGGTCCGATCGGACCCCCCACCCGCGGGAAGGCAATCACGTTTCAGGTACGTGATTTTGCCTGCCCGTGCCGCTCTGCTCACGTATATAGGCGTGAGGCGGTCGGCAAGTGGTTAATAGTTTGTTGAAGCACCTTTGGCGCCAATTAAAGCCTCAAGTCTTTTTGAGTATGATTCTACAAGCTTGGTACACCTATTTTTGGGCAGGTTCTCCCAATCTTCTTTGCAGGACCTCTCTAGGTCCATCCATCAGGTTGGATGGGGAGCATTGGTGCACAGCCATTTTCAGATCTCTCCATAGATGTTTATTTGGGTTCAAGTCTGGGCTCTGGCTGGGCCACTCAAGGACATTCACAGAGTTGTTCCGTACCCACTCCTTTGTTATCTTGGCTATGAACATTCCAATAGCTTGATGCTGCCACCACCATGCTTCACTATAGGGATGGTATTGGCCAGGGGATGAGTGATGCCTGGTTTCCTTCAGACATGACGCCAAAGTGTTCTATCTTTGTTTCATCAGACCAGAGAATTTTGTTTCTCTTGGTCTGAGAGTCCTTCAGGTGCCTTTTGGCAAACTCCAGGCGGGCTGTCAGGTGCCTTTTACTGAGGAGTAGCTTCCGTCTGGCCACTCTACCATACAGGCCTGATTGGTGGAGTGCTGCAGAGATGGTTGTTCTTCTGGAAGGTTCTCCTCTCTCCACAGAAAAACACTGGAGCTCTGTCAGAGTGACCGATGGGTTCTTGGTTACCTCCCTGACTAAAGCCCTTCTTCCTGATCACTCAGTTTGGCCGGGGCGGCCCGCTCTAGGAAGAATCCTGGTGTTTCCAAGCTTCTTCTATTTACGGATGATGGAGGCCACTCCAGATGTTGCTGAGAGAGATCTACTGTTGAGGGAGGGGTCAATTGTTACTGGCTGCCGAAGAGTCTTTTGATGCTGGCTGTGGGGAGATCTGTTGTGGTTGCCAGGAGTCTATTGCTGCTGGGGGGGGGGGATTTTGTTGCAGGTGGTCCATTGTTGTTAGGGTGATCTATTGTTGCTGGCTGAAGGGGATCTGTTTTACGACTTTTCTTGTAATCATTACCAAATTCCATACAGATTACTTAGCACCACAAAATGATACTTGGTTCTGTATTGTTTAAAAGGGATGTACTGGGAGGTGGGTAGGGGGTGGAACCAAGGAATGATGCTCAGAGGTGGGTAGTGGCAATGAAAAGGGGTGCCTCGGTAAGGGGTGGTTCCTGCACCTATTCTCTCAGACTAAAAGCCCTGGAAACAGATGTATGGCACATTCATGCTTTGAAGCTCCGCCCCGGTGCTCAGACTCTGAGGCTGCCAATGCCTTTATAACACAATAGCCAACGTGTTTCGACTGCCAGGCCTTAATCATGCCATGATTAAGCCCTAACAGCCGAAACGCATTGGCTGCTTTACAGCTATTTGTACATGCTTTTTCAAAAAAGGAAGATATTTACTGGTTGCCATCCTGTGCAGACCATCTTTCCTGTGATTCACATGTAATGATGATGAGTACACAGCTCTGGCTTGTCTTGTGAAATACTCTTTATTGTAATACATTACCTTTCTGCTGCTGGCAGTAGTCTTGGGACTGGTTTGCCGCTTGCAGCCTATCCACCATGGCTCTCACTGTGTCATTGAATTCTTTATTTAACTGATCCTTGGGAACATTCTTCAGAGTGAAATGAACCTCAAAGCTCGCATTGACACTTCCGTTCCTGTCACCAAGACAAATGGTTGTTAGGTTATTGCTCTCATATGGATTGAAGGACAGTATAGCCATACAGATTATGGTGAGAAGCGACTAAAGGACTCAAAAAGACCTCCAAACGGATCAGTGTATAGAATAGTAAAGTCTTCTTAGAACAGAAAGTACTCACGTTTCCCATTCCATCACTTGTCCCAAAAAAGAGGACTATCCCTCATTTTAAGACAGTGGGTGGAGCTATGTAAATCATTCCTTTATGTCCCAAGAGCCAGATGCACATCCACTATTGCCAGGGTATGGTGCAAATATAACCAAATATATAAAGCCATTTATTCCAAACTGCATTCAGCTGTTTCAGGCTTTTTGGCCATCATCAGTGCAGTGTATGGAAACCATGGCTTCTATGGAGTAGGGCTTGGAACACAGCAGGACAGAATAAGTAGACAGATTTGGGTGTGAAGAGACTAAAGGAATCAAAAAGCACTCCAGTCCAGTCAGTGCATAGTAGAGATGTGCACAATGGAAAAATTAGTTTTGTATAGTTTCAAATTAGTTTGTTAACAATTTAGTTTGGTCATATTTCCTATGTTAGAATGATTCGCTATCGGAATTTGTTTCGTATATTCGGATTCGTTTTGCATATTAGTTATTTTCAAATCGATATGACTTTTGAAATTCCGATTGCGGAAGACGGCTCTTTTCGTTCTATTCTAATCTATTAGATTCTATTCTATGCTATTCTTTTCTGTTTTATTTTATTCTTTCATTTTCTGTTTTATTCTATTCTGTTTTATTCCTTTCTAGTCTATTCTTTTACATTCTATTCTATTCTTTTAATTTTTCTGTTCTATTCTAATCTGTTTTATTCTTTTCTAATCTTTTCTATTCTATTCCTTTATTTTCTATTATGTTCTATTCTCTTAGGTTTTATTCTTTTCTATTCTGTCTCTTTATTTTATTTTCTATTCTACTCTTTTTATAGTTTCATAGCAGCTAAGGTTGCATAAAGGCAATAGTCCATCCAGTTCATACCGTTGGTGTGTGTCAGTGTTCGATAATCATTTCCCATATCCCTGTATGTTGTGTTCACTAAGATGCCCATCCAAGAGTCTTTTAAAAAATATCAATACTCCCCGCTGACACCACCAATTGTGGAAGAGAGTTCCACATCCTTGTCGCCCTGACAGTATTGAAAACCCCCTGCGCAGCTTATGGATTGACCGTGTCTCCTCCGATCTCATTGTGTGGCCCCGTGTCCTCACACTCTCTGAGACTGAATCATTTTTTTTCGTATGCTGGGATCCCCATTGAGGTATTTGTAAATCGCTATCATGTTCCCTCTCAAGCGTCTCTTCTCCATTGAGAATAAATTTAGCGATTGTAGTCGCTCCTCGTAATTGAGCTCCTCCAGTCCCCATATTCATTTAGTTGCCCTTCTCTGGACTCTCTCCAGCTCCAGCACATCCTTTCTGAGGACTTTTTTCTATTCTTTTCTATTCAGTTTTATTAAATTTGTATTGTTTCCTATTTTATTCTAATCTATTCTATTTTTTTTTATTCTATTACTTTCTATTCTACTATATTCCATTTTGTTCTATTCTATTCTATAAAGTAGCCTAAGTATAAATCATCATCTTATTTAACTTTTATACCTTAATGTACTTATTGCAATATGTTTCCATTTCAAATTCACGTTTGAATTCAAATGTGAATCGAATTTCAAATTCAAAAAATGTGTTTTGTTCTAATTTATTTCGAATTCGTCTAAATTTGTTACTATTGTGATTCAGAAATTAGGATACATACAGCGTCGTGCGACGTTGTACCCAAAAAAAATGTATGTCCTTTTTTCCCCACAAATAGAGCTTTCTTTTTTGGTGGTGTTTGATCCCCTCTGCGGTTTTTATTTTTTGCGCTATAAACAAAAAAAGGCCGACAATTAAAAAAAAAAAAAAAAAACAATATTTTTTCCTTACTGCTATAAAACATATCCAATAAAAAAAATTGAATTTCTTAATAAATTTAGGCCGATATGTATTCTTCTACGTATATTGATTGGCTTGCGCAAAAGTTATAGCGTCTACAAACCATGGGATATTTTTGTTTTATGTTTTATATACAGTGAAACCTTGGATTATAATCCGTTTCAGGAGAATGCTTGTAATCCGAAGCACTCGCATATCAAAGCGAGTTTCCCCATGGAAACGAAGATAATTTGTTCCGCATTGACTTCTATTGCATGCAATACCACCTGTGGCCAGAGTTGGGGGAGGCACTGGAGAGCCTCGGAAATACTCGGGACAGTATTTCCGAACCGAGTATTTCCGAACCATTCCGAGTATCACCAGCACCCCCGCACCTCTGGCCAAACGCGGTACTGCACACCCCATTAGCTTGAATTCTGCTCGTATTGCGAGACAACACTCGCAAACCGAGTCAGGATTTTTTTTTAAAAGTTGCTCGTCTTTCAAAACGCTCGTTAACCGCGTTACTCGTTAACCAAGGTTCCACTTTATATATTTTTTTACTATTAATGGCAGCAATTAGCGACTTACAGCGGGACTGCGATATTGTGGTGGACGGTTGGACACTGACTGACACTTTTGACACTTTTTGGGGACCAGTGACACTAATACACTGCACTGTCACTGTACTAAGATAACAAGGTTATGTGGTTCTGCTTAAAAAGGCCACATGCCTACTATATATAGAAATGGAATAATCCCCTCAAAGGATTGGGACTTTATGGGCTCAAGGAATGTACAAAAGTAAAGTACAATACGAGAGTATTATTCAGTTTCTGTCACTGTACTAATGACACTGGTTGGGAAGGAGATAACATCAGGGGCGATCAAAGGGTTAAATGTGTACTTAGCCAGTGTTTTTTTTTTAAGTAGGGGAGGTGCTTTTACTAGGAGAAAGCATGGATGTATTCCCCTGCTTTGCAGAGACACAGGATCCATGCCTTCCCTACTGACAGAACGATGATCTGCCTCGTTTACATAGACAGACCGTCATTCTGCCCCTTTGCTGGATGATCGGTGGGTGCCGGCAGACATTGAGTAGGCGGCACCCGCATATCGTATAATCAGCACGGGAGCGGCCGATGGCGTGCATTGGCGCCCCCAACCCAGAAGTGCCGGATCACATACTAGGCACTCAATCTGGCATGGCAGTGCCACCTTGCTATCGTATATTTAAGTTTGCTGGGGTTTTTTGCCTTCCTCTGGATCAACTGTGGGTATAGGTTTGTGTGTATATATATATATATATATGGGATTGTATTATTTTTTTTTTTTGTTTTGTTTTTTTTCTTTCAACCTGACTAACTATGTAACTATATATGGTCGGCAAGTGGTTAAGATAAAAATGAACACCGGTTGTCCATTGAACCTTTGCTTTGCCCTACATGGGCGGGAGGCCTAGTGTGGACCTTTAACCACTTCCCGCCCGCCCTATAGCGGATTGACGTCCGGGAAGTGGTTCTGTTATCCTGACTGGGCGTCATATGACGTCCAGCAGGATAACATGCCGCAGCGCCCCCCGTGTCAGTCTGACACACCGCTACACTGATCTTGGTAAAAAGCCTCCGGCGGAGGCTCTTTACCACGTGATCAGCCGTGTCCAATCACGGCTGATCATGCTGTCAATAGGAAGAGCCGTTGATCGGCTCTTCCTCACTCGCGTCTGACAGACGCAAGTAGAGGAGAGCCGATCGGCGGCTCTCCTGGCAGGGGGGGTCTGCGCTGATTGTTTATCAGCGCAGCCCCCCCGCAGATCACCCCACTGGACTACCAGGGATACCACTAGGACCACCAGGGAAGGGGCAACGTGGATGGCCAGGTATGTACCCCATGGCCATCCACATGTGCCCAATCTGTGCCAATCAGTGCCCACAAATGGGCACTGATTGGCACTATTATGCCAATGATATGCCCAGCAATGCCCAGATCTGCCCAGCAATGCTATATCAGTGCCCATCTGTGCCACCTGTCATTGCCCATCGTTGCCACCTGTCAGTGCCCATCTGTGCCCATCAGTGCCCACCTATCAGTGCCCATCAGTGCCACACATCAGTGCCACACATAAGTACCCATCAGTGCCACCCATATATACCAATCAATGCCACCTACGAGTGCCCATCAGTGCCGCCTATGTGTGCCCATCGGTGCCACCTATGAGTGCCCATCAGTGCCGCATACCAGTGCCACCTATCAGTGCCCATCAGTGCCACCTATCAGTGCCCATCAGTGCCGCCTATCAGTGCCCATCATCAGTGCCCGTTAGTGCCACCTCATCAGTGCCACCTCATTGGTGCCACCTCATCGGTGCCCATCAGTGCCGCCGTATCAGTGCCCATCAGTGCAGCTATATCAGTGCCCATTATTGAAGGAGAAAGCGTACTTATTTACAAAAAAATTTAACAGAAACAAAGAAAAACTTATTTTTTTTCGAAATTTTCTGTCTTTTTTTATTTGTTGCGCAAAAAATAAAAACCAAAAGAAAGCTCTATTTGTGGGAACAAAATGATAAAAAAATTGTTTGGGTACAGTGTAGCATGACCGCGCAATTGTCATTCAAATTGCAACAGCGCTGAAAGGTGAAAATTGGGCTGGGCGGGAAGGTGTCTAAGTGCCTGGTATTGAAGTGGTTAAGAACGATACACATGATACAAAAATCGCATGGAAAAATTTGTCCGATCTGCCGATTTTCGGATCGTTAGTACGGTGCTTTTCGACAGCCGATTTCGCTTTTTCGTCAGACTAAAGCTGGATGTGCAGACTAAAACATTTTTGTCGGATGTGAACTCGACGTCCCATTTTCGTTTCATTAGTACGGTTTTACCTACGAAAAAAAATCGCAAGAGCAAGACTACGCATGCTCAGAAACGAAAGAATACATAAAAATATTCAACACATTACGTCACTTCTGACGTTGTATTCTGTCCTACGAAAATTTTCATATGGTGAGGAACCTCTTCACTTTCGACATGAGACTAGCATGCAACAAAAATCGGTCGTCTAAAAATCTAAGCGTGTGTACGAAGCTTTATGATCCATTCTGTCACATTCATCATGCTTTATCATATCTAAATCTTTCATTCTAAATGATATGGAAATGACATAGTTATATTTATATAGTAGGTGAGGTTGAAAAAAGACACAAGTCCATCAAGTCCAACCTATGTGTGTGATTATGTGTCAGTATTACATTGTATATCCCTGTATGTTGCGGTCATTCAGGTGCTTATCTAATAGTTTCTTGAAGCTATCGATCTCCGCTGAGACCACCGCCTGTGGAAGGGAATTCCACATCCTTGCCGCTCTTACAGTAAAGAACCCTCTATGTAGTTTAAGGTTGAATCTAATTTCTTCTAATTTTAATGAATGGCCACGTGTCTTGTTAAACTCCCTTCTGCACATAAGTTTTATTCCTATTGTGGGGTCACCAGTACAGTATTTGTACATTGAAATCATATCCCCTCTCAAGCGTCTCTTCTCCAGAGAGAATAAGTTCAGTGCTCGCAACCTTTCCTCATAACTAAGATCCTCCAGACCCTTTATTAGCTTTGTTGCCCTTCTTTGTACTCGCTCCATTTCCAGTACATCCTTCCTGAGGACTGGTGCCCTGAACTGGACAGCATACTCCAGGTGCGGCCGGACCAGAGTCTTGTAGAGCGGGAGAATTATCGTTTTAATGCCAATATTCTGTTTGCTTTGTTAGCAGCAGCTTGGCATTGCATGCCATTGCTGAGCCTATCATCTACTAGGACCCCCAGGTCCTTTTTCATCCTAGATTCCCCCAGAGGTTCTCCCCCCAGTCTATAGATTGCATTCATATTTTTGCCACCCAAATGGCAATTAAGGAAGTTCATTAGTTATTTTAGGCAAGACGGTTGAGGGAACTTGATAATAGACCCCAGATGTTCGGTGTTAGCCATGGCACAAGAATGAAAACATACTTACGTGAAGACAATGTTTGAAATCTTAATAAATTCTGGAATGTCAATATAAATGAGCCGTATCTGCAAAGAAAAACATAATCTCAACCATGATCTGTTTACTCTCCCCAGGAAAAAAAATCATCTACATACAGTGGGGCAAAAAAGTATTTAGTCAGCCACCAATTGTGCAAGTTCTCCCACTTAAAAAGATGAGAGAGGCCTGTAATTGTCATCATAGGTATACCTCAACTACGAGAGACAAAATGTGGAAACAAATCCAATCACATTGTCTGATTTTTGAAAGACTTTATTTGCAAATTATGGTGGAAAATAAGTATTTGGTAAATATCAAAAGTTCATCTCAATACTTTGTTATATATCCTTTGTTGGCAATGACAGAGGTCAAACATTTTATGTAAGTCTTCACAAGGTTGTCACACACTGTTGCTGGTATGTTGGCCCATTCCTCCATGCTGATCTCCTCTAGAGCAGTGATATTTTGGGGCTGTCGCTGGGCAACACGGACTTTCCTCCCTCCGAACTCCCTCCAAAAATTTTCTATGGGGTTGAGATCTGGAGACTGGCTAGGCCACTCCAGGACCTTGAAATGCTTCTTACGAAGCCACTCCTTCATTTCCCGGGCGGTGTGTTTGGGTTCATTGTCATGCTGAAAGACCCAGCCACGTTTCATCTTCAATGCCCTTGCTGATGGGAGGAGGTTTGCACTCAAAATCTCACGATACATGGCCCCATTCATTCTTTCATGTACACGGATCAGTCGTTCTGTTCCCTTTGGAGAGAAACAGCCCCAAAGAATGATGTTGCCACCCCCATGCTTCACAGTAGGTATGGTGTTCTTTGGTTGCAACTCAGCATTCTCTCTCCTCCAAACACGGCGAGTTGTGTTTCTACCAAACAGTTCTACTTTGGTTTCATCTGACCATATGACATTCTCCCAATCCTCTTCTGGATCATCCAAATGCTCTTTAGCAAACCTCAGATGGGCCCGGACATGTACTGGCTTAAGCAGGGGGACACGTCTGGCACTGCAGGATCTGAGTCCCTGACGGCATAGTGTGTTACTGATGGTAGCCTTTGTTACGTTGGTCCCAGCTCTCTGCAGGTCATTCACTAGGTCCCCCGTGTGGTTCTGGGATTTTTGCTCACCGTTCTTGTGATCATTTTGACCCCACGGGGTTGAGATCTTGTGTGGAGCCCCAGATCGAGGGAGATTATCAGGGGTCTTGTATGTCTTCCATTTTCTAATTATTGCTCCCACAGTTGATTTCTTCACACCAAGCTGCTTGCCTATTGCAGATTCAGTCTTCCCAGCCTATTGCAGGTCTACAATTTTGTTTCTGGTGTCCTTCGACAGCTCTTTGGTCTTCACCATTGTGGAGTTTGGAGTGTGACTGTTTGAGGTTGTGGACAGGTGTCTTTTATGCTGATAACAAGTTCAAACAGGTGCCATTAATACAGATAATGAGTGGAGGACAGAGGAGCCTCTTAAAGAAGAAGATACAGGTGTGTGAGAGCCAGAAATCTTGCTTGTTTGTAGGTGACCAAATACTTATTTCCCACCATAATTTGCAAATAAATTCTTTCAAAAATCAGAGAATGTGATTATCTGGATTTGTTTCCACATTTTGTCTCTCATAGTTGAGGTATACCTATGATGACTATTACAGGCCTCTCTCATCTTTTTAAGTGGGAGAACTTGCACAATTGGTGGCTGACTAAATACTTTTTTGCCCCACTGTATTGTAAGTGATCCTGTGTTTATTTAATTATCGTAGCATTTAAAGCTTAACTCAAGGCAAACAGTCAAATACACGGCAAGCTGTTTTACCTACCAAATAATTTGTATTTCTCTCCATCCAGTGCTGAGATTTACACATCTCCCTTTACACAGCACAACCAAAAGGATGACACCATTTGCAGTTCATTAAAACATTGATGCCCTCTCTCTGCCCCAGCCTTCTGGGCTACTGTGAAAGAGCAGCAGTAGAGTGATGAGGTCCTCCTACTACTCTCTCTGCTCTCTTCTATTTAGTATGTTCTTTGTCAACATATTAGCATGCAGCATACTTACTTGGCTCCCCGACCTGTCCCTCCCTCTCCCAGTCTACTGTATAAGGGATTGCAAAAGGCTGAAACCAGGTCAAATTTGGATACTGACATCAGTTACATAAAAAAAATAATAACGTATTAACCACATGGCGCCCACACTATAGCCAAAAGATGGCTACAGCGCGGGCTTAAAATACCAGGAGGGCATCCATGGACGTCCTCCAATGCCCGTGCTGCCCACACACTCTGTGATCGCCAAGTCCTCGGGAAGCGGCTAATCACAGATCGGGGTAAAGGGCCAATCACAGCTGCCCTTTACAACATGATCAGCTGTCAGCCAACGATAGTTGATCACGGAAGTAAACAGAAGCAGGTCATTATTTTGTCAGCTGTCAGCTAAGGAAAAAAGAAGAAAGACAGTTAACTGGCTTCTCTTACAGGTCATCAATCTCCTCAGTGCCCACCAGTGCCGCTAATCAGTGCCCATCAGCGCTATCTATCAGAGCCCATCAATATCACCCATAGGTGCCCATCAGTGCTTCCTGATTAGTGCCCATCGGTGTCACCCATCAGTGCAGCCTCATCAGTGCTTTCTGATCAGTGCCCAGCAGTGTCACCCATCAGTGCAGCCCCATCAGTGCTTCCTGATCAGTGCCCAGCAGTGTCACCCATCAGTGCAGCCCCATCAGTGCTTCCTGATCAGTGCCCATCAGTGTCACCCATCAGTGCAGCCTCATCAGTGCTTCCTGATCAGTGCCCATCAGTGTCACCCATCAGTGCAGCCTCATCAGTGCTTCCTGATCAGTGCCCAGCAGTGCCGCCTCATCAGTGCCTATCAGTGCCTATCAGTGTCACCCATCGGTGCCCATCAGTGCTTCCTGATCAGTGCCCATCAGTGTCACCCATCGGTGCCCATCAGTGCTTCCTGATCAGTGCCCAGCAGTGCCGCCTCATCAGTGCCCATCAGTGAAGGAGAAAAATTACCTGTTTGCAAAATTTTATAACAAACTATAAAAAAAAATTTTGTTTATTTAAAAAAAAAAAAATTCGGGCTTTTTTTGTTTGTTTAGCAAAAGATTAAAAAACCCGGCAGTGATTAAATACCAACAAATGAAAGCTCTACTTGTGTGAATTTTTTTTTATAAAAATGTCATATGGGTACAGTGTAGCATGACCGCGCAATTGTCATTCAAAATGTGACAGCGCTGAAAGCTGAAAGTTGGTCTGGGCAGGAAGGGGGTAAAAGTGCCCGGTTAGCTAGTGGTTAAAGTATATCTACAGACAAAACTTTTTTTTTTTTTTTAAGTTTTTGACAGAGTGGAGATGGTTAAGAATACCTATTCAATTCTGAATGCTGTCCGTTCCCCAGTTAAGGACATTCACTCTCTTTATCTGTCTTATTTACCATTATCATTAAGGCTGGGTTCACAGCTAAACCGGCCGCGGATCGCACAGCAACGCTGTCCTTCCCTGTTCTCTGTTTCAGGAACGAATCAGGACAGAATCTTTGCCTGAATTCGGCCCTAAATGGAGGCAAAGATGCACAGCGTTTCTGTGCCGTGCGCCCCACAGCCGCCCCGGAGACATGTGAACCGGCTCCATAGAGAGTCGGTCATATTCTCCTGCTATACGAATTGGATGCGGAGAAACCCACATCCAATTCGGGTAGGTGTGAACCCAGCCTGAAAGTAAAAGTAAAATGAAATCCCAAATTCTGGGTTGTCCCCAGAAAAGCAATAGAGGAGAAATCTTCCAATAGGGACAGTAGTTCTATTGACTTGGGGGTCCCCATGAGCTTCCCTTCATTTGCAGGGATTTCCTCTTACTTCCTGTTTGGCTATGGGACAGGAAGTGAAGGGAAATCTCTGCGATGGGACACAGATAGCAAAAAAAATCTGACAGGGGTTAAAACACCCCTTTACTCTATCCAAAATGAAAAAAACAACAAAAACGTTTTGCCTATAGTTCTACTTTATGAATATAGAGTTGTGTGACTTTGTGTTGTTTTATCTGTCTGCCGTTCAGCCTTAAAGTGGTGTTCCACCCAAAAAATAAAAAATACATGAAAATTCCTAAAAAAAAAATAAAAAATAACATTTGGAATTTTTATTTTTTTTAACTCACCTCTAAATGCCTGTTGCTAGGGGGTCCCTCGTAGTCTGCCTCTTTTAGTGCCTGGGCTGGTGACATCACTTCCCCCTCGGCACAGGAAGGATTCGGCTTTGCTCCCTCCCTCTTGTCAATCACCTGGGACCCATTACAGGTCCCAGGTGACTGAGCGGCCAATCACAGCGCGCGGCACCATGCGCAGTGGGTGCCTGGCTGTGAAGCCACAGCCCAGCGCCCACAGTTGCAATGCCGGCACCGCCGAACGGAGGGGGAGACAAGCGGGGCTTCGATCTCCCACATCGCCGGACCCAGGGACAGGTAAGTGTCCAATTAAAAGTCAGCAGCTGCAGTATTTGTAGCTGCTGACTTTTAATTTTTTTTTTTAATGGGCCCTCCTCTTTAAAGTGGTTGTAAAGCTCAGACATGAAATATGAACAAAGCATATCCATCTATAGTGTGTACTTGTCTCAATCCAGAGCACTAAGTGTGCTTTTTGTCTGCTGCTTCCAACCAGCTCTCAGACCTCTCCTCACTAAGCTCTGTAGTGTGTAACTTCATCTCTCCACCTTCTGCTTTCTGATAGCTCAAACAAGCTTTATAAACTTAGCACTTTAAACAGCTGTAGAGAAGAGAAGACTGCCCATAAACAGGTACAACTTATGTAGGAAGATTTGTTTCATCTCTGTGTATCACATGAGGATAGCCACTTCACTGGGTATATATAAGGGTTTCTAACAACTTTAACATCTTCAATACAGGGCACTTGTACCCCCTTCCTGCCCAGGCCAATTTTTAGCTTTCAGCGCTGTCGCACTTTGAATGACAATTGTGCGGTCATACAACGCTGTACCCATATGACATTAATATTTTTTTTCACACAAATCAAGCTTTTTTTTGGTGGTATTTAATCGCCACTGGGTTTTTTATTTTTTGCTAAAAAAAACAAAAATTTGGAAAAAAAAAATGTGTTTCTGTTAGAAAATGTTGTAAATAAGTAATTTTTCTTCTTCACTGATGTGCGTTATTCAACACTGTACCCGAATGACATATTTATCATTTTATTCACACAAGTAGAGCTTTATTTTGGTGGTATTTAATCTGGGTTTCTAATATTTTCTGCTAAAAAAACAAAATAGACCGAAAATCTTGAAAAAAAACAAAAACATTTTTCTTAGTTTCTGCCAGAAAATTTTGTAAATAAGTAATTTTTTTCCTTTACTAATGGGCATTAATATGCAGCACTGATGAACACTGATAGGTGGCACTGACTGGCATCACTGATGGGCACAGATTGTAATCACTGATGAGCACTGACTGGCATCACTGATGAGCACTGACTGGCATCACTGATGGGCACAGATTGTAATCACTGATGAGCACTGACTGGCATCACTGATGAGCACTGACTGGCATCACTGATGGGCACTGTTGGGGCTGCACTGGTGATCAGTGCCCTGATTACCTGTACAGATAACCCCTGTGACTGGCATCACTGATGGGCACTGTTGGGGCTGCACTGATGATCAGTGCCCTGATTACCTGCACAGATAACCCCTGTGACTGGCATCACTGATAGTCACTGTTGGGGCTGCACTGATGATCAGTGCCCTGATTACCTGCACAGATAACCCCTGTGACTGGCATCACTGATAGTCACTGTTGGGGCTGCACTGATGATCAGTGCCCTGATTACCTGCAAAGATAACCCCTGTGACTGGCATCACTGATGGTCACTGTTGGGGCTGCACTGATGATCAGTGCCCTGATTACCTGTACAGATACCCCCTGTGACTGGCATCACTGATGGTCACTGTTGGGGCTGCACTGATGATCAGTGCCCTGATTACCTGTACAGATCCCCCCAGTGTGAGGAGAGGAAAGCTGATAACCAGCAATCCCTTGTTTACATGTGATCAGCTGTGATTGGACGCAGCTGATCACATGGGCAAAGAGCCTCGTCATCGGCTCTTTACGGAGATCAAAGTTGAGCCGTGTCCCAGGGACACAGCACGCCCCCCACTGGTGCACAAGCATGGTGAGACTGGGGTGACGTCATGTGATGTCGTCCCAAAACGAGAGAGCCATATGTACCACTAAATCATCAGTGTAGCTAGATGCAGCGTTTGTTATTTATTGAGACTGGCAATGTAATTATAGGAAAGGTAGTACATAGATGACCCCAAGAAGACTGTAGGGATATATCTATGCACAATAACTTGAAACGGTCAGAAGCATTACCATCACCTATTAATTAAATCCTTTGTGGCCTAAATCTTGTCCAGCTGTGCAAATGTGGAATATTTTTTTTTTTACAAAGAGCTAACTTTGTGCGGTCACCACAAAATGGTATATTACTTACCTCTGTTTTCAGTCTGCTAGCCAACGTGCGATACTGACCGGAGCTTGTGTTGGAGAGAGCTTTATTAAAAATTTGGTTGGTAATTTTCAATTGAAAAATTGTTATCACCTTTACTTCAACTGAAAAATGAACAGTTAGAGGAATGTCAGAATCTACATAATGTTCTTCACACCACATTTCTGCAGTCATGTACAATGATTATGTTAACATGCTGTCTTTATAGACATAGGCGCAACAACAATTCTCATATATGATATTGTTAATAGCAGTCTACCACTAGGTGGTGATGTTCTGTTTGATGCTTTCATAATGTATTGTACTTTCTAATGGAACTACATGGTTATGTTGTCATTTCCTGTCTGTGTTCCTGTTGTTTCTAATAAAACAAGAAAGGCTTGGCCTTGTGTTTAGCTTCATCTTAACTGGTAAGAGTCACATCTGAAGCAACTTTCCAACAGATCAAATACATATTCGGGCAGATTTATAGATCTGAAGGAAAGGAAAAGCGGTGTTCTGGGTGGATCTAAAGTGTAGTTAAACTCGAAAGCAAAATTGCAATATACTGTATCGCAGTGGTTCTCAACCTCAGTCCTCAAGCACCCCCAACAGGCCATGTTTTGGGAATTTCCCTTGGATAGCTGTCCGAAATACCAAGCCATTGACTCTGATTTAAAGCACCTGTGCAAGATAAAGGAAAACCTGCAAACATGGCCTGTTGGGGGGACTTGAGGACTGAGGTTGAGAACCACTGCTGTATTGAATCTTATCAGTCTTTAGTTTTTTCTTTTCCTTTGTTTTTCTAATGATCCCGCCAGTTCCTGTTCTAATGCCCTGTAGACACGACCGGACTTTCCAGCAGACTAGGTCCGACGGTCTTCCCGACGGACTTTCGGCGGACTTCCGACAGACTTTTCAAACGAACGGACTCGCGCACACGCGACCAGACTTTCCAGCAGAATAGGTCCGACAGTCTTCCCGACGGACTTTCGACGGAGTTACGGTGGACTTCTGAATGAACGGACTTGCCCACACACGGACTAAAGTCCGTTCATTTTGTAAGTGATGAGGTACGACGGGACTAGAAAAGGAAGTCATTCTCGCCGCTTTTATCAGCGAGATTAACACCTTGCAAGCCCCGTCGCAGAGCATACCAGGCCCTCAGGTCTAGTATGGATTTTAAGGGGAACCCCCTATACCAAAATAACGGCGTGGGGGTCCCCCCAAGATCCACACCAGACCCTTATCCGAGCACACAGCCCGGCCAGTCAGGAAAGGGGGTGGGGACGAATGGGCTACCCGAAAGGAACAGGGTCTGGCGGAGTTCTGGCGGGAAGATTTGAAACATGTCCGTCGGATTTTTGACCGAAAAGGTCCGTCGGAAGTCCGATGAAGCCCACACACGGTCGGATTGTCCGACGGATTTGGTCTGTCCGACCAGTCTGGTCGAAAAGTCCCCTCGTGTGTACAGGGCATAACACTTCCAGTCCTAGGGTGACAAGTTTCACTTTTTGAACTATGAAGGAGTTGGACTGATCTCCTGATTTGGACTACAAACACATTCCCCTTTACCCATATCTATCACATGGGGAGGTATTTTGTAGTTCACAGAGTACAGCTAGTTAACTTGCACAGGAAGTTACATGGACATGAACTTTCAGGCAGGATCAGCAGTATTTTTTCTGTATTTGCTGAAAATGTACTTATCTTAAAAAAAGAAAAATTTTGCAGTTACCGCATCTAAGACTGCAAAATTTTACATTTTTATTAGATTTAGATAAACCTTAAACCTGTGCTTTGCCCGTAGATCGCATCATTGAAACATTAATCTGATATAGAACTCCACCGTTTCCATACGTTCCAAAACATAAATACTGAGGAAGAATGGCTGAGGAGAAGATCCACTTACCTATACTGATAGTGGGACGTGCATACTGACATCGAGAGCCATAAAACATAGCTGAGCAGGCACATGAGGTTCCATTCCCGGATCCTCCATTTAAACACGCTGAAATAGAAATAAGGATAAAAAAAATTCACATAGGGAAATTAAGATAAAGGAATTGTAACAAACATTAGCTCCATCTACACTGGCCTTTCTCACCCTTTTTATCCCAGAGGAACCCTTAAAATAATTGTCAGGTCTCAGGGAACCCCTGTTAAATTAATTAATTGCTGGTCAAGGAGAAGAATAACCTTACATTGGTGGTCAAGGAAAAGAATGCCCCTTACATTGGTGGTCAAGGAGAAGAATGACCTTATATTTTGGTGAAGGAGAAGAATGTCCCCTGCATTTGTGGCATTGGGAAGAATGACCTTTATATTGATGGTCAAGGAGAAGAATGACTTTTACAATGGTGGTCATTTGTAAGAAAGGCCCATACATTAATGGTCAGTGGGAAGAATGTTCCTTACATTGGTGGTCAGCGGGAAGAAAAGCCCCTACATTGGTGTTCATGGAGAAGAATGCTCCTTACATTGGTGGTCAGTGGGAAGAAAGAAACTTACATTGGCGGTCAATGGTCAATGGGAAGAAACCACCTTACGTTGGTGGTCAAGGAGAAGAAAACTTCTTATACTGGTGGTCAGTGGGAAGAATCCTCCTTACTTTGGTGGTCAGTGGGAAGAAAGAACCTTACACTGGCAGTCAGTGGGAAGAAGGCTTCTTACATTAGTGGTCAAGGAGAAGAATACTGCCTATGCTGGTGGTCAATGGGAAGAATGCCCCTTACATTGGGGGTCAGTGGGAAGAATAGTAGAGGAATAAGCTGTAATACTTACCTTATTCCTCACTCCAGAAAGCTTCCTCTTAGGTGAAATCTCAGTCCCCTGAAGCTACTTCTCTTTGCTGCTCAGTTGGTGGCAGCTCTACGATGTAATGCAGGGCCAGCAGTAAAGCATTGTACAGTATGTGAGGGGGGCAGGGGTCCACCCACATCCTGAAATTATCAGAAAGGAAAGGACAGCATTGGCTGCTAGAGAGGGGGGACTAGGGTAAGTAATACCGACTAATCCTCTACCCTTGGACTAAATGAGTATTTAACCCTTGGAGAGCGAGCAGGGTACAGGGGGGTGATTCCACTTTAAATTTAAACTCCGTAGAGACCTGTGATAAAAAGCAATATGCAAAGAAAGAAATTGGATTTGTGGGCATTGTGTGCAATACGTAAATGCCTGCAGGATGCCATTTTCATGAGAAATTAAGCAATATACACATTTTAGGGCATTTTTAGAAAATCAACGCGGCCACAAAATGAAATACAAAGATAATTTTACTAACATTACATTTCAAAACGCCTTGCATAGCAAATGCACTATTAATATTTTGGAAAATGTCGATTTAAAGTAGAACTTAAAGATGAAGTAAACCCCGATGGGTTTTACTTCCTCTTTTGCTCCGTGCAAACCCTGCAAATTAAAAGCATAATGGGCTAGTATGCATAGCATACTTGCCCAAAATGTAACACTTACCTGCAAATGAAGCCCGCGCTGTCCCCTGTGCAGGTTGTGTCCATCTTCGCCCCTCTTCCTTCCGTGGCCACGGACTCCGGCTCTGTGACTGGCCGGAGCCGCGTGATGTCACTCCTGCATGCGCGCGAGAGCCGTCAGTGGTCTGTTTCCTCACAGCGCATGCGCCGATGACGACATTGGCGCACTATAAGGGAAATGTATCCTAAATGACGCACATTTGGCAGATATTTCCACTACCTATAGGTAAGCCTTATGCTAGGCTTACTTATAGATAAAAGACAGACAAAAACATTTACAATACAACCATTTTAAGGCAAAACTTTATTTTTCATTTTGGATAGAGCAAAGGAGGGTTTTAACCCCTGTCAGTTTTTTCTATCTGTATCCGATTGGGGATATTTCCCTTCACTTCTTGTCTCATAGCCAGAGCAGGAAGTGGGAGGAAATCCCTCCAAAGTGCCATCAGGACTGCTATCCCCATTGGCAAATTCCCCCTTTATTCCTGTTCTGGTGACAACCCAAAATTTGGGATTTTCCTAAACTTTCACTCTCAGTGATAATGGTAAACAGGACAAATATAGAGGGTGACTCTCTCTCTAATGGGGACATAGGCAGCAGGAAAAAAAAACCTGACACTGTTCTAATCCCTCTCCACCCTACCGAAATGAAAAAAAAAAAGTTTAGCATTTAGTTATACTTTAAGCTGTATGTGATTTGCATGTGTGTAGCACTACCCCCAAAGGAGTGGCTTGTTAAGATGGGTCCTCTGTTCTTTGTTTCGACCCTTAAGGCCTCAGACCTTCTGACACAACAGGTTACACCAGGGGTCTAAAAGTGCACTTGCCCCTGGTCAGCATAAACAGTAGCAGTGCAACCTAGAATGTCAGACGGGCTGTAAAAGATCTTATTTGACAACACCAGAATTATACTGCGGATGAGTCCTAATGATGGCATTGCTAGGTCTAGACTGTGAGGTGACTAAACCAGCGATAAACAGCATCAACAATATAAAACAGTTGTAGAGGGAAGGGGACTATTAGTTTTAGTAAGAGGGGCAGTCTCTTATGTCAATCTTCTGCCAGCTAGTGTTGGGGCGCTTTAGATGACCGTTGGTGCACTTGATGCTGTCGTCAAGTCCTCCAGGCAGCTTGAACAGACTAACATAGCCCTTGTGAACCAGAGGGGTGTATGATGGAACCGTGGCATGATTGCACCCCAGGTTCGTGATAAAGAGAGTTCAATTTGGCCGTAAAGACAACCGGCGGTACTAAGCTATGAGGGGATTCCTTAAGAAGTCTTGCCTTCAGTAAACTGTCTGTAGGTGATAATTTGAATGGGCCAGAGGCCCGCTCACCCACTCATTGTTGTCATGCGGTGGAAGGGGCCCCTTCTTGCACTGGTTCCAGTGTAGCAATGTTTAACTGACAGTTCAGCTGGTCTGGTGGATGCACCGGTCTCCCTGCAGCAGCTTCACTGTGTGTACAGTGGCTGTTCCGATCTCTGTAATCCCAGACCTACTCCTAGGCTTTATCTCTCTCGGCCGGCTCGCTCCAAGCAGGTCTGGACACTCTGGTCCCCACCATGCAAAGGACACAGACTTTTCCCATGCAAAGAATTTATAGCCCCACAGGCTCCTCCTGCAGCACACAGCTCCTTGGCATTTGTAGTTTAAAAACAGACCTTGAATTCAACAGCCGCCACCTTGAGCTACATCTCCCAACATTCCAGTTGTTCCACATTAAAGGAGAAGTACAGCCGAAGCTCATTTGGCTATGCCCCTCCTGTGAATCACAGGAGTGCAGTTTGTTCTGCGCTCCTGTGACCCGTTTTCAGCAGGCAGCGGGCTAAATCCTGCTGTCAGCTGACGTCACAAAGCCAGTCGAGGCACAGCAAAAAGCACTGCAGAAACGTTCAAAAGCAACATGCATAGATGTGAATGGAGCCCTAAGGTCTAGGAGTTTGAGGCAACTTGCCTGTCCCCCTGCAGGAGAATGTAGCGGTAACTTCATACCTCCCAACTTTTTGAGATGGGAATGAGGGACACCTATCAGTAAAAGTATGCAGACATAGGACACACACCCTGTCACGCCCCCTTAAAGGAGAATTGTATAACAAAGATTGGTTGAACCCACAAGTGCTTTTTTTTACCACTACAATTCCTTTATATTGGCTTTTGGAATTTACAAATGCAGCAATTTAGAAATCAGATGAAAGGTTCAGCACTGGGAAACACTTTTTGACAGATAAAAGGTGCATTTTATATACCGTATATACTCGAGTATAAGTCAAATTTTTCAGCACTTTTTTTGTGCTGAAAGTGCCCCCCTCGACTTATACTCGAGTCAAGCACTTTTCTGCAGCAAAAAATTTCATTTTCCGAACCGATTTTGGGGCCCTGTATCTCAAGGTCACTTAGTGCTAGAAACCCAAATTTGGTGTACAAACCCAGTGGAACTGGTACCACAACATATCCAAAGCTGAAGTTCCTAGCACTAAGTGGCCCCGAGATACGAGGCCCCAAAATCGGTTTGGAAAATGTCATTCTCTGCTGCAGAAAAGTGCTTGACATTTTCTGAACCGATTTTGGGGCCCCATATCTCAGGGCCACTTAGTGCTAGGAACCCCAAATTTAGTGTGAAAACCCAGTGGAACTGGTACCTTAACATATCCAAAGCTGGGGTTCCTAGCACCAAGTGGCCCTGAGATACAGGGCCCCAAAACCGGTTCGGAAAATGTCATTCTCTGCTGCAGAAAAGTGCTTGACATTTTCTGAACTGATTTTTGGGGCCCTGTATCTCGGGGCCACTTGGTGCTAGAAACCCCAGCTTTGGAAATTTTATGGTGCTAGTTCCACTGGGTTTGCACACCAAATTTGGGGTTCCTAGCACTAAGTGGCCCAGAGATATAGGGCCCCAAATTTGGTCAACTGTGTCCATCTGCAGCAATGTCATTTCGGGACCCTTTGGGTTCAGAGACCCCAAATTTTGGCTGCAGCTAGGGGGCATCTAGGAACCCTTAACTACCGAGTTTGAAGTTCAGGGGACCTATGGCTGCAAATGGGCACAGTGAGGCATGCAAATGGGAACATTGATGCTGCAAATTGGCATTGTTTGACCCTCTTTTCCACTTACAGTAGCTTTGCATTTCTCACCCTCGTCTTATACTCGGGTCAATAAGTTTTTCCCATTTTTTTTGTGGTAAATTAGGGCCCCGACTTATACTCGGAACGACTTATACTCAAGTATATACAGTATATCTATAGAGATCAGACCAAAATGAGGGACAAATGAGAAGGAATGAGGGACAGAGGGACATTGCTCCGAATCAGGGACAGTCTCTCGAAATCAGGGACAGTTGGGAGCTATGCGTAACTTTAACAAATCAGCATAAAGGCAGAAAGACAGATATATCTCCATAGCAAATTTTTTGTCACATATCACTGCAGTGTAGTGTGGTACCTGGTTAGTTACAAATGTAGCACCTGCCTGTAGGTGCTTGGATTAGGTAAATTTAGTTGTGGCTCACTGTAATCAGTGCAACTGTGTCTGATCGTTCTGGTCTGTTCTGTGTTTCAGTTGCTGCGGGATTGACTGCTTGCCCCCGGTTGGCCAGAAAATCATCTGGAGGTTAGTGGGCAGGAAGAGTCTAATCAGCTGAATATTTATGCAGCCCTGCCAAATCCCTGGGGAGAGGGAACTTTTTCTCTGAGGCGATCACAGCTGTTAGCCCCCTAGGCATCTGCCATGTGCCTGTGGGTTATCAAGGCCTCAGTGGAGCTAGCTGGAGGCCTACTTTGCTGAGAGTTTGCTGAAGCTGACTGAAGGGCTGTCATCTGAGGATTTAGTCTACTACCATGGGGTGAAAGTGTCTGAAGTTTATTGGAAGGAGACAACCATTTTCCAATGACATTAGTGATTACAGACTGGTAAGAGAGTTCCTAGCAGTGGCGTCACTATGGGGGGGGGTGCGGCCTGCACCGGGTGACACCTGCCAGAGGGGTGACACCGGGGCCGCTGCTACACAGTGCACTATATTGTTTGCACTTGCAGAGCCGCAGCGGAGCGGTGCGAGCAGGACACACAGCCATGCGAGGGAGGCTGCCTATAACACTCCCCGTCATTAAATCAAGTGAAGCTGTCTCTCGGGGTTCTCCAATCTCTTCCGAGGCAGCCTGAGTTGGTGGGTGGAGCTGGGGGTGTGGCTGCCTCCTCCACTCCTCCCACAGACTCCTTCAATCTGGCTAATCCCACGGCTGAAGGAGGAAAAAGAGGCAAGGACACAGCAGCCGCAAGTGTCTTCATCTCTGCAGCTATGCTGTAAGTTACTGCACACTGTGACTACATAGAGTCCCAACCTGTCCCACCTCAATCTGCCAATATACCACCCTAACCTTCCCTATACCACCCCAAACTGTCCTATACCATCCTAACCTGCCCTATACCACCGCAAACTGCTCTATATTACCCTAACCTACCCTATACCATCCTAACCTGCCATATACCACCCCAAACTGCCCTATTTTACCCTAACCTGCCCTATACCATCCTAGCCTTCCACTGTACCACCCTATACGACCCTAACCTGCCACTATACCACCCTATACTATCATTTACAGGGGTCGGTTTGGGGTGCGTGACTGTGCACTGCCAGCAGGGAGCTGAGCAGGATAGACGGGGGGGTGACACCATGTTTTACCGCACCAGGTGACACCAACCCTAGTGATGCCACTGGATCCTAGAGACTATGTGCTGTTGCCTTCCCTCTTTTGCTAGAGTCAGTGGGTTTAAAGAGGACATTGTGTCTGGTGTCCTGAGGAGCTCCGTCTATTTAATTCTTAGTGAAAGAACTTTGCTTGGATGTTCAAAGAGGAAGATTAAACTCCTCAAGTTGCTACTTCAAAGCTCAGTCCATCATTTACTTGTGCAAGGACTTGGCTCACAGTTCTAGAGGAAAAAGTTTAGTGTCCTCAAATTGTTTCTAAAGGTTACTGGAAAATCCTACCATTAACCACCGCCTATCTAAGTTCTCATTAAAGCCTCACAATGCATACCGTTAGACTGGTTATTGAATCTGAAGAGTGATTGGAACTGTATGCCTGGCTGTGAGGAAATTACTGGGAAAAGGATCCTGGCATCTACTAAACAGCATCTATGGTGGTAGCGCTACAAAAGTGTACAGATGGTCATACTTACTTTCTGTTGTCTGGAGTCCTTTACTGGTATGTGGCAGGGTTGTAGACTCTGTTGTCCTCGATATCTCAGTACTCTGGCCTTCAGTTGTTATATGGGAAGATCCAGAAATTAAAGCTGAAGATGATTTTCCTGGTAGGGTGTGGAGTGTGTGTATAGTTTCCACAGTTGTAGAGCTCTCAGTTGTGGTGTGGAATGAATTCTCACTTATGGTAGGAGTAGATCTTTCAGTTGTGGTGTGGAATGTATTCTCACTTATGGTGGGTGTAGATCTCTGAGATGTAGTGTGGAACGTATGCTCACTTATGGTAGGCGTAGATCTCTCAGTTGTGGTGTGGAATGTATTCTCACTTATGATAGGAGTAGATCTTTCAGTTGTAGTGTGGAGAGTATGCTCACTTATGGTAGGCGTAGATCTCTCAGTTGTAGTGTGGAATGTATTCTCACTTATGGTAGGTGTAGATCTTTCAGCTGTGGTGTGGAATGTATTCTCACTTATGGTGGGTGTAGATCTCTGAGATGTAGTGTGGAATGTATTCTCACTTAGCGTAGGTGTAGATCTCTCAGTTGTGGTGTGGAATGTATTTTCACTTATGATAGGAGTAGATCTTTCAGTTGTAGTGTGGAGCGTATGCTCACTTATGGTAGGCGTAGATCTCTCAGTTGTGGTGTGGAACGTATTCTCACTTATGATAGGAGTAGATCTTTCAGTTGTAGTGTGAAAGGTATGCTCACTTATGGTAGGTGTAGATCTTTCAGATGTAGTGTGAAATGTATTCTCACTTATCGTAGGCATAGATTTCTCAGTTGTGGTGTGGAATGTATGCTCACTTATGGTAGGTGTAGATCTCTCGGATGTAGTGTGGAATGTATTCTCACTTATTGTAGATGTAGATCTCTCCGTTGTAGTGTGGAATGTAGTCTCACTTATGGTAGGTGTAGATCTCTCCGTTGTGATGTGAAATGTATTCTCACTTATGGTAGGCGTAGAGCTCTCAGTTGTGCTGTGGAATGTATTCTCACTTATGGTAAGTGTAGATCTCTCAGATGTGGTGTAAAATGTATTTTCACTTATGGTAGTCGTAGATCTCTCCGTTGTGGTGTGGAATGTATTCTCACTTATGGGAGGTGTGGATACCTCAGTTGTGGTGTGGAATGTATTTTCACTTATGATAGGAGAAGATCTCTCAGTTGTAGTGTGGAATGTATTCTCATTTATGGTAGGCGTAGATCTCTCAGATGTAGTGTGGAATGTATTCTCACTTATTTTAGGTGTAGATCTCTCAGTTGTAGTGTGGAATGTATTCTCACTTATAATAGGCGTAGGTCTCTCAGTTGTGGTGTGGAATGTATTCTCACTTATGATAGGTGTGGATATCTCAGTTGTGGTGTGGAATGTATTCTCACTAATGGTAGGCGTAAATCTTTCAGCTGTGGTGTGGAATGTATTCTCACTTATGGTAGGAGTAGATCTTTCAGTTGTAGTGTGGAATGTATTCTCACTTATGGTGGGTGTAGATCTCTGAGATGTAGTGTGGAATGTATTATCACTTAGCGTAGGTGTAGATCTCTCAGTTGTGGTGTGGAATGTACTCTCACTTATGGTAGGAGTAGATCTTTCAGTTGTAGTGTGGATTGTATTCTCACTTATGGTAGGTGTAGGTCTCTCAGTTGTGGTGTGGAATGTATTCTCACTTATTGTAGGTGTAGATCTCTCAGTTGTAGTGTGGAATGTATTCTCACTTAGCTTAGGTGTAGATCTCTCAGATGTAGTGTGGAATGTACTCTCACTTATGGTAGATGTAGAGCTCTCAGTTGTAGTGTGGAACGTAGGCTCACTTATGGTAGGCATACTTATGGTAGGCGTAGATTTCTCAGATGTAGTGTGGAATGTATTCTCACTTATTGTAGGTGCAGTTCTCTCAGTTGTGGTGTGGAATGTATTCTCACTTATGATAGGTGTGGATATCTCAGTTGTGGTGTGGAATGTATTCTCACTTAAGGTAGGCGTAGATCTTTCAGTTGTGGTGAGGAATGTATTCTCACTTATGGTGGGTGTAGATCTCTGAGATGTAGTGTGGAATGTATATTCACTTAGTGTAGGTGTAGATCTCCCAGTTGTGGTGTGGAATGTACTCTCACTTATGGTAGGAGTAGGTCTCTCAGTTGTGGTGTGGAATGTATTCGTACTTATGGTAAGCGTAGATTTCTCAGATGTAGTGTGGAATGTATTCTCACTTATTGTAGGTGCAGTTCTCTCAGTTGTGGTGTGGAATGTATTATCAGTTATGGTAGGCGTAGATCTTTCAGTTGTGGTGAGGAATGTATTCTCACTTATGGTGGGTGTAGATCTCTCAGTTGTGGTGTGGAATGTATTCTCACTTATGGTGGGTGTAGATCTCTCAGTTGTGGTGTGGAATGTACTCTCACTTATGGTAGGAGTAGATCTTTCAGTTGTAGTGTGGAATGTATGTCTACTTATGGTAGGTGTAGATCTTTCAGATGTAGTGTAAAATGTATTCTCACTTATCGTAGGTGTAGATCTCTCAGTTGTGGTGTGGAATGTATACTCACTTATGGTAGGCGTAGCTCTCTCAGTTGTGGTGTGGAATGTATTATCAGTTATGGTAGGCGTAGATCTCTCAGATGTAGTGTGGAATGTATTCTCACTTTTTGTAGGTGTAGATCTCTCAGTTGTAGTGTGGTATGTATTCTCACTTATTATAGGTGAAGATCTCTCAGTTGTGGTGTGGAATGTATTCTCACTTATGGTAGGTATAGATATCTCAGTTGTGGTGTGGAATGTATTCTCACTTATGGTAGGAGCAGATCTCTCAGTTGTAGTGTGAAATGTATTCTTACTTATCGTAGGTGTAGATCTCTCAGTTGTGGTATGGAATGTATTCTCACTTATGGTAGGCGTAGAGCTCTCAGTTGTGGTGTGGAATGTATTCTCACTCATGGTAGGCGTAGATCTCTCAGTTGTGGTGTGGAATATATTCTCACTTATGGTAGGCATAGCTCTTTCAGTTGTGGTGTGGAATGTACTCTCACTTATGGTAGGAGTAGATCTTTCAGTTGTAGTGTGGAATGTATGTCTACTTATGGTAGGTGTAGATCTTTCAGATGTAGTGTAAAATGTATTCTCACTTATCGTAGGTGTAGATCTCTCAGTTGTGGTGTGGAATGTATACTCACTTATGGTAGGCGTAGCTCTCTCAGTTGTGGTGTGGAATGTATTATCAGTTATGGTAGGCATAGATCTCTCAGATGTTTTGTGGAATGTATTCTCACTTTTTGTAGGTGTAGATCTCTCAGTTGTAGTGTGGAATGTATTCTCACTTATTATAGGTGAAGATCTCTCAGTTGTGGTGTGGAATGTATTCTCACTTATGGTAGGTATAGATATCTCAGTTGTGGTGTGGAATGTATTCTCACTTATGGTAGGAGCAGATCTCTCAGTTGTAGTGTGAAATGTATTCTTACTTATCGTAGGTGTAGATCTCTCAGTTGTGGTATGGAATGTATTCTCACTTATGGTAGGCGTAGAGCTCTCAGTTGTGGTGTGGAATGTATTCTCACTTATGGTAGGCGTAGATCTCTCAGTTGTGGTGTGGAATTTATTCTCACTTATGGTAGGCATAGATCTCTCAGTTGTGGTGTGGAATATATTCTCACTTATGGTAGGCATAGCTCTTTCAGTTGTGGTGTGGAATGTATTCTCACTTATGGTAGGAGTAGATATCGCAGTTGTAGTGTGGAATGTATTCTCACTTAGTGTAGGTGTAGATCTCTCAGTTGTGGTGTGGAATGTACTCTCACTTATGGTAGGAGTAGGTCTCTCAGTTGTGGTGTGGAATGTATTCTCACTTATGGTAGGCGTAGATTTCTCAGATGTAGTGTGGAATGTATTCTCACTTATTGTAGGTGCAGTTCTCTCAGTTGTGGTGTGGAATGTATTCTCACTTATGATAGGTGTGGATATCTCAGTTGTGGTGTGGAATGTATTCTCACTTAAGGTAGGCGTAGATCTTTCAGTTGTGGTGAGGAATGTATTCTCACTTATGGTGGGTGTAGATCTCTCAGTTGTAGTGTGGAATGTATTCTCACTTAGCATAGGTGTAGATCTCTCAGTTGTGGTGTGGAATGTACTCTCACTTATGGTAGGAGTAGATCTTTCAGTTGTAGTGTGGAATGTATGTCTACTTATGGTAGGTGTAGATCTTTCAGATGTAGTGTAAAATGTATTCTCACTTATCGTAGGTGTAGATCTCTCAGTTGTGGTGTGGAACGTATACTCACTTATGGTAGGCGTAGATCTCTCAGTTGTGGTGTGGAATGTATTATCAGTTATGGTAGGCATAGATCTCTCAGATGTAGTGTGGAATGTATTCTCACTTTTTGTAGGTGTAGATCTCTCAGTTGTAGTGTGGAATGTATTCTCACTTATTATAGGTGAAGATCTCTCAGTTGTGGTGTGGAATGTATTCTCACTTATGGTAGGTATAGATATCTCAGTTGTGGTGTGGAATGTATTCTCACTTATGGTAGGAGTAGATCTCTCAGTTGTAGTGTGAAATGTATTCTTACTTATCGTAAGTGTAGATCTCTCAGTTGTGGTATGGAATGTATTCTCACTTATGGTAGGCGTAGAGCTCTCCGTTGTGGTGTGGAATGTATTCTCACTTATGGTAGGCGTAGATCTCTCAGTTGTGGTGTGGAATTTATTCTCACTTATGGTAGGCGTAGATCTCTCAGTTGTGGTGTGGAATGTATTCTCACTTATGGTAGGAGTAGATATCGCAGTTGTAGTGTGGAATGTATTCTCACTTATCGTAGGTGTAGATATCTCAGTTGTAGTGTGGATTGTATTCTCACTTAGCATAGGTGAAGATCTCTTAGTTCTGGTGTGGAATGTATTCTCACTTAGCGTAGGTGTAGATCTCTCAGTTGTGGTGTGGAATGTATTCTCACTTATGTTAGGCGTAGAGCTCTTAGTTGTAGTGTGGAACGTATGCTCACTTATGGTAGGCGTAGATCTCTCAGATGTAGTGTGGAATGTATTCTCACTTATTGTAGGTGTAGTTCTCTCAGTTGTAGTGTGGAATGTATTCTCACTTATCATAGGTGTAGATCCCTCAGTTGTAGTGTGGAATGTATTCTCACTTAGCGTAGGTGTTGTGGTTGTGGTGTGGAATGTATTCTCACTTATGGTAAGTGTAGATCTCTCAGATGTAGTGTGGAATGTATTCTCACTTATTGTAGGTGTAGATCTCTCAGTTGTGGTGTGGAATGTATTCTCACTTATGGTAGGCGTAGAGCTCTCAGTTGTGCTGTGGAATGTATTCTCACTTATGGTAGGCGAAGATCTCTCAGATGTAGTGTGGAATGTATTCTCACTTATTGTAGGTGTAGTTCTCTCAGTTGTAGTGTGGATTGTATTCTCACTTAGCGTAGGTGTAGATCTCTCAGTTGTGGTGTGGAATGTATTCTCACTTATGGTAGGTGTAGAGCTCTCAGTTGTGCTGTGGAATGTATTCTCACTTATGGTAAGTGTAGATCTCTCAGATGTAGTGTGGAATTTATTCTCACTTATTGTAGGTGTAGTTCTCTCAGTTGTAGTGTGGAATGTATTCTCACTTATCATGGGTGTAGATCTCTCAGTTGTAGTGTGGAATGTATTCTCACTTAGCGTAGGTTTAGATCTCTCCGTTGTGGTGTGAAATGTATTCTCACTTATGATAGGTGTAGAGCTCTCAGTTGTGCTGTGGAATGTATTCTCGCTTATGGTAAGTGTAGATCTCTCAGATGTGGTGTAAAATGTATTATCACTTATGGTAGGTGTAGATCTCTCCGTTGTGGTGTGGAATGTATTCTCACTTATGGTAGGTATAGATCTTTCAGTTGTGGTGTGGAATGTATTCTCACGTATAGTGGGTGTAGATCTCTCAGTTGTAGTGTGAAATGTATTTTCACTTATCGTAGGTGTAGATCTCTCAGTTGTGTAATGGAATGTACTCTCACTTATGGTAGGCCTAGAGCTCTCAATTGTGGTGTGGAATGTATTCTCACTTATGGTAGGCATAGATCTTTCCGTTGTGGTGTGGAATGTATTTTCATGTGTAGTGGGAGTAGATCTCTCAGTTGTGGTGTGGAATATATGCTCAGTTATTGTGGGAGTAGATCTCTGACTAATAGAGTGGAATATGCTTTCACTTATGGTAGGATTAGATATCTCAGTTTTAGTGTGGAATGTATTCTTAGTTATGGTAGGAGTATATATCTCAGTTGTAGTGTAGAATGTATGCTCACTTATGGTAGGTGTAGATCTCTGAATTGCGGTGTGGAATATGGTCTCACTTACGGTAGGAGTAGATCTCTCAGTTGTAGTGAAGAATGTATTCTCACGTATGGTGGGAATGGATCTCTCAGTTGTGGTCTGGAATGTATTCTCACTTACGGTAGAACTAGACCTCTGAATAGTAGAGTTCAATATATTTTCATTTGTGTTAGGAGTAGATCTCTCAGTTGTAGAATGAAATGTATTCTCACTTATGGTAGGAGTAGATCTCTGAATAGTAGAATAGAATATACTTTCACTTATAGTAGGAGTAGGTCTCTCAGTTGCAGTGTTGACTGTATTTTCACTTAAGGTAGAAGTAGAGCTCTCAGTTGTAGTGTGGAATGTATTCTCACTTATTGTAGGCATAAATCTCTCAGTTGCGGTATGGAATGTATTCTCACTCATAGTAGAACTAGAAATCTGAGTAGTAGAGTTCAATACATTTTCAGCTATGGTTGGAGTAGATTTCTCAGTTGTAAAGTGGAATGTATTCTCGCTAATGGTAGAACTAGCTCTCTGAGTAGAGTAGAATATGTTTTCACTTATAGTAGGAATGGATCCCTCAGTTGTGTTGTGGAATGTATGCTCACTTATGGTAGGAATGGATATCTCAGTCGTGGTGTGGAATGTTTTCTCACTCATGGTAGGAGTAGATATTTTGTTTGTAGTGTGAAATGTTTTCTCACTAATGGTAGCAGTATCTTTCTCAGTGACAGTGTGTAATGTACTCTCACTTATGTTAGGAGTAGATCTTTTAGTTGTGGTGTGTAATCCATTCTCACCTATGGTACTAAGGAATTCCTCAGTTGGGGCGTGAAAGTTATTCTGATTTATGGTAGGAGTAGGTTTTTCAGTTGTAGTGTTGAATATATTCTCACTTATGGTAAGAGTAGATCTCTCCTTTGCAGTGGGGAATGTTTTGTCACTTATAGTGGGAGTAGAACTCTCATTTGTAGTGTAGAATGTTTTCTCACTTATGATAGCAGTTGTTCCCCTAGTATTGGTGGTGTGTATGTTTTCAGAAACAGTTGGAGTGGTTTTCCCAGTTTCAGTTTCGTATGTATTCTCTGGTACATTTGGAGTAGACCTATTGGTTTCAGTGTGGTGTGTATTCTCGGGTACAGTTGGAGTAGGTCCCTTAGATTCAGAGTGGCGTGTGATCTCTGGTATAGTTGCAGTAGTTTCACCAATTTCAGTGTTCTGTGTATTCTCAGATACAGTTGGAGTAGGCCTCTCAGATTCAAAATGGTGTGTATTCTCTGATACAGTTGGAGTAGTTCCCCCAGTTTCAGTGTGGTGTGTATTCTCTGACTCGGTTGAAGTAGTTCCACCAGTTTCAGTGTGGTGTGTATTCTCAATTACAGTAGGAAAAGGTTCATTAGATTCAGAGTGGTGTTTATTCTCAGACACAGTTAGAGTAGTTCCTCCAGTTGCAGTGTGATATGTTTCCCCAAGTACAGTTGGAGTAGGTACCTCAGACTCAGAGTGGTGTGTATTCCTAGGTACAATTGGAGTAGACCTCTCAGTTTCACTGTGGTAAGTATTCTCAGATACATTTGTAGTAGGTCCCTCAGATGCAGTGTGGTGTGTAATCTCAGGTACAGTTGGAGTAGTTCCACCAGTTTCAGTGTGGTGTGTATTCTCAGGTACATTTGTAGTAGGTTCCTCAGATTCAGAGAAGCGTGTATGCTTGGGTACATTTAGAGTAGACCTCTCAGTTTCAGTGTGGTGGGTATTCTCAGATACAGTTGAAGTAGGTCCCCCAACTTCAGTGCTGTGTGTGTTCTCCGGCACAGTTAGCGTAGGTCCCTCAGATTCAGAGTGAGGTATATCGTTAGATACAGTTTTAATAGTTCCCCCAGTTTCAGTGTAGTGCGTATTCTCATGTACAGTTGTAATAGGTTCCTCAGATTCAGTGTAGTGCTTATTCTCAGATACTGTTGGAGTAGATCCCCCAGATTCAGTGTATTGCTTATTCTCAGGTACAGTTGTAATAGATCCCTCAGATTCAGTGTAGTGCTTATTCTCAGGTTTAGTTGTAGTAGATCCCTCAGATTCAGTGTAGTGTGTATTCTCAGATACAGTTGGAGTAGGGCCCTCAGATTCAGTGTAGTGTGTATTATCAGATACAATTGGAGTAGGACCCTCAGATTCAGTGAAGTGTGTATTATCAGATACAATTGGAGTAGGTCCCTCAGATTCAGTGTAGTGTGTATTATCAGATACCGTTGAAGTAGGTCCCTCAGATGCAGTGTGGTGTGTAATCTCAGGTACAATTGGAACAGTCCCACCAATTTCAGTGTGGTATGTATTCTCAGCTACAGTTGTAGTAGGTTCCTCAGATTCGTAGTAGTATGTATTCTCAGATACAGTTGGAGTAGGTCCCTCGGGTTCAGTATAGTGTGTATTCTCAGATACAATTGGAGTAGGACCCTCAGATTCAGTGTAGTGTATATTATCAGATACAGTTGGAGTAGGTCCTTCAGATTTAGTGTAGTGTGTATTATCAGATACAGGTGTAGTAGGTCCCTCAGATGCAGTGTGGTGTGTAATCTCAGCTACAGTTGGAGTAGTTCCACCAGTTTCAGTGTGGTGTGTATTCTCAGCTACAGTTGTAGTAGGTTCCTCAGATTCAGAGTAGTGTGTATTCTTGGGTACATTTAGAGCAGACCTCTCAGTTTCAGTGTGGTGAGTATTCTCAGATACAGTTGAAGTAGTTCCCCCAACTTCAGTGTTGTGTGTGTTCTCCGGCACAGTTAGAGTAGGTCCCTCAGATTCAGAGTGAGGTGTATCCTTGGATACAGTTTGAATAGTTCCCCCAGTTTCAGTGTAGTGCAAATTTTCAGGTACAGTTGTAGTAGGTTCCTCAGATTCAGTGTAGTGCGTATACTCAGATATTGTTGGAGTAGATCCCTCAGATTCAGTGTAGTGCTTATTCTCAGGTACAGTTGTAGTAGATCCCTCAGATTCAGTGTAGTGCTTATTCTCAGGTTTAGTTGTAGTAGATCCCTCAGATTCAGTGTAGTATGTATTCTCAGATACAGTTGGAGTAGGACCCTCAGATTCAGTGTAGTGTGTATTATCAGATATAATTGGAGTAGGACCCTCAGATTCAGTGAAGTGTGTATTATCAGATACAATTGGAGTAGGTCCCTCAGATTCAGTGTAGTATGTATTATCAGATACAGTTGTAGTAGGTCCCTCAGATGCAGTGTGGTGTGTAATCTCATGTACAGTTGGAGTAGTTCCACCAGGTTCAGTGTGGTGTGTATTCTCAGGTACAGTTATTGTAGGTTCCTCAGATTCAGAGTAGTGTGTATTCTTGGGTACATTTAGAGTAGACCTCTCAGTTTCAGTGTGCTGAGTATTCTCAGATACAGTTAAAGTAGTTCCCCCAACTTCAGTTTTGTGTGTGTTCTCTGGCACAGTTAGAGTAGGTCCGCCAGATTCAGAGTGAGGTGTATCTGCAGATACAGTTTGAATAGTTCCCCCAGTTTCAGTGTAGTGCAAATTCTCAGGTACAGTTGTAGTAGGTTCCTCAGATTCATTGTAGTGCTTATTCTCAGGTGCAGTTGTAGTAGATCCCTCAGATTCAGTGTAGTGTGTATTCTCAGATACAGTTGTAGTAGGTCCCTCGGATTCAGTGTAGTGTGTATTCTCAGATACAAGTGGAGTAGACCTCCCAGTCTCTGGGTAATGTGTATTATCAGGTACAGTTGGAGTAGGTCCCTCAGATTCAGTGTAGTGTGTATTCTCTGATACAGTTGGAGTAGACCTCCCAGTCTCTGTATTATCAGGTACAGATGTAGTAGTTCCCTCAGACACAGACATTAAACTTCTCTTCTGGTATCTCGTTTTGTTCTTATGTTCCCTCCAAACAAAGTGATCTGACATCCATATCCCTTTCTGTCCATCATTTCTGTTGGCTGGAAAGGAACATATAATTGTAAATTGGGATTATTTCGGGTTGATACAAAAAAATAGTCATTAGTGAAATAAACACTTTGTATTGGATGCTCCAAACCCCTAAGCCATCCCAATTTTGATGAGCCTATCCCAGAATTGAAACTTTATCCATCATATCACATCTTATTGTATCCCCTTAGATCCTAATGTGGTCCTGCTGGACACTGCGTGGCCTTGACATAGAGGAGAGAAGGAAGGTTTCCTATTTTATCTAACATCAGTACAGCTTCTAGTCTTCACAATGAATTATTTAAAGCTCTGTTGTCATCACACCTGTAAGGATGTACCTCCAAGACTAATTATATGGGTGGCCACTAAGTAGAAGGATAAGGGAGCAGATATAGCAGTCAAACACATACAATTGAATGTTGGAGAGTTATGTGACTGTGATGGCTTTAACCACTTGATGACCAGTGACGAACCTGTAGGACGTTGGACTTCAAGTGGTTATACCGGCAGCTGCAGGCATCATCATAATACCCTTTTTTTTTAGAGCCGACAGTCGGCTCACTTGTAAAAGCAATCCTAGTGGCTAACTAGCTGCTGGATTGCTTTTACAAGCAGCGGGAGGGGACGCCTATGTCAGTGTCAGGTGCCTGTCCCAGGGACATAGGCTTACGAGCTCGCCGTTTTTTATCCTGATATGTATGTGAGTACCTCTCTGCTGTTTAAATAAAATCTATTAGTGTTTAAACAATATTACACTATCCGGTACCTCCTTCGTTTTTACCCCTGAGGGACCAAGATCTCTAGATAATACGTTCTGGTCCGGGATTATAAGAAGAGGCAGCTATTACCAGTACCTAACCATATGCTGTTACCTCATTACCGCAAGGTAAGGGGCCACTGCTTACTAGTGTGTGTTTTTTGCACGAAGAGGAGTCGCCATTCATTCTCTTTTCAAACATCCCACCTTGCCATTTGCACATTGGAATGTTCACCCACTCTGAGAAGAAATACTCCCATTAGACTTTATCTCACTACTGTTTTGCAGTATCTGCACACCTAGGAATAATTTGAGTTTTTTGTCATTTATTTATTTTTCAGTTGGCACTATTGTATTGCGGTGTATGTGCTTTAGGAATTCTTATTCAGTGCAGAGTTTTGCACGTTTGACTTTGTTACACGGTTCTCTCGTTATTGCACGTCCACCCACCTGTAGTGTTCTCTACCCATCCTGGGATTGTTCATACTATACTTCCTGTTTTAGAGTGCTACCTACTGCAATTCATTTTGTACTGCTACCTGTAACAACACATTGCTCTTCCTTTGGATTAGCGCAGCACCAACCCCCCACTTTCATTTGCATTTGTTGGGTTTGGCTTGACCCTCATTCGGTGCATGCAGCTCTTCCACCAGTCCCTTTCTACATGGTAGCGCAGAAATAACCTTTTTACTACTCTTTTCATTTGAATTGCCATCCACTCGCCGTCACACACAGTCCCGTCTCCTGGCCCGCCTCCTTCGATAGACTGGAAAGGAACATATAATTGTAAATTGGGATTATTTCGGGTTGATACAAAAAAATAGTCATTAGTGAAATAAACACTTTGTATTGGATGCTCCAAACCCCTAAGCCATCCCAATTTTGATGAGCCTATCCCAGAATTGAAACTTTATCCATCATATCACATCTTATTGTATCCCCTTAGATCCTAATGTGGTCCTGCTGGACACTGCGTGGCCTTGACATAGAGGAGAGAAGGAAGGTTTCCTATTTTATCTAACATCAGTACAGCTTCTAGTCTTCACAATGAATTATTTAAAGCTCTGTTGTCATCACACCTGTAAGGATGTACCTCCAAGACTAATTATATGGGTGGCCACTAAGTAGAAGGATAAGGGAGCAGATATAGCAGTCAAACACATACAATTGAATGTTGGAGAGTTATGTGACTGTGATGGCTTTAACCACTTGATGACCAGTGACGAACCTGTAGGACGTTGGACTTCAAGTGGTTATACCGGCAGCTGCAGGCATCATCCCAATACCCTTTTTTTTTTAGAGCCGACAGTCGGCTCACTTGTAAAAGCAATCCTAGTGGCTAACTAGCTGCTGGATTGCTTTTACAAGCAGCGGGAGGGGACGCCTATGTCAGTGTCAGGTGCCTGTCCCAGGGACATAGGCTTACGAGCTCGCCGTTTTTTATCCTGATATGTATGTGAGTACCTCTCTGCTGTTTAAATAAAATCTATTAGTGTTTAAACAATATTACACTATCCGGTACCTCCTTCGTTTTTACCCCTGAGGGACCAAGATCTCTAGATAATACGTTCTGGTCCGGGATTATAAGAAGAGGCAGCTATTACCAGTACCTAACCATATGCTGTTACCTCATTACCGCAAGGTAAGGGGCCACTGCTTACTAGTGTGTGTTTTTTGCACGAAGAGGAGTCGCCATTCATTCTCTTTTCAAACATCCCACCTTGCCATTTGCACATTGGAATGTTCACCCACTCTGAGAAGAAATACTCCCATTAGACTTTATCTCACTACTGTTTTGCAGTATCTGCACACCTAGGAATAATTTGAGTTTTTTGTCATTTATTTATTTTTCAGTTGGCACTATTGTATTGCGGTGTATGTGCTTTAGGAATTCTTATTCAGTGCAGAGTTTTGCACGTTTGACTTTGTTACACGGTTCTCTCATTATTGCACGTCCACCCACCTGTAGTGTTCTCTACCCATCCTGGGATTGTTCATACTATACTTCCTGTTTTAGAGTGCTACCTACTGCAATTCATTTTGTACTGCTACCTGTAACAACACATTGCTCTTCCTTTGGATTAGCGCAGCACCAACCCCCCACTTTCATTTGCATTTGTTGGGTTTGGCTTGACCCTCATTCGGTGCATGCAGCTCTTCCACCAGTCCCTTTCTACATGGTAGCGCAGAAATAACCTTTTTACTACTCTTTTCATTTGAATTGCCATCCACTCGCCGTCACACACAGTCCCGTCTCCTGGCCCGCCTCCTTCGATAGACGTCACATGTCCTGGCATTGGATCGGTGTTCTGTCTATCAAAGTAGCCAGGCCAGGAGGCGGGACTGTGTGTGACGACGAGCGGACTTGCAATTCAAATGAAAGCTGTTACAGCGGGTAATCCCTGTTCTGTGATCCGGCCGGCTCTCCTCTTCCTCCACTCTCTCTTCCTCTGTGAGAACAGCTCCCATTCAACCCCGGCAGTGCCCCACCCCTTTCCAAGGCAGCCCGCGCTCGCCCTCAATCATTTTCCACTTGCCAAATGCGAGCTTACGAATGGAAATTTTGAGGGCTGCTGTATATATACTATTTTGACCTAGCCACACCTCTTTGAACCTTCCTTTAGCAGTCAGAAGCAAGACAGACAGGTAACTAGCAGTTTCAGACGAAATACCTAAGTTACTGACAAAAAAATAATTCACAGAATAAAGCCTCCTCCACACTACCAGACACGCATTCCACGCACCACGCATTGGGCCGCCCATTCACTTGAATAGGCTGCCCATTGCCTGACAAACATACCAAAGAAAATTATGTACCGAATTTTGACACTGAGCCAGGCGTTTGGCGACACATGTTTTGCAGCATTTTTTAACTATTTTTGCACCACAAAGTCTCACTAAATAATGGCACCGCAAGCACTTTTTGGCGTGTTTCTGAAAATGCAGGCAGAAACGCCGGACTCTGCCCACATTTTCATAGGGACTAAGTGTGAATGCAGCCTAAGGCTGGCCATAGATTATGCTTTTTTTCTTTCCTTCAACCATGGGATGAAGAAAAGAAAATTGCTTGATTCCCCCTTCAACTCAGTCCCACTGCGCTATGGTATTCTGACAGTGGGAGGTATTCCCTCCGTCAGAATACAATGATCACCGCTGGTGGGTATACTGTAGCCTCCGGCGGTGATCATAAGAAAAAAAACTGTAATGCCCCGTACACACGGTCGGACTTTCCGACGGAATATGTGCGATCAGAGCTTGTTGTCGGAAATTCCGACTGTGTGTGAGCTCCATCTGACTTTTTCCATCGGAAAGTTTGAGAGCATGCTATAAAATTTTCCGACATCAAAATCCGATCCTTTAAATTCCAATCGTGTGTAGACCAATCCGACGGACAAAGTGCCATGCATGCTCAGAATAAATTAAGAGATGAAAGCTATTGGCTATTGCCCCGTTCATAGTCCCGACGTACGTGTTTTACGACACCGCGCTCATAACGATCGGATTTTCCGACGACTTTGTGCGCCGTGTGTACACTGTGTCACTGTGTGTGTATGCAAGACAAGTTTGAGCCAACATCCGTTGGAAAAAATCCATGGATTTTGTTGTCGGAATGTCCGATCAATGTCTGACCGTGTGTACAGGGCATTAGACTGGTTGTACTCAGACAAAATCACATAAAACAAAACCAACACTACAAAAAGCAAACAAAATGAAAACAAAACTCCAACCTCCCTCGCACCCCCCTGGAGTTTAGGACACTGCCACAGAAGATGCATTAGCGTACCTGTGTTGCCACACCTAGCACACGCTCTCAAGCCTAAGGCATGCAAAAATTGGGGAGTTCCGTAGACCCTATGAAGGATAAAGATCTGGGTCAGTCTATGTGATGGAGAAAGAGACAGTCAAGGCAGAGACCTGAGAATACCTTCCCAAACCTCTTCTAACAGGCCAATATCTTGTTCCTATCCAGCCCTAGAGCAGATGGGAAAGTTCTATAAGAACCTGTCTAACAACACCCTATATGTAACAGAGGTAAAACCTTTTGTTTGCTTGTACTATTTGGTCAAATACAGGTGAAAGGGAAAAGAATATCTTAACAGAGGAAAATTGAGCATGTAAAGCATGTCTCAACTGGAGAAACTGATAAAACCAATTTGATTGTAAAGAGAACTCTCCCCTTAGCTCTTCAAATTACTTAAGTCATTGACCGTTCTCATAAAACTGAACTAAGGTTATTATTCCTGATTTTCCTGATCTCTCAAAACCTCTGAAAGCCAAAAGTTGAGGGAATCTATCGTTATACCATATAGGGGTGTATCTGGTAGTATAATGCCGCGTACACACGGTCGTACTTTTCGTCTACAAAAGTCGGACAGCCTTTCCGACAGACTTCCGGCAGACTTTCGGTGGACTTGCGGCGGACTTGCGGCCTACTTTCTAACGAACGGACTTGCCTACACACGACCACACAAAAGTCGGTCGGATTCGTACGTGATGACGTACACCGGACTAAAATAAGGAAGTTCATAGCCAGTAGCCAATAGGTGCCCTAGCGTGGCTTTTTGTCCGTCGGACTAGCACACAGACGAGCGGATTTCGGGGTCCGTCGTAGTTACGAAGTAAAGTTTTGAAGCATGTTTCAAATCTAAAGTACGTCGGATTTGAGGCTAAAAAAGTCAGTTGAAAGTCCGGAGAAGCCCACACACGATCGGATTACCAGCCAGCTTTAGTCCATCAGCGTCTGTTGGACTTTTGTAGACGAAAAGTACGACCGTGTGTACGCGGCATAAGAAATACCCAAAATTCTTTTGACTGTATTCCATATTTTGCACATTAACTTACAGGTGGGCTTATCAGTAAGCGAAACACCCCCTCTTGCCCCATCTAAAACATGGAGTGGTTGCCGACCCTTAAATGCATAGGAAAATAATCGTCAAGCAAGAAAGGATAGCTGTTCATACTCCCATCCAGCAAAATGCTGTAATTGGGATGCAAAAAAATATATTCTTGGATTAGGAACTTCCAGTCCGCCTGCATTTTGGGATGTTGTAGAGTCTCCAATTTAATATGGGGGGTTTTATTCCTCCATATTAAACGCCTAAATATACTGTTAATCTTGATAAAAATCCGTAAGGGTATCCAGATCGGAGCATTATGTAAGTAATACAGAAACTGAGGCATCCATATCATCTTAAATTGATTAATACGGCCTATTAACGAGACAGAGAGCTTTTTCCAGATTTTACTTTGGTCTTGGAATCTAGAAAGTAATGGGAGTAGGTTATCCACAATCCACAATAAACGACTGAGGGGAATCAGAAAAAGTTATACCCAAATATTTTATAGAAGACACAACCCTAAGATAAGTAAGTGAAGGTGGTGATGAGTCTGGAAGGGGATCCAAGGGCATCAACATGAATTTCTCCCAGTTTATGCCTAACTCGGAAAACCTGCCAAACTCCTTAACATATTTCATTACTGCCGGCAAAGATGAGTGAATATTAGTCAGATACAGAAGAAGATTGTCTGCATATATAGTAATAATACCTTTTCCTCCACATCTCCCCTAATTAGACCGGTAACATCAGAAGCCTGCATAAGACAGGCCAATGGCTTTATAGCTAGGGCAAAAAGCAAGGGGGACAATGCCTAGTGCCCCGGCAAAGTCTGAAGCTGGAAGATTGGAGGCCGTTAATCCTAATTGATGCCATAGGAACGGTGTACAACAACCGTACCCATTGGCAGAAATTAGAACCAAGCCCGAATTTTTTAAGGCATGATGGGACTTGTAGTTTTGCAACAGCTGGAGGTCTGCTAATTGCATATCCCTGGTCTATAGGATTCAGGATGTAACAGGTTTTTATCCTTTTTAGGTATAACTACTATAACAGATTGACCCATAGGGAGTTATTTACGAAAGGCAAATCCACTTTGCACTGCAAGTGCACTTAGAAGTGCAGTCGCTCTAAATCTAAAGGGAAGATCTGAAATGAGGAGAAGCTCTGCTGATTTTATCATCCAATCATGTGCAAGCTAAAATGCTGTTTTTTATTTTCCCTGCATGTCCCCCTCAGATCTACAGCGACTTTACTTCCAAGTGCAGTTGCAGTGCAAAGTGGATTTTCATTTAGTAAATAACCCCCATAGTGTCTGGAAGCCGCCCTAGATGGAAAGCATCGTTTAGTGTGTTAAGAAGGGCAGGAAGCATCTCCTTTTTATATTTTTTATAGATCCCTTTTATATACCCCTTTCACACTGGAGCGTTTTGCAGGCGCTATAGCGTTAAAATTAGCACCTGCAAACCGCCCTAAAACAGCTGCTCCATTCACTCCAGTGTGAAAGCCCGAGGGCTTTCACACTAGAGTGGTGCGCTGGCAGGGCGTCAGAAAAAGTCTTGCCAGCAGCTTCTTTGGAGTCGTGAAGGAGCGGTGAACTCACAGCTCCTCGACCGCTGCTCCCCTTTGAGATCAATGGGGCAGTGCTGCCATACCGCCAGCAAAACGCCGCTCTGGCAGTGTTTTGCGGGCGGATATAGCCCCTTTTCAGGCGCTAGCGGGGGGTTAAAACCGCCCCGCTAGCGGCCGAATAGCGCCGCTAAAATGGCGTTAAAGCGGCGCTAAAAATAGCGCTGCTTTACCACTGGCGCCAGTGGCGGCACAGTGTGAAAGGGGTCTTAGAATTAGGGAAACTAGCCACCGTACCTTCTAGTTCCAGTAGAGTAAGTGGAGTATTGGGGGTCTCCCTCTCTTCCATTGAAAGAACCAGGAGATTAATAGTTTTGTTTGTATTATTTTAATGTTGTTTGCATATAAAAATAAAAAGAATCTGATTAAAAAAAAAAGACTGGTTGTACTGAAGTTGATAGATGGACTTGAGTAAAACCAGCCTGCCCATAGATGGATTGAATTTTGTCCGGTTCCTTCAAAATTTGAATTTCGAAGATGGTTATATTCTTTCAATTTTATTCTATTCTTTTTTTTCTATTCTATTCTTTTCTACTCTATTCTGTTTTTTCTATTCTATTCTTTTCTATTGTATTCGGATTCAAATGTATTCTATTTGAAATTTGAGAAGATGGTTATATTCTTTCTATTTTATTCTATTTTGTATTCTATTCTATTCCTTTATTTCCTAATCTATTTTACTCTGTTCTTTTATTTTCTATTCTATTTTGTTCCATTTTACTCTACTCTACTCTTTTCTTTTCTATTCTATCCCTTTATTTTTTATTCTATTTTCTTTTCTATTCAGTTCTGTTTTACTCTATTATATTCATTTTTTTACTTTCTATTCTATTCTATTCTATTCCTTTATTTTCTATTATATTGTATTCTGTTCTTTTATTTTCTATTCTATTTTGTTCTGTTTTACTCTATTCTTTTCTATTCTATTATTTTATTTTTATTCTTTCCCTTTATTTTGTATTCGGTTCTGTTTTACTCTATTATATTCTATTTTTTTTATTTTCTATTCTATTCTTTTCTATTCTATTCCTTTATTTTGTATTATATTCTATTCAGAAATTCGATTAAAAAATTATTCGAATTCGAAAACTACTTTCATTAAAATTCGATAACTAATCAAATTTGATTCAAAAACAAATTGAATTCCAATTTCGTCCGAAATTTTGTTTTGGTTTTTCGGATCTGTTTACATTCGTTACGATTGTGATTCGGAAATTTGGATACATCCAAACTTCCGAATAACGAAAAATCTGTCTGAATTTCAATTTGGAACGAAACAAATTGCACATGTCTAGAAACTAGCATTTTCAGAGGGAGGTCACCAACAGCTGCTTATATATTTCTTTCCTCATAGCCTTCCATTGTACGAGGAATTAAAAGCTGTTTATACCTTTGGTATGATTGCTCTATGAGTAATATATTTAGCTTATTTTATCAACATTGAACGCCCAACAAAAATAAGGTGACGGTTAGCTGATTTGTAATGTCTGTGACATGTAATCTACTCCACCCATTCTTTGGAAACCAGGCCAAGTCTTATCTATGTAGATAAACAGTCTTCATTTTAGTGAAGAGGGGACAGGATTTGGAGGTAAAAATGTTAGGATGACATACTTTATTTACAAGGTTCAGGATCAGCGGGACACTTATGTCGCGTACACACGATCGGGCATTCCAACAACAAAACCGTGGATTTATTTCCGATGGATGTTGGCTCAAACTTGTCTTGCATACAGACGGTAGCACAAATTTCGGAAACTCCGAACGTCAAGGATTCCTAGCAGGCGTGGAATTTTGTGTGTCAGAATTGTGTACACACGCTCGGAATTTCAGACAACAAATTTTGTTGTCGGAAAATGTGAGATCCAGCTCTCAAACATTTGTTGGCGGAAATTCCGACAGCAAATGTCCGATGGAGCATACACACGGTCGGAATTTCCGACAACAAGCTCACATCGAACATTTGTTGTCGGAAATTCCGACCGTGTGTACGAGGCATTAGGATTAGGAAGGCTGGAAACTCTTGGGATGGGGTCAAGGGGACTCTAAAGCATCATACACACGATCGGACTTTCATCAGACTTTTCAGTGGATTTTGGTCCGAAGGGCGTTGGCCTTGAACTTGTTCTGCATACACACGGCAGAACATTTTCAGCCAACTTTCACCAAATCACGTGGTTTTTTCAGCTCTTTAACGCCACCCTTTGGGCAACTTCTGCTATTGTTGTCTGATCTTTAGCATTGGTTCTGAGCATGCGTGTTTGTACTTTGGACTTTAGTCCTATGGACTTGTGTACACACGATCGGATTATCCTCCATCGGACATTGCCGGAAAGTTTGAGAGCATGCACAGCGAACATTTGTCCGCTGAAAAACCAAAAACAATTGTCCGATGGAGCATACACACGGTCGGATTGTCCGATAAAACAGGTCCGTCGGACCATTGTTGTCAAAAAGTCAGATCGTGTGTATGGGCCTTTAGAGCAAAAAAGTGTGTAAGCTAAAGGATTTTGGGGCTAGAGACGGCTGTCAGCCAGAGCAGGTTTTAGGACCAGGAGGTCATCCAGAGACCAGACAAGAGATGGGGCTCAGACACTGAGAAGACATGGCAGACAAAAGTAAGAAGTAACTTTTCAAAGATGCACCGGCTGCTTGAGTAGTGACAGCTCATCACCCACGGAAGTAAGTATGGTAGGGACCAGGGAGGACCGGGGAGGATGTAGGGTTTTAGTTTGAAGTTTGGTTAGTTTGAAAAGGTGAACTAACCATTTAAAGTTGGCCATAGATGGATTGAAATTTCAAAATGTATCCAGTCCAGCAGGGACTGGGGGAATTTCAATCCATCGATGACAATTCCCATTTGAGAACAGTCAATCTATTAACCGGTTGCTTTTGAACTTGCTTTCTCGAAAATTGAGTTTCAATCAAGAGCAGTCCCGGCTGTCAGAATACAATGACACAACAGGGAGGATGCCCCCAATTCATCTTGGTTGTGTGGCTGGGGGAATCCGTTCAGTCTTTTTTTTTTTCGATCAGCCCGCTGATACGTTTATGGCCAGCTTTAAGGTTGGATGAAAGGTATAGTGCAGTGTAATACCTTTGGCAGTTAATCAGTACATTTTTCTTGAGGGCCATACATCTGATCAAAATGAGGGACAACCGGGGAAGAAGGAAGGGTTTGGTTCCAAAAGAGGGACAGTTGGTACCTACCCTGTTTCCCTGAAAATAAGACCTAGCATGATTGTAGGTGATGGCTGCAATATAAGACCTACCCCCCAAATAAGCCCTAGTTAAAGTCCTTGTAGATCTTATTTTCAGGGTAGGGCTTATTTTCGGGGAAACAGGGTAGGGCTTATTTCGGGGTAGGGCTTATATTGCAGCCATCACTGACAATCACGCTAGGTCTTATTTTCGGGGAAACAGGGTATGTGATAAGCACAACAAACTAGGTGCTAACCTGGGGCAATGGCATACCTACCAACTTTTTGAGATGGGAACGAGGGACACCTATTAGCAAAACTATGTAGGCATAGCACACACCCCCTTGCCACGCCTCCTTAAAAACTTCAGCTCCAGAAGGATTTACCCACTTCCTAACCAAGCCATTTTTTGCTATACAGCACTGCGTCGCCTTTAACTGACAATTGCGCAGCCGTGTGAAGCTGTACCCAAATAAAATTAATGTCCTTTTTTTCCCACAAATAGAGCTTTCTTTTGGTGGTATTTGATCACTTCTGCGCTTTTTATTTTTTTGCGCTATAAACAAAAAAAGACAGATAATTTTGAAAAACAAACTATATTTTCTACTTTTTGCTTTAATAAATGTGCAAAAAAAAAAAAAAATTCTTTACCAATTTAGGCCAATATGTATTCTTCTACATATTTTTGGTAAAAAAAATCCTAATAAGCGTATATTGATTGGTTTGCGCAAAAGTTATAGCGTCTACAAACTACTGGATAGATTTAGGGACTTTTATTTTATTTTAATTTTTTTTTCTGGTAATGGCGGCGAGCTGCGATTTTTTTTGCTGGACTGCGACATTGCGGCGGCAAAATCTGACACTGAGTGACACTTTTTTGGGACCAGTGACACCAATACAGTGATCAGTGCTATTGAAATGTACTGTCACTGTACTAATGACACTGGCAGTGAACGGGGTTAACACCAGGGGCGATCAAAGGGTTAAATGTTCCCTAGGGAGGTGCTTACAAACTGTGTGGGGCAGTGTCACACTGAAGGAAAAGAGAGACCCATGATTCAGCTTAGCTAAATCACAAGATCTCTCTTTCTCTTCCTGACAGATCCGCCATTTTCCTTGTTTACACAGGTAGACGGACGATCCATCTCTCCTGTGAACGATCGGCGGGTCCCGCTGATTGGCTTCCGCTGTGTCCAACCGCGTGCACGAAATCACGTACAGGTTCCTGATTTTGTGCAGCCGGGCCGTTCTGCCGCAGTAAATGTACGTGGAGTGGTCCGGAAGCGGTTAAAGGAAAGTTATACGAAAAAAAAAAATCATTACTGTATTTATTGGCGTATCACACGCACTTATTCACCCTGAAAATCGGGTGCAAATAGCGTGTGTGTGTTATACGCCAATACTTCAATTTTAACTGCCTCGGAGGGGGGGGGGGGGGGGGGGGCGGTACGAGGGCCGTCAGATTACATACAGTAAGAATCTCCTGTTTACTTGGTGGCCTCTGTAATAGGAAGTCCCGTCTCCTGGGAAGCCATTGGACCGCTGTTCTGTCTATCATAGAAGATTCTCACTGTATGTAATCTGTCGGTGCTCGTCCCACCCCCCTCCCTGTCCCCTCTAGGCTGCAGATGGGCATTGATCAAACTTCACTGAGGGCAATGGTGAGGCTGCTGCATTAAAGGCAATGGTGAGGCTGCTGCATTGATGGCAATGGCGAGGCTGCTGTATTGATGGCAATGGTGAGGCTGCTGCATTGATGGCAATGGCGAGGCTGCTGCATTGATGACAATGGTGAGGCCGCTGTATTGATGGCAATGGTGAGGCTGCTGCATTGATGGCAATGGTGAGGCTTCTGCATTGATGGCAATGGTGAGGCTGCTGCATTGATGGCAATGGTGAGGCTGCTGCATTGATGGCAATGGTTAGGCTGCTGCATTGATGGCAATTGTGAGGTTGTTGCATTAATGGCAATGGTGAGGCTGCTGCTTTGATGACAATGGTGAGGCTGCTGCATTGATGGCAATGGTGAGGCTGCTGCATTGATGGAAATGGTGAGGCTGCTGCATTAAAGGCAATGGTGAGGGTGCTGCATTGATGGCAATGGTGAGGCTGCTGCATTGATGGCAATTGTGAAGCTGCTGCATTGATGGCAATGGTGAGGCTGCATTAATGTGGACTGATGAGGCTGCATTAATGTGGACTGATGAGGCTGTATTAATGACACTTGTGAGGCTGCAGATGGGCACTGACCCTTATTTTGCTTCAAAGTTCCTTATTTAAAATTTACGTTTTTTTCCTGAAACTTCCCTCTTAAAATGAATGTGCGTGTTATACACCGATAAATACGGTAGTTAAAGCAACAAGTACTTTTTTTTTACCCATACTATTCCTTTATATTGGCTTTTGAAATTTACAAATGCAGCAATTTAGAAATTAGATGAAAGGTTTAGCGCTGGAAAACACTTTTTTAAAGAAAAAAAGTTTATTTAATATACAACTATATAGATCAGACCAAAATGAGAGACAAATGTGGAGAAAGAGGGACAGAGGGACTTTGTTCCAAATCAAGGACGGTTCCTCGAAAACCAGGGACAGTTGGCAGCTATGGGCAATGAGATACATACAGGGGGTAATAAAAAGCACTGAAATGAGATTGACGTGTACAAACAGGATACACTGGGGATTACTAGGACAGACTGATAACCAAGCCAGAATGCAGCGAGTGTAGCAACAGACATCATACTGGGTGGAGGAAATAATCGGAAACAAAAGCATGATTAACGCTCAACAGAGATAAAGCTCGAGCAAACCTGCAAGATTTTTTGGATTTCTAGTTTATAAGCCTGCAAGATGGCGGGACACAAGGCAAAGATACTAATCAGAAATAGGAAAGGGGTTTTGGGACTTTGAGTGAGGCACACGTGGTGGGAGAAATGATAACATTGTTTAATTGACATATGAACAAAGCATACCTCATAAACATATGATACATGGTTGAACATGAGTATTTTTTATCTATATACGAGGCAATGGCATACAGAAAAGAAGAATTCATATATATGTATATACACATGTACGCATCTGAAATCACATAGTATCCCATAGAAGTAATTTATGTAAAAAGCCAAATGCTTACTGAATAATGGATACAAAAGGGTTATAGGATACAAATGAATCACAGTTGAGGTCAAGCTATGTGTTGGGAACATGATGCCATTAATAGGCTCAATGCGTTTCGTGGCCAGGTGCCACTCATCAGGAGCAAACGCATTGCATATGTATAAATTGTTCCAAATAAGCAGTGCTGTAAGTCAGGGTTTGCGAAGCAAGTCTGCCCCGGGAGCTGAGGGAATGAACCCAAGGAAGAAGCGAGCGCACCAACACACCCCAAGAGCACCCTCCAAGCGCAATAGGCAAGGGTGTTTTATTCATGCAATGCGTTTGCTCCTGATGAGTGGCACCTGGCCACGAAACGCATTGAGCCTATTAATGGCATCATGTTCCCAACACATAGCTTGACCTTAACTGTGATTCATTTGTATCTTATAACCCTTTTGTATCCATTACTCAATAAGCATTTGGCTTTTTACATGAATACCTTCTATGGGATACTAAGGCCCCTTTCACACTGGGGCGGTGGGGGCGTCGGCGGTAAAACAGCGCTATTTTTAGCGCTGTTTTACCGTCATTTTTGCGGCTGTATTCGGCCGCTAGCGGTGCGGTTTTAACCCTCGCTGGCGGCCGAAAAAGGGTTAAAACCGCTCGCATAGCACGGCTATAGCCGTGGTATTGCCGCGGTATAGCTGCGATGCCCCTTTGATTTCAATGGGCAGGAGCAGTTTAGGAGCGGTGAATACACCGCTCCTTCACCGCTCCAAAGATGCGGCTTGCAGGAGTTTTTTTCTTCTCCTGCCAGCGCACCGCTTCAGTGTGGAAGCCCTCGGGCTTTCACACTGAACAAACAGCAGCGGCTGTTTTGGGTCGGTTTGCAGGCGCTATTTTTAGCGCAATAACGCCTGCAAACCGCCCCAGTGTGAAAGGGGTCTAAGTGATTTCAGATGCGTGCATGTGTATATACATATACTGTATCTCACAAAAGTGAGTACACCCCTCACATTTTTGTAAATATTTTATTATATCTTTTCTTTTACAAAGGGTTTTATTGATAATCATAGCAATTTCACAGTTTAACAGTGTAGATAATGCATCATGAATAAACATAACAAAAAGTTTAGCATCTTATAAATAAAATAAGTATGCTAGTAAATCAGAGAAAAACAAAACAATAAGAATATAGCAGAGGCTGAAAACATTTTTGAAAGGGAGGTTAAAGAAGAGCTAGGGGCAGAGATTAGTTGAGAAGGGAGGAGTAAAGAATAGGGGGAAAGGAGAAAAGAGGAAGAAAGGGGGGAGCAAGAGTGCATTAAATCCAAAGAAGGGTGGTATCAAATCTAGTGGGTTTAGTATATTCGACCCATGGCCTCCATACCTTCAGGAACTTATCGTGAGTGTCCGAAAGGACAGCGGTCAGCTTTATATCATCCATGCGATTCTTAACCGCCTCATAACTTAGTGTCTGTGTCTTCCATGCCCTAGCTATCGTTAGTTTGGTTGCAGTAAAGAGATGCAGAGCCAGCTGGCGCTCCGGGCGAAGCAGCTCCGCGATTGGTTTGCAGAGGAGTGCCTCGAACGGATCCTTTTTGAGGTCAGCATGGAGTATGCTTCGGAGGAGGGAGTAAACTCTAATCCATAACCTGCGTACCCTCGGACAGGTCCACCAGATGTGCGACATTGTGCCCTCCTGGGAGCACCCACGGAAGCACAAGGGAGAGTAGGCTGGAATGAACCGGGCCAGTCTAGCAGGCGTGTAGTACCACCTGTAAAGTATTTTATAGGCATTTTCTAAAAAGATGACATTCTTTGAGCATTTGGATATTGCTAAAGTCATGACCTGCCAATCCTCCGGATCGAGCTGTTTTCCTAGTTCCCTTTCCCATTGAAGGTGACAGAGTCGTGTCGGTGATTTTTTAGAGGTAATAATAGAGGAATAGATCAGTGATATTAAACCCGAGGTTTGGGGTCTTGCTCTGCAGAAGTTCTCGAAGGGGGTCAAAATATAAGGGGTCGGTTGAGATTTTATAAGCCCCTGGAGAAAGTGACGAATCTGCAGGTAGCTATAGTGTTCACGTAACGGGATATCGTGAGAGGAGCGTAGAGCCTCGAATGATATTATCCTGGTGGGGGTGAAAAAAGAGTGAATGTCCGTGAATCCATTTGTCTTCCACCAGGAGAATTGCTGGGGATTTTCCCAGCCTGGTGGGAACAATGGGCACTGGGGAAATTGAAGTAGGGGTAGATGAGGAGAAATCAGGCCGGCCGAATACTTTACCGAGTCCCACATGCGAAGGGAATGGGCCAGACATGGCCCCGTCACGAGAGGACGATGTGTGGGAGGGAGCCAGGGCAATGAAGAGATTGGTGTTGGGTGTGAGTCCACTAGGTCCTATTTTATTATATCTTTTCATGTGACAACAAGGAAGAAATGACACTTTGCTACAATGTAAAGTAGTGAGTGTACAGCTTGTATAACAGTGTACATTGTCCGCTCAAAATAACTCAACGCACAGCCATTAATGTCTAAACCGCTGGCAACAAAAGTGAGTACACCCCTAAGTGAAAATGTCCAAACTGGGGCCAAAGTGTCAATATTTTGTGTGGCCACCATTATTTTCCAGCATTACTTAAACACTCTTGGGCATGGAGTTCACCAGAGCTTCACAGGCTGCCACTGGAGTCCTCTTCCCCTCCTCCATGACGACATCACAGAGCTGGTGGATGTTAGAGATATTGCGCTCCTCCACCTTCTGTTTGAGGATGTCCCGCAGATGCTCAATAGGGTTTGGGTCTGGAGACATGCTTGGCCAGTCCATCATGTTTACCCTCTGCTTCTTTAGCAAGGCAGTGGTCGTCTTGGAGGTGTGTTTGGGGTCGTTATCATGTTGGAATACTGCCCTGTGGCCCCGTCTCTGAAGGGAGGGGATCATGCTCTGCTTCAGTATGTCACAGTACATGTTGGCATTCATAGATCCTTCAATGAACTTTAGCTCCCCAGTGCCGGCAGCACTCATGCAGCCCCAGACCATGACTCTGCCACCACCGTGCTTGACTGCAGACAAAACACACTTGTCTTTGTACTCCTCACCTGGTTGCCTCCACACGCTTGACACCATTTGAACCAAAGAAGTTTATCTTGGTCTCATCAGACAACAGGACATGGTTCCAGTAATCCATATCCTTAGTCTGATTGTCTTTAACAAACTGTTTGCAGTCTTTCTTATGCATCATCTTTAGAAGAGGCTTCCTTCTGGGACATCAGCCATGCAGGCAAATTTGATGCAGTGTGCGGTGTGTATGGTCTGAGCACTGACCGGCTGACCCCCCCCCCCCCCCTTTCAACCTCTGCATCAAAGCTGGCAGCGCTCATATGTCTATTTCCCAAAGACAACCTCTGGATATGACGCTGAGCACATGCACTCAACATCTTTGGTCGACCATGGCGAGGGCCTGTTCTGAGTGGAACATGTCCTGTTAAACCGCTGTATCGTCTTGGCCACCATGCTGCAGCTCAGTTTCAGAGTCTTTGCAATCTTCTTGTAGCCTAGGCCATCTTTATGTAGAGCAACAATTCTTTTTTGCAGATCCTCTGAGAGTTCTTTGCCATGAGGTGCCATGTTGAACTTCCAGTGACCAGTATGAGAGAGTGTGAGCGATAACACCAACACACCTGCTCCCCATTCACACCTGAGACCTTGTAACACTAACGAGTCACATGACACCGGGGAGGGAAAATGGCTAATTGGGCCCAATTTGGACATTTTCACTTAGGGGTGTACTCACTTTTGTTGCCAGCGGTTTAGACATTAATGGCTGTGTGTTGAATTATTTTGAGGGGACAGCAAATTTACACTGTTATACAAGCTGTACACTCACTACTTTACATTGTAGCAAAGTGTCATTTCTTCAGTGTTGTCACATGAAAAGATAGAAGAAAATATTTACAAAAATGTTAGGGGTGTACTCTTTTTTGTGAGATACTGTATATGAATCCTTCTTTTCTGTATATGACATTGCCTTGTATATAGATAAAAAATACTCATGTCCAACCATGTATCATATGCTTTGTTCATATGTCAATTAAACAATTTTATAATTTCTCCCACCACGTGTCCTGTGCCTCACTCAAAGTCCCAAAACCCCTTTCTTATTTCTGAATTAGGAATGGAGGTGCATGGTATCATGTACCTCATTTGAAGTCCTAAAACCCCCCTTTTGCTTTTCAAGATACTTATCATAAGCCTTGGTTCACATTGATGCGAATTGGCATGCGATTTGACATGTCAAATCGACGGCTATTGCCCACAATGGAACCATCTGAATTGGTACGACGCCGACTTTGCAGCGCTGCACTGATTCCCGAAAAGTAGTTTAGGTATTTCAGGTGCAATTTTAATAGACATCTGTGCGGGAAACCACGCAACTTTCTCTGAAATCGTTGGCCTGACATACGGGAATTCAGCTAAACTTGCATGATTTCAATCCCACAGCAGTGTGAACCTGGGCTCAAAGAAATGAGCCAAAAGATGCCAGATAGCAAAGTAGTAAGTTGCAAGATGCAAGGCGACACGTAATGCCCCGTACACACGATCGGATTTTCCGACAACAAAACCATAGATTTTTTCTGAAGGATGTTGGCTCAAACTTGTCTTGCATACACACGGTCACACAAATGTTGTCGGAAATTCCGAACGTCAAGAACGCGGTGACGTACAACACATACGACGAGCCAAGCAAAAGGAAGTTCAATAGCCCAGTGCGGCTCCTTCTGCTTGATTCCGAGCATGCGTGAACTTTTTTGCAACGGACTTGTGTACACACATTTGGACTTTCCAACAACAAAACTTGTTGTCGGAAAATTTGTGAACCTGCTCTCAAACATTTGTGTGTGGAAATTCCGACAGCAAATGTTCGATGGAGCATACACACGGTTGGACTTTCCGACAACAAGCTCCCATCGAACATTTCCCGTCGGAAATTCCGATCGTGTGTCCGCGGCATAAGATTCAAGCTAAAAATCTAGTAAGATACACACATAGCTAGTTATGGTGTGAACAAGAGAAATCAAATAGATTAGCGTGGATGAAGGAATCTCCTCCGCCAGCTATTGTATTCTTACAGCTAGGGCTGCTGTTAGAAATCACGGGGCCCCGTACAGTCTACCTAATAGGAGCCTCAACGCTGCCCCTGATCCCACCCCCTGAGGGGGGAAAAGGTAGGGGGAGGGGGGGAGGTGAGAGAGAGGGGTGGGTGAGAAAGAAAGAGGCGGGGTGACAGAAAGAGAAGGGGGTGAGAGAAAGATAGGAGGGAGCAGAGAGAGAGAGGGGGAGGTGAGAAAGGGGGGATCAGGGCTGCAGAATCAGGGCAGTGATCCTGGTGGCCAGTGAGTGGCCGCTGCCTGCAGAGGAGGGGTGGGGCTTGTCATGCATGGCTCTCATGGAGGGGGTGTTCCCTGTTCTGTGGTTGGACACCGGCAGGTTCTCTGCTGTCTCCTTCCTGTCCTACCCTCATGTAAGGGGGTCCGTGTCTGCGGAGAGGACGGGGGGACTGATAACATGTCACTGATCTAGGAACCTGAACTGATAGGAAATTGCTGAGGAGAGCACCGTTCTGCAGGAAAGTTTGATGGAGTATGATTGACGCTCTGCAACAAGTACTACTGGCCCCGGGCCCATGGGCAGTGCCCAAATGGTCAGTCCTCCCCTCAATGGAACATGTACTCAAAGCTGCCAGCTGGCTGGGCACCCATTATTAAGTGATGGGGCCTGAGCCCCCTACAAGAGTCCTGGTGGTACCCCCTTATCGGTGGCCCTGCTCACAGCTGCCGACACCCATCTGAACAGTGACTGCATTTCACAGGATGCAATCACTGTTCGGCTGACAATTTTTCACCTGGCACCATCAATTTTTCAGTTGAAGTTTGTTGAGCTGGGTGGTGCCAAAAGGGCCACGCATAGCTCAAAGGAAGGAATCGGGTGAATTCTGAGCAGTGGCGGCTGGTGAAGTTTTAGGATGGGGGGGCGCCAGACACCGCTCCTTCCTTTTTTGACCCCTCCCACTTCTCATAAGTCCCACCCCTTAAATAATCCACCCACTCTGTTGCCTGTATTCCACTTGATCCCACCCATAGTGTCAGGAGTATACGGCTCAGCATCACAGGACAGTGTACACAGCCACAGAATCACAGGACAGAATATACAGCTCAGCATCACAGGACAGAGTATACAGCCCCAGAATCACAGGATGGAGTATAGAGTCCCAGAATCACAGGACAGAGAGTATACAGCCCAAGAATCACAGAACAGAGTATACAGCCCCAGAATCACAGGACAGAGTATACAGCTCAGCCTCACAGATCAGGATATACAGCTCAGCCTCACAGATCAGGATATACAGCTCAGCCTCACAGATCAGGATATACAGCTCAGCCTCATAGATCAGGATTTACAGCTCAGCCTCACAGATCAGGGTATGCAGGTATACATCATCTGTCCTGTATACAGCTAGCTATATACTCCCACCTTCCTTCCTGTATATAGAGACCTTCCTCCATCATCACTGACTGCAGATATACATAATCTGTCCTGTATACAGCTATATATACAGTAACAGGACAGATGATGTATATCTGCGTGGAGGAAGGTCTCTATATACAGGAAGGAAGAAGGTGGGTGTATAAAGCTGTATACACTACACAGGACAGATGTACTCACAATTTGTGAGTGCTGCTTGACACCCCTTATTTAAACTGCTTGTAACTTACTCATCAATAACACAATAATGGCAGAACCCTCTAATGTAGGGGTAGGCAACCTTTTGAGCAGAGTGTGCCAAAAATATTTTTTGAAGAAACTGAGAGTGCCGGCTACATGAAACAAAATGTTAACTTCACACAATCACGAAAAGGAAATTTTATAACGTAATTTCTGAAAACATCTTGAATAATAGTAATATATACTGCCAGGTAACTCTGGTAAAGTTGAAATGTATATGCCAGTCCCAATTTCTGCACCTTTATACCTCAGATCAGTCCCAACTCCTGCCCCATCACACCTCAAGGCCTGGTGTATAGCATTTCTCACAAATCCTGGTATATAGCATTTCTCACAAATCCTGGTATATAGCATTTCTCACAAATCCTGGTATATAGCATTTCTCACAAATCCTGGTACATAGCATTTCTCGCACATCCTGGTATATAGCATTTCTCACAAAGCCTGGTATATAGCATTTCTCACATATCCCGGTATATAGCATTTGTCACAAATCCTGGTATATAGCTTTTCTCACAAATCCTGGTATATAGCTTTTCTCTCAAATCCTGGTATATAGCATTTCTCACAAAATCCTGGTATATAGCATTTCTCACAAATCCTGGTATATAGCATTTCTCGCAAATCCTGGTATATAGCATTTCTCACATATCCCGGTATATAGCATTTGTCCCAAATCCTGGTAAATAGCATTTCTCACAAAGCCTGGTATATAGCATTTCTCACAAAGCCTGGTATATAGCATTTCTCACATATCCCGGTATATAGCATGTGTCACAAATCCTGGTATATAGCTTTTCTCTCAAATCCTGGTATATAGCATTTCTCACAAATCCTGGTATATAGCATTTCTCACAAATCCTGGTATATAGCATTTCTCACAAATCCTGGTATATAGCATTTCTCACAAATCCTGGTATATAGCATTTCTCATTGGTCTTCCCTTCTGCTTGAGTCTGTTGCATGGCTACTTATCAGAGGAGGGTTCAGAGACAGCAGGTGCACACATGAAAAAGCCCAGCCATAAGCCTGCTGATTAGAAGACTGCCACAGAGGAAACAAAGTGCATAATTGCCACCATGAGCAGCGCTGCTGGCCCCAGGACACTCAATTCCCTCACATAGTTACATAGTTACATAGTAGGTGAGGTTGAAAAAAGACACAAGTCCATCAAGTCCAACCTATGTGTGTGATAATGTGTCAGTATTACATTACATATCCCTGTATATTGCGGTCATTCAGGTGATTATCTAATAGTTTCTTGAAGCTATCAATGCTCCCCGCTGAGACCACTGCCTGTGGAAGGGAATTCCACATCCTTACCGTTCTTACAGTAAAGAACCCTCTACGTAGTTTAAGGTTAAACTGCACAGTTGGAATCAATGAGAAGTGCTCACTGATGCTGGAGGAAAGAGAGGTGGTCGGGGATCAGCCCCACTGCTGAATCTCCTCTATACTGCCGCTGACTGGCTGAACTGGACCGGTTTTCACTTGTGGGAGGTAGGTCTCCCTGGATCGTTCTCACATGCCCCCCGACAGTTGTCCACGTGCGCACTGCTTCTCTATACAGCCGCTCAATTAGACCGGCTTTCACGTTTACGAGGTGGGTCTCCCATGATCGCCCTGGAGTGCCACCCGAAGGGTGTCCACGTGCCACGTTTGGCACATGGGTTGCAGAGCCCTGCTCTAATGTATGGAAATCTCAATAAACTTCAATATCACCACAGTACCAGTCTCTGTGATATGTAACGTCACATATAATACAAATCACACTGAAAATAAGACAAAAAAAATTACTACAAACTTAGCAGGGATGGTGGAAACCCCACCTACAGATATTTGGCTGTGGACTGCGTCAGTAAAGCAGTGGACAGTGTCAGTAGGGCAGTGGACAGTGCCCATTGCTTATCAGTGCAGCCTATCAGTGCCCATAAGTTCAGCCTCATCAGTGCAGCCTATCAGTGCCCATAAGTTCAGCCTCATCAGTGCAGCCTATCAGTGCCCATAAGTTCAGCCTCATCAGTGCAGCCTATCAGTGCCCATAAGTTCAGCCTCATCAGTGCAGCCTATCAGTGCCCATAAGTTCAGCTTCATCAGTGTAGCATATCAGTGCACTCTTATCTGTGCCCATAAGTGCCGCCTGCCTGTGCCCATCACTGCAGTCTCATCTGTGCCCATCAGTGCAGCCTATCTGTGCCCACCAGTGCCCACTAGTGTGGCCTCATCTCAGAGAGACAGAGAGAAGAGAGTGTCTCTGGGTACTGCAGCGCCAGGACTTACCTTCAAAGGCGCCGTTCAGGTCTCTCTGAATCCACCGCACGCACACACTAGTCGACTCCACCCCCACTGTGGCTGGGAAACCGGAAGTGACGCCTGGTCGCAGTGACGAAAAAAGCACCGGCCCCTGTCCTCTCCTCCAGTCCCCGCCACACCAACCTAACCAGCTACTGTACTACAATCTGAGGCACAGACAAATTACAGTAGAGTGGGAGTGTTTGCAGGCGCATCGCGTGTGCCCCAACCACACCGTAAACACGGGCAAATCAGATTCCCAGCCTGAAATCAGCTGATTGCAGTCTGGGAAGCTTCCCATAGACCGCCATGTGTCGGGGCCTGGTCACTCTAATGCCTTGTACAGATGATCGGACATTCTGACAACAAAACCGTGGATTTTTTTCCGACGGATGTTGGCTCAAACTTGTCTTGTATACACACGGTCACACAAAAGTTGTCCGAAATAACGATCACTAATGCCGCGTACACACGACCAGACTTTCCGGCAAACTAGGTCCGACGGTCTTCCCGACGGACTTTCGGCAGAGTTCCGACGGACTTTTAGAACAAACGGACTTGGCCACACACGAACAGACTAAGTCCGGTCGAAAGTCTGTTCGTTTTGTACGTGTTGAGGTAAACGGGACAAAAAAAGGAAGTTCAATAGCCAGTAGCCAATAGCTTCCCTTGCGTCGTATTTGGCCCGTCGGACCAGCACACAGACGAATGGTTTTCCCGATTTTTAGTCCGTCGGACAGATTTGAAACATGTTCTATTTCTAGGTCCGTCGGATATTTTCCCCAAAAAAGGATCGGACTAGTCCACACACGATCAGCTTTGCCGACGGACTAATCCCATCAGACCTAGTTTGCCGGAAAGTCCGGTCGTGTGTACGGGGCATAAGAATCATCCGCAGTAAGGAAATTACTAACTTCACAGCCGTACGTATACACAACCCTTGTAAATGTGCGGCTGCACAGAGGGGAGTGCCCTGGCCACAGATAATTGGCCCATACAATGACAGCTTCCTTGTGGGATTTCACATGCGGGTTCTGATCCTAGCTCTGAGCTCATTACTAATGCCTATCTTTACATTGTATTGAGATACCAGGCAGAGCATGGTGGAGAGATAAGAAAAAAAGTCTGGGCCAAAACATTTTTCTGTCTGTGCCCATTTGGGCAGCTAAAGTACAGTATATATTAGCAGGATTCATGGATCATCAAAGTTAATGTCCAAACATTTGAGAAAGTCACATCACAGTGGTAAGGTGCAACTTTTTGGAGCCGCAGAGGACCCCTTTATCAGGCACATGCTGATCCACAGTGTGCTGGTGGTATATACTTTCAACTATGGTGTCACAAGTCTCCAGCTGGTATCTTCAACAGTACCCACTTACTCTACAGCCTTTTCCAGGCATGTGTGCGGTGGGAATATTGCATGTTGTCCTTTGGGGAGATGTCCCTTTACTTCCTGACTCAGATCTACAACAGGAATTGAGAAGCAATTTAACCCAAAATAGGAGAAATCTCCTCTTATGCCGCGTACACACGAGCGGACTTTACGGCGGACTTTGCCCGGCGGACTGGATTTCGTCGGACAATTCGATGTGTGTGGGCTCCAGCGGACTTTGTTTTCTCAAAAGTTGGACGGACTTAGATTTGAAACTTGTTTAAAATTTATCCGTTGAAATCGAGTCCGGTCGAAAAGTCCGCTCGTCTGTATGCTAGTTCGACGGACTAAAAAGCCACGCTAGGGCAGCTATTGGCTACTGGCTATGAACTTCCTTGTTTTAGTCCGGTCGTACGTCATCACGTACGAATTCGACGGACTTTGGTGGATTGTGTGTAGGCAAGTCCGTTCATTCAGAAAGTCCGTCGTAAAGTACGTCGAAAAATCCGCCGGGCAAAGTCCGCCGTAAAGTCCGCTCGTGTGTACGCGGCATTAGATAGTTGTCTCTGGAATAGTTGCCCAATTAAAAGATTTCCTTCCACCTCTTGTTCTTGCTTTAAAATGCTAGGACTTCCATCATTTTCTTCGTCCCTGGAATTGGCCACCAGGACAAATAGAGAGGGTGAAAATCCCCAGTGGAGAAACAGACAGCAAAAAAAAAGTGAAATTGAAGCAGATAAAGGTCCAGATAAAACCTTATTCCAAATAAAGTCAGATGGACAATCCAAAAAATAGTGAATGCATTTTGGGGGTCCAAGAGTGCCCTATTATCAAGGCTAGAAAGAACATAAGAACATCTCGATATCAATCAAACTAAGAAGTAGATCTACTTTTGTTGTGCTGGTTTTCGCTTCATTGTTGGATAGTGCATGGTACCATCGCATCTTAGGACTCACAGCGAATTGGGTCTCAGGACCCACTTCCTATTCGGCCAGGAGGAGAAGCAACGGCCCCGGAGCGAGGTAAAGCTGGAGAGGGGAGCAGCAGCCCTACCCTGGATCCTTGTCAGTTGCTTCCTAAGTTAAGGAGGCCTCTAATCGCTGCCTTCTCGTCCGTCTCCCGTCGTGCAATAAGGGGGGGGGTCGCTGCTTTCCCGTTCATCTCCTGGGGGAGGCGTTAGTTTGCCCCCCTCAAAATATTGAGCACCAGCCGCCACTTCATCCACTGTAAATGATGTTATTTGGCATTCCACTTTAAAAGCACAGGAGTTAATATGGAGTAGGCCTCCCTTTGTGGGTATAACAGCCTTATTTCTACACCGAAGGCTTTTCACAAGATTTTGGAGTGTGTTTGTAGGAATTTGTGTCCATTCAGCCAAAAGAGCATTTGTGAGGTCAGGTACTTATGGTGGATGAGAAGACCTAGCTCACAGATGGCATTCCAATACATCCCAAAGGTGTTCAGTATGGATGAGGTCAGGGCCTTGTGCAAGATACTCGAGTTCCTCCACACCAAACTTATCAAACCAAGGCTCTATGTAGCTGGGATTGTACACAAGAACACATGCTGGAACAGAAAAGCGCTTTCACCAAACTGTTGACACAAGGTTGGAAGTTAGAATGTCATTGTATGGTGTAGCGTTAACAGCATACCTTCATTGAAAACATCCAAACTCAAGTATTTGGAGGTGGTCCATATACTTTTGGCCATATAGGTAGATGTGATGGTCAGATGGCCACATGCTTAAAGTGGTAGTAAAGTCAATTTGTTTATGTTTTATCTACAGGTAAGCCTATAAAGCTTACCTGTGGGTACTGTAAATATCTCCAAAAGGTGCAAAGTTTAGGAGATATTTTTTGGTATAGCCGCTGGTGACGTCACCGGCGCATGCGCTCTGAAGGAATTGCATGCCGGTGCCGTTCCTTCAGAGCCCTGTGCTGTAAACAGTGACTCCCGCACATATGCGGGAGTAGTTTGGCCATTGAAAGGACTGGGACCCGCAAACCCGGAAGGAAGATCCAAAGATGACAGCCATGCAGACCAATTTGATGCAGCGTGCGGCGTTTGGTCTGAGCACTGACAGGCTGACCCCCCACCCCTTCAACCTCTGCAGCAATGCTGGCAGCACTCATACGTCTATTTCCCAAAGACAACCTCTGGATATGACGCTGAGCACGTGCACTCAACTTCTTTGGTCGACCATGGCGAGGCCTGTTCTGAGTGGAACCTGTCCTGTTCAACCGCTGTATGGTCTTGGCCACCATTCTGCAGCTCAGTTTCAGGGTCTTGGCAATCTTCTTTTAGCCTAGGCCATCTTTATGTAGAGCAACGATTCTTTTTTTCAGATCCTCAGAGAGTTCTTTGCCATGAGGTGCCATGTTGAACTTCCAGTGACCAGTATGAGAGAGTGAGAGCGATAACACCAAATTTAACACACCTGCTCCCCATTCACACCTGAGATCTTGTAACACTAACGAGTCACATGACACCGGGGAGGGAAAATGGCTAATTGGTCCAATTTGGACATTTTCACTTAGGGGTGTACTCACTTTTGTTGCCAGCGGTTTAGACATTAATGGCTGTGTGTTGAGTTATTTTGAGGGGACAGCAAATTTACACTGTTATACAAGCTGTACACTCACTACTTTACATTGTAGAAAAGGGTAATTTCTTCAGTGTTGTCACATGAAAAGATATAATAAAATATTTTACAAAAATGTGAGGAATGTACTCACTTTTGTGAGATACTGTAGCAGTCTTGTGACTTCTATCAGTGTCTGGTTAAAGCTTGTAGGAGGAGTTTTCATTCTGCTCTGACTGTCCTATTAGGCTGCAGGACCCCTGTCCCTCTGTCTGGACAGTGCTGATTGGCCCTGTGCTGATCACATGCACTCTCCCAAGAAAAAAAAAAATCTCTAGCAAAAGCACACCAAACTGAGCATGTGCAGAGTGACTCCAAGGCTCTGTCTTATCAGGAGATGTATTGGGGACTGTGGAAGAAGGGGAGGATCAGAGAGAACAGGATCAAGCAGCCTTTTTACACAATGCGGAGGGATTAACCACTTAGGTGACACAGTGAGTATAACAAGCATGCTTTACTGCATATACAGACTGATTTTACTGTTGTGGGTTCAGTAGCATTTTAAGGTAAGTTTCACATAATGTGCTAGTACGTGATGCATACTAGCACATTAAAACATTTCCTTGCAGAAGAAAAGTTATTTTTTATGTTTTTCCTCAACGTTGTACCCAAACAAAATTGATGTCCTTTTTTACCCACAAATAGAGCTTTCTTCTGGTGGTATTTGATCACCTCTGCGGTTTTTATTTTTTGCACCATAAACAAAAAAAAGAGCGACAATTTTGAAAAAAAAACAAAACAAAACATTTTTTGTTTACTTTCTGCTATAATACATATTCCAAAAAAATATAAAAAGTGATGTCATGTGTTGTAGTGTATTTCTGTTGTATTTTCGGACGACAACTGTACTGATTAAACGAAAATCGTACGATCTGGTATCATACAAGAAAAATATTCGTGTTTGTTCGATCGGATAATATCGGATGAACTGTCGTGATTGGCTCTCGAAAGCTCGATTCGATTATTGTATGATCGATTTGAAACGGTCTTTTTTGTCCAATTTTTGGATCGCATGTACGGGCCATTAGTGGCCAAGAAAAAAGAAACCCTGTCACAGGAGAAGTGGTAAATTTATGTGGAACTATATAACCAGAAACATCCCACAGTGACTGCATTTTTACCCCTGTTTATGTATAATCAGTACCATGAGGGTAGGTTTGAGAATAACCAAGATCAAAGAGTTGCTTGACTTTTTGAAGGTGCCAGACACTAATGTCGCATACACACGTCATATCTTTTTCCGACGGGATTCCGCTCAAATTTGCCTTAGATACACACGGTCACGCAAAAGTTCGCTGAACTTACAACCGTCAAGAACACGGTGACGTACCACACAACGACAAGCTGGGAAAATGAAGTTCAATGCTTCCGAGCATGCGTCGAATTGTTTCCGAGCATGCAAAGGAATTTTGCGTGTCGGAATTGCCACAGACGATCGCATTTTCGGATAGGAACTTTTTCCGACCGAAAAATTGAGAACCTGCTCTCAATCTTTTGCTGGCTGGAGTTCGGCCAGCAAAAGTCCGATGGAGCATACACACGGTCGCATTTTCCAACGAAAAAATCTCATCGGTCTTTTGTGGGCCGAAATTCCAATCGCGTGTAGGCGGCAATAGGTGTATAATGAATGGGCCAAACCACAAGAAACCACAGTAATTTACTATAGTAGTGCTTGGTGACTGACTGTTGGTTGGCCATAATACCTAATGATTGGCTGTTGGTTGGCCAAATAATATCACTTAAGCCTCGTACACACGGTACGAAAATCAGAAGAGGATTGTCGTTTGACAGGCTGTTGTCTGAAATTCTTACCGTTAGTAGGCTCCTTTAGACAATTGTTTTCCAATTTTCGACCAACAAATGTTGGATGACAGGCTAGTCAATTTTTGGATAACGACGGCTCCATGTCTGATTTTCATATGGTCAGTACAGAAATCCATCACACAAAAGTCGAAAGTACAAACACGCATGCTCGGAATCAGGGAACCACTGGAAAGAGTTTGGTCTTGTAAACCACTGTTCATAATCTAGAATTAATATTCGTGACGCAGCAATTGATGAAATGTCAAAATTCTCATCTTCTTTAATGGGATAATAATGAAGCTGCTTTGCATGTAGTTATGCCAAACGTATTTTAAAAGGCATTTGTTTTGTACGATCTGAAAATCGCGAATCAACGTTCACCAAACTCCTATTAAGACGAAATTAGCAGAAGGGGCCCAAAGGGCAGCGCTTGAGAAATTAACTTTCTCTTTATACTCTCATAGTACGTCACTACGTTCGTGTTTGTCAAACGACAATTTGCGTACCATTAGTATACAAGACAAGATCCTGCCACACGCCCTTTTGACAAAAATCAGAAGCTCGGTCGGCCAACAATTGTACCGTGTGTGCGAGGCTTTACTCTTATTTGGGACACAACAACCATTATCAAAACACACAATGCCTCACATACAGTACTTAGCTGTATAGGGTGCAAAGGCAGAAGACTACCCAGTCTACGTGGACTCTCTCATCCATAAATAAACCATCTGAAGTAGATGCAATGGACTTAGCAGTGTCAGCAATGATGGTAAAAATCTTTATGCAATCAAATACATTTTTGATTTGGGTGGGATTTTTGGAAATGAACAAGAGCTTCTGATTTTCAAGATGCCAAATCTAGTCCACTGGTTATCAAGTTGTAGTCTCCAGCTAGTCATTAGCAGAGGTGTATGTTGAAGCTTGTGGGCCCTGATGCAAAAGTTGACCTGCCCCCCCCCCCCACTACCACCCACCACTTCCACCGTGTGTGCAGATACATCCATCGCACGCCAAGATACTCAAAGTGACTTAAGAGTTCAGAGTTCCCAGAGTTCCTCCTTACATTGGAGAACAGGGATCACCCTTGGAGAATCAGAGGACAGGGATTACCGCTGGAGAATCAGAGGACAGGGATCACCCCTGGAGAATCAGAGGACAGGGATTACTGCTGGAGAATCAGAGGACAGGGATCACCCCTGGAGAATCAGAGGACAGGGATTACTGCTGGAGAATCAGAGGACAGGGATCACCCCTGGAGAATCAGAGGACAGGGATCACCCCTGGAGAATCGGAGGACAGGGATCACCCCTGAAGAATCAGAGGACAGGGATCACCCCTGGAGAATCAGAGGACAGGGATCAGCAGGTCATTTGGCAGAGCTCCTTTCCCATTCTAGCACTGTAAACAGCTCCCCCCCGCACACAATACACAGGGCTGAAAATCACATTCCGTTACACACAGTCTATCAGTCTTCACAGGGTGTATCTGGCTTTTATGTTGCCATTCTGACCTGTGAATTCCCCTGGTCTGAACGGCAGTGTAGTTGCAGTAGGCAGATACACCCTGTGCAGATCATGGCTGACTGGCTGTGTTGTAAAGGAATGTGATTTCAGCCCTGCGGAGGAGGAGCAGTATAGAGTGCTGTACTGGGAAAGAAGCTCGGCAGCGGGCAAAGCATCCAGGGCGGAGAGGGTGGTCAGGGGGCTTTTGGAGGGCGAAATTTAGATCTGGGGGGGCAAAGCCATGTGACATAAAATCTAGAGCCTGCAGCCCCTCAGGAGGTGTTAGGGGATTTGTTTTAGCAATATCTGAAGGTTTCTCTGTCAGTGTTGGCAGGTGTTGGGGGAAGGTCACCTGTGTCTTTTCCCAAGTTGTCAGGGAAGTGGGGTAAGCCTACATCCCCAGGTTGGGGGGGGGGGGGGTACAGAGAATCCCAGTGTCATACCTCACCAGTGACATCGGTCCCATTGTGGCTACAGGAGGGCACTCTCCTCCTCTTAACTCGCTGAGCTTGGTTAGCATTCCATGTTGCCAGCACATGGTACAGACACTTCCCCATCCTGGGCTGTTCTCCCCTCGTGCTCCTCTCCATTCAGGAAATGGCTCACAGCTTCTACCCAGCCAATGAGAACAGAGGGGTGTGGACTGTGGAAGCCCAATACTAGAGCGTGGCTGTGGGGCCCTAGGGCAGATCGGAGCCGGACTTTGTGGAGTATATGATAATATGACAGGAAGGCTGCAGGGGTCCCCTGGAGCTAGGGGCGGGGTTGCAAAAGTGACCCCTGCAACCCCTTATGCTACGCCCATGGTCATTAGGCAGCAAGAATGAGGTAGATAATCTACAGCTTTAAACCACCTATACCCTCAGCGTAGTAAAAGGTGCCACTGGTCAGCTGATTCTGGCTTTTGAAGGTCAGATTTCTTTACCAGAGATTAATTTGCCCATGGGCAAAGTTGTTCTGGTCAACTGAGCTTATTCAGAAGAACCCAACTCCAGAACCACACTGCTGTTGTTATACCATGAGCATAAATATGAATTCCCCCACCTGCCTTTGGAGCCTTCACTTTTCTGGGAATACTTTCCACTACATTTTGAAGGCTGTGTGTCGGAATGATGTTGGAGAAGACCTGGCATGCAATAGGCTTTCCAATTTGAAAGAGGGGAATACTACTGACCACCGACAGTGAGGAAAGCTAATGTGAAATATGTAGTATAGGCCTCCAGTGATAAAAAGGAGCAGAAAACGACATATTCCTTTACAGACTGTAGAAAAGGATGTTTATTGTTTTATTATTAGCAGAGCCGAGTGTGCAGAAGGCTGGGCAGGCTGGCAGAGAACTATATCAGCTGGGCAGAGTATATAAACAATTGTGCAATTGTAATATCAGATAGGCACCATGTGCAATAGGCTGGGCCGAAAGTAAAATTATTGTTTTTTGAACCGCTGTGCTGTAGCAGTTGATGCATTTTTTCCGGTGCATTTTGCATTTTTGGACACGCGTTTTTGATGCGTTTTTGCACTTTGCTTTTTTTTTTTGGGCTAGCATGACAGTTATTTTCAAGGAGTGTGACTTTGATGCGACTTTGCACTCGCTGGCACTCAAGTAGCATCAAAGTCTCATCAAAGTAGCGCAGGAACCTTTATGTGTCCAAAGTCGCATGTAAGGCAGCTCTCACACTGAGGCACTTTACAGGCGCTATAGCGCTAAAAATAGCGCCTGCATAGCGCCTGTAAAGCACCTCTCCTCCCGCTCCAGTGTGAAAGCCCGGGGGCTTTCACACTGAAGCGGTGCGCTGGCAGGACACCAAAAAAAGTCCTGCAAGCCTCATCTTTGAGTTGCTATAGGAGCGGAGTATACACTAGACATGTGCGATTCGGTTTGTAACAAATAGATTTCCGTACGAATTTGTTAGTATTCGTATATTCGGATCAATTCGAACATCCGAATAGCTGAAAGAACCAAAATACGAAAATTACGAAATTACCAATAAGCAAAATAACGAACACGCAAAAATACGAACTTACGAACGGACAAACTTACGAAAATACTAAACTCCGAAACAGTAACATAAAGAAAATGACATCTGTAACAAATGATATACATTTCTTATTTTCAATCCTTTGTCTGTTCATAATTTCGTAGGTTCGTATTTTTATTTGTGTGTTCGTAATTTAGTTTCTTCGCCTGTCCGTAATTTCGTTTGTTCGTGTTCTCGAATCGTTCTTTCGAATGGACAGTGTATTAGTGAGTGATGTATCTTACTTGGGGGGTTATTTACGAAAGGCAAATCCACTTTGCACTACAAGTGCAAACTACAAGTGAAAAGTGCACTTGGAAGTGCAGTCGCTGTAAATCTGAGGGGTAGATCGGAAATTAGGGGAAGCTCTGCAGATTTTATCATCCAATCATGTGCAAGCTAAAATGCTGTTTTTTATTTCCCTTGCATGTCCCCCTCGGATCTACAGCGACTGCACTTCCAAGTGCACTTTCAGTGCAATTTCAAGTGCACTTTGCACTTGTTATGCAAAGTGGATTTGCCTTTAGTAAATAACCCCCTTAATATCTTCAGCCAATCAGCTTATCCCTTTTGAGTCACACGGCATTCCTAAATCTTTTTAGATTCCGTTGAGGAGGAGACGGCGTCAGGTCCGGTGACTCAGGGAGTGGACTGGAGTAAGTACAGGACTTATTAGAAAAGCAAGAATAGGATTATTATTCTTTATTTCCTACGAAAGTACGAATCAACGAAAAAGACAATCTCACAAAAGTAACAATTACTAAATTACGAGTAGTGTACCGAATAAACGAAAATTATTATGTAACAAAATTACGAATTTCGAATCAAAGGAACTTAGACTAACGGAATTCCGAATAATTTCGTATCAACGAGAATATAACTGTTACGAAAGTCCGAATATGAAAACTTGCGTCTTAAATTGAAATTACGAATCGTTACGAATCAACGGGAACGTAAAGAAAGAAAACAACATTTTTTGTTGTGCACATGTCTAGCATACACCGCTCCCACAGTGCCCCTGCCCATTGAAATCAATGGGCAGCGTCGTCGAAGTGCCTACAAAGTGCCGGTGCAGCGGGGTAATTGTTAGGGTTAGTGTTCTAACCCTAACAATTACTGCTAGCCCTAACGATTACCACTAACCCTATCCCTAACTCTATCTCTAAGCCTAACTTGAGCATTTAACCCTAATTCTAGCCCTTAACCCTAACATTTAACCCTAATCCTAGCCCTTAACACTAACCCTAACATTTAACCCTAATCCTAGCCCTTAACACTAACCCTAACATTTAACCCTAATCCTAGCCCTTAACCCTAACATTTAACTCTAACCCTAGCCCTTAACCCTAACATTTAACCCTAATCCTAGCCCTTAACCCTAACCCTAACATTTAACCCTAATCTTAGCCCTTAACCCTAACCCTAACATTTAACCCTAATCCTAGCCCTTAACCCTAACATTTAACCCTAATCCTAGCCCTTAACACTAACATTTAACCCTAATCCTAGCCCTTAACCCTAACATTTAACCCTAATCCTAGCCCTTAACACTAACCCTAACATTTAACCCTAATCCTTGCCTTTAACCCTAACATTTAACTCTAACCCTAGCCTTTAACCCTAACATTTAACCCTAATCCTAGCCCTTAACCCTAACCCTAACATTTAACCCTAATCCTAATTAACCCTATGCCTGATTCGTCCCTGAAACGGGGAACAGGGACGCACAGCGCTCCGGTGCGATCCGCAGCGCTTCATAGTGTGAACCCGGGCTAAGGGTTAAAGTTAGGGTTGGAGAAAGTTAGGGTTAGGAGTAATCATTAAGGTTAGGGTTAGGAGTAATCATTAAGGTTAGGGTTAATTGTTAGGGATAGTGTTCAAATGCCGCGTACACACGGTCGGACTTTTCGTCTACAAAAGTCAGACAGCCTGTCCGACAGACTTCCGGCAGACTTTCGGCGGACTTTCGACGGACTTGCGGCGGACTTTCTAACGAACAGACTTGCCTACACACGATCACACAAAAGTCCGTCGAATTCTTACGTGATGACGTACACCGGACTAAAATAAGGAAGTTCATAGCCAGTAGCCAATAGGTGCCCTAGCGTGGCTTTTTGTCCGTCGGACTAGCACACAGACGAGCGGATTTCGGGGTCCGTCGTAGTTACGAAGTAAAGATTTGAAGCATGTTTCAAATCTAAAGTACGTCGGATTTGAGGCTAAAAAAGTATGTTGAAAGTCCGGAGAAGCCCACACACGATCGGATTACCAGCCAGCTTTAGTCCGTCAGCGTCCGTTGGACTTTTGTAGACGAAAAGTCCGACCGTGTGTACGCGGCATAACAATTACTGCTAGCCCTAACCTTAAAGTGATTGTAAACCCTCGTTTTTTTTTAATTTAAAATAACAAACATATAATACTTACTGTACCTCCACTGTGCAGTTCGTTTTGCACACTGTGGCCCGAATCACCGTCTTCTGGGGTCCCCTGGCGCGTTCGCGGCTCCTCCTTGCATCATTAAACCTCCTAAGACAGTGATGGTGAACCTTGGCACCCCAGATGTAGTGCAGTGTAGTTGAACATCATGGGAAATGTAGTTCCGAAACATCCGGGGTGCCAAGGTTCTCCATCACTGTCCTAGGAGAAGCGCTTTCCCTGGGGGTTACCTTGCGGGCGCGCTGCCGAGTCCAGCATTTGCGTACATAGACACAGAATGCAGGACTTGGCCCTGCCCCCCGGGCGCCCGCATCATTGGATTTGATTGACAGGAGCGGGAGCCAATGGCTGCGCTGCTATCAGTCTATCCAATCAAGAGCCGAGAACCCCGAGCAGAGAGGAAGAGCGCGCCTCCACCGAGGGAACGAACGGGCTCAGGTGAGTAAAATGGGGGGCTGGGTGGCCAGTCACTAGAAGAAGTTTTTTCACCTTAATGCATAGGATACATTAAGGTGAAAAAACACAAGGGTTTACAACCCCTTTAACTCTAATGCCGCGTACACACGACCGGTTTTCCCATCGGAATAAACTCTGAAGGTTTTTCCGACGGAATTCCACTGAAACTGTCTTGCCTACACACGGTCACACCAAAGTCCGATCGTCCAGAACGCGGTGACGTACAACACGTACGACGGGACTAGAAAAAGGAAGTTCAGTAGCCAGTAGCCAATAGCTTCCGTCTCCTACTTGCTTCAGAGCATGCGTCGCTTTTGGTCCGTCGGAACAGCATACAGAAGATCAGTTTTCCTGATAGGAATTGGTTCCGTCGGAAATATTTAGAACATGTTCTCTTTCTAGGTCTGTCAGAATTTTCGAAAAAAAAAGTCAGATGAGGCACACACACGATCGGAATAGACAATGAAAAGCTTCCATCCGACTTTTTCTTTTCGGACATTCCGCTCGTGTGTACGCGGCTTAACTCTCACTCTAACCCTAACATTTAACCCTAACCCACGCCCTTAAAGTAGCTGTAAACCCTTTACAACCACTTTAAACTACAGGCAAGCCTATAATAAGGCTTACCTGTAGCTACACTGGATATCTCCTAAAACTCCTTGGTTTAGGAGATATCCCCTGTATTTGCATGTGCCGACGTCATCGGCACATGCACACTTAAGCAAACTGAAGCAACGGCACGTACGTGCCGTTGCTTCAGTTGAACTGTGCCGTTCCCGGCTGCTCCCGCGTGCAATCACAGCGCCGGAGCCGCGATACCCGGAAGTAACCCCCCCCCCCCGGGGAGATGTCGGCCGCCGGAGCGGTGAACGACGATTGCTGCAGGGGCTTCGATCTCAGGTAAGTAATTCATAATGAGCTACAATGCTATGCATACTAGCTCTTTATGCCTTTGTCTTGCAGGTTTTTTTTATTATTTTTCAATAGAGTTTACAACCACTTTTACTCTAACATGCGACTTTGAACACATAAAGGTTCCTGCACTACTTTGTGACATTGATGCTACTTGAGTGCTAGAGAGTGTCAAGTCGCATCAAAGTCGCACTCCATGAACAGAACTGTCATACTTTCCTATTAGCAAAAAAAAAAAAAAACAAAATGCATCACAAACTAAACACAATTTTGGTGCAGCTCCATTGAAGTCTATTACATGCAAAACAGAAAAAAAAAGTCCCTGACTCTTTCCTAAAATGCACCAGCTCAAAACGCACAAATGTGAACTAGATCCATAGCAAACCATGTTAAATGTGAGGGTTAGGGTTAGAGTTAGGGTGAGGGCAGGGGCGGACTGACAACTCATGGGGCCCCCGGCCAATAGGAGATTATGGGGCCCCCAGGCAATAGGAGAAGATTATGGGGCCCCCAGGCAATAGGAGATTATGGGGCCCCTAGGCAATAGGAGAAGATTATGGGGTCCCCAGGTAATAGGAGAAGATCATGGGGCCCCCGGGCAATTGGAGATTATGGGGCCCCCAGGCAATAGGAGATTATGGGGCCCCCAGGTGATAGATTATGGGGCCACACAGTATACACACACATATACACATAAGTATACACACACAGACACACACAGTATACACACACATATACACATAAGTATACACACACAGACACACACAGTATACACACACATAAGTATATACACACAGACACACACAGTATACACACTGAAAAGGTACTGGAGAGGCGGGGCAGCTATAATCTTGGGATTTTTAAAAAAACACAGATTTTTACATACTGTCCCTGGTTTTATTGAGGCTGACAACCCTGATGGGGCCCCTTAGTGGCATGGGGCCCTCGGGCAGTGCCCGAGTGCCCAAATGGTCAGTCTGCCCCTGTGTGAGGGTTAAAGTTAGGGTTAGGGTTAGCAGTAATTGTCAGGGATAGTTTTCTCTCCGTTATGCTGCATACACACGAGTGGACTTGCCAACGGGCTAAACTCCGTCTGCATTTCCGACGGAAAGATTTAGAACATGTTCTATATCTGAGTCCGTCGGAAATGTCGACAGAAAAAGTCAGATGGGGCATACACACGATCGGAATGTCCGACCAAAAGCACCCCTCGGACTCTTTCTGTCGGGAAGTCCGGCCGTGTGTACGCGGCATAACTCTTATGCCTCGTACACACGATCGGACTTTCTGACAACAAAACCGTGGAATTTTGTCCGAAGGGCGTTGGCCCAAACTTGTCTTGCATACACACGGCCACACAAATGTTGGCCAACAATTACGAACGTAGTGATATCACTTGAAAAAAAAAGCCTTTGAAAATTCGTTTGCAATAACTCCATCAGTATCACCATCAAAGTAGCTTCATTATTATCCCATTAAAGAAGAAGAGAATTGTGCGCTGCATTTCTAGATTTCATAATTTGCCGCGTCACGAATGTTAATTCTCCATTACGAACGCTAGTTTACAAGACCGACCGCTTCTGCTTCTGAGCATGCGTGGACTTTTGTGCAACGAACTTGTGTACACACGATCAGAAAGTCCGACAACGAAAATTTGTTGGTGGAAAATTTGAGAACCTGCCAGCCAACATTTGTTGGCAGAAAGTCCGACAACAATTGTCCGATGGAGCGTACACAGGGCCGGACTTTCGGCCAACAAGCTCACATCCAACATTTGTTGTTGGAAAATCCGATCGTGTGTACGCGGCACTACTCCTCTAACCCTAATGCTCGGTTCACACAGGGTCAACACGACTTGCAGGCCAACTCTGCGAGGCGACCTGCACACAACTTCAGCGACGACTTGCAAAACGACTTCTCTGTGGAAGTCAATGCAAGTCTCCTGAAGTCGCCCCAAAAGTAGTACAGGATCCTTTTTCTAAGTCGGAGCGACTTGAGTCGCTCCTATTAGAACGGTTCCATAGTACAGAACTGGATGCGACTTGTCTAAGTCGCCTGACAAGCCGCCCCTGTGTGAACCCTAACATGTGACTTTGAACGCATAAATGTTCCTGTACTACATTTTTTATACAACTTTGATGCTACTTGAGTGCCAGAGAGTGTAAAGTCACAACAAAGTTGCATTCCATGAACAGATATAGTAGTGTCTTATAGGTTAAAAACCAATGCAAAACACATCAAAAACGCAACACTTGGTCCATTGAAGTCTATTACACACAAAACGCAATCTGCTGCAGAAAAAAAAAAAAAAGTCGCTGACTCTTTCTAAAAAAAAAACACACCGGCTCAAAACGCACAGATATGAACTAAATCCATAGACTATTATGTTAAATGGACTGTTAAATGTTAGGGGGTTAGGGTTAAATGTTAGGGTTAATGTTAGGGGTTAGGGTTAAATGTTAGGGTTAGGGTTAATGTTAGGGGTTAGGGTTAAATGTTAGGGGTTAGGGTTAAATGTTAGGGTTAATGTTAGGGGTTAGGGTTAAATGTTAGGGTTAATGTTAGGGGTTAGGGTTAAATGTTAGGGGTTAGGGTTAAATGTTAGGGTTAGGGTTAATGTTAGGGGTTAGGGTTAAATGTTAGGGGTTAGGGTTAAATGTTAGGGTTAGGGTTAATGTTAGGGGTTAGGGTTAAATGTTAGGGGTTAGGGTTAAATGTTAGGGGTTAGGGTTAAATGTTAGGGTTAGGGTTAATATTAGGGGTTAGGGTTAAATGTTAGGGTTAGGGTTAATATTAGGGGTTAGGGTTAAATGTTAGGGTTAGAGTTAAATGTTAGGGTTAGGGTGAGAGTTAGGGTCAGCAGTAATTGTTAGGGTTGGCATTCTAACCCTAACAAGTACTTTTAACTCCAACCCTAACTCTCCCTCTGACCTAACCCTAAATCCAACTATAACATTTAACCCTAACCCTTGCCATTAAACCTAACCCTAAACGCAACACTTGGTCCATTGAAGTCTATTACATGCAAAACGCAATCTGCTGCAGGAAAAAAAAAAAGTTGCTGACCCTTTCTAAAAAAAAACACACCGGCTCAAAACGCACAGATATGAAGTAGATCCATAGAATATTATGTCAAATGGACTGTTAAATGTTAGGGGGTTATGGTTAAATGTTAGAGGTTAGGGTTAAATGTTAGGGGTTAGGGTTAAATGTTAGGGTTAGGGTTAAATGTTAGGGGATAGGGTTAAATGTTAGGGGATAGGGTTATATTTTAGGGGATAGGGTTAAATGTTAGGGTTAGGGTTAAATGTTAGGGGTTAGGGTTAAATGTTAGGGTTTATGGTTATATTTTAGGGGATAGGGTTAAATGTTAGGGTTAGGGTTAAATGTTAGGGGATAGGGTTAAATGTTAGGGGTTAGGGTTAAATGTTAGGGGTTAGGGTTAAATGTTAGGGTTAGGGTTAAATGTTAGGGGATAGGGTTAAATGTTAGGGTTAGGGTTAAATGTTAGGGTTAGGGTTAAATGTTAGGGGATAGGGTTAAATGTTAGGGGTTAGGGTTAAATGTTAGGGGTTAGGGTTAAATGTTAGGGTTAGGGTTAAATGTTAGGGGATAGGGTTAAATGTTAGGGTTAAATGTTAGGGTTAGGGTTAAATGTTAGGGGATAGGGTTAAATGTTAGGGGATAGGGTTAAATGTTAGGGTTAGGGTTAAATGTTAGGGGATATAGTTAAATGTTAGGGGTTAGGGTTAAATGTTAGGGGTTAGGGTTAAATGTTAGGGTTAGGGTTAAATGTTAGGGTTAGGGTTAAATGTTAGGGGATAGGGTTAAATGTTAGGGTTTATGGTTATATTTTAGGGGATAGGGTTAAATGTTAGGGTTAGGGTTAAATGTTAGGGGTTAGGGTTAAATGTTAGGGGTTAGGGTTAAATGTTAGGGTTAGGGTTAAATGTTAGCGGTTGGGGTTAAATGTTAGGGGTTAGGGTTAAATGTTAGGGGTTAGGGTTAAATGTTAGGGTTAGGGTTAAATGTTAGGGGGTTGGGGTTAAATGTTATGGGTTAGGGATAAATGTTATGGGTTAGGGTTAAATGTTAGGGGATAGGGTTAAATGTTAGGGGATAGGGTAACATGTTAGGGTTAAATGTTAGGGGATATGGTTAAATGTTAGGGGTTAGGGTTAAATGTTAGGGGATAGGGTTAAATGTTAGGGGTTAGGGTTAAATGTTAGGGGATAGGGTTAAATGTTAGGGTTAGCGTTAAATGTTAGGGGTTAGGGTTAAATGTTAGGGGTTAGGGTTAAATGTTAGGGGTTAGGGTTAAATGTTAGGGAATAGGGTTAAATGTTAGGGGTTAGGGTTAAATGTTAGGGGATAGGGTTAAATGTTAGGGTTAGGGATAAATGTTAGGGGGTTAGGTTGAGAGTTAGGGTCAGCAGTAATTGTTAGGGTTGGCATTCTAACCCTAACAAGTACTTTTAACTCCAACCCTAACTCTCCCTCTAACCTAACCCTAAATCTAACTATAACATTTAACCCTAACCCTTGCCATTAAATCTAACCCTAAACGCAACACTTGGTCCATTGAAGTCTATTACACACAAAACACAATCTGCTGCAGGAAAAAAAAAAGTCCCTGACCCTTTCTAAAAAAAACACACCGGCTCAAAACGCACAGATATGAACTAGATCCATAGAATATTATGTTAAATGTTAGGGGGTTAGGGTTAAATGTTAGGGTTAGGGTTAAATGTTAGGGATAGGTTTAAATGTTAGGGGGTTAGGGTTAAATGTTAGGGGATAGGGTGAGAGTTAGGGTCAGCAGTAATTGTTAGGGTTGGCATTCTAACCCTAACAATGACTTCTAACTCTAACCCTAACTCTCCCTCTAACCCTAACCCTAAATCTAACTCTAACATTTAGCCCTAACCCTTGCTCTTAAATCTAACCCTAAACGCAACACTTGGTCCTTTGAAGTCTATTACACGCAAAATGCAATCTTCTGCAGGAAAAAAAAAGTCCCTGACCCTTTCTAAAAAAACACACCAGCTCACAGATATGAACTAGATACATAGGAAACCATGTTAAATGGACTACAAAATGCTAAACGCACTACAAAATGCATAGTTGTGAACCAAGGGTAAGGCTGGGCTCACACATGCAAATTGGATGTGGGTTTCCTCGCATCCAATTTGCATGACAGGAGACTATGACCGGCTTTCTATAGAGGCGGGGGGGCGGCCACGGAGAAGATTGCACAGGGGGCCTGTGTGTCTTTGGCTCCGTTTTAGGCACAAATTTGGGTCTGGTTCGTCCCTGAAACAGAGAAGAGGGAAGCACCGGACCCCCTGCTGTGAGCAGTGTGAACCCGGCCTCAAGCTGGATGTTGGCACAGGGAGTCCTCAGCATTGGTGTACAGGATTAGAGTGCTCCATAGACTATAGAACCTTGAAAGCCACCGGTCTACTCTACCATGTATGGTGCACCTCAAATACGTAATACCAATAACGCCATTATTACACACAGTCCGGCATACTGAATACGTTTTTATGCAATGCACAGAAATGTTCCCTGCAAGCAGAACTTTGTCTAACCTGGACTTTCAGAATAAACTTCCTCTCCTTTTGTTGGGAGTCCGTCGTACCCAAATCCTTCTTGTGAAGACCCTCAAACTGACACCATAAGAAAAATCCAGAATACATCATAAACAAAATTTTTACTTACTGGAGGAATCGTATAAATAAAACATTCCGAAAAGCAATAGACCTCCGCAGGCAGCAGATTCCCAGAACCCCATCGCGCTATCATGAGATTCTCCTTTCCTGGGAAAATCGCACTGGTGGAAAAAAAAAAAACCTCAGATTTCCAGTACAAGGAAATGTATCAGTCTTTATAATTAAGACTCCAATAAACCCCACCCTATCGCATATTACAGGTGTAATTTTAGGGAGGGATCCCTTGATAAGGGCATGGTATCGTCATTGAGTAAATACAATACAATAGCTTTTTATGTACAATCAGTGTTTTTTTAGGCATTTACAGATAGAGTTTTTTCAACGGTGCAAAAAGAATAAAGAGGTAAGAGTAAAGAAGTAAGAGTAACGAGGTAAGAGTAAAGTACATAAGAGATGATATACAATAGAAGGTATGTACTAGTTACATTGCAATATCAAACATCATTACGGGTTCATTCATCATATACGGTATTTGGTTAGCAATACTATGTTTGTACAGGTGAAATCACAAAAAATATTACCTAAAACGAAACACATTCTAAATATTGGTATAAAACAAACATTCTTCTGCGGTTTGGTAGATATGATTAGGTAAAACTCCATAATCCCAAAATAGTATTTTATAAATAGTAACATGCAGAGAAGGAAGAAAAAATAGCGATTAGGAGAGAAAAGAGGAGGAAATAGAAGAGGGGGTACATTTTTTAAAAATAAATAAAAAGGGGGGAGGTTTACATATACCCTCAGAGGCCAATTTTTTAGGTAACCTGTTCAATTGCTTAGTTAGGCTCGATTCACATCTATGCATGTTGCTTTTCAGCGTTTCTGCAGTGCTTGCCGCGTTTTTGGACACGCGTTTTTACTGCGATTTTACCGTGATTTTGCCGTGATTTGCGTTTTGCTGGTTTTTTTAACACTGTATATAGCTGGTTGCTAAGGAGGGGGCTGGGAAGCCGGCCGCCACGTGCTTAACAACCGTGAGTCATCAGTTGTCAGCGGGCTTCCCGCTGCATGTAAAAAAAAAAAAAAATTGCCGGCTAAAAAAAAAAAATCGAGCAAAAAAACAGCGTTTGGTCCCCCCAGGTCCATACCAGGCCATTGGGTCTAGTATGGATTCGGAGGGGACTTCCATTCCAAATTTTTTTTTAAAAAATGGCGTGGGGGTCCCCCCCAAAATCCATACCAGACCCTTATCCAAACATGCAGCCCGGCAGGCCAGGAAAGGGAGGGGACGAGCGAGCCCCCCCTCCTCCTGAACCATACCAGGCTGCAGGCCCTCAACATGGGGGGTGGGTGCTTTGGGGCAGGGGGGGCTCTGCACCCCCCCACCCCAAAGCACCTTGCCCCCATGTTGATGGGGACACGGGCCTCTTCTCGACAACCCTTGCCCGGTGGTTGTCGGGGTCTGCAGGTGGGGGGCTTATCGGAATCTGGAGGCCACCTTTAACAAGGGAGCCCCCAGCTCCCCCTCCCTATGCGAATGAGTATGGGGTACCCATTCACTAAAAGAAAAGTGGTGTAGTGTTAAAAAACACAGTAGACAGTTTTTGACAAGTCTTTTATTAAAAATCTTCTTCTTCTTCTCTGCTTCTTCCTCCGGTCTTCCTCCATCTTCTCTTGCATCTTCATCCTCTGGTCTTCTCCCCCTGCTTCTACTTCCGCTCTTCTTCTGTCTTCTTTGTCCGGTGTTCTTCTTCCTCTACTGCTGCTTCCGCCGACGACCCTCCTCCGATGCTGAATCCCTCTGATCTGTCGGCACCAATGTCCTGCATTTCTTAAATAACGATGGGGGCGTGGAAATCAGATTGTGTCATCCGGAGGTCACGTCCCCTTGTGACGTCACCGCCCGGGGCATGCTGGGTGCATAACGTCACAAGGGGCATGGCCTCCGGATGATGCAATCCAATTGCCACGCCCCCATTGTTATTTAAGAAATGCAGGACATCGGCGCCGACAGATCAGCAGGACGCAGCATTGGAGGAGGGTCGTCGGCGGAAGCAGCGGCAGAGAAAGTCGAACACTGGACAAAGAAGACAGAAGAAGAGCGGAAGTAGAAGCAGGGGGAGAAGACCTGAGGATGAAGATGCGAGAGAAGATGGAGGAAGACCAGAGGAAGAAGCAGAGAAGAAGAAGAAGATTTTTAATAAAAGACTCGTCAAAAACTGTCTACTGTATTTTTTAACACTACACTACTTTTTTTTAGTGAATGGGTAGGGGTACAATGTACCTCATACTCATTCACATGGGGGGCTTGTTAAAGGGAGCTTCCAGATTCCGATAAGCCCTCCGCCCGCAGACCCCGACAAACACCGGGCAAGGGTTGTCAGGAAGAGGCTCTTGTCCCCATCAACATGGGGGCAAGGTGCTTTGGGGGGGGGGCGCAGAGCACACCCTGCCCCAAAGCACCCATCCCCCCATGTTGAGGGCATGTGGCCTGGTATGGTTCAGGAGGGGGGGTGCTCGCTCGTCCCCTCCCTTTCCTGACAGCTGATGACTCATCGGTTGTTAAGGATGCGGCGGCTGGCTTCCCGGCCCCCTCCTTAGCAATCAGCAACCAGCTATAGCAACCAGCTATATACAGTGTAAAAAAAGAAATAAAAATAAAATCGCTGTAAAAACGCTGTACTTGCGTTTTGGATGCGGGTCCATTGAATTCTATTACATGCAAAACGCTGCATTTTGCGGGGGAAAAAAAGTCCCCGACCCTTTCCAAAAACACAGAGGCACAAAAATGCATTAATGTGAACATGTTCCGTAGGAACCCATATTAAAAAAATTCCCTGCATTTCTGCAAAATGCATGAAAAAACGCATTCGTGTGAATCAAGCCTCACACAAATTCCTAATCAGCCGATCACATGGCAGCAACTCAATGCATTTAGGCATCTAGATGTGGTGAAGACGACTTGCTGAAGTTCAAACCGAGCATCAGAATGAATACTCACTATTCTCACACTGAATCTCCTCTACGCCAATCAGAAAGCGGGTCCAAAACCCATTTCTCGATTGGCCGAAAGGAGAAATAGGGGATTTAGGTGACTTTGAACGTGGCATGGTTGTTGGTGCCAGACAGGCTGGTCGGAGTACTTCAAAAACTCCAGATCTACTGGGATTTTCACGCACAACCATCTCTCGGGTTTACAGAGAATGGTCTGAAAAAGAGAAAATATCCAGTGAGCGGCTGTTGTGTGGAGGAAAATGCCTGGTCAGAGGAGAATGGGCAGACTGGTTCTAGATGATAGAAAGGCAACAGTAACTCAAATAATCACTCGTTACACCCGAGGTATGCAGAATACCATCCCTGAACGCACAAGACATCCAACCTTGAAGCAGATGGGCTACGGCAGCAGAAGACCACACCGGGGGGCCACTCCTGTCAGCTAAGAACAGGAAACTGAGGCAAAAATTCACACAGGATCACCAAAATTGGCAATAAAAGATTGGAAAAACGTTGCCTGGTCTGATGAGTCTGGATTTCAGCTGCGACATTCAGATGGTAGGGTCAGAATTTGGTGTAAATAACATGAAAGCATGGATCCATCCTGCCTTGTATCACCGGTTCAGGCTGGCGGTGGTGGTGTAATGGTGGGGGGGAAATTTTCTTGGCACACTTTGGGCTCCTTAGTAACAATTGAGCATCATTTAACCGCTTGCCGACCAGTCGCCGTCATTATACTGCGGCAAGTCAACACATTCCCGCGAGCTGTCGTAGCTATATGTTGGCTCCTTTAAGCAGGATGGCAGGCGCGCACACGCTGCCGGAGGCATGTGCCCGCTGCACTGCGGGGGGGGGGTGCCGATGCTTGTGGCTGATGGTCGTGAGCGATGGCGGGCACGAGAGGTAGGACAGGAACGTGTGTGTGTGTAAACACACAAATCCCTGTTTTGTTCTGTGAGGAGAGACAGATCGTGTGTTCCTAATAGCTAAGTACCATGATCTGTCACTTCCTCTAGTCAGTCCCCTCCCCCTGCAGTTAGAATCACCTCCCAGGGAACACAGTTAACCCCTTGATTGCCCCCTAGTGTTAACCCTTTCCCTGCCAGTGACATTTTTACAGTAATCAGTGCATTTTTATAGCACTGATCGCTGTATAAGTCAATCCTCCCAAAAATGTGTCAAAAATGTCCGATGTGTCCACCATAATGTCGCAGTCATGAAAAAAATTGCAGATCGCCGCCATTCCTAGTAAAATAAATAAATAAATAAATAAAAATGCTATAAATCTATCCCCTATTTTGTAGACACTATAACTTTTGCGCAAACCAATCAATATACGCATATTGCGATTTTTATTACCAAAAATATGTAGAATTATACATATTGGCCTAAACTGAGGAAAAAAAATGGAGATATTTATTATAGCAAAAAGTACAAAATATTGTGTTTTTTTCAAAATTGTTGCTCTTTTTTTGTTTATAGCACAAAAAATAAAAACCGCAGAGATGATCAAATATCACCAAAAGAAAGCTCTATTTGTGGGAAAAAAGGACGTCAATTTTGTTTGCGTACAGCGTCGCAGGACCGCGCAATTGTCAGTTAAAGCGACGCAGTGCCGATTCGCAAAAAGTGCTCTGGTCATTGAGCAGCCAAATCTTCCAGGGCTGAAGTGGTTAAATGCCACGTCCTACCTAAGTATTGTTGCTGACCATGTCCATCCACATGTCACAAAGCTCCAATCATCTCACCACTGGACAATGAGGTCCCTGTCCTCCAATGTCCTCCACACTCACCACATCTCATCCAATAGAGCACCTTTGGGTTGTGGTGGAACGGGAGATTTGCATCGTGGATGTGCAGCCAACAAATCTGCAGCAACTGCGTGATGCCATCATGCCAATACGGAGCAAAATCTCTGAATGTTTCCAACACCTTGTTAAATCCAGTAGCGGCTGGTGGTAATTTTTTGGGGGGTGTCGGCAAACAGTGCACCTGCAACCCATCCATGGCAATCACCGGCAGCTTCCCCCCGCTCTACTCCGTGGGCATCATCATGAGCAGCTTCTCCTTCCCCTGCTCGGCAGCTTCCGTCTCCTCCCTCCTCCTTGGTGGCCAATCAGAACGCTTCTCCTTTCAGCCAATCAAGAAACAGGTTTTAGACTCACTTCCTGATTGGTGGAGAGGAGATTCAGTGTGAGAATAGTGAATGTTCATTCGTTAAACTCACACACCTGGGTGGGCTCCGAGCGCATTCTATTTGGAAGCCTATTAGAGCTTCTGGCTCTAACCGGTGCTTCAAAAAAAACACCCCCCACCATTGGAATCCATGCATCCGGGGTCCTTGAAGGGGCCGGACACATGGGGGGGGGGGGGGGGCGGTGCCCGTGTGACCTTAATGGACAGGGCTGCCCCTGGTTGAATCTATGCCACGAAGAATGAAGGCAGTTCTGAAGGCAAATGGGGGTCCGACCCGGTACTAGCAGGGTGTACCTAATAAAGTGGCCGGTGAGTGTAAGTAATGGTGTCGTAGAACGTTCCTGGAAGGCCCTGAGATGTATTGGGTGAGATTTACTAAACAGTGCAACATCTGGTGCAGCTGTGCATGGTAGCCAATCAGCTTCTAACTTCAGCTTGTTCAATTAAGCTTTGACAAAAAAAAAAAAAAAATAAAACTGGAAGCTGATTGGTTTCTATGCAGAGCTGCGCCAGATTTTGCACTCTCCAGTTTTAGTAAATCCCCCCCATTATGTCTAATCATAAATAAGTAGAAAATGTGTCAGAGATCTTAAAGTAGTCCAATCAAAAGAAAATAGTCGGAACCAAGAGCCTGGAAATAGTTTTGAATTCTATTCTTCTCTAGGTATAATGTCTTCCATGGATTTCATCTCACATACCCATTCTGTCATACTGGAAGTATTATCTATGCGCCAGTCCCTTGCTATAATGGTTTTGAACAGCGGAAAGTCCTTTCAGAGCTGAACTTTACCTATAACAGTTTGATAACAATTCATTTTCTTTAACTAAAAAAAAAAAAAAAAAAAAAAACCATACACAATTGCGCGGTCGTGCGACGCTGCACCCAAACAAAATCAACGTCCTTTTTTCCCCACAAATAGAGCTTTCTTTTGGTGGCATTTGATCACCTCTGCGGTGTTTATTTTCTTTATCGTACATCACGGGACACAGAGCACCATATCAATGACTATCTGGGTTATATGCTACCTTTAGGTGATTGGACACTGGCAACCAATAGTAAGAAGGTTCCTCCCATATAACCCCTCTCATACAGGAAGTACCTTTAGTTTTTTGCCAGTGTCTTGAAGGTGATGGTCACGGCTGTGGAAGCGCTTCAAATTCTTCAATAATGTCCCAGTGAGGATGTTATAATCGGATCAATTCGGATGGCATATTAAAGCTAAAGTGGATGGTACCCGAGCCTTGGTTCAAGAAAAAGGTTTTGCCTGTGATGTGTCCTTTATGGCGCTGGACCCTTGTTATATGGTATTCCTGGTCTATCACCTGCCCAAGGAAACCAGAAGGGTGCCTATACAGGTCCAAGGGTGTGGACCCCGAAACAAAGGGGTCCTTGAAGGTCCTCTGTGGCGCTACCCGCAGTGATGGGGGAAGATTGGACCTGTTCCAGGCCCTGCAGCGAGGATCGGTGAGTGCTCCCTCTGGAGGCCTAAACTGTATTGCTGTGTTGCTACAACATGTGTTGTTTTGCAAAAAATTTTCGTGCCTTATGTTACAAACTGCCGAGGCTGGTGTCTCCCGCATGGTGGCATGTGTGCCGGGCGCGCGCGTGCGCAGGAGCGTGCGCGTGCGTCGGGGATGTGCGCCACATACCCGCTTCCGCGTGCGATATGGCGTGCGCGGGGCGAGGAGGTCGCCACGTGCATCGCGGCGTGGCTGTAGGATGCCGCGAGGTTCCCCGCAGGCGTGCGCATGCGCAGTAAGTTCCCGGGCGTGCGTGCGTCACGTGGTGGCGCAGGCATATAGAGGGAAGTTAGCGTCCGCGTGTGTCATTGCTGCTTCTCAGTGTAGGCTTGCAAGAGCCAGGATCCACCTATCCTTTCCGCCTATAACCTGGAAGGTGATGACTATGGACGCCAGCCGTCTCGGCTGGGGAGCAGTCCTGGAAGAAGCCTCAGTACAGGGAAAATGGTCCCAAGTAGAAAAGACCTTGCCCATCAATCTGCTGGAAATCCGAGCAGCTCGTTTGACTCTCCTATTCTGGACATCCAGATTGCGGGGGTTTCCGGTCAGAGTTCAGTCCGACAACTCCACGGTTGTGGCATCAACCACCAAGGGGGCACCCAGAGCCGGGCAGCCCAAAGGGAATTAAGTTACATATTCATTTGGGCAGAAAGGCACGTACCGTTTCTGTCGGCAGTTTTTATTCCAGGTGTGGACAATTGGCAGGCAGACTACCTAAGTCGTCAGCAATTGTTACCAGGGGAATGGTCCCTTCACCCCGAGGTGTTCCTTCAAATCTGCCAGCATTGGGGGATGTCAGAGGTAGATCTCCTGGCCTCCAGGTGCAATGCCAAGGTGGACAGCTTTGTATCCAGAACCAGGGATCCACTTGCCGTAGGGACGGATGCATTGGTGATTCCCTGGGATCGGTTTTCCCTAATTTACGCTTTTCCTCCGATCCAGATGCTGCCACACCTGTTACGCAGGATACAGGAGGAACAGAAAACAGTAATTCTAGTGGCCCCAGGATGGCCCAGGAGGTCCTGGTACTCAGAGATTGTGAGGATGGCGGTGGAGGACCCGTTGTGCCTCCTATAACGTCCAGACCTGTTGTCTCAAGGTCCTATATACCATCCTTCTTTACGGTCGCTGAATTTGATGGCATGGCTATTGAGACCAGGGTGCTGAAGGACCGTGGTATCAGAGGATCTGTTCTGTCTACTCTGATAAATGCTAGAAAGTCAGTTTCTAGAAGCATTTACCATAGGGTCTAGAAATCATACATTTCCTGGTGCGAGAGGAGAAGATGGCACCCTCGCAAGTATTCGATTGGGAGGGTCCTTGCCTTTCTTCAAACAGGAATTGATCTAAACCTATCTCTAGGGACCATTAAGGGACAAATTTCGGCCTTCTAGTTTTTTTTCCACAGGCCAATCGCATCTCATTCTTTGGTACGAGCCTTCGTCAAGGGGGTGCTGCACTTAAGGCCGCCGGTTAAGCCGCCTTTATGCCCTTGGGATTTGAACTTAGTGCTATCAGCTCTACAAAGTCAACCCTTTGAACCTATTAGACATATTCCTTTGATCCTATTAACTAGGAAATTGGTCTTTTTGGTGGCCATAACCTCGGCTAGAAGGGTGTCAGAATTGGCCGCCCTTTCTTGTCAAGAACCCTTTCTGTTTGTACATCAGGACAAGGTGGTGATGCGACCCCGTCCAGATTTCTTACCTAAGGGGGTTTCCAATTTTCACTTAAATCAGATAGATAAAAGGGGATCTTGCGAGCCACAATGGTATATTGCCTCAAATGTAGAAATCACCTAGCTGCCCGCGCAGAACACGTTTCATATTCCGTGCAATACAATGTATACAAAAGATACACTGCGCTAAGGTGAAAATATCAATCTGGAGATTATTAATGCATATGAGGTATACTGAAAATAACGCATAAGTGGCTTATCCAGCCACAGCAAGGCACAAAGGATATACCGTATTTATCGGCGTATAACACGCACTTTTTTCCCCTGAAAATCAGGGGAAAATCGTGGGTGCGTGTTATACGCCGATCCCCCGCCGATTGTAAGCTTTTCGGCCGTTCTCAGCGGCTTTTAGCTTTTCTCGGCAGCTTTGAAAATGGCGCCGCCGTTCTCTGCCGCTTTCGGCCATTCTCGGCGGCTCTCGCTCGCCTTCGGCCATTCTCGGAGGCTCTCGGCCGCTTTTGGCAATTCTCGGCGGCTCTCGGCCATTCTCGACGGCTTTCGGCCGCTTACGGCCATTCCCCGCGCCTCTCGCAGAGTGCGTCCGAGAGCGGCCGAGAGCGACCGAGAGCCGCCGAGAATGGCCGAAAGCGGCCGAGAGCTGCCGGGAATGGCCGAAAGTGCCCGAGAATGGCGGCGCCATTTTCAAAGATGCACAGACTACTGATGGACACTAACAAGGCTGCAATGGGGACAAGGCTGCAATGGGGGACAAGGCTGCAATGGGGACAAGGCTGCAATGGGGACAAGGCTGCAATGGAGGACAAGGCTGCAATGGGGGACAATGCTGCAATGGGGGACAAGGCTGCAATGGGGACAAGGCTGCAATGGGGGACAAGGCTGCAATAGGGGACAAGGCTGCAATGGGGGACAATGCTGCAATGGGGGACAAGGCTGCAATCAGGGACAACACTACAGATGGACACTGACAAGGCTGCAATGACAAGGCTGCACTGACACTGACAAGGCTGCAGATGGACACTGATGAGGCTGCATTGATGGGCATTTAAATGTAAGTTTTTTTCCTTAAATTTTCCTCCTAAAAGTTTTTTCCTTAAAATTCCCTCCTAAACTTGGGGTGCATGTTATACGCCGGCGCGTGTTATACGCCGATAAATACGGTATATAAAAAAACAAGTGATTTTAAAGTGCAAAGTGTAAATAATATACTAGATGTATACCATTAGAATGAGAGTAGTGATTACTGAACTACTACCTGTGTATATAATGGATGAAAAAATCATTTATATAGTCTGAAATTTACCATGTAAAAAAAAAAATTATAAATAAATATATCACAGTGATAAGTGCAAAATACAACAAAGTGCCAAGTGCCACACAATGAGTGTGAATATCAAATCCAAGATGTGGTACGTGATTATTAAAGTCCAATATATGAAAGAAATGCACATAAAGTTCATAAAAACAGTTCATAAAAAATCCAACGTGCGTGCATTAATCTTAGTGCTTAGTGCTCAGAATTCCATGCTTAAGTGCCATCCAGTGACCCCCGGGGACAGCCGCTCACCTCAGAGCGTGTGACTCAGCTGTGAGACTGAGTCTTAAAACGCTTATGAGCCATCCCACGGCTCAGTGATGGAATCCAGATACACAGTTTTCAGCAGCAACTCCACAGTTAGGAATAAAGGAAAAGAAAAACTGGATAATGTAATATCGTTTATAAATGTTTATTAGGATAAAAGCTCCCTACATTAGGGTACTCACATTTGCAAGGTGCGTGAGTGCACCAATCTGATAACAGTCTCCAAATCCTCCTGATGAAGACTCGTGACCCTGTGTCGAACATGCGTAGGGGAAGGGCCAGAACGGAGCATGGAGCCTTTCACTCCACTGAGATGCGATGCACAGCTTATCCCTCCTGACAGGCAAACTTTGAAGCAAACTTTGGAGACTGTTAATTTCATCATCTATTTTCAATTACTGACTTTTATCTAGCGCAGCGTTGGCCTTAGGGTCTTCTTTCTTGTTTATTTTGTACTTTTTGCTATAATAAATATCGCCATTTTTTTTTATAAAAAAAGTTATTTTTTTCTCAGTTTAGGCCCATATGTATTCTTCTACATATTTTTTGGTAAAAAAAAATCTCAATAAGCGTATATTGATTGGTTTGCGCAAAAGTTATAGCGTCTACAAAATAGAGGATAGATTTATAGTATTCTTATTATATTTTTTTTTTACTGGTAATGGCGACGATCTGCCATTTTTATCGGAACTGCGACATTATGGCGGACACGTCGGACACTTTTGACACATTTTTGGGACCATTGGCATTTATACAGTGATCAGTGCTATAAAAATGCACTGATTACTGTAAAAATGTCACTGGCAGTGAAAGGGTTAACACTAGGGGGCGATCAAGGGGTTAACCGTGTTCCCTGCTACGTGTTTCTAACTGAAGAGGGAGGGGACTGACTGGAGGAAGTGACGGATCGTGGTTCCTAGCTAATAGGAACACAGGATCTGTCACTCCTCTCAAAACAGGGATTTGTGTGTTTACACACACACTTCCCTGTTCTGCCTCTCGCGCCTGCGATCGCTCGTGGCCAGCGGTCATCGCGACCATTGGCCATGAGCATCGGCACCCCCACAGTGCCGGCTCACGCCTGCTATCCCGATCCCACGAGCCGACATATAGCTAAGACGGTTCGCGGGATCGTGCCGACCTGCCGCAGTAAAATGACGGCGGCTGGTCGGCAAGCAGTTAATAATTATTCTACCACAATGAGTGTGTGTGTGCTGTAGATCGCTTCCAGCATTGCTCCTATCTCTTCTTGCTGGCCGCCATTTTGTTGCCTTCCCCTGTCCTATGTCTCAAAAACTATATGTCACTTTCTTCAATTAAAATATGTATATTTCCAGCATAGATTGTATGTCTTGGCTCAGAAAGAGAGGAAGACTGACAGAAGCTTTACAGTGCTGAAGTTCACAGACTGCTAATGAGGGAGAAAGGAGAGAACATCAGGGAGATAAGATAAGACACTATCCTTGTCCGTTTAAAGGGCCGTACACACAGGCCGAATATCGGCTGGTTTCTATTGAACCAGCCGACATTCAGGCCATGTGTACGGCAGCCAGTCCAGCTTCTGTCGAAGGGGCATGACCAAAATAGGTCTGCCAATCGGCATCCGATCGGCGCTTTCAGCCAATGACTGAGAGTGCTGACCAGTGTGGTCTGGTGGGGGGCTGCCCCCCTGTTAGAACACAGCTTAGCGGAGAGATTGGTGTACTAACATCAGATAGTTAGTACAGCAGCTCCTCTCCAGCTCTTCAGTTTTTTTTTTAAAGTTCAGCCCACTGCGTTCTAAAAAAAAAAAAAAAAAAAAAAAAGATAGTGTGTACTAGACTTAACTCTTTTTTGTCTCCCTGGCAGCAGAGTTTGTCTGGTCACCTCTCCTGATTTTCTTTTCCTCCCTCCCCTTACTCTTAAAAGTGGAACTTTAACAATAACAACTTGATCAAAAATAATGTTCTTTAGCAATGAACATACATTCCATATTAACTGCTTGCTGACCGCCGCACACAGATGTACGACGGCAGAATGGCACAGGCGGGCAAATGGGCGTACAGGTACGTCCCGTTAAATGCCCGCGGGTCCTGGGAACTTGATGTTCTCAGGCGGCCCGCGATTGTGGTGTGGAGAGGTATAACAGGGAGATGCCTATGTAAACAAGGCATTTCCCTGTTCTGCCTAGTGACATGACTGAGATCTACTGCTCCCTGTCATCGGGAGCAGTGATCTCTGTCATGTCCTAGGTAGCCCATCCCCCCCACAGTTAGAATCGCTCCCTAGGACATACTTAACCCCTTGATCATCCCCTAGTGTTTAAATCCTTCCCTGCCAGTGTCATTTACACAGTAATCAGTGCATTTTATAGCACTGATCGCTGTATAAATGACAATGGTCCCAAAATAGTGTCAAAAGTGTCCGATGTGTCCGCCGTAATGTCGCAGTCACGATAAAAATTGCAGATCGCTGCCATTACTAATAAAAAAGAAATTATAATAAAAATGCCATAAAACTATCCCATATTTTGTAGACGCGATAACTTTTGCGCAAACCAATCAATATACGCTTATTGCGATTTTTTTTTACCAAAAATATGTAGAAGAATACGTATCGGCCTAAACTGAGGAAAAAATTTGGTTTTTTATATATTTTTGGGGGGTATTTATTATAGCAAAAAGTAAAAAATATTGCTTTTATTTCAAAATTCCGCTCTTTTTTTGTTTATAGCGCAAAAAATAAAAACCACATGATCCGGGTGATCAAATACCACCAAAAGAAAGCTATATTTGTGGGAAAAAAAGGACGTCAATTTTGTTTGGGTACAACGTCGCACGACCGCGCAATTGTCAGTTAAAGTGACGAAGTGCCGAATCGCAAAAAGTGCTCTGGTCAGGAAGGGGGTAAAATCTTCCGGGGCTGAAGTGGTTAAATATGGTGTCTGGGGGGTGTCTATAGTATGCCTGTAATGTGGTGCATTTTTCCCGTGTTTAGAACAGTACCACAGCAAAATTACATTTCTAAAGGAAAAAAGTCCTTTAAAACTGATCGCGGCTGTAATGAATTGTCGGGTCTCGGCAAAATTGATAAAGCTATGGGTCTGGTATGAATATTAAGGGGAACACTGAACCAAAAATTTTAAAAATAATTGTGTGGGGATCCCCCCAAAATCCATACCAGATGGGTCTGGTATGGAAATTAAGGGGAACCCTGCGCCAAATTTAAAAAATATAGCGTAGGGGTCCCCCCCCAAAATCCATACCAGACCCTTCAGGTCTGGTATGGATTTTAAGGGGAACCCTGCACTAAAATTTTTTAAAAAATGGCGTAGGGGTCCCCCCAAAATCCATACCAGACGCTTATCAGAGCAGGCAACCTGGCAGGCTGCAGGAAAAGAGGGGGACGAGAGAGCGCCCCCCCCTCCTGAACCATACCAGGCCACATGCCCTCAACATGGGGAGGGTGCTTTGGAGTAGCCCCCCAAAGAACCTTGTCCCCATCTTGCCTCATCCCCACAACCCTTGCCCGGTAGTTGTGGGGGTAAGCAGGCGGGGGGCTTATCGGAATCTGGAAGCCCCCTTTAACAAGGGGACCCCCAGATCCCGCCCCCCATGTGAATTGGTAACCTACCATTTCACAAAAAAAGTGTCAAAAATAGTAAAAAAGACAGGAGACACTTTGGGACAAGACCTTTATTAAAAGACAATAAAGTAAAAATGTCCATTCATCTTCTATCACGCCGCCCGACAAACCGAAAAAAACAAAAAAACAAAACAAAACGTAACAGCTCCGCCTCCATGGGAGACTTCCGCCGAGTGATGCTTCTTTTTGGTGACAGATCTTATATAGCTGAGGACGGGGTCACTCAGTGATGTAAACGGATGACCCCGCCTCTTCCTCTGACATCACGAGGCATCAGAGGGGGTGGGGTCACCCGTTTACGTCAGTGGGTGGCCCCGCCCTCAGGGGATGAGGCCCTTGTCCCCATCAACATGGGGACAAGGTGCTTTGGGGGGCTACTCCAACATACACCCTGTTCCAAATTATTATGCAAATTCTATTTCAGTGTCACAAAGATTAAATATTTTGTTTTTCAGTTTAACTCATGGATGGCATTGTGTCTCAGGGCTCTTTTGATCACTGAAAACAATCTCGGACACCTGTGATAATTAGATTGCCAGGTGAGCCCAATTAAAGGAAAAAACTACTAAAGGAGGGTGTTCCACATTATTAAGCAGAGCACCATTTTCAAGCAATATGGGGAAGAAAAAGGATCTCTCTGCTGCCAAAAAGAGTGAAATAGTTCAATGCCTTGGACGAGGTATGAAAACATTAGATATTTCACGAAAACTTAAGCGTGATCATCGCACTATTAAGAGATTTGTGGCTGGTTCAGAGTTTGACGGGTTTCATGCAGATAAAGGCACATTGAAGAAGATTTCTGCCAGATCATCGGATCAAAAGAGCAGCTGATAAAACACCATTACATAGCAGAAAACAGATATTTAAAGCTGCTGGTGCCTCTGGAGTCCCAAGGACATCAAGGTGTAGAGTCCTCCAGAGTCTTGCAACTGTGCATAAACCTTCCATTCGGGCACCACTAACCAATGCTCACAAGCAGAAACGGCTGCATTGGGCAGAAAAATACATGAAGACTAATTTTCAAACAGTCCTGTTCACTGATGAGTGCCGTGCAACCCTGGATGGTCCAGATGGATGGAGTAGTGGATGGTTGGTGGATGGCCACCCTGTTCCAACAAGGCTCAAACTTTAGCAAGGCAGTGGTGGAGTCAAGTTTTAGGCCAGAATCATGGGAAGAGAGCTGGTCGGCCCCTTTAGAGTCCTCGAAGGTGTAAAGATGACCTCTGCAAAGTATGTGGAGTTCCTGACTGACCACTTCCTTCCCTGGTACAGAAGAAAGAACTATGCTTTCCGTAATAAAATCATCTTCATGCATGATAATGCACCACCTCATGCTGCAAAGAATACCTCTACATCAATGGCTGCTATGGGGATAGAAGGAGAGAAAGTCATTCTGTGGCCTTCCTCCCCTGACCTCCATCCTATCGAGAACCTTTGGAGCATCCTCATGCAAAAGATCTATAAGGGTGGGAGGCAGTTTACAACAAAACAGCAGCTCCGGGAGGATATTCTGACATCTTGCAAACAAATTCAAGCAGAAACTGTCCAAAAACTCACAAGTTCAATGGATGCAAGACTTGTGAAGCTGCTATCAAATAAGGGGTCCTATGTTAAAATGTAACGTGACCTGTTAAAATGTTTAAAAGTTAAAATGTTGTTCAAAGTTTGATTAAAATAGCTTTTGATTTCAATAAATATGCTGCAAACACAACAAATGACAATTTTCATTTCTTTACAACCTATAAAGTGTTTTGAAACTTACTGTGCGTAATAATTTGGAACAGTGCATTGAACGTTTTTTATTTTAAAAAAAAAACTGTTATTAGGAGGTTTGTTCAATAAATTTGAACTCTTAATAGTTGATAAGATGAGAATTATGCTGACTGTTGTTTACATCAATTATTTAGGTAAATGAGAAAAATATCACTGGCATAATAATTTGGAACAGGGTGCAGTTCAAAGTGTATATACTGCGCTATTGATATTATTGAGTGACAATAAACCTGTGAAAGTAAAAAAGCAGCGACACAAACATGCGATACAATCATGTGTAAAACTTAGAAAGGTAAAAAATTGTCGCGCTAATAAACAGTGCAAATAAATTATGAATCAAAAAGCAAAAAAATTCAATACATGGAATAATATATGACTCCTGTGTGATAAAAAAAATGCAATAGTGACACAAACAACTCAAGAGTCTCTTGTAGAGTAAAAAGTGAATAAAAGTGACTTTATAGAATATAGTCTCTCTAAAGATGGTAGGTATATCAAATTCTGCAGTGATGCAACTTTGAAGAGAGATGAAAAATTCTCAAAGTTTCCAGCCGCCACCAAGAGAAAAGGTAGAATCCCTCCGTGGTGCGAGGGGCAGAAAAAATGAATACTCTTACCAGAAGATGTGGACCTCCTATTATAGCGAGGTCATATGCGCCAGCAGATATAGCCCTCTGCAGGGTCTGAGGTGGGTCCTGGACCAAGATGTATGGATCACAATGTGAAAGTGGAAACTCCTGCACTGTCGGGGGGGGAGGGGCCTATGCTAAAAGGACACTGCTGCAACACCTAAGTACTGATCCAAGGCAGGACAAATGGGACAAAAGTGGGGGAAGATGGTAGTTGCACTGTGATGAAGGGGGGGGGGGAGCTACAAAGATGACTAAAGTGGCAAAGTGAACTAAAAAAGCAGAAACAGGCCAATGCATGAATGGATCCTACATGCTAAAAGAACATGGTGGGGATGCAGTGCAGTGTGCAACGTAGCTGATCAACATGACTATAATGTTGCGGGCAGACAAAGCCTAATATATAAAGGTAATCGTGAAACAGTGACTGCTTGAATATAGCAAAACAAAAATGCATATACTAACACAAATAGGATGAATAATGACACAATGTAAAAAATATATAATGCAAGAAAAATATATGTGGGCTAGTGCCCCATTAGCAAAAACGTGCCAGATCCTGGTGAACTACAAGTGACAAATCCCTAGGACAAACATGAATATTAGTTCTATCATCCAGTCCAAAAAACAAAAACACGTGATGAGAAACACAAAACAAGTCCAATCGTGAAGGGAGGGGGGATCTTCAGTGAGGACACCTCCGTGTTTGCAAGCCGCTTACCTTACAGCTGTAAGGTGTACAGCCTGTGTTGCAAATGACCCGCACGTGTAGACGTTCCGTGTATACAGGCAGTGACAATGATGAACATGCCAAGCGAAATATAAAAAATAAAAAGTATACAGCATGTAAAATAACTCTGCAATGACCACAGTGGAGGGGGGGCAAGGCACACACGGGGGGAGGTTGCACTCACTTTCATGAAGTGAGTGTGGGCATCAATCCACAAGCGCCGAGCTCGTATGCCTCCAGGAGTGTCACCAATCTGGAATCTGTCCCCGTGCCTGGAAACTGGAATATGTCCCCGTGCCTCTCTCCTCAGTGTTCGTCAGGTAGAGTAGTGATGTACAGTGTGAGGGGGAAAGAGACGCACATAGCGTGATCCCATATAAATGGTATATTTATTTAATAAAACAAGTCCAATCAACTTACATTTAAAACAATGCTGCAGTGTGTAGTAACTACGAGCGCCGAGCTCGTCTCCTGTTGTTTGTCTGTGGCAGCGTCCCGTGCTCCAATCCTAATGCATATCGTCACGTCACGTGACTTCTTCAGAGGATCAGCCACGGAAGTTCTCCTCACTCACTGGCCACCATCCGCCCGCTTACTTCCAAAAATGTCAAACTGGCTTTCCTTAGCAGCACCACTGCTCTCATCGTTCTGGCTCTTCTGGTTCACTCAGCTCTAGACAAAGATTCTCCTGACACCCTGGGTTCTTTCACTCAGACTTATAGACTTTCTCCAGTCCCCTGGACTCACTACTTGCCTCAGTCCTGCAGACTTGTTCAGCAGTCTCAACTCTCCCAGTCTTGCGGGTAAGGTATCCTTCCAACATGGAGTCTTATCTCCCAAGTAGATCACTTCTCCTAACTCGAGCACACCTATCTCCAAATAAAGGCTCTGTCTCCAAATAGCTACTCCAAAGCACCCTCCCCATGTTAAGGGCATGTGGCCTGGTATGGTTCAGAAAGGGGGGCGCTCTCTCGTCCCCCCTCTTTTCCAGCGGCCTGCCAGGTTGCGTGCTCGGATAAGGGTCCAGTATGGATTTTGGGGGGGGCACCTACGCCATTTTTAAAAAAAAAATTGGCGCAGGGTTCCCCTTAATTTCCATACCAGACCTGAAGGGCCTGGTATGGATTTTGGGGGGACCCCGCACATTTTTTTTTTAATTTTTGGTTTGGGGTTCCCCTTATAATTCATATCAGACCCAAAGGGCCTGGTAATGCACTAGGGGGGAACCAATGCTGTTTTTTTAAATGAGTTTTATCTATATAGCTGGGACCAGACAATACATTACAGCCGTGATCAGTTTTAAATGACTTTTTTCCTTTAGAAATGTTATTTGCTGTGGTACTATTCTAAACACGGGAAAACTGCGCCACTTTAGAGGCATACTATAGAAACCCCCCAGGCACGATATTTAAAGGAATATTTCATTTTTATTGTTTCACTTTAAGCATTATTAAAAGGGGCACCATATCAGCTGACCCCTTCAATGCTTATCACTATTCGAGCTTGGGTGGTTGGTCTTAGATATGAACATTACCCTAAGGATGCTTTTTCTCCAAGTGCTCCTTTATGGTTTAATCCTACTCTCCCTCAATTTTTTAAAGCACCAGAGCCTATTGTATGGACCAAATATAATATTAAACTATGGTATAGAAAAAGAATTAAAACTGCGCTATAACCAAGTGAGCAATAAATAATCAAAGAGCTGCACTCCCGACAATAAACATCAATTGTGGAAAGAAATATATAAAAAAATGGGAGTTGCGCTAATGCATGTGTAATCAAAAATATGTAACCAAAAAATGAACAAAATATAATATTATATAATAATAATATATTATATAATATTATATTTTGTTCATTTTTTGGTTACATATTTTTGATTACACATGCATTAGCGCAACTCCCATTTTTTAATATAATATTAAACTACTTTCTCAAGTGATTACTGATCGGAAACTATCTACATTCTCTACACTTATTTAGATATTTTCAGCTTCTTCATACCTTCCATGCACAGTTTCTACAGGATAGTTTAACGATTCACTTTAGAACTAGTGCTTAGGTCTGAGTGTCTGGATAAGCCTACCTCGAGATTGTATTCTCATCTTATATCAATCTCTATCCCGCCATTAGAGGCTCTCAGAGCTAAGTGGGTGCGAGATATACCAGATCTAGATATGGAGGATTGGAGGGGGGTGTGGGATTTTCCTCTGTGATCCTTGATATCCTTAAGAGATTGTATGATTCAATATTAATTGGTACATAGAGCATATATTACGCCACATAAACTTAAAAAGATAAATCCTTTGTGGTCTTCGGAGTGTTGGCGATGTGGCGCGAATCAGGGGGATTTTACACCTATTTTTTGGACTTGTCTATATATAGTTATCTTTTGGGTGGAAGTGGTGGGTTTATTTAATTCCATCACTTCTGTCCCTCTACCGGTTTCAATGTCTGTCTGTTTATTGGGCCTGTTGGAGACTATTCTTCCCATAGTGTCCCGAGCGAGTGTTCGCTAATATAACATTATTTTACGCAAGAAAAGCTATTGTGCTGCATTGGAAGAAACCTCAGTCTCTTACGCTCTGATATTGGAAACAATTGGTAAATAATAATCTTCCATTGTATAGGGATACTTATATGAATAGGGGCTGTCCTAGTAAGTATGATAAAGTGTGGGCAAAGTGGCCCGGACAAACCATACAGAATCGAATGCCCATGGGGGCCATTGCTTATAATAGGTGTCCCTATATGAGAAATGTTTGGGGTCATTGAGGAAAGAAGGAACTAATGCTTATTTTAAAAATTGTTTGCTCCTTTTTTGGATTAATAATTGATATACCGGATTTTGAAATTGTATTATTATATTTTGGGTTCAGTGTGTATGATGTCTTAAAAAGAGAGGGGGGGGGGTGCTGCGCTAACCAGAGGGTCTATACTCATTAATAATTTCTTATAGTTGTAGGACCAAAGGCCTCAGTGTAATGGAATAAATATACGTATAAAAATCGCATGAGTTGGAGTGTTTAAAACGCATGGATTGGTGTGATATCTAAAAATAGGGGCAAAGTGGTTTGCATATATGTTGATCTAAAAAGGTGATAAATATAAATATAAGCAATATATATATATGTTGATCCAAAAAGGTGATAGATATAAATATAAGCAATAAAACATATGTCTAAAATCATTCAATCCAATAAATACGATATATCAAAGTGCTGGTGCTCTCGTGCCTTAAATAAAATAATACAGACTGATGAGTATAATAAAGTGCATGAATGGAACAATATTACAAAAAATCAATATATCAAGTGAAAAAACAAGAAAGGCATAATCGCCAAATCCTGGTGTTGCAACAAGTGCAAAGTGAAGACTCAGTGTGGGTGATCAAGTGGATAAATAAATAATCCGATATACTTGCTAGTGTCCCAAAAAATATATATAGTGTCCAAAAAATACGTGCAACCAAAGAAAATTTTATCAATGGTGCACAGAAGAAAGTGCTCAAACACAGCAATAAAATGACAGCGGGGTGGTGATATGCAGACAAAACACTCTGTGTCCTCTTCGTGCAGCATGCGCTAGTGTAGGTAATTGCCCCTTACCTAGCGGTGCTAGGTCAACCGCATATAAGTTGTTTAATCACAAGGTCCTGGGTCTCTACTGTGTCTCTGTGTCCACGCTTGCCGACTCTACAGGATCCTATTGAAGGCTGGATGTATCTAGTTATGGTCCTAGTTGGGGTCCTGGGACAGTGCGGCTCCTAGCAACTAGGACCATAACTAGATACATCCAGCCTTCAATAGGATCCTGTAGAGTCGGCAAGCGTGGACACAGAGACACAGTAGAGACCCAGGACCTTGTGATTAAACAACTTATATGCGGTTGACCTAGCACCGCTAGGTAAGGGGCCATTACCTACACTAGCGCATGCTGCACGAAGAGGACACAGAGTGTTTTGTCTGCATATCACCACCCCGCTGTCATTTTATTGCTGTGTTTGAGCACTTTCTTCTGTGCACCATTGATAAGATTTGTCTTTGGTTGCACGTATTTTTTGGACACTATATATATTTTTTTGGACACTAGCAAGTATATCGGATTATTTATTTATCCACTTGATCACCCACACTGAGTCTTCACTTTGCACTTGTTGCAACACCAGGATTTGGCGATTATGCCTTTCTTGTTTTTTCACTTGATATATTGATTTTTTGTAATATTGTTCCATTCATGCACTTTATTATACTCATCAGTCTGTATTATTTTATTTAAGACACGAGAGCACCAGCACTTTGATATATCGTATTTATTGGATTGAATGATTTTAGACATATGTTTTATTGCTTATATTTATATCTATCACCTTTTTAGATCAACATATATGCAAACCACTTTGCCCCTATTTTTAGTTATCACACCAATCCATGCGTTTTAAACACTCCAACTCATGCGATTTTTATACGTATATTTATTCCATTACACTGAGGCCTTTGGTCCTATAGTTATAAGAAATTATTAATGAGTATAGACCCTCTAGTTAGCGCAGCACCCCCCCCTCTCTTTTTTATTTCATTCGTTTCGGGCTTTTGTCTGGGCCCTTGCTTTGGTGCATGCAGCTGTCCAGTTGCATATGGTTTATACAGTCTTTGAATTTCAGTTTGAATTTTGTACGATTACTACACTTTTTTCCACGCCAATAAATACGGTATATCCAAATAACACGCCTGAGCTCATCTCTTTACTCACACACAGCCACAAAGGCAAGAGAATTCTTGTTGGGCAGTGTATTAGTGCTCGAATGAACACACAGACCGAATTTTAACGGTTCAAAGAATGTCAGGCAAAATGGTCGGCCCTCATGCATGTTCACTTCATCAAATCTGGCAGTCTTTGAAAAAAGTTTGGACACCCTTGACCTACTAGTGTGTAGAAAAGGTTATGCCAACTTTGGGGAAAGATAAGCTGTTCTAACAAGTAGTTATAAATCTTTTCACAAACTAGTAGAGCTGCACAATTAATCGTTAAGAATTCTTATCGCAATTCCCCCCCCCCCCCCCCCCCCCTGCGATCTTGACAAAGCATTTACCCGATTCTTTCTATGCAGAGAATTCTCTGCTGAAGCCGACAGCTGTAAAAAAAGAAATAAAAATAGGCAGTCTGCCAAGTATCACAACATTCCTCAGCCTGGAACTAACTATAAAGATTGTAAGGTTTTGTCCTTTAGATCAAAGGAATGAACTTTGGTGTGTAAATGAGGGAAGTTTAACCACTTATAGACTAAACCTTTTTCTGACATTTGTTGGTTTCAAGTTAAAATATATATTTTTTTGCTAGAAAATTACTTTAAAAAAATATATAATGTTTGGGGGTTCTAACAGAGACCCTAGAGAAAAAAATGGTGGTTGTTGCAAGGTTTTATGTCACAATGTATTTGCACAGCGGTCTTTCAAATGCAATTTTAAAAAAATATATATATACTTTAATGACTGAAAAAAAAACTAAACTAAATAAAGTTAGCCCAATGTTTTTTTATAATGTGAAAGATGTTACGTCGCAAGAATCGTGATCTTTATTTTAAGCAAAAAAATTGTGATTCTCATTTTGGCAATAATTGTGCAGCTCTACAAACTAGACACTATCACAAGGTTAAAGCTGAACTCCAGGTCTGAATTGTATTACATAGTTGCACATAGTGAAGAGTGCTGGAATTGCTCGTCTGAAAGTTTATTTTGCTTGATTGTACAAAAGTTTTGAAGTCTCCGCGTCCCTTTCTGGACTAAATGTACTGTTCTCTTTAAATAGATATTAAAAGGCATTTTTTATTTTAAAATAACAAACATATCATACTTACCTGCTCTGTAATGGTTTTGCACAGAGCAGCTCCAATATCCTCATCTTCTCAGGTCCCCTGCCAGTGCTCCTGCCCCCCCCCCCTCCTTCTGTCGAGTGCCCCCCAGAGCAAGCAGCTTGCAATGGGGGCATCCAAGCAGACATGCTCCAGAGCCGCTGCTCTGCATATCCATTCAGACATGGAGCTGCAGCTCAGCCCCGCCCCCTCTCTCCTCATTGGCTCGCTGCCTGTGGTTGACAGCAGCTGGAGCCAATGGCTCAGGCAATTAGGAAGGAGAGTCACTGTAGAGCCGATGCTCTTGCATCGTTCTGAAGCCTCGTTGATGTGTGGACATCAGAAGCCTCGTTCTGATGTCCACACATCGCTGTCGGCCGGACAACATCCAGCGTACTCAGAGATGAACACAGAGGACACACATCCATGGCTGTTAGGGACTGACCTCACTGATGACTCCGGTTGCCCTTGGGACCATTTTATGCTTTTTTTGCACTGCTAAAATGTGCATCTACATCTTTGCTCCAGTTTTTAATAATTAAAGTTGTTATACAGTCTGCACCCAGAGGCGCCTCCGTCTTCTTGTCTTTTTCAGTGTCTTGGGAATACGGGTTCTGCTCCCACCGGGTGGCTGCCGTGAGCGTGGACTTTCCATACCATCCCTACTCCCCCCTTCTTCCCCTCCCCTGTCCGGTCCACTTGCATTGCTATTTAGCAGATTGTGCCTATATTTGCCACTGTGCACCAATTATGGACTTCATTACATTTACTCCCATTTGTTATACGTAACAGATCTATTTTGTATCTCTATATTTTTTAGCATTTGCTCTCTACATCATTATTGGATTATTGCCTTTAGTTTTTGCGCCAAATACTTGTTTGATTCATATCAAACATGAGCTGCATCTGCATTGTGCATGACCCGCCATTACTCAATCTAAACTGGAGGGCATGCTTACTGTCGTCGGTTAAGATATAACGGTCCTGAGGAAGCAGATTGCGAAACGTCAACCTCTTGACAGAACAGTACAAGCAAACATAGCTTGGCCAACGGCTTATATTTATACTTGAGCTTTTGCTCTTAATGGTTTTATCGGTTATTTTAACAAATTTTGTAATAAATCATTTTTGATACAATGTTGGTTGCTGCGTCTCCTTCTGATACAGTTAAAGTCAATAAAATTGCTCCTTCTTCTAAAATCTGTTTGGATGAGGTGTATATATATATATATATATATATATATATATATATATATAGCCTTCTACTCATTTTTATTCTTTTGTTAAAAATAACAAACAAGACTTTAGTATCACTTTAATTGCAGCAGATAGAGCACAGAAGTAAATGAACAGTCACATGATCTCTCATCAACTGCCACTTAAAAAATACAAATCCTGTGGTATAAAAAAATATTTCTAGACACAGATACCAAACAAAAATAGTTTAATTCTCAAAAGGAGGGAAAAAAACAAAACACAATATACAGATTCTATAAAGAGCAAACTGAACAATCATATAGGACCCATGCTCATAGGGTCATTAAAGCCCAACTTTACATCTGCCGTGCATCTCACATCATCTGCCCAATGACACAGGTACAGAGTGTGGGGAGGAGGAAAAATATACAAAATCAAAGGAAAAATCATAAAACAAAGCCAATGAAATGGTTATTTGTATGCATTTTATGTGGTTATGATACAGAACACACACACTATGGCTTGCTAAAATACATGAAAGGCCCAGTGTTCAAAATGAATACTATCTGCATTGCATCTAACACCCAGGATGCATTGGCGGAATCTGATTGGCTGCCACAGATAACTTACTTTTCATACAAGAGATCTTGCTTGCTATAACCCCACAGGTTCTTCACCCAGGTTTAGTTTTAGTATAAAAGGCATGGAAAGCTTTCCCATAAAATGATAATGTACCCCAAAAAGTGAGAAGTGAGTCCCCATTACCTTAGGGTTAGGACCTTTTCTCATTAGCACCCCCCTCCCCCTGGTCACACCGGTGCGGCTTTGAAATCATCCTATATTAGCGTCCATCAGTGCGATCTGCACTGCCGTTTTCATTGCGGGATGCGATTCCATACAACAGAACTTTATGCAAGTCGCAATGATATTGGCAAAAAGCAATGCAGGAACCTGAGTTGCGGTAATTTGAACGGTTTGGCTTGTTATGCGATTTGGAACTCTCCAATCGTATGATAAATCGCACAGGTGTGAACGGGGGCTAAAGCAGGCCTGGCATCAAAATGCACGGTTCACTTAGACCCCTTTCACACTGCCAGCGTTTTTGAGACGCTTCAGCGCTAAAAAAAGCGGCTCCATTCACTCCAGTGTGAAAGCCCCCGGGCTTTCACATTGGAGCGGTGCGCTGGCAGGGCATCCCAAAAAGTCCTGCCAGCAGCTTCTTTGGAGCGGTGAACTCACCGCTCCTCCACCGCTGCTCCCCATTGAAATCAATGGGGCAGCGCTGCAATACCGCCAGCAAAACGCTGCTCCGGCTGCGTTTCTAACCCCTTTTCGGCCACTAGCGGGGTTAAAAGCACCCCCCGCTAGCGGCCGAATAGCGCCGGTAAAACGATGGTAAAGCGGTGCTAAAAATAGCGCCGCTTTACTGCCGACGCCCCCCGTGGCTTGGTGTCAAAGCCGTCTTACTCCTTACAGCCTGGCCTCATGTAAAAAAAAAAAAAAGCATATACACAAATATACCTTGCTCCTGCCTTCTGTGCCTAGGCAAGATTGGCATCATGGGCCTTCCAGATGGATCGGGAGAAAGCTTGGAATCCCAAATCTTGAAAGATTTATATTTTATAGATGTAATACCACATTTTTACATAGGGTGGGGCTGATTAAGCACTTTGCATTTTGATGGAAAGCTCTCTTTAACACAAAACTCCAGGATTTCCCCCACCAATTTTCTTTTAAACCCTTATACATACTTCTATATCTTAATGACTTCTTGCCAGCCCCGTTACATCAACCCCTGGCTTATTCCGCTTTTCATCTGGTAACAGCGGGGGTAAGCATTCTTCCAGGACTGAGCAACACTTCAGTCCTGGAGTATTGTGAGCCTAAGCAGCCTGATGCCGCGCCCCCTAGAGGGGGTAGTTGTATTTAGCATAGTCTGGGCTCAATGGACAGAATGACAAAGTGGTGTTTGGCCCTGAAGAAGACCTCGGGCACCGGGCTAAACAGGAAGTCTGGGTCAGCGTTGGAAGGTAAAGGAGGTAAGTGAAGCTTTTTTTTTTTTTTTTTTTTTTTTTAAGTACAGGAGAGGGGGTGGGGGGATCTAATAATGGAGAATAAAAAAAATAAACTCCGGTAGATAGTTACACTTTACAGAGGATCTTCACCCTCCATGACATGTTGCCTCCCATCCACCCCTCATGCCCACCTCGGCACACACTGGGCATTTATTTTTTCCCTTTGTTTACTTTTTTTTTTAATAAAGCTCTGGCCAGCCTCCTCAATTATGAAATCTGATTGGCTGAGCTGGAACATATCCCCATGTGCTGTACTGTCAACAGATTTCTTATGGTGGTCAACCAATGGAACCATGTAGAAGGTGTAAGCACCTTATCCCATTCTGGGGGAAGGTTGTCTCCCTTTCCAGCTGCCAGGCAGTGGACCCCGACATCAGAAAGTACATATGTAGTCGTCACAGCTAATGTAAAGCTCTTCAGAGGGACCATGCTTTCACTTGGTTTACGCTATAAATCGCACCGGAAGTACTACGCATTGCTGTGGAATTCACATGTGATTCAGTATGGCGAGGTACAAATCGCATCAAAGTAGTGCATGCAATTAAAGGCGTGTAGTTAAAAGGAGAAGCACAGCCAAAGCTCGTTTGGCTGTACATCTCCTATGGATCACAGGAGCGCAGTTTGTTCTGCACTCCTGTGACCCGTTTTCAGTAGACAGTGGGCTGAAGTCTGCTGCCGACTGACAGCACAGAGCCGGTCCAGGCTCGGGAAAGATCGCAACCATATGGTCAGGATCCGCCCACAAACCAGGACCGGAACTCGCCTCAGCCTCTCAGCGAGCCGCTAGGAGCCTGAGCCAACTGCTGCTGCCCCCTCCACAACCCAGCTCTCCAGTGAGCACAGGGAAGCAGAGCAGAGAGCCTGTGACTGACAGTCACCAGCTCTCTGCTCAGGGAGCTCTGAGCAATCGGCGGTGTTTGATCGCTCGGTTCTCAGTCGTAGAGCCGGCGGAGGACAGATGCTGCATCCACCTAGGAAAGTATGATTCCAAAAGAAAGAAAAAAAAAAACAAACAATCATTCCCATACTTCCCTTTAATAGATCACAAGGATAGTGCGATTTTAAATGTGGTGAAGGAAACACACGGATCGTGGGTTTCCAGCACTGCATTCTAGTGTGAACCAGGGCTTACCAGGAGGCTACTCCAGGCCCAGACCCAATACTAAAACTCAACCTGTGGGTGACCAAACATTTGACCTCAACGCGTGACAACAGGCACAAAAAGATGGCATGTGGCCTTGCCCTTCGCATTCATGTTTGCCATTTCTAATCCGAGCTACAGAACTGACAGCATCCAGGAGTTCTACGCTTCACCTTATTCTGCCCTATTTTTCATAAATAAAATCCTCTATCTACGGGATACTGCACTTCCATACTGGCGATAATACAGTATGCAACGTAAGCAAGCCTTTCATACATTATACGGATTCTGGAGCATACACTATGTTAAATTGACAGGGAATTTCCCTCCACCCTGGGGAATCTCATTGACAAAATACATTCATTAGATTATATCTTATGGGGAGGAGGAATGGTAATATCGAGAGGGGAAGACACGAGAGGTGGCTGGATGAGGTTATCATTAGACTGGAGGGCGGCCAGTGACTAGACAAGAGAAAGATAGCAGCATTGGAGGAAGAGGGGCTTCCATGCATGTACATTCATGGAGATATGGTTCCTGGTGGAGGAGGAGATGATACACCAGTACAGAAGAGAGGACTGTGCATTAAACATGAGTAGCGGTAAGCTGGAGCTCAATAGCGGTCGGCCCGCTCAGCAGAGAACAGAGTGAATACAAACGCCACCCGCGCCATCTCACGAGACGTCAGGATGAACGTGCCACCTTCTCCCCCCCTCCCTGGTGTCATAGCCACGGTATTCCTCAATGGTGACCCGATACAAAACACTTAACCGGAAACTCGCTGCTTTGACATTCCCACTCCGGAAGAGATGGGAGTCGGCAGCAGAGATATTACAATGATGTTTGTGTGTGTTTAAGAGGCACGCCGTCACTCCCTCCCGGCCTTCTCAGTGCTGCATGGCGCGGGCGGTCTCGTGGCCTGGCGGCCCCTCTCCGGACCCGGGTGTCTTCTTCTTGTGGCCTCGGATGCAGTGGGAGCTGTTGCAGCCGTCATCATCGTCGTCTTCGCTCTCGGTGGAGCTTTCCCCAAAAGCCCTCGGCTTCTCGTAGACACAACAGCCTGTGGAATAAAGGAGATATTTAGCCAGGGGGTAACAACATACAAAAACTCAACCGAGAGGACAGTAAGGGGGAGTCTATAGCTGTTCTGGGAACTCAGCTTGCTCTCTTCCAATGATCAGACTTGTGCTGATTATTAGCGTACACGTCCAGTCAGGATTGTCGGTTACCAGCCCTCCTATCCTCACGCTTTGACAGGGCGTGAGGAAAGTACTGCCAATAACCGTCAATTCTGTTTACACCGATCAACTGCGATTGGATACAGCTGATCACATGGTAAAGGTCTGCTGTGACCCGCCCTTTACCCTGACCTGTGATCGTCTGTCTCCGAAAGAAACAGCGTTCAAAGAGTGCGTCGGATGCACACCCCAAGGGGGGACGTCCATGGAAGACGTAGCCATCTTTCGGCTATGGCGCGGTAAGGAAGTCATTAATTAGGGAGGCTCAGCATCACATGTGGGCTTTACCTAGGTCAAACTGCATGCAAATGCCTAGGAACACCCACTCTTCTAGACTGATATCCAGACAGGAATTTCTGATAATTTGCATAACCCACGAACCAGCTACGTACAACACTCTGCTAGAGAGGCACCAAAAACACTTATTTTTTTTATTTTTATTGTAAACCCAAAAAAATATAAACAGTAAAGGTTTAATACAAAAAGGTCATTAACAACTTCCCACGAAACGTCGTACCTGTACGTCACTTTGAGGAAGTGGTTGTACCGGGGTGCAGTGATCTTAGTGAAGTCACTGGCTGCATAAATTGTAAATACCTCCTAAAAACTCTTCACGTTTTGGAGATATATACACTACCTAGAGGTAAAAGCAAAAGATGGAAGTATACTTCCATTTTAATGCATCAAGATAGAATACCTTCTGCCTTTACAATTACTTTAAGGTTAGCCTGGTAAATCCATGAAAAGAAAGCCTAGAGCGCCACCTGCTGCTTTGCAGTTGTAAAGCGATTCACTTGCAATACTTCATGACATTTTTAACAGCATTTCTTCTGGTGGGAGCTGGCCCTTGAACCACTTCAGCCCCAGAAGATTTACAATTGCGCGGTCGTGCAGCGCTGTGCCCAAATAAAATTGATGTCTTTTTTTTTTTACCCACAAATAGAGCTTTCTTTTTTTTTTTTTAAACAAAAAAAAAAAAAAAATTTTTTAAAGTGGTTGTATAGTCTTTTTTATTACTTTTACCTACAGGTAAGCCTATTATAAGGCTTACCTGTAGGTAAAAAAAATATCTCCTAAACCTTTACGGTTTAGGAGATATTCCCCTTGCTATGAGCCGCTGACTGCAGCGGCGCATGCGCACAGGGAATTCTCGGCTGAAGCCCGGCAACTGCCGGACCTTGCCGGGTAAGAAATCTCCCGCGCGCATGCGCGGGAGTGATGACATTGCGGCTCCAGCCACTCACAGCGCTGGAACCGCGATACCCGGAAGACACGCCGAGGCAACATGACAGCTCCCTCGGCGTGGACCAGGTAAGATACCGACGCCTCGTTCTAAAGTAAGTATTTCATAATGAGCTAGTATGCGGTGCATACTAGCTCATTATGCCTTTTGCTTTACAGGGTTTAAAAAAAATATAAAAATAAAATTTTGCGGGTATACAACCGCTTTAACCTTCTGCTATATAAAACACCAATATGTATACGGCGGTAAAAAATAAATAAATTATATATATATTTATTACGGTAAAAAAAAAAAAATAGCGTCTACAAACTATAGGATATTTTTATGAAATTTTTATATATTTTTTTTTTTTTACTAAAAATGGCGGCGATCAGTGACTTATAGTGGGACTGCGACATTGTGGCGGACAAAACTGACACTTTTTTGGAGACCAGTGACACGAATACAGTAATCAGTGCTAAAAAATATGCACGGTCACTGTACTAATGACACTGGCAGGGAAGGGGCGATCAATGGGTTAAATGTGTCCATAGGGGGTGCATGTACTGTAAGAAAACAGAGATCGGTGTTCCTGCTTAGCAGAAACACAAGATCTGTTTTCCTCTGTCAAAGAACAGTGATCTGCATTGTTTACATAGGCAGACGGCCGTTCTGTCTTCCTCGGGAATGATCAGCGGGTTCTGGCGGACATCGGGTCCGCCAGACCTGGCGATTGGCTCCCGATGTGTCCAATCACAGCGGTAGCGGGACGCCGGTGGTGTGCGCCCCAGACCCTCTAGTTTTAGAGGGTCTGGGGCGTGATTTTGCGCCACCCTGCCACAGTATATGTACATGGGGCAGTCTTTAGGTGTTTAAGGGGGGGGGGGGGGTTTACCACTAAAGGCGTTTCATGGGCTTCCCAGATTATGTGATTCTTGTGATTGGCTGTCACAGTGGTCACTTAATCAGAATCCCGTGCTACCAGCTCTGGATTGTAAACAGTGATCAGGAGCTGTGTGACAGCGGGTGTGGGTGTGGGGGGGTCCTCTCCGTCCACACAGCCGCATCATTCATATACAATGGATAGGAAAAAAAAAAAAAAAAAAAAAAAAAAAAAAACAAAAAACTACACAACCCTGTTAAAAATGTCAGATTTCTGTCTATTTTTTTCTATGTAAAAAGATAAGACAAAGATAAATCACTTCAGAACTTTTTCCACCTTTAATGTGACCTATAAACTACAACTCAGTTGAACAACAAACTGAAATCTTTTAGGTGAAGGAAAGTAAGACTAAAAAAAATAAAATAATATGGTTGCATAAGTGTGCACACCCTTAACCACTTCAGCTCCAGAAGGTTTTACCCCCTTCATGATCATTTTTTGCGATACGGCACTGAGTTGCTTTAACGGACAATTGCGCGGTCGTGCGACGCTGTACCCAAATAAAATTGATGCCCTTTTTTTTTTTCCACAAATAGAGCTTTCTTTTGGTGGTATTTGATCACCTGTGTTTTTTATTTTTTGCGCTATAAAACAATTCTGGTGGCCTAGTCTACGCACTGATGTAGCCGCCTTCGTAGCGGTTTGTTCCATGTGTGCTCAGAGTAAGACACCACGACACCTTCCAGTGGGATTCCTACAACCCATACCCAATGGAGAGAGGCCTTGGACCCACCTGTCTATGGATTTCATTGTGGAATTATCCAACTCTCAGGACAAGAGTTATACTTATGGTGGTTAACCGGTTCTCGAAAATGTCTCATCATATTCCTCTTAAGAAGTTGCCCACATCCAAACAACTGGCTTTCGGGAGATTTTTCGCTTACATGGGCTACCCGAGGTTATCATGTCGGAAAGGGGTATCCAGTTTGTGTCCAGGTTTTGGCGTTGGGAATTCAGCTTTCCTTCTGGGGCCGCAGAACGAGCCAACCAGTCCTTGGAGCAGTTTTTACGTTGCTACATTTCTGACCACCATAACAACTGATCAGACCTCTTACCTTGGGCGGAGTTTGCTCACAATAGTGCCATCAATACCGCTTCCAGTTTGTCTCCATTCATGGCGAATCATGGTTTCCAACCATCCATGTTGCCTGACTCATTTGTTCCTCAGAGCATTCCTGCATTGGAGGAGCATCTCCGTGGTCTTCGTTCCACTTGGGTACAGGTTCAAGAGTCCTTGCGACGTGCCAATGATAAGTAGACTCCATAATGACCGCAGACGCCTACCTGCGCCTTCCTACCAAGTTGGGGACAGGGTCCGGCTGTCATCTCGCAACCTCCGACTCAGTGTTCCCTTATTAAAACTGGCACCACGGCATTTCCGTATTCTCAGTAGGCTCAACCCAGTGGCTTACGCTTTAGATCTTCCTCCTAGTATGCGCATTTCATGTCTCCTTATTAAAACCTTTAGTATGCAACCGCTTCACCACCTCGGTACCACGTCCTCTCCCAGTTCAGGTTGAGAACCATAAGGAGTATGAGATACAATCTATCATCGATTCCTGTGGGCGCATACAGTACCCGGTTCATTGGAAAGGGTATGGTCTGGAGGAATGCTCTTGGGTCTCATCCTCAGACGTACATGCTCCTGTCCTCCTCCGTGCTTTCCATAGACATTTTCCCCTGGTCTTCATTTCCTGCTCATCAGCTAGCTCTGCTAGCTATTTAAACTGTATGGATTAGATCTTCCGTGCCTTCACCTTGGTCAACATATCCAGACTCTCTCTGCTGTGTTTTCCTGTGAAAGACTTTTGCTTGGCTGACTTCCCTTCTGGCTCTTGATCCTGTTTGCTGCACCCGACTTCGCTGATCTCTGGACTCCTATTTCTCTGTCTTGTTCTGCCTACCCGTCCTGGTTACTGAACTCTGGCTATGTTTTGAATACAATTGCTCTGTTTATACCATTTTATTAACCACTTCCGGACCGCCTGTACGTCCAAACTTTGCCGGTGGATATCGTTGTTATGGCAGCAGCTAGCTGCCATAACCCTGGTATCCTCGTTTTCGTGCGGAGGTCGGCTTTCTTATAAAAGTGGTCCCTGCGGCAGATTCGCCGCGAGATCACTTTTATCGGTGGCGGGAGAGGGGCCCCCTCCTCCCGCCGCGATCCGGTGCCCTCCGCCGCTTACCGGAGCCGCCGGTAGCGGCGGAGGCGATCGCCTCCGTCTCCCTTCTGTGCCTGGAGACGAGTGAGGCTAAGATGGTGCCCACTTGTCTCCATGACACTGCTGGGCGGAAGCGACGTCAAAACGGGATGCATTTTTCATGAGCTTGTTTTACACTCAAGATGTTGATAATAAATTCGTATTCATGATATTAATTGAAATGTTGGAGAATATATAAAATAAATAAATATACATATACACACACACACATTATATATACATACCTACACACATACACATATATATACACATACATACATACATACACACACACACATACACACACACACACACACACACACACACGATATATAAAGAAAAAAATTAAAAACCTGTCACTTTCGGTGCCAAAATTTGGTGCACCTCTAATAAATACACATTTTTTTTTGTGTTACCCACAAAAAGATGTGTATTTATAATTTTTTTTTGAAAGACGAACTTATCCTTTAAAAAGATAACTCCACTTTCATGGGTAAAAAAAATCTCACAAACATAAAAAGATATATATCATATATAATTGCAACAGATGCCATATTGTAATTGCATGTCATTAAACATTACCTTCCGTTTCCAATCTCTAGCGCTGTAATCTTCTGTAAAATTCAAGGCAATATGGCAACCTGGAGATGTTCTGTACATAGTCAGTGTATAAAACGACCCGAGAAATGTAATTTCCTGCTTGTGTGATTGGCTCACTGGTTTTCCTAGAAGTCTGCCCTAAGGTACAAAATACATCTAACACTCCCCTCCCCCCCAGACAGACAATGCTGCTGTCTCTCCTGTGCTCCTTCATCCAGAGTGGGGGCACTCTGGGGTTCCCGTTCACACTGATGCGGTGTGGAATACGCAGCAAATTCAGTCCGGTTTCTGCACCACATCAAAATCGCACCCCGTTCATGCCAACCGCTGTGGGTGTGTATGTTAAAGCAGTAGTAAACCATGGCAGTTAAAAATATAAAGACACCTGTAAGGCAATTGCATAACGTGCAGGTATTCATCGCCTACTTGTACATTATCAAATACTTACCTTAGACCGAAGCCCTCCAGCTGGGCTTCCATCTTCCCTCCGGTCTTCATTCCGGATTTGTGGTCTCCGGCTGTATGAATGGCCGGAGCTGCGAAAATGTCACTCCCACGCATGCGCACGGGAGCCCTCAGCTCAGGCACGAAGCTTTGGCATGTCGGACCTTCAGAGCGCATGCGCAGGTCAAGTTACAGCTGCATCCAGGGTGAATATCTCCTAAAAATGGTGCAGGTTTAGGAGATATTAAATTACACTGACAAGTAAGCCTAATTATAGGATTACTTGTAGGGAAAAAAAAAAAACAAAGTGGACCACAAAATCGGTTCACAAAAAACGCAGTGCGATTTGCAGAGTTGGATCGCATGGGTGTCAACTCCTTGAGATCCAATTCTGGTGTGACCAAAAAAAAAAAAAAAGAGGGTTCTGCACGATTTTGGTGCGGATGTGGTGAGATTTAAACAATACAGAATGAATAAGCTCAAATCGCACTGCTGCAGAATCGCATGAGATTTGAACATGAATGTGGTGCGATTCCTGTTTAAATTGCATGCAGTTAACACACTGCATTGATACAAGAGGCGTGTAATTGGCCGGATCACTAGGTGAACACAGAGGGGAAGAGGCCTAAAAAAAAAAAGAAAAAACGAATACAGTCACCACATCTAATGACTGGTAAGCTGCAATATTTACATTTTTGTTTTTGAATTTTTACTTCCTGTCTGCCGTATGTTTATAAACGTCCTCGGACAGGATGGGTGATCTCGGTCATCGCTGCTGCCATGATCGAGAAATTCTTTAGGGCTGGCGATTCTGCACAAAATAAAAGTAATCCGAGTGGCTAACAAGCTGCTGGATTACTTTTACAGGTGGCGGAAGGGGATCCCACACGCCCCTCCCACCGCTGCCTTTACCGGGCTCTCCCATGTGATCAAGGAGCCCGGTAAGGATGCGATTGGCGGTATCCAGCTCCAGGCACACAGCGAGAGAAATGGATGTTGTTCCTCCATGTGTGATGTCAGAAACAGGAAGTGAGGAGGATTTTGTCGCTTCCTGTTTCGGTTCTGTGTGCACCTGGCCGTTAATGACCAGCAAAAGCAGCCGATTAGACCGATCTGTGTCCGATCGGCTGCATTGGAGGCCAGAGGAGAGATCTGGGGTTTATTTTCCCCATTAAGCCCTCGTTCACATTGAACGCAACTTTTAAATCGTGCAACTTCATCTGAAATGGCACGGTTTCAAAGCCGCATTTCAGTGCGACTTCGGGTCCAACTTGAAAGACCTCTTGTGCGGCTTCATCGGCAAAAGTAGTGCAGGAACTGCAATTCGGTGAGGCGACGCAAAGATTGGAACGGTGCCATTGCAGGCAATAGGCTGCTACTTGTAATGCGATTTGACCTGTCAAATCGCATGACAAATCTCTTCACTGTGAACGAGGACTTTTGTTTTGTTTGTTTACATAATAAAAAATACCACCAAAAGAAAGATCTATTTGTGTGAAAAAAAATACAATATAAAATTATTTTTAACTAAAGTAGCACAGTGTTGAATGGCAACAAAATGGCCTGGTTATGAAAAGGGGGGTTAACCCTTCTGGAGGCCTCAGCTGTTAAGGCTTGGGTCACCCTTCTGCGATTTGGGAACCAGCGCGATTCATGTGCGGGTTCCCGCATCATACCTGAATCGCCGGCGTTTGGCATCTGCGAACCACTGGGGGTGTTAATGTAAACTTAATGACACCCCCAGATTGGTTCGCAGATCGGCGTGTGAACTGTGAAATGGTGCAGGAATTGAATCGCATGGGTGTGAACACCCAGGTGATCCGATTCCAGTGTGGACCAAAAAAAAAAAAAGGGTCCTGCACCATTTTGGTGCGAATGAGATGCGATTTCAGCCATAGTTAGTATGGCTGAATTTGCATCGCACAGACATCGCATGTGATCTGCACAGCAGTGTCTGTGATAAATGTGAACTCAGATCCTGGACAAAAGAAATCTGCAGCCCTCACCAAACCAACAAAGATGAATATCTTCCTTACATCCTCTGAGAAGTGGAGATTTGAGTCTCTGCACAGAACCAGCCCTGCGATATTCAGTCCTGGTCATGAAATGATAATCGCCATGATGACCTCAGTACTTCTAAATCAGTGCTGACAACCGAACACACAGAAGATCCAAGTATCAGAAGTACCGGTTACCATGGTAACGTTATGGAGATCTGTCACTACCACCCACTATCAGATGCCGCTCTGCGCTCCCAAATATCCACGTTCCCAATATAGCCCAGCGAAGTGAGTCACAGGGAATGAGTGAATAGGAGAGGATAATTCAGGATGTTTTGCCATTTAAATGGCGCCTCTGCCATATTTGGCGGCAGAAGAAAGGCAAGTTACCATAGCAACAGACCACGTGCTTAAAAAAAGAAAAAAAACAATCAGGTGTCAGTCTTTGCCGTGTTCTCCTCAAAAATAAAAATGTGAGATGGCCGCTATCCACCTATAGATAACATAGATTACTGTATATACTCGAGTATAAGTCGGCCCGAATATAAGCCGAGGCACCTAATTTTACCAAAAAAAAAAAACTGGGAAAACTTATTGATTTGAGTATAAGCCTAGGGTGAGAAATGTGCAGCTACTGTAAGTGGAAAAGAGGGTCAACAATGCCCATTTGCAGCCTCACTGTGCCTATTTGCAGCCATAGGTCCCCGAACTTCAAACTTGGTAGTGAGGGGTTCCTAGATGCCCCCTAGCTGCAGCCAAAATTTGGGGTCTCTGAACCCAAAGGGTTCCGAAGTGACATTGCTGCAGATGGACACAGTTGACCGATTTTAGGGCCCCGTATCTCGGGGCCACTTAGTGCTAGGAACCCCAAATTTGGTGTGCAAACCTAGGGAAACTACCACTACAACATATATAAAGCTGGGGTTCCTACCACAAAGTGGCCCCGAGATACGGGGCCCCATATTCGGTTTGGAAAATGTCAAGCACTTTTCTGCAGCAGAGAATGACATTTTCTGAACCAACTTTGGGGCCCCGTATCTCGGGGCCACTTGGTGCTAGGAACCCCAAATTTGGTGTGCAAACCCGAGGGTACTACCACTACAACATATCCTAAGCTGGTGTTCCTAGCACTAAGTGGCTCCAAGATACGGGGCACCAAAGTTGGCTTAGAAAATGTCATTCTTTGCACCAGAAAAGTGCTTGACTCAAGTATAAGCCGAGGGGGCACTATTCCTCCCACTGACACACACCAATGATGGGACACTATTCCTCCCACTGACACACACCAATGATGGGACACTATTCCTCCCACTAACACCAATGATGGGCCACTATTCCTCCCACTGACACCAATGATGGGACACTATTCCTCCCACTGACACCAATGATGGGACACTATTCCTCCCACTGACACCAATGATGGGCCACTATTCCTCCCACTGACACCAATGATGGGCCACTATTCCTCCCACTGACACCAATGATGGGCCACCATTCCTCCCACTGACACCAATGATGGGCCACCATTCCTCCCACTGACACCAATGATGGGCCACCATTCCTCCCACTGACATCAATGATGGGGCATTTTCTACTCCCACAACATATGAGGGACAGTAAAGTGGCCCTTTGTTTAGAAAGTTTGGAGACCCCTCGCTCTATAGTGTGTACTTGTGTCTATCCAGAGCACGAAGTGTCACATTTGTCCACTGCTTCATTCCTCTATCAGCATGAATCACCTATGACAATTTGTCCTGACACCAAGAGAAATATGGTGACAGGGGCGGGAGCTCCGGCACACAGCCTGTGATTAACAGCCTCAGCTCTGTTCCTGTGTGCTGTGTGTAGGGGATGTGTCCCTTCCCTCCAATCAGCTCTCAGAGCTCTCCTCACTGAGATCTGCAGAGTGTAACTTCACCTCTCTGCCCCCTTTTTCCGATAGCTCAAGTAAGCTTTATAAAAATTCTGCTGAACAGATGTAGAGGAGAGAAGACTGCAGATAAATAGATACAACTTATGTAGGAGGATTTGTTTTATCTCAGTGTATCACCCGAGGCTAGTCACTTCACTGGGTATATGTAAGAGTTTACATCCACTTTAACCCCTTGGCCCCAGCTGCGTGAATTGGTGTGCATACAGCCGTGCAGAGAGCGTGCGCCCTGTGTGCTCCCGGCAGTTACCCGCCCCGGCTAATGGAAAGTCCTCATGACAGCCAATCACGGCGGTCACACAATTATAAATCTCACCCCGCCTCCCGGCATCTGAAACCTCTTAAAGGCATTAATGAAGATCTTCAGTTCCCCCTGGAAAAAAAAAGGAAATACAGCCGGGGTCCTCACATTTGGAAGAGCGCCTCCCCAGGTTCTCATTGTCCACGGTGTCACACGTCCACTCCACCTTCTTATCCGGCTTCCTCTTCCTGAGCTTCAGTGTCAGCGAGCGCGGCTCCTGCAACAACAACAACAACAAGCTTCAATCAGCCATCGGATGAGCCGCAATTTTCTTATGTCTCTGTGACCGAGAATGTGAGGAGAACACACGGCTGAGACTGACCGAACCACAGAACCATCAGCCCCGAACCTCACGCCACAGAACCACCCCGCCCCTGAACCACACAAGCTACCCGCCACAGAACCACCGGCCCCCGAACCACATGAACTACCCGCCACAGAACCACACAAACCACCCGCCCCCGAACCACACAAACTACCCGCCACAGAACCACACGAACTACCCGCCACAGAACCACACAAACTACCCGCCACAGAACCACACAAACTACCCGCCACAGAACCACACAAACCACCCGCCCCCGAACCACACAAACTACCCGCCACAGAACCACACAAACTACCCGCCACAGAACCACACAAACTACCCGCCACAGAACCACACAAACTACCCGCCACAGAACCACACAAACTACCCGCCACAGAACTACCCGCCACAGAACCACCCCGCCCCTGAACCACACGAACTACCCGCCACAGAACCACCCCGCCCCTGAACCACACAAGTTACCCGCCACAGAACCACCCCCCCCCGAACCACACAAGCTACCCGCTACAGAACCACCCGCCCCTGAACCACACAAGCTACCCGCCACAGAACCACCCACCCCCGAACCACATGAACTACCCGCCACAGAACCACACAAACCACCCGCCCCCGAACCACACAAACTACCCGCCACAGAACCACACGAACTACCCGCCACAGAACCACACAAACTACCCGCCACAGAACCACACAAAATACCCGCCACAGAACTACCCGCCACAGAACCACCCCGCCCCTGAACCACACGAACTACCCGCCACAGAACCACCCCGCCCCTGAACCACACAAGCTACCCGCCACAGAACCACCCGCCCCTGAACCACACAAGTTACCCGCCACAGAACCACCCCCCCCCGAACCACACAAGCTACCCGCTACAGAACCACCCGCCCCTGAACCACACAAGCTACCCGCCACAGAACCACCCACCCCCGAACCACATGAACTACCCGCCACAGAACCACCCCGCCCCTGAACCACACAAGCTACCCGCCACAGAACCACCCGCCCCCGAACCACATGAACTACCCGCCACAGAACCACACAAACCACCCGCCCCCGAACCACGCAAACTACCCGCCACAGAACCACCCACCCCCGAACCACACAAACCACCCGCCACAGAACCACCCACCCCCGAACCACACAAACCACCCGCCCCCGAACTACCCGCCACAGAACCACCACGCCCCTGAACCACACAAGCTACCCGCCACAGAACCACCCACCCCCGAACCACATGAACTACCCGCCACAGAACCACACAAACCACCCACTACAGAACCACCCACCCCCGAACTATCTGCCACAGAAACACACAAACCACGAACCACAGAACTACTAGCACTCGAACCAAACAAACTACCTGCCCCCGAACCACTTGCCCTCGAACCAAACGAAATACCCACCGCCGAACCACCCGCCCACAAACCACAGAACTACTAGCCCTCGTACCAAACGAACTACCCACTGCCGAACCACCCGCCGCCGAACCACACGAACTACCCGCCACAGAACCACCCACCCGCGAACCACACAAACCACCCGCCCCCGAACTACATGAACTACCCGCCACAGAACCACACAAGCTACCCGCCACAGAACCACCCACCCCCGAACCACATGAACTACCCGCCACAGAACCACACAAACCACCCGCCCCCGAAACACCCACTACAAAACCACCCACCCCCGAACTATCCGCCACCGAACCACGAACCACAGAACTACTAGCACTCGAACCAAACAAACTACCCACTGCCAAACCACCCGCCGCCAAACCACACAAACTACCCGCCACAGAACCACCCCGCCCCTGAACCACACAAACTACCCGCCACAGAACCACCCCGCCCCCGAACCACGCGAACTACCCGCCACAGAACCACCCCGCCCCCGAACCACACGAACTACCCGCCACAGAACCACCCCGCCCCTGAACCACACGAACTACCCGCCACAGAACCACCCCACCCCTGAACCACACGAACTACCCGCCACAGAACCACCCCACCCCTGAACCACACAAGCTACATGCCACAGAACCAGCCACCCCCGAACCACATGAACTACCCGCCACAGAACCACACAAACCACCCGCCCCCGAACCACCCACTACAGAACCACCCGCCCCCGAACCACATGAGCTACCCTCCACAGAACCACCCACCCCCGAACAACACAAACTACCCACCACAGAACCACCTACCCCCGAACCACATGAACTACCCGCCACAGAACCACACAAACCACCCGCCCCCGAACCACCCGCCCCCGAACCACACAAACCACCCACCCATGAACCACAGAACTACTAGCCCTCGAACCAAACTAACTACCTGCCCCCGAACCACTTGCCCTCGAACCAAACAAACTACCCACCACGGAACCACCCGCCCCCGAACCACACAAACTACCCATCCCCAAACTACCCGCCCCCGAACCACACAAACTACCCGCCATAGAACCACCCACCCCCGAACCACACAAACCACCCGCCCCCGAACAACCCACTACAGAACCACCCGCCCCCGAACCACATGAACTACCCGCCACAGAACCACCCACTAAAGAACCACCCACCCCCGAACTACTCGCCACCGAACCACACAAACCACCCACCCATGAACCACAGAACTACTAGCCCTCGAACCAAACGAACTACCTGCCCCCGAACCACTTGCCCTCGAACCAAACGAACTACCCACTGCCGAACCACACAAACTACCCGCCACAGAACCACCCCGCCCCCGAACCACATGAACTACCCACCACAGAACCACCCCGCCCCTGAACCACACAAACTACCCGCCCCTAAACCACACAAGCTACCCGCCACAGAACCACATGAACTACCGGCCACAGAACCACATGAACTACTCACCCCCGAACCACATGAACTACCTTTCACAGAACCACCCACCCCCAAACCACACAAACTACCAGCCACAGAACCATCCACCCCTGAACCACATGAACTACCCACCACAGAACCACCCCGCCCCCGAACCACACGAACTACCCGCCACAGAACCACACGAACGACCCGCCACAGAACCACCCTGCCCCTGAACCACACAAGCTACCCGCCACAGAACCACCCCGCCCCTGAACCACACAAGCTACCCGCCACAGAACCACCCACCCCCAAACCACACAAGCTACCCGCCACAGAACCACATGAACTACCCGCCACAGAACCACACAAACCACCCGCCCCCGAACCACCCACTACAGAACCAGCCGCCCCCCAACCACATGAACTACCCTCCACAGAACCACCCACCCCCGAACAAAACAAATTACCCACCACAGAACCACCCACCCCCGAACCACAAAAACCACCCGCCCCCGAACCACACGAACCACACAAACCACCCACCCACGAACCACAGAACTACTAGCCCTCGAACCAAACTAACTACCTGCCCCCGAACCACTTGCCCTCGAACCAAACAAACTACCCACCGCCGAACCACCTGCCCCTGAACCACACGAACTACCCATCCCCAAACTACCCGCCCCCAAACCACACAAGCTACACGCCACAGAACCACCTGCCCCCGAACCACACAAGCTACCCGCCACAGAACCACCCGCCCCGAACCACACAAACCACCCGCCCCCCCAACCACCCACCCCCGAACCACACAAACCACCCGCCCCACGAACCACCCACCCCCGAACCACACATACCACCCGCCCTCAAACCACATGAACTACTCGCCACAGAACCACACAAACCACCCGCCCCCGAACCACAGATCCACCCGCCCCCGAACTACCTGCCCCTGAACTACCTGCCCCTGAACCACCCGCCACCGAACCACACAAACCACCCACGGACCACAGATCTACTAGCCTTCGAACCAAACGAACTACCTGCCCCCAAACCACTTGCCCGCGAACCAAACGAGCTACCCACCGCCGAACCACCCGAACTACCCACCCCCAAACTACCCGCCCCCAAACCACACAAGCTGCCCGCCACAGAACCACCTGCCCCCGAACCACACAAACTACCAGCCACAGAACCACCTGCCCCCAAACCACACAAACTACCCGCCACAGAACCACCCGCCACTGAACCACACAAACTACCGTCACAGAACCACACAAACTACCCATCACAGAACCACCCAAACCACACGAACTACCCACCCTAGAACCACAGAACTACTTGCCCTCGAACCAAACGAGCTACCCGCCGCCGAACTACCTGCCCTCCAACAACAGAACCACCCACCCCAGAGCCACAGGCCCTACCATAGAACCACACAAATTACCCGCCCCGGCACAGAACCACTCGCCCCTGCCACAGTATATATCAGTGGGGTGTACATGTCAGTGGGGTGTACATGTCAGTGGAGTGTACTGGGATTGGGGTGTATATGTTAGTGGGGTGTACATGTCAGTGGGGTGTACTGGGAGTGGGGTGTATATGTCTGTGGGGTGTATATATCAGTGGGGTGTACTGGGAGTGGGGTGTATATGTCAGTGGGGTGTACTGGGAGTGGGGTGTATATGTCTGTGGGGTGTACTGGGAGTGGGGTGTATATGTCAGTGGGGTGTATATATCAGTGGGGTGTACTGGGAGTGGGGTGTATATGTCTGTGGGGTGTATATATCAGTGGGGTGTACTGGGAGTGGGGTGTATATGTCTGTGGGGTGTATATATCAGTGGGGTGTACTGGGAGTGGGGTGTATATGTCTGTGGGGTGTATATATCAGTGGGGTGTACTGGGAGTGGGGTGTATATGTCAGTGGGGTGTATATATCAGTGGGGTGTACTGGGAGTGGGGTGTATATGTCAGTGGGGTGTATATATCAGTGGGGTGTACATATCAGTGGGGTGTACATATCAGTGGGGTGTACATGTCAGTGGGGTGTACTGGGAGTGGGGTGTATATGTCAGTGGGGTGTACTGGGAGTGGGGTGTATATGTCTGTGGGGTGTATATATCAGTGGGGTGCACTGGGAGTGGGGTGTACATGTCAGTGGGGTGGAAATGTTAGTGGTGAGTACTGAGATGGGGGAGGGGTGATTATGTCATTGAGGTGTCAGATGACATCACTCACCGGCTGGACCTCGGTCTCAGTGGTCACCGTACTAGACGCGGCTCCTCCCACCACCGCCGTCCCGGAGGATTCGGCCATGTCACGTGACGTTACGCTCCCCCCGGGCACACCACTACACCCAGGAACCGTCCGCTCTCCTGTGTGTAAGGACAGAGCGTCCACTCAACCGCTTCCGGCGCTCTATCCCACCACTTCCGCCCACCTCTATGATATAGATGAAGGAGGCTTCTGGTTATTGGTGAATTGAAATAAAAATAAAAACATTTTATTGTGTAATTCTGACAGAATATAAATGAATAATTACAGAACGGTTCAACTGTTAAAACGAGAAAAAAGACTGGTAATTCCATTTACTTCCGCCATAAAGAAAAATGGAGGCTACTATGAAACAACGATATCACACGATTTACAAATGTATTCGAAAATATTGTTGTTATTTATTAATTGTAAATATTACCCACACTATTGTACGATTGCATTTAATACAACGATAATACAATGTAGCATTGGTTGTCAGGCATTAGAGAAGAAGAATATATGTCGTCAATTACTCTTCAGTAATCGAAGGGTGTCAGCCATATTATCAAAGACAAACACGCAGCGTGTAAACAGTCAGGCTCAAGCAAAATGTCCGCCTCCAGAAGACATCCAAAGGATCAGAACACGCGCTCTAGAGACCAGTCAGCGACAAGTGGGCAGGCTGATGTCCCCAGCTTCTCACGTGACACCCCTTCCACCAATCAGCGTCCCTGCGGCTCTTTCCCCGCGACATGTGTCTCCTGTGTTGATAAATTCGCGCCGAGCTGCCTGAAAAGTGTCGGAGGTGTCGGCGGCCAGTGCGGGGAGACTGCCGGGCTCTCTGTCAGAGAGTGCTGGTGTCAGTTGCTATGGCGACGGCGTCCCAATAGCGGCTTCCGGCGGAAGTAGAAGCGGGGAGGAAAAAGGGGGGAGCGAGTAGAGAGAGGGGGAGGCAGAGGCTGCAGACGCCTGAGGCAGGGAAGGAAGAGGCTGAGAGTCACGTGACGGCAGGGTAGGTGCTGTTGATGTCACTGACCGACGTGTTACGTCATCACCCGGTCCATGACACCCCTTGTGAGGCCATTGTGTGTTATGTGACGTCATCACCCCTCTGTGTGTGTCTGGAGTCCATCATCACCTGTCAGAGCATCCTGAGACCCCCATCAATGTGTGTGAGACCCCTGTCCCCCTATCCAGGTGTCCCCGTCTTCACATTTAACCCGTGTCCCCGTATATAATCTGCCCCCGATCTCGGGAGGTGTCCCCGTCATTGGATGTAGCCGGTGTCACTGAATATAAAGGGCCCCTGAACTCAGGAGGTGTCCCCATTGTATGTAGCCAGCGTCCCCCCAATATAATGGGCCTCTGATCTCAGGAGGTGTCCCCGTCATTGGATGTAGCTGGTGTCCCCGAAAATAACGGGCCCCTGATCTCAGGAGGTGTCCCCATCGTATGTAGCCCGTGTCCCCCAATATAATGAGCCCCCTGATCTCAGGAGGTGTCCCCGTCATTGGATGTAGCTGGTGTCCCCGAAAATAACAGGCCCCTGATCTCAGGAGGTGTCCCCATCGTATGTAGCCCGTGTCCCCCAATATAATGAGCCCCCTGATCTCAGGAGGTGTCCCCGTCATTGGATGTAGCTGGTGTCCCCGAAAATAACAGGCCCCTGATCTCAGGAGGTGTCTCCATCGTATGTAGCCCGTGTCCCCCAATATAATGAGCCCCCTGATCTCAGGAGGTGTCCCCATCATTGGATGTAGCCGGTGTCCCCCAGTAAAACGAGCCCCTGATCTCAGAAAGTGTCCCCGTATATAACGGGCTCCTGATCTCAGAAAGTGTCCCCAAAAATAACGGGCCCCTGATCTCAGGAAGTGTCTCCGTATATAACGGGCCCCTGATCTCAGGAAGTGTCTCCGTATATAACGGGCCCCTGATCTCAGGAGGTGTCCCCCAATATAATGGGCCCCTGATCTCAGGATGTGTCTCCATCGTTTGCACCCGGTGTCCCCGAATATAATGGGCCCCTGATCTCAGGAGGTGTCCACATCATTGTTTGTAGCTGGTGTCCCCCCAATATAACGAGCCCCTGATCTCAGGATGTGTTCCTGAATTTAATGGGCCCCCGATTTTAGGATGTGTCCCCGTCATTGTATGTAGCTGGTGTCCCCCAATATAACGGGCCCCTGATGTCAGGATGTGTCCCCCAATATAATGGGCCCCTGATCTAAGAAGGTGTCCCTGTCGTCGTATGGAGCTGCTGTCCTGGAAATATAATGGGCCCCTGAACTCAGGATGTATCCCCATCATTGTATGTAGCTGGTATCCCCCAATATAATGAGCCCCTGATCTCAGGAGGTGTCCACGTCTTTGTATGTAGCCGGTGTTCCCAAATTTAATGGGCCCCTGATCTCAGAATGTGTTCCTGTCATTGTAAGTAGCCGATGTCCCCCCCAATATACTGGGCCCCTGATCTCAGGAGGTGTCCCCATCACTGTATGTAGCCGGTGTCCCCGAATTGAATGGGCCCCTGGTCTCAGGATGTGTCCACGAATTGAATGGGCCCCTGGTCTCAGGATGTGTCCACGAATTGAATGGGCCCCTGGTCTCAGGAGGTGTCCCCGTATATAATGGGCCCCTGATCTCTGGATGTGTCTCCATCATTGTATGTATGCGGTGTCCCCCAATGTAATGTGCCCCTAATCTCAGGATGTGTCCCTGTCATTGTGTGTAGCTTTTGTCCCCGAATATAATGGGCCCCTGATCTCAGGATGTGTCTCCGTCATTGTAGGTATTTGGTGTCCCCCAATCTAATGGGCCCCTGATCTCAGGAGGTGGTTCCGTCATTGTATGTAGCCGGTGTCCCCCATTACAATCGGGCCCCTTATCTCAGCAGGTGTCCCCGTCGTATGTAGCCGATGTCCCCCATTACAATCGGCCCCTTATCTCAGCAGGTGTCCCAGTCATTGTATGTAGCCGGTGTCCCCCAATACAATGGGCCCCTGATCTCAGGAGGTGGCCCCGTCATTGTACGTAGCCGGTGTCCCCCAATACAATGGGCCCCTGATCTCAGGAGGTGGCCCCGTCATTGTATGTAGCCGGTGTCCCCCAATACAATGGGCCCCTGATCTCAGGAGGTGGCCCCGTCATTGTATGTAGCCGGTGTCCCCCAATACAATGGGCCCCTGATCTCAGGAGGTGGCCCCGTCATTGTATGTAGCCGGTGTCCCCCAATACAATGGGCCCCTGATCTCAGGAGGTGGCCCCGTCATTGTATGTAGCCGGTGTCCCCCAATACAATGGGCCCCTGATCTCAGGAGGTGGCCCCGTCATTGTATGTAGCCGGTGTCCCCCAATACAATGGGCCCCTGATCTCAGGAGGTGGCCCCGTCATTGTATGTCGCCGGTGTCCCCCAATACAATGGGCCCCTGATCTCAGGAGGTGGCCCCGTCATTGTATGTCGCCGGTGTCCCCCAATACAATGGGCCCCTGATCTCAGGAGGTGGCCCCGTCATTGTATGTAGCCGGTGTCCCCCAATACAATGGGCCCCTGATCTCAGGAGGTGGCCCCCGTCATTCTATGTATCTGGTTCCCTGAATATAATGGGCCCCTGATCTCTCCATGCTGATCTTATAACACCATATAAATCATCCGTTACATATTAGATTGATTCTGATAGTTGCATTTTCTTCACCTTCCGGTGATGTGGTCTCATAACTTCCTCCTGGGAAGACTACGTCACTGGTGCCTTCCAGGAAGATCTCAGTAAGTAGTGAGATTGATGGAAATCTCGGAGGTAAAGGCATTTTAAACACAGAGCAGACGCAAGGTCTGGTGCTGGCTTTACCAGTAGGCTGGACGTGCGAACTTGGAGGAAGCCGGCCAACAATGACGTCCTCTGGTTAATATGGTGGTGCATGTCTTTTTTTCGGGAGGACAAATGAGGGAGCACCATTTAGAGGGACATCTGAACATATAAGGCAAGAAAAAGTCCTTTTCTGTATTTCTGTGGCTTTGATGACTATGTGATTAGTCTGGTCTTCATATGCCGGGGGGGGGGGGGGGGGGGTAGAACATGGAGACACGCTCATACATTGTAGAGATGTTCTGCAGACACTTTACCATAAACGTTTCTCAGTGAATGCATCGATCGCACAGACTGCGGGTAGCAAGTATTCCCTAATAGGGATATGCAGCCATGCGTAGCCATTCTGGTGGACTTGATGGTCTTCCATTAAACTTTAGCCACTCGTTGGATTGGTTTATTCGCCTTGGAATGGCTCCATGCTTACCGGTATTATTAATTGGTTTCATTATAAGTGGGGTGTCACCACTTTATTCTAGTGATGGGACTTCACTTTATCGTTGATTTATAAACGGTTACACCCAGCTGTAGAGACTTTACAAGGGTCGTAGACTCATTCAGCTTGGCGAGCCCACCATTGGTCCACTATTTTTAAGTCTCTGGTTTCTATGTTTAGTAAAGAACTTCTGCAGATGCATTGTGATGTCCACAACCTTATTATTTATTTTTAATTTTTATACTGGATCAGGTAAAGCATTGCACCTGTGATCAGCAGATCTCGGGTGCAATGCCAGGATCCTGCAGACTTAGTCAGCTGTCTGCCTGTACCTTCAATATGGGGAGAGAGTTACTGAATGGCAGGAAGAGTCCATCAACTACAAGAGTGCTCACCAGCGCCCTCAAAGTTCATTGAGAACTACAAGCCGTCTGCCGCAATGGAAACTGTACTTGTAGTTCATTCATTCACAGGAAACTGTGAATTAATACCGCGGCTGTGTGGGCGGAGCTTCTTTCAAATTGTCCCGTTATCACAATGAGGGATCGGGGAGTGTGGGCAGGTGATCCTTGGTAATAGGTTACATGTTATGCCCTAAGCACAGGTGTAACATGTTACCAAAGGTGAATTTCTCCTTTAACCTCCAGAAGGTTTTACCCCCCCCCTCCACTTCATGACCAGGCCATTTTTTGCTATTCAGCACTGCGCTGCTTTAACAGGCAATTGCGCTGTCATGCACCGCTGTACTCAAATTCAATTTCTAACATTTTTTCCACATAAATAGAGCTTTCTTTTTGTGTTATTTGATCACCTCTGTGGTTTTTTATTTTTATTGTAAACGAAAAAAGATGGAAAATTTAAAAAAAATCCCAATATTTTTTACTTTCTGCTAAAAAAAACATCCAAAAAAAAAAATCAAATTTCTTCATAAATTTAAGAAATGTATCCTGCTACATATCTTTGGTTAAAAAAAACATAACAATAAGTGTATATTAAAGTGGAGCTCCATCCAAAAGGGGAAGCTCCGTTTGTTCGCACCTTCCACTGCCACATTTTGGGGGGGGGGAGCGGATTCCTCTCAAAACCAGATACATGCTCCCACTTCTGGGTAAGATCGCTGCACAGTGATCGCGGCGATCTACGAAATTTCTGCCCCCCCCCCCCCCCCCACCGACTCGGGCATGCGCAGTAGGAACCAGGCTGTGAAGCTGCAAGGCTTCACTTCCCGATTCCCTTAGTGAAGATTCCGGCGCCTCCACCCAAACCTGATTGACGAATCGGCTAGGGGTGCCGACATCGCGGGCTCCCTGGACAGGTAAGTGTCCTTCTAATTAAAGTCAGCAGCTATAGTATTTGTAGCTGCTGACTTTTTTAAAATCTTCTTTTGTACAGGTTGAAACTTCTCTTTAATTGGTTTGTGGAAACGTTATAGCGTCTACAAACTATGGTATAGATACTGGAGTTATAATGTGTTTTTTTTTTTTTTTTCTCTTCGACAACTTTTGGCAGAGATCAACAACTTATAATGGGACTGCGATAGTGCCGCAGGCAATCTGACATTAACTGCCACTGGGGGAGGAACTAACTAACTACCACTGACTTAACCAGTGACCAGCGATAATACTATACACTGTGACTTTACTAATGACACTGGCTGGGAAGAGGTTAACATCTCGCGGTAATGAAGCGGTTAACTGTGTGCCTAGACAGTGTTAATGTATTATGTGCTGCTTTTTAACTAAAAATCTTTTTGTTCCTTCTCCCTGCTTTGCAGGGATGAGAAACGGAGATCAGTCCCTCTGTACAGAGCTCTGTGTTTATTGACAACACAGGGCTCTGGGCTGTGATTGGACACAGCCGATCAGCAGGTCTCAGTCATGAGTCATTGGCTGAAACTAGCTAACAAAATCCCGATGTGTCCATTTATAAGGGGAGTCGACAGAGGGGGGGGGGGGGGGCATACGCCCTACACCCTGAACAAGGAAGCTACGTACAGGTATGTTGTTGTGCCTGTATGAAAGGTTCCTAACCACTTACAAGACACCCCCCCCCCCCCAGCATTTTACTGCGGGAGGGTGGTCCAGTCCATATGTGGTTAAGAACCTTTGTTGGATTTTCTAATCATTAGTGGGGTCAATTTGATGGATGTTTTCCACTGCTAGAACATTCAAAGGAGCTACATTCATTCAAAAATTTCATTTGCTTTTAATATTCGACTTAATACATTCAATACACGATTTTAAAACAACTATGATCCATTCATCGAATGTACAAAGAACATCATTTTATAATGGCAACTGAGACTCATGTGGCTAATGGGAAAAGGAGTGTGAAAAGTCTGTAGCAGACATCTTGTAGAGTTTGCTCTTGGCACACATTTCCTTTAACCACTTAAATCCGCCCTCCTCATATAGTACTGCGGCAGGTCTGCTCTATTGCGCGAAATCACGTACCTGCGCATCATTTTGTGCAATAGATACTGAGGGCGCCGCCCATTGGACAGAGGGCGGAGCCAATAAGCGGGTCTGGTGGAGCCAATGTCTGCTGGCCACCCACGATCGCTCCCCAGAGAGGCAGAATTGCGATCTGCCTATCAAAACAAGGCAGATCGACGTTCTGTCAGTGGAGGACACAGAGATCCTGTGTTCCTGCTAAGCAGGAACACAGGATCTCTGTGTTCCCCCAAGGCAGTCCATCCCCCACACAGTAAGCAAAGCACCCCCTAGGGACACATTTAACCTTTTGATCGCCCTGGATGTTAACCTCTTCCCAGCCAGTGATTAGTACAGTGACAGTGCATATTTTTAGCACTGATCACTGTAATAATGTCACTTGCCCCCAAAAAAGTGGCAAAAGTTTCAGTTAGGTGTCCGTTTTGTTTCCGACAATGTTGCAGTCCCACTATAAGTCGCTGATCGCCGCCAATACTAGTAAAAAATTTTTTAAAAAATGCCATAAATCTATCCCATAGTTTGTAAACACTACAACTTTTGCACAAACTAATCAATATACGCTTATTGGGATTTTTTTTTTTTTTTACCAAAAATATGTAGCAGAATACATGTTGTCCTAAATTGATGAAGAAATTGTGATTGTAAAACCTATCCAATGAAAAAAAATGTATTGGTTTTATATCAGAAAGTAACAAATATTGATTTTTTTTTTTTTTCAAAATTATCGCTCTTTTTTTATTTGTAGCACAAGAAATAAAAACCACAGAGGTGATCAAATACCACCAAAAAAAAGCTCTGTTTGTGGGAAAAAAAGGATGTCAATTTTATTTGGGTACAACATCGCACGACCGCGCAATTGTCAGTTAAAGCAATGCAGTGCCGAATCGCAAAAAATGGCCTGGCCTTGAGGGGGGGTAAACCTTCCAGGGGCTGAAGTTAATAATGCTGCTGAACAGGTCCAAGGCCTCCATTGCTCTCACAGCTGCTCAGTTTGTCTGGCGAGGTGTCAGAAGCTCATTGCAAAGCAGACCGTTGCTGATGCCAGCCGGTGTTTGCTGATCAAACTGAGGAGTGTCACCCAGGGAACTGCAAATGAGCACTGGGAAACGAGGACTTCCAGGCAACCAACCTCTGATATCTAGTAGTAGTTGGTCACATTCATTGTCAAAATTACAGAACAAGTCCAGTTCATTGTGATGAACAACTACTAGATATACAATGTCCCGGATCAGTGAGAACCTTCACAGATCAGCGAGATTCTAATGCCATCCTGCAAAAATTCTGAAAGGTCACTCAGGCTACCCTAATCTAAGGTTTGCTTAATTCACAAATCATCTTACAGGGTCACTGGGAGTGTACTTCCTGAAGATTACGCTGTGTAACTCCCTCCCTCCTTTTTTTTTTTTTTTGGACAGCCTTTTGGGGTGTGTTTTGGAATAGTGCCCTGCAGCATAAGCTGGGTTTCTGATCTTCTCACAGTGTGTGTGTTAGAAGCTGCAGCAAGTCAGATAGAGCCCCCTCATCTGGCTGGGGAACACCCAGTCTTACTGTCCATGGACCACTCCTTTCATTCATTAGATTTCAGTTCTAATTATCATGGAGGTTCAGCATCACATGTGGGTGTTACCCAGGATGCTCTGCATACAAAAACAGCCTGCCTAGGACCGTCCGCTCCTCCAGACTGACACAAGCCAATCAAGGCGTTTTGGTATTTCCATAACTCCTCCCAAGAGTCGGCCCACTGCTTGCATCCAAGCTGAGGAGTACTGAGGCCGGGGGTGGTGTCACATCTTCAGGAAGTAATATACAGCACCCTGCTGGCTCCTCCCACCAGCCACGATCGGCTTGTATTGCATAGAAACCCGGTGATGACATCACTGAATCTGAATTAAATTCTATAATGAAAACAGATTTCGTAAAAAAGAAAAAAAAAAAATAATGTATATAGCATGCTGCTAAGTGGGGAATAAAGGAATCAGGAAAGACCAAATATACGCAGAATAAACGTCAGCTTTAATATCGCCCATTTTAATGTAGTATAATGGATGGACATCGCACAATGACGTCAAGCTTTCTTCTTTCTTGCACAGATATATGAAGGTGAAATCTGAAATAAATTACACAGGCGACTGTCAAGATGGAAGCCTGGAGCAAGTGAGTATTAGAATGAAAAGTGTAATATTGTGTAATGAATTATTCATTATATGTGTGTGTGTGTGTGTGTGTATATGTTGCTTACCTGTAGGTAAAATGAATATCTCCTAAACCTGTATGGTTTAGGAGATATTCACTTTGCATGCAGCCGCTGGCATCAGCGGCGCTTGTGCTGTGAATGCCCGGCTGAAGGTCCGGCAGACGCTGCCGGACCTTGCCGGGAAGAAGACTCACGTGCGGGAGTGACGTCATTGGCGTGGACCGACCCGTGATACGGGGACCTGTAAGTATTTCCTGAAGGGAAAGGGAACTGCGGTGCATACTAGCTCATTATGCCTTTGCCTTACAGGTTTTTTTTTTTCTGAGGGTATACAGCCGCTTTAACCTCCCTGGCGGTATGATTATTTCGGATTTTAGGTGCTGAAAACGGTACAATTAGTTTGCAAGGAAATTTGGCGTTTTATATTGTAGGTCTGTAATTCTTAACAATAACACACTTAAATCTGTCCAAACAAGAGTCTAGTAGATATCCCGGGTATGATAAAGTTTGAAACACAAAAACATAAATTATAATATAATAAATAAAAATAAATAATTAAAAAAAATAAATAGTAATAAAATAAATTTCCCCACGATTCACTATCGCTCAATTCTGCAAGTGTTCTAATTTACTATCGCTCTTTTCTAGCTGGTCTAAAGCCACTTTTGACGTAAAGGGACACTTTTTGGTTGCTATGGACAATCTCAAGTTTCCAGGCAGAAAGAACAGTATATATCATATAAAACTGCATGCAGGGCATGGGCCAGAGCACTGGGGACAAAAGGGATGTGATGAAATAATTTCATACAGTACTGTAATCTGTAAGATTACAGTACTGTATATGTTATGATTTTTACTTTTTTTTTTTAATTTGCCGCCAGGCTCCGCCCCCGTGCGTCGCGACGCTCACAGGGAAGGGAGCCTGGCACGGAGAGGCTTCGGAGGAGGGCGGAGCCCACGGACACTGCGGGGGACATCGCAGGATCCCGGGGACAAGGTAAGTAAGGAGGCACCAGGATCCTGCGATGTAATCCCGAGTGTGGCTCGGGGTTACCGCTAATGGTCCTGAATTTTAACCCTGAGCCACACTCGGGAAAACCGCCAGGGAGGCTACGAGTTCCCTTCACTGGAACTAAGAGGCCAAGCCTAGCCCCTGAAAAACAGCCCCCACACCATAATCCCCCTTCCACCAAATGATTTGGACCCGTGCACAATGCAAGGTCCATAAAGACATGGATGAGCGAGTTTGGGGTGGAGGAACGTGACTGGCCGGCACAACCCGATAGAACACCTTTGGGATGAATTAGAGTGGAGACTGTGAGCCAGGCCTTCTCATCCAACATCAGTGCCTGACCTCACAAATGCGCTTCTGGAAGAATGGTCAACGTTGCCATAGACACACTCCTAAACCTTGTGGACAGCCTTCCCAGAAGAGTTGAAGCTGTTATAGCTGCAAAGGGTAGGCCAACTCCATATTGAACCCTACGGACTTATGCCCCGTACACACGGTTGGACATTGATCGGACATTCCGACAACAAAATCCATGGACTTTTTCCTACGGATGTTGGCTCAAACTTGTCTTGCATACACACGGTCACACAAAGTTGTCGGAAAATCCGATCATTCTGAACGCGGTGACGTAAAACACGTACGTCGGGACTATAAACGGGGCAGTAGCCAATAGCTTTCATCTCTTTATTTATTCTGAGCATGCGTGGCACTTTGTGCGTCGGATTTGTGTACACACGATCGGAATTTCCGACAACGGATTTTGTTGTCGGAAAATTTTATATCCTGCTCTCAAACTTTGTGTGTCGGAAAATGTGTGATGGAAAATGTCCGATGGAGCCCACACACGGTTGGAATTTCCGACAACAAGATCCTATCACACATTTTCTGTCGGAAAATCCGACCGTGTGTACGCGGCATAAGACTGGGATGTCATTAAAGTTCATGTGAGTGTAAAGGCAGGCGTCCCAATACTTTTGGTAATATAGTGTGTGTGCACATTTATATACACTATATCTGTCTATCTGTATGTACAGTATATATAGAATTTGTGTATAATGTACATATACAGTACAATTTTGCCTAAACACAGTATGTATAGGATTTGGTGTATTTTATTTATGTATGTCAGTGCCCCCATGTCCGGCATGAGCTATATCTGTAGCCATTACTTAAAGAGATTGTAAAAGCTTTTATTTTTATTTTTTTTAATAACAAACATGTTATACAGTGGAATCTTGGATTGCCAGTAACGCGGTTAACAAGCGTTTCGCAATACGAGCGCTGTATTTTTAAAGATCGTAACTCGGTTTGCGAGTGTTGTCTCGCAAAACAAGCACGAGTCAGGCCAAAGTGGTGTGCAGTACCGCGTTTGGCCTGAGGTGTCCTCGGGCCTTTCTGGCCATTTCTGAGGCTCTCCGGCACCTCCCCCACCTCTGGCCGCATGCGGTATTGCATGCCATTGAAGTCAATGCGGAACGAATTATTTTCATTTCCATTGACTTCAATGGGGAAACTCGCTTTGATATGCGAGTACTTTGGATTACGAGCATTCTCCTGGTACAGATTATGCTTGTAATCCGAGCTTCCACTGTACTTACCTGCTCTATGTAATGGTTTTACACAGAACAGCAAGTCCTGCTGTCTGTGTCAATAGACGCAGCAGAGCGCAGAGTGCTTCTCTGATGGGGCACTTGGGAAGATGAGGAGCCAGGAGCGCCGCTGAGGGACCCCAGAAGAGGAGGATCAGGGCCACTTTGTGCAAAACCAACTGCACAGAGGTGGTAAGTATGACATGTTTGTTTTTTTTGTTTTCTTTTTTAAACAAGGGTTTAGTAACCCTTCAAGGTTTAAGAACCACTTAAAAAAATAAATAAAATTTATATATATATATATATATATATATATATATATATATATGTATATATATGTAATACATTTATTTATTTTTATTATATTTTGCTGGTGGTTTGCCCTTTGTGTCCAGGACAGAAGGTCATAGGAAATTTAAAAGACAGTTGACAGTAGACAGTTGTCTGTGAATGATGGGGCGAGGGGAACGCTCTGCTGTTCATGAGACAACTAAAATAAATATAGCTGAGCCTGCATCAGATTACCATTTATAAAGAATGCAATATTTGGCTAATATCAGCGTTTCCTGCAGACATATGATTTTGTTTAATACAGTCTTTTTTTTTTTTTTGGCATTTCCCAGCTTGTTGCCCAATGCTGGAAATATGTGAATAAACACTCCCTTTAAGAACCTGTATGCACAGCATGCTTATAGCGGAACTAAACCCATCAATTCAGCTGTTTTCCAAAATCGTTACATTCATGACAACTGTCACAGTTGCTTGTGCTCTCATCGGAATTGTCAAGCCATCAAATAGCTGATGGTATAACTAATCACATGTGCAGCACCATGGCAACTGCAGATCAAACAGAGGCTAAGATGGCAGCTTCTTTATCTGTAAAGGATATGGAGGGTTTAGTTTCACTTTAAACTGGAAAAACACACAGAGAAGTGCGCAAACGCCTAGAGCATTGCCACCATTGACATTTAATCTCATAGACAGTTGCATAATCACAAATAAAATAAAAGGGGTATCAAACAATAACTTCAGCTGTAGGAAACGTTATTTGCTCATATACCGCACGGTTGGAAGGCTGACATGTTTCGGGGGACAAGCCCCCTTCCTCTGAGCTCAGAACTTAAGGCTTAATGTACGCGGGGCGTTTTTACAACCTCTCCTGAACGATTTAACTTGACAGATAATAACCCACGTTTAAAACGGCCGTTTTGCCGCGTTTATACTTGCCGCGTTTGCATTTAGAAGCATTTAAAAAAAAAAATTTTTTTTTTTCAATTTATTTTTTTCAAAATAGCCAAAAACGTCTGTAAACGAAACGCGAGTTACCGCACTTAGCCGCATTTAGAAGCGTTTGAAATGCCTCTAAACTCAGCGTCTGAACTCATTTTTTTGCTTTCCAAAAAAGGCCTCTAAACTCAACTGCCTAAAAACAAACCTGTGTACATGGACACATAAGATAACATTGGATGAGTTGAGGGGCAGCTGAAAAAAGCATCCAACTGCCTCTGAACGTCCGTTTACCAGCAGGCTTAGCGTTTGTTTGTTTTTTTTTTTTTTGTTTTTTTTTCTTACTTGCGTTTTCCTTTGCGGTAATATCATATGACATAAAATTGGAACTACCACTATTTTATTCTCCAGGTTTGGCATGTTGGTTATCTATTGACTAAGTGGAGCCTCGTCTTTTATATTTGACCAAAAATGTTGGTAGTTTATTGCGTTTGTTTGCTCTAAAATTCACTTTAATGTGTTTTTTTTTTTTTCTGAAATTTTGTGTTACCTAGACCTTTGTTGTAATAAGGTGTGACATAAAAAACTGGAACTACCACTATTTTTTTTTCTCTAGGGCGTCTACCTTCAGAAAATATATATTATGTTTCAGGTGGGGTGGGGTGGGGTTGTTTTGCAATCTTCAGGCCTCAAATATTTTTTTTTTTTTAAATGTGTGCAAAAACTGATCTGGCAGAGAAAGAATTAAAGAAGTGCCCCCCCCCCCTCCAAAAATAAAAGTCAGCAGCTACACATATACTGTAGCTGCTGATTTTTAATAATAGGACACTTACCTGTCCTGGAATCAGTCGGGTGGTGCCGCTGCCATTGCGGGAACCCAATCTGTGAAGCATTGCGGCTTCACAGCCGGGTCCCTGCTGCGCTTGCGCGAAGCGCTCTCTTACTGGCCCAGCAGCAGGGGGAGGAGGGGGGGGCAGTCTTCTGACGTACTTCGCCGTGGCGCAGTCCAACAGAAGTGGGGACAGGGTACCTGTCCAAAAATGGATACCCGCTTCCCTCTGAAAGGTGCCAAATATGGCACCTGACACCTGATGGCGGGGGGGGGGGGGGGATCGGATAAGTGTAATAAAAAAAAGTTAATCCAAGTCCAGAAACTTTTTGAGGCCCCCCCCCACCCCCAAATTTACACACGCATGTACGAACATAAACACACGTGTTGGGGGGCCCTATATGTGAAATTGGCGCTTGCGATATACATATCACCGTGTACGCCGGAGTGAGGGCAATAATTCTAACACCAGAACTCCTCTGTAACACTAAACCGATATCTATAGGGGGCTTCTGAAGCGTCGCCTATAAAAAATATAGAGTACTGACATTTGCTGCCATTTCACAGCACACACAAATTTGACATGTTGGGTATCTACAGTATTTACTCGGTGCAACCTCGTCTTTTATATTTTACCAAAATTGGGTGATTTATTGTGTTTGTTTGCCCTAAAATTCACTTTAGTGTTTTTTTCTTGTGTTTTTTTTTTACCTTTGCAGTAATAACATGTGACATTAAAAAATGGAACTTCCACTATTTTATTCTCTATGGTGTCTGCTTTCAGAAAATATATAATGTTTGGGGGTTTTGTTTAATCTGCAGGCCTAAAATTATTTTTTAAATGTGTGCAAAAAAGCGCATAAAAGGCCCTGGCAGCGAAAGGGTTAAAAATGATGGCTCCTCTGATGCTTTTCATTACGGAGTTCATCAGTTCATTTTACAAGAGATTGACTCATCGGCTTTTACATCATTTGTTTTGCAGGAAAACACTCACTCCCTATAAATATTTAATGATAATCAGTACTTCTCTTCTATATGCTGGCTTGTTAACGATGTACCTGGCCGGGTTATAAGGGGAAGCCGAGAACTATTTATTGCCCTCTACATTAATCATTGTTGTACGAGATTCATGTCGGGGTCACCAAAACGGCAAATTAAAAGCAAACAATTCTTCCAGCTGAACTCCGTGTACAAAACCTCATAAAATTAGAATATCATCGCTGTGCTCTACATAACACAAGAAGAGCTGTGGGAGGGGCCCAGCAGGCTCCACCCACTACAGAAGGGGGCGGAGACCAGACCAGTCACCCTGCACAAGGAGATAGAGCAGCAGTGAGCGGTCTTTATTACAGGAAGGAAAAGTCTCACACTGGATTACTGCACAGATCTGGAGGAAATACACAAAGCACACCGAGATTCAAGAAGAATACACATGATGAATGGATTTAGATATTTACTTATCCTGGAGTCCAGCCTTCAAATTTTGAGCATTGTTTAACCACTTGCCGACCGTATACTGTATATATTAGGGGTCGGCCGATTATTGGGGGGGGGGGGGGGGGGGGCGATATTCACTTTTTTTTTTTTTTTAAAGAATTGGTATTGGTAACAAACTTACCAATGTTACCAATATTGGTCTCCCTCTGCCGTGGCGGCCATCTATTTTGGGCCCGCTATGTTATTGGCCCAGGTAGAAGAAGCCAGGACTCCGAAGGTTTTGCACTGCAGGCCCGGTGTGCAGAGTCCACGCACTGGGCCTGCAAACGTTCTGACAGTCTGAGTTCTGGCTTCTTCTACACGGATAGGGCAAAAGACCGCCGGCTCCCTCGCCTTGGATAGTACATGCCACGGAAAGGATGGACCAGAAAGGACATGTCGGCCACCCACCCACAGCGGGGTTCCATCCATCCAGCCACCTACCCACCCACAGCAGGGTGCCATGCATCCAGCCACCCACCCACAGCAGGGTACCATGCATCCAGCCACCCTCCCACAGCAGGGTGCCATGCATCCAGCCACCCTCCCACAGCAGGGTGCCATGCATCCAGCCACCCACCCACAGCAGGGTGCCATGCATCCAGCCACCCACCCACAGCAGGGTGCCATGCATCCAGCCACCCACCCACAGCAGGGTGCCATGCATCCAGCCACCCACCCACAGCAGGGTGCCATGCATCCAGCCACCCACCCACAGCAGGGTGCCATGCATCCAGCCACCCACCCACAGCAGGGTGCCATGCATCCAGCCACCCACCCACAGCAGGGTGCCATGCATCCAGCCACCCACCCACAGCAGGGTGCCATGCATCCAGCCACCCACCCACATCAGGGTGCCATGCATCCAGCCACCCACCCACATCAGGGTGCCATGCATCCAGCCACCCACCCACATCAGGGTGCCATGCATCCATCCACCCACAGCAGGGTGCCATGCATCCAGCCACCCACCCACAGCAGGGTGCCATGCATCCAGCCACCTACCCACAGCAGGGTGCCATCCATCTATTCACCCACCCACAGCAGGGGTGCCATCCATCTATCCACCCAACCACAGCAGGGTGCCATCCAGCCACCCACCCACAGCAGGGTGCCATGCATCCAGCCACCCACCCACAGCAGGGTGCCATCCATCTATTCACCCACCCACAGCAGGGTGCCATCCATCTATCCACCCAACCACAGCAGGGTGCCATCCAGCCACCCACCCACATCAGGGTGCCATCCATCCACCCACCCACCCACATCAGGGTGCCATCCATCCATCCATCCACCCACATCAGGGTGCCATCCATCTATCCACCCAACCACATCAGGGTGCCATCCATCCATCCACCCACATCAGGGTGCCATCCATCTATCCACCCAACCACATCGGGATGCCATCTATCTAGCCACCCAACCACATCAGGGTGCCATCCATCCAGACACCCAACCACATCAGGGTGCCATCCATCCAGACACCCAACCACATCAGGGTGCCATCCATCCAGCCACCCAACCACAGCAGGGTGCCATCCATCCAGCCACCCAACCACAGCAGGGTGCCATCCATCCAGCCACCCAACCACAGCAGGGTGCCATGCATCCAGCCACCCAACCACAGCAGGGTGCCATGCATCCAGCCACCCAACCACAGCAGGGTGCCATCCTTCCAGCCACCCACAGCAGGGTGCCATCCATCCAGCCACCCAACCACAGCAGGGTGCCATCCTTCCAGCCACCCACAGCAGGGTGCCATCCATCCAGCCACCCAACCACAGCAGGGTGCCATCCTTCCAGCCACCCACAGCAGGGTGCCATCCATCCAGCCACCCAACCACAGCAGGGTGCCATCCATCCAGCCACCCAACCACAGCAGGGTGCCATCCATCCAGCCACCCAACCACAGCAGGATGCCATGCATCCAGCCACCCACCCACAGCAGGGTGCCATCCTTCCAGCCACCCAACCACAGCAGGGTGCCAGCCACCCAACCACAGCAGGGTGCCAGCCACCCAACCACAGCAGGGTGCCATCCTTCCAGCCACCCACAGCAGGGTGCCATCCATCCATCCAGCCACCCAACCACAGCAGGGTGCCATCCATCCAGCCACCCAACCACAGCACAATAAATCTATCCCATAGTTTGTAGACACTATAACTTTTGCGCAAATCAATGTAAGCTTTTTGGGATTTTGTTTACCAAAAATATGTAGCAGAATACATATTGGCCTAAATTGGTGAAGAAATTTATATATATATATATATATATATATTTTTTTTTTTTATTGGATGTGTTTTATAGCAGGAAGTCCAAGCTCGGGCAAGCTCACGACAATGAAGTCGGAATCCGCCCACATGCCTGGACCGGTGTTCTATCAGATCACCGCTGCCCGTCAGATCGTGTAACCAAAAAAAAATACTGCGCATTGCGCCACGTGTTCCAACATGCATTCCACGGCGCTATGCGTTCCAAACACTTTTGTGATCTGACGTGTAGCGGGAATCTGATAGAACACCCAGCAGGACATTTTACTACACCCAGCTACATCTTGAATTTGAGTAATATTAGCAATAAACTGAGCGTATATAAATAAATATAGTATATTGACATCTTTTGAAGCAGTTTGGATGTTTTATTTTGAAAGCCTAAAGGTTTAGCGCTGAGCAGTGCGGGGTGTACCAACATGGCCTCCGCCAGCTTCCTACTGCTGGCGTCCAGCTTCTTTCAAAATGTAACTTCCAAACAGCATCACAGATGTCAAAATGATATAGATATATAGATATATATATATATATATATATATATATATATATATATATATATATACACAGTGTACAGTATATATTTATATATACTGTACACTCACTGTATTGCTAAAATTACTCTGAAATTCAAAACGTAGCTGGGTGTAGTAAGATGTCCGCATGAGTGTTCTATCAGAATACCGCTCATGCCCCCATCACAGCCCAGCGCTCCAGTGAGCCTGGGGTCAGGGGAGTCTGACAGCCAGCAGCTCTCTGCTCAGGGAACCATGAGAACCGAGTGATCGATGGTGTTTGATCACTTAGTTCTCGTGTTAGAGCTGGCAGGGGAAAGATGCTGAATCTTCTTAGGTAAGTATGATTGGGGAAAAAAAAAAAAACAGATTCCCATTTTTTTTTTTTTCCTTTTAACTTTATTGCAACCCAAACAAAAAATGTTTGGGCTTTACAGGCACTTCCCGTTCTACTCTCACAGTATAGTTTTGCATGGATGATATTGAAAAGAAAAACAAAAAAAGACAAATTCCCCCAATTTAGAGGTGAAAGGGCTTCAGAAGGGTGGAAATTGCTGTGCCAATGAGCTGACTTCTCCTCTTAGTTGTCGGTCGGCCTGAGTGTTAAACAGTAACCTGTGCGCTCTGCAATCTGTCACCTTTGATCGATGAGCTGTTGTGCTGCACAGAAAGGAGCGATCCGTCCCCTCATTACCTCCTACAGATGATGTATTATATGTGTATATAATAGGAAGACAGCATGTGACCAGCCAAAAAACATAATGGCAGACATCCTGCGGCTGTGATCATACACAGAGACAGCCACTGCTGGCCAACGTCTGAGCATATAGCTATAAATATTCTGCAAGATTTATAATGATCCTCTCATTCAGCTTTACTCGCTTTGTGCCATGACTGCTTCCCATTCAAAGTGGAGCTCCAGCAAGTAAAAAAAGAAAAAAAAAAAAAAAAAGCTTTTAAAAAAGACCTCACAGTAAAAAGCAAAGTCCACTGATTATATCTAGACCCCCTCCTTCTACTGTAAATAGTGGGATAAAAGTAACAAAAAAAAAAAAAACTAGAGAAAAAATTATTAAAAGGCAAGTTTTAACCCCGTCAGCTCTGGAAGATTTACCCCCCCCCCCCTCCTGACCAGGGCATTATTTGTGATACAGCACAAATGAACTTGGTTAATGAATAATTGGACTCACCTGTAGCTGAATTCTTGTTAATTAGGGTTTTGTTGTCTAAAATTTAGCTTTGCTCCCAAGTGCTGGTTCACACAGGGACGACTTGTCAGGCGACTTAGCCGCCTGACAAGTCGCCTCCCGTTCTGTACAATGGAACCGTTCTAATAGGAACGACGCAAGTCGCTCCGACTTAGAAAAAGGTTCCTGTACTACTTTGGGGGCGACTTGCATAGACTTCTATACAGACTTCCTTTTGCAAGTCCCTGTGGAAGTCGTGTGCCAGTCGCCTCGGTGAGGCGACCTGCAAGTCGTACCACCCCTGTGTGAACCGGGGCTAAGACTTTCATTGGGGTGTATTAAAGCTGAACTATTAATCGTTAAAAAAATTGCTTCAACCCCCTCACGATCTTAATTCGCCACATGATTCATTCATGTAAGTGCAGGGTCATTCTTTGATCACTCACAGCTGTAAAAAAAAAAAAAAAAAAACATCCAGCAAATGTTTATCAACATTTCTCAGCGCTGAGATAAAAGGAAACATTGTAACATTTAGTTCTTTTAGATCAAATGGATGAACTTGGGTCTGTAAATGAGATCAGTTTAACCACTTAAAGACTAATGTACACGGGAAGTTTTACAACCTCTCCTGAACGATTTAACTTGACAGATGGTAACTGACGTTTAAAAACATCCGTCTTGTGGCGCTTACATGGCGCGTTTAGCCACGTTTGCGTTTTAGAGGCAGATTTTTTCAAATAGTCAAAAATTAAAAATGTCTAAACGAAACGCGAGTTATCGCGTTTACAAGCTGTTACAGGCTTTTGGCGTTTCAAATGCCTCAGAACATCCGTTCTTTACTTTCCAAAAAATGCTTCTAAACTCAACTGCTTAGAAATGACTATAAAACCCTGTGTACATATCCTGATAGGATAACATAGAGGAGAGTTCAGGGGCAGCGGAAAAAATGCCCAACTGCTCCTAAACCTCCGTATACCAGAAGCATTGTACATGAGGCCTAGACCTTTTTCTGACACTTGTTGCTTACAAGTTAAAATCAGTATTACTGATTACAATTACTTAGGACCCCCCCCCCCCCCAAAAAAAAAGTGTGTGTGTGTATATATGTGTGTTATCTGAGACTAAAAAAATAAAAATGGCAGTCATTGCAATATTTTATGTCGCACTGTATCTGCGCAGCGGTCTTTCAAGCGCAATTTTTTGGAAAAAAATACACCTTAATTAACAAAAAAAATAAAAATAGTATAGTAAAGTTAGCCCAATTTTTTCCACATAAATTTTCTTTTATTTAAAGGTAAAAAGCATTTACAGAAATCTTTAACAACAGTTATACAGTTAGCCCAATTTTTTTCTATAATGTGAAAGATGATGTTACGCAGCAAGAATCGTGATCTTTATTCTAAGCAAACAAATCGCGATTCTCATTTTAGCCAGAATCGTGCTGCTCTAGGGATGTATTCATTTTTGCAACGTGGTCTTTAATAAATTTGTTCGGGCCCTTTCAAACTGGGGCGGCGTCGGCGATAAAGCGCTGTTATTGTAAGCGGCGCTTTACCGTCGGTATTCGGACGCTAGCGGGGAAGTAAAAAACCACCGCAAAGCAGAGGCGCTTTGCCGGCGGTATAGCCGCGCTGCGCCATTGATTTTAATGGGCAGGAGCGGTGAAGGAGCTGTATACACTCCGCTCCTTCACCGCTCCGAAGATGCTGATGGCAGGACTTTTTTTTTTCCCGTCCTGCCAGCGCACCGCTCCAGTGTGAAAGCCCCGAGGGACACAGCAGCGGCAATTTCGGGTCGGTTTGCAGGCGCTATTATTAGCGCAATAGCGCCTGCAAACCGCCCCAGTGTGAAAGGGGCCTTAGGGAAAAATACTTTTTTTTTGTGCGCAAATGAACAGATCTTTGGTTGCAATCAATGGCCCTCATTTGTGGGAGTATTTTGTAGTATAGTGTCCCATAGAAAATGCAGCTTCTGAAAGGAAAGAAAGGTAAAGTGTTTTTACAAATTTGTTGGGGTGTACTCATTTATGCTGAGCACTGTGTGTGAACACGGTGGTAAGAGGTTAAGGGGAGATAAGCGAATGGACGTTTTCTGATCTCCTGCCACACTCCATCCTGACATCCAACATGGAGGTCCCGGGCAGCCAAAAGGGACAGGTGAGCCCGCATCACCTTCCTCAGCATGTAGAAGTGATCAAGTGGCTTTACAGTTGCCTGAATCACTTTTCTGAGAAACCTGATCTACTGTAGCGACCGGTTTGTTTATATGACGGCACTGCTGCTGATTTAATAGTTAAGACGTGGCAGCAAAAGAGCTAAATTCAGCAGAGGTGAGTGAGGTCAGATCGGGGTCGTTCTTTCTGACGGAGAAGAAAATTAGCCGAATAATAATGACAAATGGTAACTGATTTGAACTTCTTTGTCTTCACTTCCCCTTTAATTCCAATGTAAGGCAGTACATGAGTCAGCATAAAAGAGCAGGAAACCTTTTTTTTTTTTCTTTCCTAGACCGATTCCCTTTAACCCTTTCATTGCCAAAACTTTTTTTTTTTTTTTTTTATCCACATGTTTTAAGTAGTTGTAGCCCTGAAGATTACTTAAAACCCCCAAAATGATATATATTCTGAAAGCAGACATCCTAGAGAATAAAATAGGGGTAGTTCCAATTTTTTATGTCACATGGTATTCGTACAACGGTTTATAAAATGCTAAATATCAGTGTAAAATACACTAAAGGTAATTTAAGCTGCGTCAATACCAGGCACTTTCACCCCCTTCCTGCCCAGGCCAATTTTCAGCTTTCAGCGCTGTCGCACTTTGAATGACAATTGCGCGGTCATACAACACTGTACACAAATTACATTTTTATCCTTTTTTTTCACACAAATAGAACTTTCCTTTGGTGGTAATTTAATCACTGCTGGGTTATTTATTTTTTGCTAAAAAAAATTTCCCCCTAAAAAAAAGTCTTTGTCAGAAAACTTTGTAAATAAGTTTTTTTTCTTCACTGACGGGCACTGATGGGCACTAATAGGTGGCACTGATGGGCACTAATAGGTGGCACTGATGGGCACTAATAGGTGGCACTGAAGGGCACAGATTTGAATCGCTGATGGGCACTGTTGTGGCTGCACTGGTAATCGGGGCACTGATGAGGAGATGCCAGTGTGAGGCGAGGAGAGATGATAAACGGCATTTCCTTGTTTACATGTGATCAGCTGTGATTGGACACAGTTGATCACATGGATAAAAAGCCTCGTCATTGGCTCTTTATCGAGATCGCGTTTGAGCCGTGTTCTAGGGACACAGCACAACCACGATCGCCATGCTGTCCGCCCCCGCGGGCGTGCAAGCAGGGTAGGACTGGGGTGACATCATATGACCTCGTACCAGAACAAAAGAGCATCCCACCCACTGTCATTAGTCTATACGGCGGGCGGGAGGTGGTTAGGGTCACCTAAACATAATATAATTCCCAATTTTTAGTAATGTATAAAAGAAGAGGTTGCGCCGAGTAAATCCTTACCCAACATGTCAAGGCTTAAAATTGTGTTTGCCTGTGAAATGGCAACATACTTCTATACCTTATATTTTTTTATAGGCAACACTTTAAAAGCCCCTACAGATCATCAGTTTAGAGTTAAAGGGGTTGTTAAGGCAGTGCACACAGCCACTGCCAGCCCCCCTGCGGGGATTACATGATGTGTATATATACTATATGCCATTTTCTAAAATTCTTCTTATAAATACTGTTATTCTTATCCCCGATCATCGGTCATGTGACTGCCCGGTGCTGTCTTTGTCCACTGTATGTATTCCAGAGGGAGGGGCTGAGCTCTCCCTCTGATGTCTGCTGGGCGCAGGTCTGGGGCTACCACTAGGCAAATTAGGCAGCCACCTAGGGCGCCCAGCCACTGGTTTTCCTACTCTCTTCTCTCTACAGCAAGCAACTAAGTCTCAGCATCAGAAGGCAGCCGCTGCTCTGTTCGCACATAGTGTCAGAGGCGCAGTGGTGGTGGAGGACTGGGTCTGTGTCCCGACTCCCGAATGAATGTAAGCAACCAAACATTCATTGATGGGCACTGGTAGGCTGCATTTGATGGGAACTGGTGAGGCTATGTTTGATGGGCGCTGGTAGGCTGCATTGATGGGCGCTGGTGAGGCTGCGTTTTGATGGGCGCTGGTGAGGCTGCGTTTTGATGGGCGCTGGTGAGGCTGCGTTTTGATGGGCGCTGGTGAGGCTGCGTTTTGATGAGCGCTGGTGAGGCTGCGTTTTGATGAGCGCTGGTGAGGCTGCGTTTTGATGAGCGCTGGTGAGGCTGCGTTTTGATGAGCGCTGGTGAGGCTGCGTTTTGATGAGCGCTGGTGAGGCTGCGTTTTGATGAGCGCTGGTGAGGCTGCGTTTTGATGAGCGCTGGTGAGGCTGCGTTTTGATGAGCGCTGGTGAGGCTGCGTTTTGATGAGCGCTGGTGAGGCTGCGTTTTGATGAGCGCTGGTGAGGCTGCGTTTTGATGAGCGCTGGTGAGACTGCGTTTGGTGGGCGCTGGTGAGGCTACATTTGATGGGCGCTGGTGAGGCTGCATTTGATGAGCGCTTCATTAAAAAGTTGGGTTTGCATAGGTAGAGAAAAGGGGGTGGAGTCAGGGATGGAGCCAAGAGGGGGGGGGGGAAATGAAGTTTTGCCTAGGGTGTCAAAAATCCTTGCACCAGCCCTGGCCGGGCGGTCACATGGCCTCCCTCTGTCATACAAACATCGGCGGAAGACAGTTCCGGGAGGTCACGTGACCGCCCAGAAGACGTCAGAGGGAGAGCTCAGCCCCTCTCTCTGGAATACATACAGCGAAGAAGGACCGCAATGGGCAGTCACATGACTGATTATTGGGGATAAGAAAAACAGTATTTATAAGAGTTTTAGAAAATGCCATATAGTATATACATCATGTAATCCTAGCAGAGGGGCTGGCAGTGATTGGGAGCAGTAATGTGCGAGCTGCTCGGAACAGTGATAGAAGGGGAGCTCACACACATTGCTGACAGGCAGAGAGGGGAAGGGGGAGGAGGACACAGGAGCAGAGAGGAGAGCGGATAGCAGGCTGCTGATGAGAGGCATGTAAACTGACGATGGTGTCAGGACTCAGCAGCCATGATACACCGTGTTCAGTTTACAGGGGGAGAGCAGAAACTGGCAGGATTAACCAGGTATTTCAGGTGTTACAGGGGGCCAAATCACACAGCACAAGTACTGTGCTGTATAAAATGCTTTCACGAAACAGGATCAATATATATATTTTTTATGGGTTAACAAACCCATATTATGAATAATGAGCCTAGAGTTATTGCTCTCACTCCAGCGTGTGTATATAACCTGTGTATCGCAATCAACGTTTTTTTGTGCAGGTGTCCCTGACGCATGCATTTACATTGTATGGGGGGGGGGCTCAAAAATTTGGGGGGTTTTCAATGCTTGGGTAGAACTTTAGTAAAAAGACTTTTTTTTTTTTTTTTTTTTTAAATTTAAACCTTTTTTTTTCATAAAAAAGTCTCCTGTGTGATGCATTTTTTTGATAGGTTCACTTTAACCAATTCACCACCAGAAGATTTACCCCCTTTGTGACCAGGCCATTTTTCTGTAATACGGCACTGCATTACTTTAACTGACAATTGCGCAGTCGTGTGACGCTGTACCCAAAAACAATTAATGTCCTTTTTTCCCACAAATAGAGCTTTCTTTTGGTGGTATTTGATCACCTCTGTTTTTTTTTTTTTTGCGATATAAACAAAAAACGACCGACAATTTTGAAAAAAAAAAAAAAGATTTTTTACTTTCTGCTAAAAATACATCCAATAAAAAAATGTAAAAAAATCAACTTTCTTCATCAATTTAGGCCAATATGTATTCTGCTACATATTTTTGGTAAAAAAAATCCCAATTAGCGTACATTGATTGGTTTGCACAAAAGTTATAGCGTCTACAAACTATGGGATAGATTTCTGGAATTTTTTTTTTCTTTACTAGTAATGGCGGCGATCAGCGAATTTTAGGGGGACTCCGACATTGCGGCAAACAAATCTGACACTTATGCTGGCCATACACTATACGAAAAATCGGCCGAACCCATTTTCGAAAAACGAACATTCGGCCGTGAGAGCAAACAATAGTGCCATGTAATGACCGATAAATCGTTCAAGTGGACATAAACGAATCAATTTTTTGTTTTGTTTTTTGTTTTTTTACATATACCTAGTGCAAACAGTTCAGACGGGAACACATTAACCTTTAAATTTATCGTTCGTTTGGCAGAAAATTTTCAAACTTGTCCTTCGTTTTTTCGGCTCAAAAACGTCCCAACGATTATCGATCCTGTGCCCATTAACTGGCCGAAAAACGAACAAACTGTCTAAATGACTGAATTTCGGACGATTTTTCATATAGTGTATGGCCAGCATAAGTGACACTAATACAGTAATCAGTGCTAAAAAAAAAATGCACGGTCACTGTACTAATGACACTGGCAGGGAAGGGGTTAACATCAGGGGCGATCAAAGGGTTAAATGTGCTCATAGGAAGTGATTGATAACTGTGGGGGAGGGGCTTTGGCTGTGAGAAGACAGGGCTGCGTGTCCCTGCTTAGCAGAAACACAGGATCTCTGTCTCCCCTACTAGCAGACCGCCGTTCTGCCTCTCTCATGAGCGATCGATGGGTCCCGGCGGACCTCTGGTCTGCCGAAACCGCTGATTGGCTTCCGCTGTGTCCAATCACCATCCAAACCCGGAAGAGGCGATCACGTACAGGTACATGATTTCGCCTGTACCCTGTTTCCCCAAAAATAAGACCTAGCGTGATTGTCGGTGATGGCTGCAATATAAGCCCTACCCCCCAAATAAACCCTAGTTAAAGTCCTTGTAGGTCTTATTTTCAGGGTAGGGCTTATTTTCGGGGAAACAGGGTAGGGCTTATTTGGGGGGTAGGGTTTATATTGCAGCCATCACCGACCATCACGCTAGGTCTTATTTTGGGGGAAACAGGGTAGGAGCCGCCGCCCCGCGATATATGTACGTGGGACGGTTGGCAACCGATTAATGAGACATCCGAGGGTCTAAAAGACCCCTGATGTCTCGCTTGTCCTCCAGTGAATCTAATGAAGTGCAGATCGCACTCCATTAGACTCTTCCCCGGCCATACTGGCTGAGTACAGTGACACCGGGACCCGAAAGTGGCGTTTTACACATCACTTTTGGGTCATCACAATGAAGGGGAGATCAGTGAATGGATGTTTGCTGATCTCTCTTGTCTCTACCCGACTTCACCCGGTACGCTGGTCTCTTTTTTTTTTTTTTTTTTTTTATTTGCTTTTTTTTTTCTCACAAGAGTGGAGTTGCCCTTTAAGTTGGGCTCAGCTGCAGCCCCAGGGGATGGTCGTCCTGTCAGTGTACACATGGAGGGGAGGACGAAACCTGCTCTTTTGAACATGCCGTAATTTGCCTGAAGCTGATCTCCTTGACACCGCTGATTGTCCCGTGCTGTTATTGTTGGTGTCATTACAGAGAAGCACTGGAAATGCTGGTAGCCGGCCAAACTCGCTTTTCCAGATCTGATGTGGTATTTGTTCCAGAACAAACACTCAAAAAATCTGTTTTACTCTTTTCATGGGAACAGAGACTCTGAGACATATATTTGCTAAGACTTTACAATCATTTCTAGGAACCTTTTCGGTGCTGTTAAAATTAAAGTTAATTCTAAACGAAGAAAGTCTGTTTACCTAATTACATTCTATGCATTAAGGTAAAAAAACCTTCATGCACCTCCCCCGGCGGCGATTTCCTGCACCGTAAGAACAATCAATGCAGCTGTTCAGCCGCTTGAGCGTTCTTGGAGGCGGCGGCGGGAGGGTACGTCCCCCTCCCACCCTCCCACCACGCTCCGGTGCTTCTACTGGCTCGCCCGTGCGATCAGTGTGCCGTAGAAGGAAGGCGCCAGAAGTTGGCCATAGAGAAAACCAACGGCCTGGTGGTCCCCAGTCATCTCTATGACTCTCAGAGGCCTGGGTTCGACGTTATGACGTCACGTCCGGGCCGGCGGAAGTAAACAATGCCGGGGGCTCAGATAGAAAGCCTGAGATCGTTTATTTATTTTGATCTCAGGCTTTCCATCCTGAAGGAGAGATGTGGGGTCTTGTGGACCCCACATCTCTCCATAAAGAGGACCTGTCATGCACTAATTCTATTACAAGGGATGCTTATATTCCTTGTAATAGGAATAAAAGTGATAAAAAAAATAAAAAATTTTAAACAAAGTGTAAAAATATTTATTTTTTAAAATAAACAATAATGAAAAAAAAAAATTAAAGCACTCCTGTCCCCACGTGTTTGTACGCAGAAGCAAATGCATATATAGGTCGCGTCTGCATATGTAAATGTCGTTCAAACCACATGTGAGGTATCACCACGAACGTTGGAGCGAGAGCAATAATACTAGTCCAAGACCTCCTCTGTAACTCTAAACATGTAGCCTGTAAAAAATGTTAAAACGTCGCCTATGGGGATTTTTAAGTACCGAAATTTGGCGCCATTCCACGAGTGTACGCAATTTTAAAGCATGACATGTGAGGTATCTATTTACTTGGCGTAACATTATCGGTCACATTATAAAAAAGAATTGGGCTAACTTTTCTGTTTTTGTTTTTATTCATGAAAGTGTTTGTTCCCTCCCCCCCCCAAAAAAAAAAATTGCGTTTGAAAAATTGCTGCGCAAATACTGTGTGACATAAAAAGTTGCAATGGCTGCCATTTTATTCCCTAGGGTCCCTGTTAAAAAAATATATAATGTTTGGGGGTTCTGAGTAATTTTCTAGCAAATAAATGATTTTTACATGTAGGAGCGAAGTGCTGGAATTCACGCGGTATGGAAGTGGTTAATTCTCAAGAGCTAAATGCACTTAGCATATATAGGAGAAGTACAGCCAAAGCTAGTCTGGCTGTACTCCCCCTGTAGATAACAGGAGTGGAGTTCATTCTGCACTCCTGTGACCCGTTTTCAGCTGTCAGCTGACATCACAGAGCCTGAACCTGCATCCGGCTCAGCCTCTCAGCAAGCCGATGAGAGCCTGAGCTGGCCGCTCCCGTCCCCATCACAACCCAGCGATCCAGTGAACGCGGGGAGGGGGGTCCAGAGAAGAGAGCCGGTGACTGACAGCCACCGTCTCTGCTCAGGGAGCTCTGAAAACCCCAGCGATATGTGGTGTTTTATGGCTCGGTTCTCACCCTTAGAGCCGCCGGGGGACAGATGCTGCATCCACCTAGGTAACTATGATTCTGCAAAAAAACAAAAATTTCCATACTTCTCTTTTAAGCACATTTAGGCACATCGGGCGTTTTTTCTTCTCAAACTTTCCTTGTGATTTTAGTGCACATAAGCGCTCCTGCCTATAAACGCCTTTTTTAACACCAATGTGTGCATGGATACATACTATAGGTTATAAAAAAATATATTAAAAAAAATCTAGAAAAAAGTGTAGCGCTAAAAAGAAAAAAATGAAAAGTTTGTCAAAAATGAATTGGTTGAAGACTATCGAAATAAAGTCCTCTAAATGATAGATCTGGATCCGGACATATAGGAAAGCCACCACCAGCACCCAATACTACTGACTCTTACTATCAGTGTGTAGGGTACACTCATAAAATGTATAGGTTGTGATCCCAACGATCCTCCTCCACAGATCAATCCACTCCACGGATCGACCACTCCACAGAGATTCAAAATATACCTCATTCAATAAAACAAAAAGACCTCCAAGACTTCCTCCATAGATGGGAATGCCACGAATAAACTCCAGCATCCACATAAATATGAGAAAGAAGACCGCTCATTGCGCAGGCATCCAAATGATTACATTTATTAAATAAAAGAAACTGTTAAACTCACATGTTTAAGAGATTTAACAGGCAAGGGGAAATGACCAGCTTTTCCAACCCCTACGGCTCCACCCAATGTTTCGTCATAAAAATGCGTCATCACGCCCCTGATGACGCATTTTTATGACAAAACGGGTGGAACTAAGGACCTGTGATGTAGGACACTGACCTGGACACCATTTTGTTGGTTGGAAACGTTGGTCGTTTCCCCTTGCCTGTTAGATCTCTTAAATATGTGAGTGTAACAGTTTCTTTTATTTAATAAATGTAATCACTTGGATGCCTGCGCAATGAGCGCTCTTCTTTCTCATATTTATGTGGATGCTGGAGTTTATTCGTGGCATTCCTATCTATGGAGGAGGTCTTTTTGCTTTATTTAATGAGGTTTATTTTGAATCTCCTGTGGAGTGGATCAATCTGTGGAGGAGGATCTTTGGGATCATAACCTATACATTTTATGTGTGTGCCCTACACACTGATGGTAAGAGTCAGTAGTATTGGGTGCTGGTGGTGGCTTTCCTATATGTCCTTATCTGGATCTATTATTTAGAGCAGGAATATCCAATTAGCGGACCTCCAGCTGTTACAAAACTACAACTCCCATCATGCCTCTGGGTGTCATGCTTGTGGCTGTCAGAGTCTTGCTATGCCTCATGGGACTTCTGCAACAGCTGGAGGTCCGCTAATTGCATATCCCTGATTTAGAGGACTTTATTTCGATCGTCTTCAACCAATTCATTTTTGACAAATTTTTCATTTATTTTTTTTTTTTACCGCTACACTTTTTTTTTTTTATTTATATTTAGTATCATTGCACCCAGCAATATAGTGTTAGCCGCTTTTTTGAATGTATACTATTTTCTAAGCGCAACAGATTTGTATTTTTACATGCTATAGGTTAACAACTTGAAGACCAGGCCTTTTCTGACACTTTTTTATTACCATTTTTAATATTTTGTAAATTATTTCTTTTTTTTTTTTTTTTTTTTTTTTTTTGCAGAGGCCTTAGAGAGTAAAATGGTGGGTTTTGCCATTTTTTTTATGTCACAGTATTTGCACTGCAGTTTTTAGATTACAGGTTTTTTGGGTAAAACATAAAAGATGACGCCAAGTAAATAAATGCCTAACGTGTCACGCTTTAAAATTGCGCACACTCGTGAAATGGTGACAAACTATGTTGCCATAGGCGACACTTTTAAAAGTCTTTCGTGGTTACCAGTTTAGAGTTACACAAATGATCCCTGTCGCTCTGTTTGTGTCAATACCTCACATGCGTGATACAATCACCGTTGATGTATGCATGCGGGACCAACACGTGTTTGCCTTTGCACGTGAGAGGGCAGGAGTGCTTTAGAATTTTTTTTTTCATTGATTTAATTTTTTTACTTGTTACACTAATAAACCTCGGGTGTCTCCTCTGCCCTTAAAAGCATCTAACCACACCAAGATCGGCGTGATCAGATACTTTCAAAATTTTTAAAAATGGTGCGGTTCACATCCGGGAAGTGACAAAAATGCTCCACGCTTCCGGTTTCCTATACCATAGAGATCATCGGGAGCCTTCATGAGCTCTGTGGTAAGTCTGTGGAGTCGCTGACTTTTCATTCCGGGCTCACTGGTGGAACGGTAGAGCCCCGGAGAGGCACCGGCCGGTGGTTGGGGGGGGGGGGGGGAGTGACCCTCCCTTTACCTGTAAAAGCTATCATAGTTACATAGTTACATAGTAGGTGAGGTTGAAAAAAGACACACGTCCATCAAGTCCAACCTATGTGTGTGATTATGTGTCAGTATTACATTACATATCCCTGTATGTTGTGGTCATTCAGGTGATTATCTAATAGTTTCTTGAAGCTATCAATGCTCTCCGCTGAGACCACCGCCTGTGGAAGAGAATTCCACATCCTTACCGCTCTTACAGTAAAGAACCCTCTACGTAGTTTAAGGTTAAACCTCTTTTCTTCTAATTGTAATGAGTGGCCCCGAGTCTTATTAAACTCTCTTCTGCGAAAATGTTTTATCCCTATTGTGGGGTCACCAGTACGGTATTTGTAAATTGAAATCATGTCCCCTCTCAAGCGTCTCTTCTCCAGAGAGAATAAGTTCAACGCTCGCAACCTTTCCTCATAACTAAGATCCTCCAGACCCTTTATTAGCTTTGTTGCCCTTCTTTGTACTCGCTCCATTTCCAGTACATCCTTCCTGAGGACTGGTGCCCAGAACTGGACAGCATACTGCAGGTGCTGCCGGACCAGAGTCTTGTAGAGCGGGAGAATTATCGTTTTATCTCTGGAGTTGATCCCCCTTTTAATACATGCCAATATTCTGTTTGCCTTATTAGCAGCAGCTTGGCATTGCATGCCATTGCTGAGCCTATCATCCACTAGGACCCCCAGGTCCTTTTCCATCCTAGATTCCCCCAGAGGTTCTCCCCCCAGTGTATAGATTGCATTCATATTTTTGCCACCCAAATGCATTATTTTACATTTTTCTACATTGAACCTCATTTGCCATGTAGTCGCCCACCCCATTAATTTGTTCAGGTCTTTTTGCAAGGTTTCCACATCCTGCGGAGAAGTTATTGCCCTGCTTAGCTTAGTATCGTCTGCAAATACAGGGATTGAACTGTTTATCCCATCCTCCAGATCGTTTATGAACTAATTAAATAGGATTGGTCCCAGCACAGAACCCTGGGGAACCCCACTACCCACCCCTGACCATTCTAAGTACTCCCCATTTATCACCACCCTCTGAACACGCCCTTGTAGCCAGTTTTCAATCCAGGTACTCACCCTGTGGTCCATGCCAACGGACCCTATTTTGTACAGTAAACGTTTATGGGGAACTGTGTCAAATGCTTTTGCAAAATCCAGATACACCACGTCTACGGGCCTTCCTTTATCTAGATGGCAACTCACCTCCTCATAGAAGGTTAATAGATTGGTTTGGCAAGAACGATTCTTCATGAATCCATGCTGATTACTGCTAATGATATCGTTCTTATTACTAAAATCTTGTATATAGTCCCTTATCATCCCCTCCAAGATTTTACATACTATTGATGTTAGGCTAACTGGTCTGTAATTCCCAGGGATGTTTTTTGGGCCCTTTTTAAATATTGGTGCTACATTGGCTTTTCTCCAATCAGCTGGTACCATTCCAGTCAATAGACTGTCTGTAAAAATTAGGAACAACGGTCTGGCACTTACCTGACTGAGTTCCCTAAGTACCCTCGGATGCAAGCCATCTGGTCCCGGTGATTTATTAATGTTAAGTTTACCAAGTCTAATTTTAATTCCGTCCTCTGTTAATCATGGAGGTGCATCCTGTGTTGTGTCATGAGGATAAACACTGCAGTTTTGGTTACTGAAGCCCCCCGATTCACTTGTGAAGACTGAGGAGAAGAATAAATTCAATACCTTTGCCATCTCCCCATCCTTTGTAACCAGATGTCCTTCCTCATTCTTTATGGGGCCAATATGGTCTGTCCTCCCTTTTTTACTGTTTACATACTTAAAGAATTTCTTGGGATTTTTTTTGCTCTCCTCTGCTATGTGTCTTTCATGTTCTATCTTAGCCGTCCTTATTGCATTCTTTCTTTATAAAGTCTGAATGCTGAGGATGATCCCTCAACCTTGTATTTTTTGAAGGCCTTCTCCTTTGCTTTTGCATTTTTACATTGGAGTTAAGCCATCCAGGATTTTTGTTCGCTCTTTTAAATTTAGCGAACAGCGGCTAATTAGTCACTAGGATTGCATTGCCGGCCGTGGGTATAAATAACAATACCAGATTGATGCCTGTAGCTGCAGCCATCTTCCCAGTACAACCACTTGCACGAGGACTTTCAAAAAGGGATAGGCAGGGACAGTCGGCAACTACAGGTCCAGCTGTGGCCCCGGTATGCGCTTCCAGCCACTTGTTGTCAGTCACACTGGGACTTGTAGTTCATCACAGCTGAAAATTGTCCAACTCTTTGCTGCTGGTTGACCTTCATTACTTGTCCGGAGCGTTGTACGCCGTGTTCAGCATAGTGCTGGCAAGTCTCTACTAACGGGATAAAGTAAACATGTTTCCAAAAAGTTTTAAGTTGCGCCACCCAATGTCTGATGAGCCAGGTCTCCAACAAACCAGTCTTGTCTGCTATTTCGGAGGCCTGATTTTGAAGTAGGCATGGTCTCGGCGGGTGATTAGACATGCACAGCTGTTTCTAATAGAGCGGCATTACACGCGCCCTGTTTTTTTTATTTTTATTTATTTGCATATTTCTCACACTTAAATGATTCAGATCATCAAACATATTTGAATATTACACAAAGATAACCCGAGTAAATCCAAGATGCAGTTTTTAAATTATTATTTCATTTGTTAACCACCTCAATACCGGGCACTTTCACCCTCTTCCTGCCCAGGCCATTTTTTAGCTTTCAGCGCTGCCACACTTTGAATGACAATTGCGCGGTCATTCAACACTGTACCCAAATTAAATTTTTATCCTTTTTTTTCCCCACAAATAGAGCTTTCTTTTGGTGGTATTTGATCAGCTCTGTGGTTTTTATTTCTTGCGCTATAAACAAAAGAGTGACAAGTTTGAAAAAAAAAAAAACACAATATTTTTTACTGTTTGCTATAATAAATATCCAAATTTTTCTTTTTTAAACAAAATTTTTCTCCTCAGTTTAGGCCGATTATGTATTCTTCTACATATCTACAAATCGCAATAAGTGTATATTGATTGCTTTGCGCAAAAGTTATAGCGTCTACAAAATAGGGGATAGATTTATGGCATTTTTATTTATTTTATTTTTTTTACTAGTAATGGCGGCGATCTGCGATTTTTCGTGACTGCGATATTGCGGCGGACATATCGGACACTTTTTTGACACATTTTTGGGACCATTCACATTTATACAGCGATCCGTTCTATAAAAATGCGCTGATTACTGTATAAATGTGAGTGGCAGGGAAGGGGTTAACACTAGGGGGCATCAAGGGGTTAAATTTTACCTAGGGAGTGATTCTAACTGTAGGTGGAGGGGACTCACAAGGGGAGGAGACCGATCGTGTTCCTCTGTACTGAGAACACACCATTGGTCTCCTCTCACCTGACAGGACATGGATCTGTGTGTTTACACACACAGATCCACGGTCCTACACTGTTACCAGGCAATAGCGGGTGCCGGCAGACATCGTGGCCGCCGGGCACGCGCATCGGGTCCCCAGTGACGCTAATGCTAAATCATGAATGAACTGTGATTAACCACAATTTTTTGGAAAGCTAAGTTAAATTTCACTTGCCACACCCAGGCCTGATTACTGCCAGACCTGTTGAATCAAGAGATCACATAAATAGAAGCTGTCTAAGTGAAGCACACTAACAGATCACAAGAAGCCACACATCATGCCACAATCTAAAAAAAAATCAACAACAGATTAGAAACAAAGTAAAGTACATGTATCGGTCTAGAAAGGGTTTCAAGGATTTGGAACTCCAGTGAACTGCGGGGAGAGCCATTATCCACAAATGGAGATAACTTGGAACAGCGGGGAACCTTCCCAGGAGTGGCCGGCCTACAAAAATTACTCCAAGAGCATGGCGACAACTCATCCAGGAGGTCATAAAAGAACCCAGAACAACATCTAAAAGAACTGTAGGCCTCACTTGCCTCGGGTAAGATCAGTGTTCATGATTCAACAATAAGAAAGAGACTGGGCAATAATGGCGTCCATGGGAGAGTTCCAAGGCCAAAGCCACTGCTGACCAAAAAGAACGCAAGGGCTCATCTCACATTTATCAAAAAACATCTTGATTATCCCCAAGACATTTAGGCAAATATTCTGTGGACTGACGAGACAAAAAATTTTAGTTTTTGGAAGGTGTGCGTCCCGTTATATCTGGCGTAAAACGAATACAACATTTCATAACAAGAACATCATACCTACAGTCACATATGGTGGTGGTAGTGTGATGGTCTGGGGCTGCTTTGCAGCTTCAGGACCTGGACGACTTACCATAATTGAAGGAACCATGAATTCTGAGCTCTACCAGAAAATCCTAAAGGAGAATGTCCGGCCATCATTTCGTGACCTCAAGCTCAAGTGCACTTGGGTTATGCAGCAGGACAATGATCCGAAACACAGCAGCAAGTCCACCTCCAAAAGGTTCAAACAAAGCAAAATTTAGGTTTTGGAGTGGCCTAGTCAAAGCCCGGACTTAAATCCAATTGAAATTCTGTATCGTGACCTTACACAGGCCGTTCATGCTGTAAAACCCTCGGTTGTGGCTGAATTAAAACAATTCTACAAAGAAGAGTGAGCCAAAATTGCTCCACAGCAATGTGAAAGACTCAATGCCAGTTATCGCAAACGCTTTATTGCAGTTGTTGCCGCCAAGGGTGGTACAACCAGTAGGGGTGCAACGGATCAAAAATCTCACGGATCAGATCGATCCTCGGATCAGAGTCACGGATCGGATCATTTTCGGATCAGCAAAAAATAAAAAAAACACAAATCTTGTTACACCCACTGGAGTTTTAGATTTAAAAGCTATTTTCAACACAAAACCGAGCTTCTATGCATAAATACAGTATTTGTGCATATAAGCTCAGTTTTGTGTTAAAAATGGCTTTTAAATCTAAAACTCCGGTGGGTGTAACAAGATGTCCGCTTGCCCCCTTCTCACTCTATCATTATTGTACTGTGCAGGAGTGTGGGGTGTAGCAAGATGGCGGCGACGAAATGTCACTTCCTGTCGAGACAGCGGCCTCTTCCGGGTGTACTAAGATGGCCGCCGGCTCCGGAGCTAGGCCGAAGCCGCGGCCTTTCCTATGGCTGAGGCCGAAAAGTGCTCCGCGGATCGCGGGTGTGCCGATCCGCGGAGGGTGATCCGTACGGATCACGGATCGGCAACGATCCGTTGCACCCCTAACAACCAGTTATTAGTTTTAGGAGGCAATTACTTTTTTTTACATAAAGCCAGTCAGGTTTGGACAGTTTCTTTGCCTTTAATAAATGAAACCATCATTTAAAAACTGCATTTTGTAATTACTCGGGTTATCTTTGTGTGATAATAAAATTTATTTGATGATCTGGAGTCATTTAAGTGTGAAAAATATGCGAAAAAATTTTTAAAAAAGAAGAGTGATCGCCTGCTCCTAGTGATCAGGAACAGCGATCTCTCTGTACTCCCAGTCAGTCCCCTCCCCCCCCCCAGTTAGAAACCCCCCAGGGAACACATTTAACCCTTTGATCTCCCCCTAGTGTTGACCCCTTCCCTGCCAGTGACATTTACACAGTAATCGGTGCATTTTTATAGCACTGATCACTGTATGGTCCCAAAAAAAGTGTCCAACCTGTCCGCCGTAATGTCGCAACCCCGCTAAAATCCACCGATCGCCACCATTACTAGTAAAAAAAAAAAAATAATAATAATAAAAATACCATAAATCTATTCCCTATTTTGTAGACGCTAAAGCTTTTGCGTAAACAAATCAATATACGCTCATTGTAATTTTTTTTTTTTTTTTTTTTTCCAAAAATATGTAGAATACATAGTGCCCTAAACTGATGAATACATTTTAGTTTTTTTACATTTTTTGGGGGATATTTATTATAGCAAAAAGTAAAAAATAGTTTTTGTTTTTTTTTTCAAAATTGTCAGTCTTTTTTTGTTTATAGCGCAAAAAACAGAGGTGATAAAATACCACCAAAAGAATTTGTGGGGGTAAAAAAAGGACATAAATTTTGTATGGGTACGTCACACGACAATTGTCAGTTAAACAACGCAGTGCTGTATCTCAAAAAATGGCCTAGTCATTAAGGGGGTAAATCTTTGGGTCCTTAAGTGGTTAAATAATATTTTGCAACTCATTTTTATAATTAAAAAAAAAATAAAAAAAATTATGTGTCCATGAACCTGAAAAGTCCATTTTTTTTTTTCCCCACATTTGCTTCTAGTTTTTTGTAAACTGGTCTTGTTCATGCAATTTCCATAGTCTTAGGGGAGTCTTCCCCTATCCTTGTGAGCAAGTCAGAAGTGGCGAAACGTGTCAAGGAAGGTTGGTTTTTGGGTTGGAGGCACCATTAAAATTACTACAAGAAAAGCTAATTTGAGTGCAGAACACAGTGCTGAAGTTCACAGATCTTCCTATGAGGGAGAAAGGAGAAAATATCAGGGAAATGTCCATTCATTGCTGCCTTTACAACTAAAGCTGACATCCAGATCTTGGATCCTTGATCCAAAATAACCATTCATGGGAATTGTTCCCATTAAATAGTACAAAGCAACAGCCCTAAAGAAGGGGGGGGGGGGTCTATTCCCCCGAAACGCGTTGGCTTGATGTATGTGTTGCTCCTTTTTTATGACCGGCTATGAACCATACCTTTTTTTTTTTTCTAGAAGTTGAATTTTTCTTGTCACTGGGCGCTCCTTTCCTTTTTGTCCAAGTTTTTTGAACAGTCTGTGTCATTTCTGTTGCTTTCTTCCCCCCTTCAAGCAACAGTAAATCTTAAAGCTGTCAGCCGATTGGCCTCTAGTGCCTCTGATTTTTGGCACAGTGCCAAGAATAGAGAGCAGCTGAGCATGGGACAGTGTATTACTGGTTTTTAAACCGTGTAGGCATGTATCCACTTGACCTCTGGAGGATTTACCCCCCTACATTTTTTGCTGTTCAGCACTGCTCTACTTTAACTGGCAATTGCCCAGTCATGCACCGCTGTATACAAATGAAATTTATATTCCCTTTTCCCCACAAATAGAGCTTTCTTTTGGTGGTATTTGATTACCACTGGGGTTTCTGTTTTTTTTGCGCTAGCCACAAGGAGTCACAGCCAGCTGCCCACTGTGCATGCGCAAAGCATGCTGCGCTTTGTGAATGGTCATGCAGCCTTCTGGAACCTTGCGTGTCCCAGAAGACCGTGGGGGAAGGGTGGTGGGAGAAGAACTTCTGCTCAGATAGTTGGAGTGCGTATCTGTCAAAATTAGGTACCCACTATGTTCATCGTCACTACCCCCCCCCCCCCCCAAACAAAATGTAATCCAAATGTGGCAGAGAAGGGGAAGAGAGAGAGAGCACAACTTCCCCTTTTTTGAAGCTTTAAGGGTCTTTTCTCGCCCCTGATCAGGGTCCTTGCAACTATAAGGGCAGCTTAGGCAGCCGCCGTAGGGCACGAGGGGGGGCGGTAACATCTGAATTCCCAGCCACTTGCAAAATGCACCTTCACCTGCGTAGTCCTTGCACTGGCCCTGCCCCCAGTCTGTGTGAATGGAGAAGCAGCAGACTAGTCTTTCTGTCACTCTGCTCTTTCCTCCTATCGGCATGCTGCTTCCTGCTCTCCCAGTCTGAGCTCTGCTGTACATTTGCAGTACATCACATGCTTATTTGACCACATTTTATCCCTTTGTAGACCCCAAAAAATACCGGTTGATCTGCCAGAAATGCTCTCGGCTCCTAATTTCCCGATGTAAGCTGATATCACATGGCCTTTTGCTGGACGGAAAATAGGAAGAAATGGTTTCAGCCCTGCCTGCTTGTCTTTTGTTAAATGAATGAATCCCCCCCACCCCCGGCATCTACATAACATAAGGAGTAATTGCTTTGTAGTCCAAGATAATAAATAGTGTGACGATGACGCAGGCAGAGTGAATAGAAAAGCTCAGAATTCCTGATCAGATCAACCCGTATATCCCGCAGCCATCATGTCTAGGGAGCAGTCATCCGCATTATATTACATTTTTGTCTTTAGGTTACATGAGTGTACTCCCGTACGAGGGACTGCGTTTATCCGCACAGGTGTTCCGTGCATCCCTGTGCAGGCGTTCCCCAGGCATGGGTCCCCTAACTCACATTGAGGGGAACTTCCTGTCCCGTTGACACAACAGGAAGTGAGAAGACATTTCTCTCCTCCCCAGAAATCCGCCACACCAGCAGGAGTCCGGGCCGGTTCACACCATGAATCGCACAGAAACGTGCTGTACATTCCTGGGCCATTCACATGCAATCCAGAGATGCAGTGCGATTTTAGCCCATTCATTTGAATAAACTGAAATTATGCCGCACCACACCAATAATGGTGCATACACTGCTTTAACCATTTCCTGCCCCTAGGATGTCACATGACGTCCTGGAGTTTCAGTGGCTGTACCAGGATGATGGATGCAGCTACAGACACCATCCCTGTATCTTCTTCTTTTTTTTTTTTTTCTTTTTTTTTTTTTTCTCTCTTATTTTTTTTCTCTTTTTTTTTTTTTTTCAGCCAGCGATTTTCTGTAATGGAAAAAGCCATCCTAGCCGCTGGATTGCTTTTACAGGCAGTGAGAGGGGAGGTTAAACCCCCACCTCTCTTGTGCGATTGGGGAGCCCCGGTATCCGATCCAGCGGTGTCACTGGGCTATCACAGAGCTGGCCGGAGACCGGATAGTCCCCGGCTGTCTCTATCATCCTGGGAGGCCAGACACAAGATCATGACGTCGCTTCCAGTTCTGGCAGATGTAAACGCCAACATTTTTTGGAAAACGGAGGTCAATGTTTTATTTATTTTTTTATTATTTCATGCTTTCCAGGTTAGAGGAGAGATTTGGGGTCTTATTGACCCCAGATGTATCCATAAAGAGGACCTGTCATGCCTCATTTCTTTCACAAGGGATGTTTAATGCTTGGACCCTGAAGAAGCGGACATACGCCAAATGCGTAGACAGGGAAGCTGCTCAGAGTTGATGGGAAGATGGATGGAGCCAAATACAGGGTAATCTTAGAAGAAAACCTGTTATGCCTCGTACACACGGTCGGATTTTCCGACGGGAAATGTTCGATGGGAGCTTGTTGTCGGAAATTCCGACCGTGTGTAGGCTCCATCGGACATTTGCTGTCGGCCGACAACAAATGTTTGAGAGCAGAATCTCAAACTTTCTGACAACAAATTCTGATTGTGTGGACATAATATCAACGCACAAAGTTCCACGCATGCTCGGAATTGAGCAGAAGGAGCTGCACTGGCTATTGAACTTCCTTTTTCTCGGCTCATCGTACGTGTTGTACGTCACCGCGTTCTTGACGTTTGGAATTTCTGACAAGATTTGTGTGACCGTGTGTATGCAAGACAAGTTTGAGCCAACATTCTTTGGGGAAAAAAAATCCACGGTTTTGTTGTCAGAAAATCTTATAGTGTGTATGCGGCATTAGAGTCTGCAAAAGATTTGAGACTGGGGCGGAGGTTCACCTTCCAGCAGGACAACGACCCTCAACATACAACCAGAGTTACAATGGAATGGTTTAGATCAGGGGTCTCCAAACTGTGGCCCAGGGGCCATATGTGGCCCTTTGCTTGCCTTTATCTGCCCCTTGGGGCACTTTTTTTTCTTTTACTGATACAAGACATTATTCCTCCCACTGACACCAACAATAGGGGACCATTCCTTCAAATGACACTAATGATGGGGCACTATTTTTCTCACTGACTGCAATGATGGGGCACTATTTTTCCCACTAACACCAATGATGGGGCACTATTTTTCCCACTAACACCAATGATGGGGCACTATTCCCCCCACTAACACCAATGATGGGGCACTATTCCCCCCACTAACACCAATGATGGGGCACTAGTCCTCTCACTGACACCAATGATGGGGCACTAGTCCTCTCACTGACACCAATGATGGGGCACTAGTCCTCTCACTGACACCAATGATGGGGCACTAGTCCTCTCACTGACACCAATGATGGGGCACTAGTCCTCTCACTGACACCAATGATGGGGCACTAGTCCTCTCACTGACACCAATGATGGGGCACTAGTCCTCTCACTGACACCAATGATGGGGCACTAGTCCTCTCACTGACACCAATGATGGGGCACTAGTCCTCCCACTGACACCAATGATGGGGCACTAGTCCTCCCACTGACACCAATGATGGGGCACTAGTCCTCCCACTGACACCAATGATGGGGCACTAGTCCCCACCTAATACCAAAGATGCATTGTTTACTCCCACTGACGCCAGGGCAATTTCTATTCCCAATGGCCACAGTCCGGACCCCTAAAGTCTGAAGGACAGTAAATTGGCCCTTTGTTTAGAGAGTTTGTAGACCCCTGGTTTAGATCAAAGCATATTCATGTGTTAGAATGGACCAGTCAAAGTCCAGATCTAAATCCAATTGAGAATCTGTGGCAAGTCTTCTAAATTGCTGTTCACAGATGCTCTCCATCCAATCTGACAGAGCTTGAGCTATTTTGCAAAGAAGAATGGGCAAAAAATTTCACTTCTTTCTAGATGTGCAAAGCTGGTAGAGACATCCCCAAAAAGACTTGCAGCTGTAATTGCAGAGAAAGGGGGTTCTACAAAGTATTGACTCCGGGGGGCTGAATACAAATGTATCCCTGACCTGTCTGGCGTGCTCCTTGGCCTTCATGATGCTGTTTGTTCACTAAGGTGCTCTAACAAACCTCGGAGGACTTCACAGAACAGCTTTATACTGAGATTAAATTACACACAGATGGACTCTATTTACTAATTAGGTGACTTCTGAAGGCAATTGGTTCCACCAGATTTTAGTTGGGGGTATCAGAGTAAAGGGGGCTGAATACAAATGTACGCCACACTTTTCACATATTTATTTGTAAAAAAAATGTTGAAAACCATTTATCATTTTCCTTCCACTTCACAATTATGTGCCACTTTGTGTTGGTCTATCACATAAAATTCTAATAAAATACATTTACGTTTTTGGTTGTAACCTGACAAAATGTGGAAAATTTCAAGGGGTATGAATACTTTTTTCACGGCACTGTAAGTAATTTTCTAGCAAAAAAATACAGATTTAAACTTGTAAACAATAAGTGTCAGAGTAGGCCTGGTTAAGGAGGGTGGTAGCGGTAGAACGGCGCGTTCAATGAGCAGCCTTGGTAGGCGTCCTGTGTCGCTCCGGTGTCACACGTGTTTCCAGGTTTTGTTTTGCATGTGGCCGTCGTCTTGCTGTGCGTGTCTTTCTCGGAATGGCTGATTATTCTCTCCTCCCCCCCCTGGAGGGCAGGCTCCTCTCTTCTCCTCTCCTCTCTATGTAATCTAATACTTCTTCTTTTAGCTGACTTCCTGAACAGAGCAGGAAGAAGCCGGCCAGTCAGTTGGTGAGAGTCTGTGGAGGAGAGAGAGGGGGATCTCAGGGGACCTGGGTGAGTGTTGGGAGAAGGATGGATAAAGATCCTTTGTCTGGGGATGGGGGGGGGGCATTCTTGGGGGCACCAGGAAAAGTTTGCTGAAAGTTTGATGGAAACTTTGGAGAAGTTGTCCCCGGCATTGATTGCTGGAGACCTCACCAGCTGTTGATTGTTCGTCTTCCTCGTCTTCTATTGGTGTCTTCTTTTACTTTTCGTAGTCGACTTCTTTAATAGTAGCCGTCTAGGAACTTCACCGTCAACATGTTTCCCAACGTCTGGAGAAGATGCGGGTTCCAACAGGTTGGTGGTTCGGGTCCACCGGGACCTTTAATTCCATAGCACGGGAAGGACCACATGTGTCCTACCTGTACCATGTAGAAGGCAGTTGGGGGTTTGTTGTTCTACCCAGGTGTCTGCTGGTACTTGTAGTTATTTTTGTACAGTTCAAGAGATTTCTTCCTATGGTACAGGACAAGGGTCAATTTTAGTTGTTTTTTGATCTCATACGTTCCAGGGTAGAGGAAAGATCTGGAGTCTTATAGACCAGTGTTTCTCAACTCCAGTCCTCAAGGTGCCCCAACAGGTCATGTTTTCAGGCTACCCATTATTTTTCACAGGTAATTTGATCAGTTTCACTGCCTTTGTAATTACCACAGCTGTTTCATCTGAGGGAAATCCTGAAACCATGACCTGTTTGGGGCGCCTTGAGGACTGGAGTTGAGAAACACTGTTATAGACCCAAGATGTCTCCATAAAGAGGACCTGTCATTGCTAATGTCTATGACAAGGAACATTTTACATTTCTTGTAATAGGAATGAAAGTGATAAAAAAAATATTCCATACCACTGGCGGTGACCTACTTGTACAATGTAGTAGACACTCATGGATTTGTTGCTCTACCCAGGAGTCTGCTGGTACTTGTAGTTCCTTTTGTACAGTTCAAAAGATTTCTTCCTATGGTATAGGGCAGTCTGTCTAGAAACTTCACCGTCAACATGTTTCCCAACGTCTGGAGAAGATGCGGGTTCCAACAGGTTGGTGGTTCGGGTCCACCGGGGCCTTTAATTCCATAGCACGGGAAGGACCACATGTGTCCTACCTGTACCATGTAGAAGGCAGTTGGGGGTTTGTTGTTCTACCCAGGTGTCTGCTGGCACTTGTAGTTCCTTTTGTACAGTTCTAAAGATTTCTTCCTATGGTATAGGGCAGTCTGTCTAGGAACTTCACCATCAACATGTTTTCCAACGTCTGGAGAAGATGCGGGTTCCAACAGGTTGGTGGTTCGAGTCCACCGGGACCTTTAATTCCATAGCACGGGAAGGACCACATGTGTCCTACCTGTACCATGTAGAGGGCAGTTGGGAATCTGCTGGTACTTGCAGTTCCTTTTTGTACAGTTCAAAATATTTCTTCTTGTGGTACAGGACAAATTTAGTTGTTTTTTTTTTTGATCTCATGCGTTCCAGGGTAGAGGAAAGATCTGGAGTCTTATGATGTCTCCATAAAGAGGACATGTCTTATGTCTTAACAAGGGACATTTACATTTCTTGTAATAGGAATGAAAGTGATAAAAAAAAAAAAAAATTCCATAGCACCGGCGGTGACCTACTTGTACAATGTGGTAGGCACGCATGGATTTGTTGTTCTACCCAGGAGTCTGCTGGTACTTGTAGTTCCTTTTGTACGGTTCAAAAGATTTCTTCCTATGGTAGGAGGTCAAAGATTTTTTTTTTTTCTTTTTTGATTTTTTTTTTTGATCTCGTACGTTCCAGTGTGGAGGAGAGATTTGGAGTCTTATAGACCCCAGATGTCTCCATAAAGAGGACCTGTCATCCCTTATGTCTATAACAAGGGACATTCACATTTCTGGTAATATGAAATATTTTTTTTATCCCTTTCATTCCATAGCACTGGTGGGGACCTACTTGTACAATGTAGTAGGCACTCATGGATTTGTTCTACCCAGGAGTCTGCTGGTTCTTGTAGTTCCTTTTTTTTTTTGTACAGTTCAAAAGATTTCTTCCTATGGTATAGGGCAGAGGTCAAAGATTTTTTTTTTTTTTTAAATCTCATACGTTCCAGGGTAGAGGAGAGATCTGGAGTCTTCTAGACCCCAGATGTCTCCATAAAGAGGACCTGTCATGCCTTATTTCTATCACAAGGGATGTTTACATTTCTTGTAATGGGATTAAAAGTGATCAAAAATCTCCATAGCGCTGGCCAGAACACGTGTGCTCTATTTGTATAATATAGAAGGCATTCAGGGATTTGTTGTTCTACCCATGAGTCTGCTGATACTTGTAGTTCTTTTTTATAATTTAAAAGATTTCTTCCTATGGTACAGGGCTGGGCAGATCCTGAAGTTGGTTATACACGGTAAGGCCACACATTGGCTATACACAACCACACATCCTCCATTTGATATTTTGATTGATGATATAAAACGTTGTTTTTGTGATCGCTTGTAGCTAGACCAATCATAAAATGATACGTGTATGGCCAGCTTTAGCAGTACACACCCCCCAGTGGTTAGACAGGAGACGTACACGTATAATGGTGAGTTCAAAGACATCCATGTATGGCCGTTCCCGTTCGAGAGGTGTTGATTCAGCGATAGGCTCCTCCCAAACATTACTGTTTAGTATATTTTTGCTCGATCATTGCTTGCAGCCAATCAGCTGCAACGCTGATCAGTGTTTTCTGGCAGCAAACTTCTCTGCCAATAGTTCAGCAGGGGGGATTCCTCCATCCACCTCGAATGTGCGGATGGGGGGGAATTGTTTTGTTTCTTTACTACCTCCCGCCCGGCGTATAGTAAAATGATGGTCGGCAGGATCCCCTCTTGTTCTGGGGCAACGCCATATGACGTCTGACGGCTTTCATGGGGGCGCGCGGAGATTGTGGAACATATGGCGACACCGATCTTGGTAAAGAGCCAATGACGCGGCTCTTTACCCATGTGATCGGCTGTGTCTGATCACATGTAAATATGGAAGTGCACTTACGGGTAGCGAGTGCGCGCCGGCGCTGGCTTCCTGCCGATGTGATTTATACACAGCGGGAGCTGAGGGGGGGGGGGGTACTGTGGATCTGATGTCTGCACCCACTAGTCATTTGTTACACGGGCAGAAGGGCAGTCTTCCTCTGTAAACAAGGCAGATTGCCATTCTGTCAGTAGGGAAGGCATGGATCCTGTGTTCCCGCAAAGCAGGAAATAAATTCCATCACTTCCCCTAGTAAAAACAGCACACACTACCCCAAAACACTGGCTAGGCACACATTTAACCCTTGGCTGGCCCCTGATGTTTACCCCTTCCCAGCCAGTGTCATTAGTACAGTGACAGTGCGTATTTTTAGCACTGATCACTGTATTGGTGTCACTGGTTCCCGCAAAGTGTCAGAATGTCCGCCGCAATATCGCAGTCCTGATTATCAGTCACTGATTGCTGTCATTACTAGTAAAAAATGTATTAACTAAAATGAATAAAAATATCCCAAAGTTTGTAGACGCTATAACTAAAATACATTCATTAAACTAAAATTAACAAAAATATCCCAAAGTTTGTAGGTGCTTTTGCGCAAACCACTCAATATACGCTTATTGAGATATTTTTTACTTTTTTTTTTTTTTTTTTTTTACCAAAAACATGTAGCAGAATACATATTGGCCTAAATTTTTGAAGACATTTTTACATTTTTTATTGGATATATTTTATAGCAGAAAGTAAGAAATATTGTTTTTGTTTTTTTACAAACTTGTCTGTCTTTATAGCGCAAAAAATAAAAACCGCAGAGGTGATCAAATACCACCAAAAGAAAGCTCCATTTGTGGGGCGGGGGGCGTCCACTTTATTTGGGTACAGCGTCGCACGACCACAATTGTCAGTTAAAGTAACGCAGTGCCGTATCGCAAAAAATGGTTTGGTCATTAGGGGGGGGGGGGTAAATCTTCCGGAGGGCGAATGGTTAAACGAACAAAAAGTCTCCGCTTTCACTCTCTCTTCCCTTTTTAGTGTTCCTTTTCCTGTTTGTTCTTTTGCGTCCGTCCGATTGCTCACTGTCTCCTAATCCTGCTTATTTTTACCATGTAATCTCCTCTTAGCAGGTTAATCTGGGTGGGGTGATGAGTCAGGAAGTGAGAGAGGTGAAGGAGGCCGAAGTACAATACAGGAAGAGGGCAGACAGTACAGCCTATAGGAAGCCGAGATCACCGCACTTTCCAGGCGTCGCCGATCACGAGGGGGGGGGGGGGGGGGAGGAGGTGTTCAAAAAGGAAATGAAAGCCGTTATGTAATTACTGTACAAACACTTCTATAAAGTTTACGGACCTGAGATATTTAAAGCGGTATTAAACCCAAAAGGAAACATTTATTATATCACAGCCTAACAATACCTAGATGTGGCGGCTGCATTCCTTTTTTCTTTTTTCTTACTTTTATTTCAATCTGGTGATCCAGCCAGCGAGTCTGCTGTTTTTTCAAAAGCTCAAGCTCTCCAGCATAATGTATACGTTTACAGAGGTGAGACAAACTATTTACCACTGACAGGGGTGCTTATGATGAGCGGCTTCTATTTAGTCATGTAAAGTTAAACCATTTTAAACTTAACCACTTGCTTACCGGGCACTCCCCCCCCCCCCCCTTCCTGCCCAGGTCAATTTCCATCTTTCAGCGCTGTCACACTTTGAATGACAATTGCGCGGTCATGCAACACTGTACACAAATTTACATTTTTATCATTTTTTTCACACAAATAGTGATTTCTTTTGATGGTATTTAATCATCACTGGGTTTTTTTTTTTTTTGCTAAACAAACAAAAAAAACAAATTTTGAAAAAAAAAAACAAAACAAAAAAGTTTTTCAGATTTTGTTATAAAATTTTGCAACAGGGTCATTTATCATTTTCACTGATGTGTACTAATGAGGCGGCAACTGATGAGTCGGCACTGATGAGGCTGCAATGATAGGTGGCACTGATAGGTGGCACTGATGAGGCGACACTGATGGGTGGCGATGATGATGAGGCTGCACTGATAGGTGGCACTGATGAGGCTGCAATGATAGGTGGCACTGATAGGTGGCACTGATGAGGCGGCACTGATGGGTGGCGATGATGGAGTGGGACTGATAGGCAGTACTGATGCGTGGGGATGATGATGAGGCTGCTCTGATGAGGCGGCACTGATGGGTGGCGATGATGGGGTGGCACTGATGAGGCGGCACAGATAGGCAGTACTGATGCGTGGCGATGATGATGAGGCTGCACTGATGGGTGGTGATGATGATGAGGCGGCGATGATGATGATGAGGCGGCACTGATGAGGCAGCACTGATGGGAGGCGGTATTGATGAGGCGGCACTGATGGGTGACACTAATGAGGCGGCACTGTTAAGTAGCACTGATCGGGAGGCACTGATGGGCAGTAGCAGTACTGGTGGGCACTGATAGATGGCATGGATTTGCAGCACTGGTTGTTACTCAGGGGACCGATGTCCCTCTAACAGAAGACGGTTATATTCTTTTCTTCACGCTGACAGCTGATCATGTGGTGAAGGGCCCGCTGTGATTTGCCCTTTACCCTGTTCTGTGAACGGCAGAGTCCGAATATCTCGGCGATCACAAATCGCGCCCTCTGGGGCATCGTGAGATTTGAGGTCCGCGCTGTAGCTGTCTTGACTATATAGTTCGGACGTCAAGTGTTTAAGCTGCGCAGGGGGTTTTTCACTGTCAGGGCGGTGAGAATGTGGAACTCTCTTCCACAGTTGGTGGTGTCAGCGGGGAATATGGATATTTTAAAAGACTCTTGGATGTGCATCTTAGTGAACACAATATAATGGATATGGGAAATGATTATAGACACTGACACACGTGCACCTACACAGGATGGACTATTGTCTTTATTCAATCTTACCTACTATGTACCTACCAAACTGTTATCCCAAAAGAACAGTTTGCTGTATCTGATTATACAGTGTGAGCTGGAATTTGACTTCAATGTGTTAGTGTATTTATATCTGCTAGTCCATCTAACACTCCCCTCTCCCCCAGACCGCCAATGCTGCTGACTGCTGTGCCCCTGTTCTCCTTCATCCAGAGTGGGGGCGCTCTAATACAGGAGGTGTGTTACTGGCCGGATCACCAGGTGAAAACGCCTAAGAAAACGAATGCAGCCACCACATCTCATGACCTGTGAGCTGCAATATATGACATTTTTGGGTTTAAGGGCCAGTTCATACCACATGCAGTCCAGTGAGTTTTTTTTTTTGTTGTTTTTTTGCATGTAGGTTGTGTAGTTTCCAGTGGCATAGTTTACACCAGTGCAGTCAGTTCCAGAAAAAAAAAAAGTAGAACCTGCTGCATTTTCCTGCACTTAACTTTACTGGAATGCAGCAAAACACATCAAAAACGCACTGAACGCCAGCACAGTGAAAAGTTCACACCACATGAAGTCCAGTGCATTTTTTTTTTTTTTTTTTTGCATGGATAGTAGGTTATATGGTTTCCAATGGTATAGTTCACATCAGTGTGGTCGGTTCCAGGAAAAAAAACAAAAAAAAAGAACATGCTGCATTTTTCCTGCACTGGACTGAACAATCGAACCTCGTGTACGAGGCCTAAGGTGAGGAGCCTATAGCACCACCTTCTGGCTGAATAAAAGAATACAGTAGTTCTAGGGATTTTACTGAAAAAAAAATTTGTATGTTAGTGCAAATAAAAAAAGTATCACGGACAGTACTCAATTTTCTCTGTCACAATTGCACTAATACGGCTACAACAAATCAAGTACTGAAAAAAAACCAAACATAAGTGTGTGTATGTATATATATATATATATATATATATATATATATATATATATATATATATATATATATATATATATATACACTACCGTTCAAAAGTTTGGGGTCACATTGAAATGTCCTTATTTTTGAAGGAAAAGCACTGTACTTTTAAATGAAGCTAACTTTAAACTAGTCCTAACTTTAAACAAATATACTCTATACATTGCTAATGTGGTAAATGACTATTCTAACTGCAAATGTCTAGTTTTTGGTGCAATATCTACATAGGTGTATAGAGGCCCATTTCCAGCAACTATCACTCCAGTGTTCTAATGGTACAATGTGTTTGCTCATTGGCTCAGAAGGCTAATTGATGATTAGCAAACCCTTGTGCAATCATGTTCACACATCTAAAAACAGTCTAGCTCCTTCCAGAAGCTACAAAACTGACCTTCCTGTGAGCAGATTGAGTTTCTGGAGCATCACATTTGTGGGGTCAATTAAACGCTCAAAATGGCCAGAAAAAGAGAACTTTCATCTGAAACTCGACAGTCTATTCTTGTTCTTAGAAATGAAGGCTATTCCATGCGAGAAATTGCAAAGAAATTGAAGATTTCCTACAACGGTGTGTACTACTCCCTTCAGAGGACAGCACAAACAGGCTCTAACCAGAGTAGAAAAAGAAGTGGGAGGCCGCGTTGCACAACTAAGCAAGAAGATAAGCACATTAGAGTCTCTAGTTTGAGAAACAGACGCCTCACAGGTCCCCAACTGGCATCTTCATTAAATAGTACCCGCAAAACACCAGTGTCAACATCTACAGTGAAGAGGCGGCTGCGGGATTTTGGGCTTCAGGGCAGAGTGGCAAAGAAAAAGCCATATCTGAGACTGGCCAATAAAAGAAAAAGATTAAGATGGGCAAAAGAACACAGACATTGGACAGAGGAAGACTGGAAAAAAGTGTTGTGGACGGATGAATCCAAGTTTGAGGTGTTTGGATCACAAAGAAGAATGTTTGTGAGACGCAGAACAAATGAAAAGATGCTGGAAGAATGCCTGACGCCATCTGTTAAGCATGGTGGAGGTAATGTGATGGTCTGGGGTTGCTTTGGTGCTGGTAAGGTGGGAGCTTTGTACAGGGTAAAAGGGATTCTGAATAAGGAAGGCTATCACTCCATTTTGCAACGCCATGCCATACCCAGTGGACAGCGCTTGATTGGAGCCAATTTCATCCTACAACAGGACAATGACCCTAAACACACCTCCAAATTGTGCAAGAACTATTTACAGCAGAAGCAGGCAGCTGGTATTCTATCGGTAATGGAGTGGCCAGCACAGTCACCAGATCTGAACCCCATTGAGCTGTTGTGGGAGCAGCTTGACCGTATGGTACGCCAGAAGTGCCCATCCAACCAATCCAACTTGTGCGAGCTGCTTCTAGAAGCGTGGGGTGCAATTTCTCCAGCTTACCTCAATAAATTAACAGCTAGAATGCCAAAGGTGTGCAATGCTGTAATTGCTGCAAAAGGAGGATTCTTTGATGAAAGCAAAGTTTGATGTAAAAACAATGTTATTTCAAATACAAATCATTATTTCTAACCTTGTCAATGTCTTGACTCTATTTTCTATTCATTTCACAACGTATGGTGGTGAATAAGTGTGACTTTTCATGGAAAACACAAAATTGTTTGGGTGACCCCAAACTTTTGAACGGTAGTGTATATATATATATATTGTGAGGGGGATTAGCTCGGCAGCGGGTGTGTGTGACCCCCTGGAATGGGTTCACCACACAAAATCAGGCACAGCAGACAGCGTTGCAGGTGAAAAAAAACAAAAGGTGCGGTTTTATTTAGGCTATATGCAGTGAAAAAATATAACAGCAAAACAAAAAGAAACATGAAAAGAAATCCTGGTCAGTTTGACCGCTTACTACACATGTAGATTCCCTATCTAACTTCCAGGTGCAGCCTTGTGCTGCCCCAGTCCCTATCTCTCTTTTAGAAGTTTGCCACACAGGCATTAGCTCACCGCACAGGACAGATACCGCACTCCCCAGTCTACACACAGAACTGGTTCCAGGATGGAGCATGTCCGTAAGCATGCTGGGTTTTTTCTATAGGTCTTAATGAGCCCACTTACTTCAGCTGGGTTCATTAACTCTTCTCCTGCAGGACTCCCAGCACTCCCCCTAGTGGTATAAGTCAGCATAAAGGCTAAATCTAGGGCATACATATTTTCCATCCTGGATGCAACCAGGTGATTTTACCTGCCTGCTGTCACAATATATATATATATATATATATATATATATATATATATATATATATATATATATTACACAGTATCTCACAAAAGTAAGTACACCCCTCACATTTTTTGTAAATATTTTCTTCTATCTTTTCATGTGACAACACTGAAGAAATGACACTTTGCTACAATGTAAAGTAGTGAGTGTACAGCTTGTATAACAGTGTAAATTTGCTGTCCCCTCAAAATAACTCAACACACAGCCATTAATGTCTAAACCACTGGCAACAAAAGTGAGTACACCCCTAAGGGAAAATGTCCAAATTGGGCCCAAAGTGTCAATATTTTGTGTGGCCACCATTATTTTCCAGCACTGCCTTAACCCTCTTGGGCAGGGGTCTTCAAACTGCGGCCCTCCAGGTGTTCAGGAACTACAATTCCCATCATGCCTAGTCATGTCTGTGAATGTCAGAGTTTTACAATGCCTCATGGGATGTGTAGTTCTGCAACAGCTGGAGGGCCGTAGTTTGAGGATCCCTGCTCTTGGGCATGGAGGTCACCAGAGCTTCACAGGTTGCCACTGGAGTCCTCTTCTACTCCTCCATGATGACATCACAGAGCTGGTGGATGTTAGAGACCTTCCGCTCCTCCACCTTCCGTTTGAGGATGTCCCACAGATGCTCAATAGGGTTTAGATCTGTAGACATGCTTGACCAGACCATCACCTTTACCCTCAGCTTCTTTAGCAAGGCAGTGGTCATCTTGGAGGTGTGTTTGGGGTGGTTATCATGTTGGAATACTGCCCTGCGGCCCAGTCTCTGAAGGGAGGGGATCATGCTCTGCTTCAGTATGTCACAGTACATGATGGCATTCATGGTTCCCTCAATGATCTGTAGCTCCCCAGTGCCGGCAGCCCCAGACCATGACACTCCCACCACCATGCTTGACTATAGGCAAGACACACTTGTCTTTGTACTCCTCACCTGGTTGCCCCCACACATGCTTGACACCATCTGAACCAAATAGGTTTATCTTGGTCTCATCAGACCACAGGACATGGTTCCAGTAATCCATGTCCTTAGTCTGCTTGTCTTCAGCAATCTATTTGCAGGCTTTCTTGTGCATCATCTTTAGAAGAGGCTTCCTTCTGGGATGACAGCCATGCAGACCAATTTGATGCAGTGTGCGGCGTATGGTCTGAGCACTGACAGGCTGACCCCCCCACCCCTTCAACCTCTGCAGCAATGCTGGCAGCACTCATATGTCTATTTCCCAAAGACAACCTCTGGATATGACGCTGAGCACGTGCACTCAACTTCTTTGGCGGACCATGGCGAGGCCTGTTCTGAGTGGAACCTGTCCTGTTAAACCGCTGTACAGTCTTGGCCACCGTGCTGCAGCTCCGTTTCAGGGTCTTGGCAATCTTCTTATAGCCTAGGCCATCTTTATGTAGAGCAACAATTCTTTTTTTCAGATCCTCAGAGAGTTCTTTGCCATGAGGTGCCATGTTGAACTTCCAGTGACCAGTATGAGAGAGTGAGAGCGATAACACCAAATTTACCACACCTGCTCCTCATTTACACCTGAGGTCTTGTAACACTAACGAGTCACATGACACCGGGGAGGAAAAATGGCTAATTGGGCCCAATTTGGACATTTTCACTTAGGGGTGTACTCACTTTTGTTGACAGCGGTTTAGATATTAATGGCTGTGTGTTGAGTTATTTTGAGGGGACAGCAAATTTACACTGTTATACAAGCTGTACACTCACTACTTTACATTGTAGCAAAGTGTCATTTCTTCAGTGTTGTCACATGAAAAGATAGAAGAAAATATTTACAAAAATGTGAGGGGTGTACGTACTTTTGTGAGATACTGTGTATCTGTGCGTGTGTGTGTGTGTGTGTGTGTGTGTATATGTGTGTGTGTGTATATATATATATATATATATATATATATACACACACACACTATACTAGTGTGTGTGTATATAATTTAAAGTGGTTGTATCCCTTTTTCTTTGGAAGTTGTACCTATAGGTAGGCCTATAATAAGGCTTACCTATAGGTACTGTAAACATCTCCTAAACGTGCGCTGTTTAGGAGATATTTACCTTGTAGTGCACCGATGATGTCATCAGCGCATGCGCTGTGAAGAAACAGCCCTCCGAGCCGTTTCTTCCCGAGCAAATGCCGTGACTGGCGGCACATGCGCCATAGTGGAAGAGAGGCGAAGATGGATGCAGCCTGCAGCGGGGACATTGTGGGCTTTGATTGCAGGTAAATGGCACATAATGGGCTAGTATGCAATGCATACTAGCCCATTATGTTTTTACTTTGCAGGGGAATAAAGAGGAAGTAAAACCCACCAGGTTTTTCTTTTCTATTTATTGTAATGGCTTTTATCCTTGGGTTACCTTAGCGTGGTTCTCGTGGTTTTTGGATCTTGGGCTATTTTTAGAGGCGACACTTGGTAACCCCCTCCGTATGACATATTAAAATTCCTGAAGAGCCAAATGCCAAAAGCAGGCAAAAATATGAGAAGAATGTAAACGGATTAGAGAATGATGAAAGGACACAAAGCAGGTTGAGAGGCGCTCTAATTATCTTGTAGCTGGGCTCTTATCTCTGACCTCTGACTGGTGAGAAGCTCTCCAGCTATAATCACTAATTATCTGCAGCAACACAAACAGACATTTTCCATCCAATCTGCAGACTCCCAGCGTAGGCTTCCTGTACACAGCACATGGCCTTCCTACTGGGAAAAGATAGTGAATTTGGACATATTTATAAAAAAAAAAATAAAATAAATACAATTAAGGAGGATTGAAGGTAACCCAAGGATAAAAGCCATTACAATAAATAGAAAAGAAAAACCTTATTATTTATTCCTAGGGTTGCACCAATACTGCTTTTTTTTATTTTTATCGGCGAGTACAAATACCGATACTTTGCAGTGCAATTTGCATCAATACAAAATTAATGGGCGCAAATCGTACTGCAATGAATCGCATGCGATTTGAACAGCAACGTGGTGCGATTCCTGTCTGAAATCGCCTGCGATTTCCCCCACTGTTTTTGTGTGTGAAAAGGAAAGCGCCATCTAGTGGGCAGTTTATTAACCACTTAAAGGAGAAGTCCAGCCTGAGCTCGTTTGGGTGGGCTTCTCCTCTGGGTCACAGGAGTGCAATTCGTTTTGCACTCCTGTGACCCGTTTTCAGCAGAGTGGATTGAAGTCCGCTCTCTAATGTCACAGGAATCGGTCCAGGCACCGCGTCATCCCGACAATAAAGTCTGGATCCGCCAGGTCCCTGGACTGACACCCGTCTCAGCCTCTCAGCAAGCCATTGAGAGCCTGAGATGGACACTCCGCCCCTCCACAGCTCAGCACACCGGTAAGTGCGGGGGGGTGTAGAGCGGAGAGCTGTGACTAACCGTCTACAGCTCTCGGCTCGGGGGGCTGAGAGAACCAAGCAATCTGTTAGTGTTCGATCGCTCGGTTCTCTGTAGAGGCGGCAGGGGACAGATGTAGCATCGGACCCATGCTGCATCCACCTAGGTAAGTATGATGGGGGGGGGGGGGGACCCATACTTCTCTTTTTAGGCCTGCCGCACATGTCCAGGTACTCAAAAAATCACATACCTGTACATGATTTCTGTTGTCGGCTCTGGGACCTACCGATCGTTTGCTGGAGAGGGAGAATGGCGGTCTGCCCCTATGTAAGCAAAGCAGACCGCCGTTCTGTCAGAGAGGAAGAGAGAGATCTTGTGTTTCTGCTAATCAGGTACACAGATCTCTCTCTTCCTCCAGTCGGTCCATCCCCCACACAGTAAGCACTCCCTAGGAGCACATTTAACCCTTTGATCGCCTCTGATGTTAACCCCTTCCCTGCCAATGTAATTTATACCGTGACAGTGCATTTTTTTTTTCTTTTTTAACACTGATCACTGTATTGGTGTCACTGGTCCCCAAAAAGTGTCACTTGGTGTCAGATTTGTCCGCCGTAATGTCGCAGTCCCGCTAAAAATTGCTGATCGCCACTATTACTAGTAAAAAATAGTAAAAAGTCCTTAAATCTATCCCATAGTGTGTAGACGTTATAACTTTTGTGCAAACCAATCAATATACGCTTATTGGGATTTTTTTTTACTAAAAACATGTAGCAGAATACATATTGGCCTAAACTGATGAAGAAATTAGAATTTTTTTCAATTTTTTTTTATTAGACCTGTTTTATAGCAGAAAGTAAAAAATGTTTTTTGTTTTTTTCAAAATTGTCGCTTTTTTTTTTTTTTTTGTTTATAGCGCAAAAAATAAAAACCGCAGAGGTGATCAAATACCACCAAAAGAAAGTTCTGTTTGTGGGGAAAAAAAGGAGATAAATTTTATTTGGGTACAACATCGCTCGACTGCGTAATTGTCAGTTAAGGTAACGCAGTGCCATATCGCAAATAAATGGCCTGGTCATTAAGGGGGTAAAACCTTCCTGGGCTAAAGTGGTTAAAAAGTTAAAACTTATAACAAAGAGTAGTCCCCCCGTCCCCACAAAAAATTAAAAGCCAGCAGCTACAAATCCTGTAGCTGCTGACTTTTACTATAAGGACACTTACCTGTCCAGTGAGCCCGCGATGTCGGCACCACAGCCGATCTTCGAATCGTCTGTCGGGTGCAGCTGCCGCCTTTCCTGGTAAAGGAGACCGACAGTGAAGCCTTTCGACTTCACAGCCGGTTCCCTACTGCGCATGTGCGAAGTGCGCTGCGCTTTCTTATTGGCCCGGTGGCGGAGGAAGCAGGAGGGGGCTGAACTTAAGAGGCAGCCCCATCTCCTGAAGTGGGGAACAGTACTTGTCAAAAACAGGTACCCGTTCCCTTTCCCCTCTGAAAGGTGCCAAATGTGGCATGGGGGGGGGGGGGACAGATAAGCTTTTGAGCGGAACTCTGCTTTAAGTACATATCTGGTGAAATGCAAAATCTGCATAGGTGTCCCAGTCCCGCCGATGATGGCAAATCATGGCTGCAGGAGGTGCTCACAGGGTTGGAGGAGATGTGGGAAGTCCCGGGATCCCTGTGGGTATAAGGCAGAAGGGATGTCAGTTTGGGGGCGAACCGCTTATACATCTCCAGCTCTGTGAGCACCTCCAGTGGCCGTGATTTGCTATCATCAGCGGGACCAGGACACGATTTTGTGCCGTGCGAGTACTCGTAAAAATGCCCGGTATTGGCACTAATATCGGTATCATTGCATCTATATTTATTACATGTATTTATATTGCACTGACAATTTACAGACTATACATTCAAATCTGTCTCGGTCCTCAGGAGCTTACAATCTAAGGACCCTATTTCACATACTAAGGTTAGTTTAGTTAGAAGTAGGCTTGCACCAATACCAGTATTAGAAGTAGGGTTGCACCAATACCAGTATTAGAAGTGGGGTTGCACCAATACCAGTATTAGAAGTACGGTTGTTCCAATACCAGTATTAGAAGTAGGGTTGCAACCAATACCAGTATTAGAAGTAGGGTTGCACCAATACCAGTATTAGAAGTGGAGTTGCACCAATACCAGTATTAGAAGTGGAGTTGCACCAATACCAGTATTAGAAGTGGAGTTGCACCAATACCAGTATTAGAAGTGGAGTTGCACCAATACCAGTATTAGAAGTGGAGTTGCACCAATACCAGTATTAGAAGTGGAGTTGCACCAATACCAGTATTAGAAGTGGAGTTGCACCAATACCAGTATTAGAAGTGGAGTTGCACCAATACCAGTATTAGAAGTGGAGTTGCACCAATACCAGTATTAGAAGTGGAGTTGCACCAATACCAGTATTAGAAGTGGAGTTGCACCAATACCAGTATTAGAAGTGGAGTTGCACCAATACCAGTATTAGAAGTGGAGTTGCACCAATACCAGTATTAGAAGTGGAGTTGCACCAATACCAGTATTAGAAGTGGAGTTGCACCAATACCAGTATTAGAAGTGGAGTTGCACCAATACCAGTATTAGAAGTGGAGTTGCACCAATACCAGTATTAGAAGTGGAGTTGCACCAATACCAGTATTAGAAGTGGAGTTGCACCAATACCAGTATTAGAAGTGGAGTTGCACCAATACCAGTATTAGAAGTGGAGTTGCACCAATACCAGTATTAGAAGTGGAGTTGCACCAATACCAGTATTAGAAGTGGAGTTGCACCAATACCAGTATTAGAAGTGGAGTTGCACCAATACCAGTATTAGAAGTGGAGTTGCACCAGTACCAGTATTAGAAGTAGGATTGCACCAATACCAGTATTAGAAGTAGGGTTGCAACCAATACCAGTATTAGAAGTAGGGTTGCAACCAATGCCAGTATTAGAAGTGGAGTTGCACCAATACCAGTATTAGAGGAGGGTTTGCACCAATACCAGTATTAGAAGTAGGGTTGTACCAGTACCAGTATTAGAAGTAGGGTTGCACCAGTATTAGGAGTGGAGTTGCACCAATACCAGTATTAGAGGAGGGTTTGCACCAATACCAGTATTACAGGAGGGTTTGCACCAATACCAGTATTAGAAGTAGGGTTGTACCAGTACAAGTATTAGAAGTAGGGTTGCACAATACCAGTATTAGAAGTAGGGTTGTACCAGTACAAGTATTAGAAGTAGGGTTGCACAATACCAGTATTAGAAGTAGGGTTGTACCAGTACAAGTATTAGAAGTAGGGTTGCACAATACCAGTATTAGAAGTAGGGTTGCACAATACCAGTATTAGAAGTAGGGTTGTACCAGTACCAGTATTAGAAGTAGGGTTGTACCAGTATTAGAAGTAGGGTTGCACCAGTATTATAAGTAGGGTTGCACCAGTACCAGTATTAGAAGTGGAGTTGCACCAATACCAGTATCGGTACCGATACTAAGCATTTGTGCTTGTGTAAACTTAAAACCTACTATCTAAAACCAAAACCTCTGGTGCAATCTGAGCCCATACAAAATGAATAAGGCTCACATGCGATTTGAAGAGGAATGTGGTGCAATTACTGTCCGAACCGCTTGCAGCTTCGTGCACCGCTCCTATGTGAACCCAGGCTTGTCATAGTGACTTCAGCCTGGGCTTACACAGGAGTGGTGTGGTAAACTTCATGCGTTTTCATACAGGAATGGCACTGCATTCCTATTCAAATCAGATGCAATTCTATGCAGTGCGATTTGATCCCATTCATTTTTTTATTGGCTCAGATCGCACTACAAAGGTATCAGTAATTGGTATTGGCGAGAACTTGAGCACAAGTATCGGTAGTCGCTCTTAAAAACAGGTATTGGTGCAACCTTAAGAGCCAAGTAACCTACCAATCATGTCTTTGGAGTGTGGTAGAAAAGTGGAGTACCCAGAGGAAACCCAAACATTATATTTATTACATACTTATGAATTGTGTTGTAAAATTTATATATGATTATATTTCATGAATTTGTAATTACCCTTGTGGCTTTTATTTTCTTTAGTTGTATAATAAAGATACTACTGGTGTGTGTGTGTGTGTGTGTGTGTGTGTATATATATATGTATATATGTGTGTATGTGTATATGTATATAATAAACACAGAAACCGCTGGAACTCCTCTTTAAAAAATCACTTTTTTTGATGCTTTGCAGCCTGAAATGAAGACAGACACAAATTTTGTTTTATCCAGCTGTATTTACTCAGTGCAACATATGACATCCAAGTCAAAGATATAACACCAATATGTCCTAAAAAATTCAAAAACAGAATCACTGAGTTGGAAAAAGGATCACCCCCTTGTGTCAGTATTTTGTTGAACCACTTTTTGCTTTAAAGAGAAAGTAAACTTCCTTGGTTTGTTTGTACCCAATAGGCAAGCCTATAATAAGGCTTACCTGTAGGTAGTGTAAATATCTCCTAAACTTGCATGGTGTAGGAGATATTTACTGTATAAGCCGTCTGTGCCGTTTCTTCAGAGCCATGTGCCGTGACCGGCCATGTGACATCATCGCGGCTCCGGCCACTTACAGTGCCGGAGCCGCGAACCCAGAAAAAACACCGGGAACGATGTCAGCCGTCTCGGCAGTGTGCAGGCGCCGCTGGAGGGCTTCCTTCTAAGGTAAGAATTTCGTAATGAGCTAGTATGCGATGCATACTAGCACGTTATGCCTTTTGTCTTATGGGGTTTTTTGTTTTTTGTTTTTGTTTCCCCAGGGTTTACAACCTCTTTAATTCCAGCCTTTGGTCTGTTGGGATTTGTCTCTACTAACTTTGCACATCTAGACTTTGCAATATTTGCCCACTCTTCTTTGCAGAACTGCTCAGGTTCAGTTACATTTGATGGTGACAGTTGCAGCCTTCATGTCTTTTCACAGATTTTCAATGGGGTTTAAGTCTGGGCTCTGACTAGGCCATGCAAGGACATTCACCATCTTCTCCTTCAACCACTGTGTGCTCATTGTTGCTGTGTGATTTGGGTCATTGTCATGTTGGAAGGTAAACCTTCTTCCCATTGATAACTTTCTGGCAGAGGGCAACATATTTCCCTCAAGAATTTGATGGTATTTTGCCCCACCCATTTTCCTTCTATCATGACAAGTCCTCCAGTCCCTGCTGCAGAGAAACCCCAATGACAGGATATTACCCCCAGCATGCTTTACTGTATGGATGGCGGTGGTGAGCTGTATTGGATTGCCTCCAGACATATTGTTTGGTATTGAGGCCAAATAATTCAATTTGAGTCTCGTCTGACCAGAACACCTTTTCCCATGTGGCCTCAGAATCTTCAAGCTGTGTTTATGGTGGCCAAATGAGACTAAAATTGATTTGGCCTTAACACCAAACGATATGTTTAGCGGAAATCCAATACAGATCACTATTACCAGATGGTATAAAATACCTGACAGAAGTTCTAACCCCTCACCACTCTATCTAGAAGTGCAACGTTTTGGCTCTAGATACATTTCTGTATTTTTGTGTGTGTTTTATTAAAAACGTGGTAATAATTTACCTATTTTATGTCTCTTGCCAGGTTGGTGAAGGAAAAAAATTATACTGGCCGTAGCAGATCTGTTAATCTGATGTTGGCCCAGCCGAAGTTGCCTAGAGATCTGCAATGTTTTTGGTGAAGTGTGGAGGCTCGACGTGTAGCCTTATCTATTGAGAGCGTTTGGTCGCTGTAAGACCTCGCCTTTCCGCTTTTAACTTTGCAAGACCGGTTGTTCAGAGGGTCCGGGAACTAAGCTGGGACCCCCCAGGGGAATGCCGCGCAAGGTTAGCGTGGCGGCCTGGGGGGCGGCCCTCTTTATCTCATGGAATGCCATTCTCCTCCTCTACCTCATGAGCCGACCAAAGGGTCCCGATGCCACGGACCTCACAGCGCACGTCATCCGACTGGCAGAAGAAGCCGAAACAGAGTTGGAGAAGCAGAAGGGACTTCTTGAACAAATCCACCATTACAGCGGTCTTCTTAAACATCACCCGCCTCGCCCAAATGCTGCACGTGGTCTCGAATTACCCCAGAGACTTGCTAACGTTTCCATTCCTTCCCCAACGCCCTTGGCCTCTGACCCGGAACCGGTGGTCATTCCCATCCTTGTGGTAGCATGCGATCGTCCTTCCGTCAGAAAATGTTTGGACTCTCTGCTTAAATATCGCCCCTCCGCGGAGCAGTTCCCCATCATCGTTAGCCAAGATTGTGGCCATGCTGAGACGGCCAGGACCATTGACTCGTATGGAGACGCCATCACACATATCAATCAGCCCGACCTGTCTGAGGTGCCTGCCCCGCCAGAACATAGGAAGTTTCAAGGCTACTATAAGATTTCCAGGCACTATCGATGGGCACTTAACCAGGTAAGTGTGACTGGAGAACACTCCAGTGCTAGATCCAGGGGTTTTCACTTTTTACGGTGCTTCAATAAGCAATGCCTCATTGGGGGTGCAACTCTCCTCAGACTGGGAAATCTTCAATACACTGAAAAAACACACAGGAGGGCGCAAACACCTTGTGCATTACCATAGACAAATGTATTACGTATACCAAGACAAAACGCGGTGTGCCCGTCATAGAACGAAACACGATTGAATATCTGACACGTTTAGGGGGACAAACCCCCTTCCGTAGAGATCTGCGGAAGGGGGGTTTTCCCCCGAAATACGTCAGCCATTCACAGTCTCCGGCCTCTAACAAGTTACCCACCTATCAAAGGCGTTTTGAATTTACATAACTCCTCCCAAGAGCCAGCCCACTGCTTGCATCAGGACAGAGAGGTGTTGAGAGGAATGCTAAGGCCGGGTGCTGTGATGTTTTCAGGAACACGCTCTGCAGGCCTGCATTGCACAGAGAATCACCGGGTGTAAAATAAGGTGTGTAATATTTACCCACTTCGGCCCCGGAAGATTTGGCTGCTGAATGACCAGGCCATTTTTTGCGATTCGGCACTGCGTCGCTTTAACTGACAATTGCGCGGTCGTGCGACGTTGCACCCAAACAAATTGTCCTATTTTCCCACAAATAGAGCTTTCTTTTGGTGGTATTTGATCACCTCTGCGGTCTTTATTTTTTGCGCTATAAACAAAAAAAAAAAAAAGCGACAAATTTGAAAAACAATATTTTGTACTTTTCTCTATAATAAATATCCCCCCCCCTTTTTTTTTTTTTTTTAAAAAGGCACATTTTTTATCAGTTTAGGCCGATATATATTCTTCTACATATTTTTGGTAAAAAAAAATTGCAATAGGCGTATATTGATTAGTTTGCGCAAAATAGGGGATAGATTTATAGCATTTTTATTATTATTTGGTTTACTAGTAATGAAGGCAATCTGCGATTTTTATTGGGACTGCGACATTATGGCGGATGCATCAGACACTTTTGACACATTTTTGGGACCATTGGCATTTATACAGCGATCAGTGCTATAAAAATGCATTGATTACTGTAAAAATGTCACTGGCAGGGAAGGGGTTAACACTAGGGGGCGATCAAGGGGTTAACTGTGTTCCCTGTGTGTGTCTAACTGTAGATGGAGGGGACTGACCTTAGAAAAAAGGGGACACTCAGAAGAGTACAGACGAAAGGGCTGCGCACCCCACAAGATGCATAGAAAAAACGGAGCTTTAATGCAGCCAATGATGTACAATTTAAAATGAGTAGATGATCAAAGATAATGTTTATTGGTACAAAAAGGTATAAAAAATAATGAATTCTAACATTAAAAGTCAGGTGAACTGGAGTACAAAGTTGATAAAAAAACACAATACCCATGACCGGGAACAGTGTACAGTACAGTAAACCTAAGGCAACAAGATCTAAATAGTGGAAAACTGACGCGTTTCGACCCCAGTGGGTCTTCTTCAGAGGATAGATGAATAACAGCTGTAGGAATGTAAACATGCATCAAAAAATCTTTCAAAACAACACAAAATACTTTGTCTATATGCATGAACAGCTTCATATATTGCATATTACCAGTCACGTTGCTCCTAACAATTATAGATGGCCGTAATGCAGGGAAGTTGCCCCCTTATGTATCCTTAATTTCCCAGATGGTGGGCCGGTCCCCCGGGGGGCAGGTGTCAAGCCAGCGTGCCTTGCGAGGGATCACACATAAACTGACCCCTAAAAGTTGGAGGATGGGAGGGGCATGCACTGCACCTACAGTGAAGTAACAACAATGCTAAGTTAAGGGTTAGAACAAAAAAGGGGGGTTATTTGTTCCCAGGGCGATAATGGGGAATAACAAATTACAATAGCTTTTGACATATTGACCAGTGTGAGTTGTGAGTGGGTCCATAGACGTTACATGCAAGGAACAGGGTAGAGATGGAAGGAATGTTGCATAGGGAAAAAAAGGGAAAGGGGGGGAGGAGGAGAGGGGAAGGAAGGAGAGAGGGGGATGGGAAGGAGGGCAGGGAAACGGGGGAAATATGATGAAAGAAAAAGGAGAAGGAAGCAGTGAGGAATCATGTGACTGGAGAAAAGTTGAGGAGGAGAAAGGAGACTCGAAAGGAGAGAACAGGTGGGACATGACCAAAGACTTGGGCAAGGAACAAATTGCATGCATGTATATGGGCCGACCAACGACAAGGATGTGAAAGGGGGTGGCAATAGTATTGCGTATGTGATGGTGAGGTGCCAAAATCATAAAAGGAGGGAAAGGACCAGCCGTGGGCTGGGGGGAAGGAAGGACTGGGGGAGCTGAAGGGGGAGGGGACTGACCTAGAGGAAATGACATATCGTGGTTCCTAGCTATTAGGAACTCACGATCTGTCACTCCTCACAGAACAGTATAGGGATTTGTGTTTACAAACACACTTCCCTGTTCTGCCTCTCGTGCCCGCGATCGCTCGCGGCCGTCGGCCACTGGCATTGGCACCCCCGCAGTGCAGCGGGCGCGTACACGCCTACTATCCCGATCCCGCAAGCCGACATATAGCTACGCCGGCTCGTGGGATCGTGCTGACCTGCCGCAGTATAACGACAGCGGCTGGTCGGCAAGCAGCTAATAATAATAATAGCATGGTGAGGAGGAAAAGGAGGAACCAAGGAAGGAAAAATATAGGCAGATTAAACTTCAACCATAAAATATTCATATGCTTAACCACTTCAATACCGGGCACTTTCATCCTTTTCCTGCCCAGGCCAATTTTCAGCTTTCAGCGCTGTCACACTTTGACAATTGCGTGGTCATGCAACGCTGTGCCCAAACTAAATTTTTATACATTTCCTCCCACAAATAGAGCTTTCTTTTGGTGGTATTTAATTACCACTGCGGTTTTTTCTTTTTTGCACTACAAATTAACGACTTCAACAAGGTTTGGCCCCCTTAATGACCAGGCCATTTTTTGCGATATGGCACTGCGACGCTTTAACTGACAATTGCGCGGACGTGCGACGCTGTACCCAAAAAATTGACGTCCTTTTTTCCCCACAAATAGAGCTTTCTTTTGGTGGTATTTGATCACCTCTGCAGTTTTTATTTTTTGTGCTATAAACAAGAAAAGATCAACTATTTTTTTTTTTTACTTTCTGCTATAATATATATCCAGAAAAAAAAAAGAAATATAAAAAAACTAATTTATTCATCAGTTTAGGCCAATATGTATTCTTCTACATCTTTTTGGTAAAAAAAATCTTAATAAGCGTATATTGATTGGTTTGCACAAAAGTTATTGCGTCTACAAACTATGGGATAGATTTAGGGACTTTTAGTGTTTTTACTGGTTTTGGCGCCGATCTGCGATTTTTAGCGGGACTGGGACATTGCGACATACAAATCTGACCCCAAATGACACTTTTTGGAGACCAGTGACATTATTACATTGATCAGTGCTATAAAAATGCACTGATCAATGTAAAATTGACACTGGCAGGGAAGGGGTTAACACTAGGGGGCGATCAAGGGGTTAAGTGTGTTCCCTGGGTGTGCTCTAACTGTAGGGGGGGATGTGCTACCAGGGACATGACAGAGATCACTGTTCCCGATCACTGGGAACAGAAGATCTCTGTCATGTCATCTGGCAGAGCAGGGAATCGCCTTGTTTACAATTCCCCATTTTGCCTCTCCTCACCACGATCGCAGGTCGCCAGCAAACATCGAGTCCGTGGGCAAGCTCCCGTGGCGGGCGGGCGCGCACTCGCTTTCCCTCTTGCATGGACGATGTACAGCTACGTCGGTTTGCGCGGGAGAACCGACCTGCCGCAGCATATCTGCTGGCAAGTGATTAAAACATACAATTTTAGTTTTTTCCTTCACTGACGGCACTGATGAGGCGGCACTAATATGCAACACTGATAGGCAGCAATGATGGGCACTCACAGGCGGCAATGACGGGCACTCACAGGCGGCAATGACGGGCACTCACAGGCGGCAATGACGGGCACTCACAGGCGGCAATGACGGGCACTCACAGGCGGCAATGACGGGCACTCACAGGCGGCAATGACGGGCACTCACAGGCGGCAATGACGGGCACTCACAGGCGGCAATGACGGGCACTCACAGGCGGCAATGACGGGCACTCACAGGCGGCAATGATAGACAGCACTCAGTCATTACTGATGGGCATTGATAGGCATCTGATGGGCACTGATTAGCATCTGTGATGGGCACCTCTGGGGACTACGCTGATAATCAAATCAGATCTCCTTTGCTTGCATCTTGTCAGAACAAACCTAGGAAAGCCGATTACGGGCACTTCCTGGTTACCGCTGTGATCCGTTGTGATTGGACACAGCTGATCATGTGGTTAGGAGTCTACGTCATAGGCTCTATACCACGATCAAAGATGCGGTGTGTCAGAGCAACACAGCGCACCACTGATCACTGCGCTGCATGCCCCCAGGGTGCACGCACGAGCGTCCTATGACACTCAGTCAGAATAACAGTCAGCGCTTTTGGTTCCCCCTGTTCGGCAGGGCAGCTGTGTTTGGGGGGGCAATCGTGCAGTCTCGATCCTGAGCTGTCCTGTCTGCGTCAATGGATTCAGACAGCATAGCTCGCCCCGCCCCCCCCCCCCCCCCCCCCGCTCTCTTGTAACAGAATTTGATTGACAACAGCGAGAGCCAGTAGCTCCTACTGCTATCAATCTGCCCAGTGAGGAGAGAGAAAGCAGAGAGTGCCACTGTTCTCATGCACAACAATGGATCGTCATTTTGCTCAGGTAACTATAAGGAGGGGCTGGAAGGGATCCTCTGACCTAGAAGTTTTTTTACCTTAATGCATAGAATGCATTAAGTTAAACTTTAAGGCTTTAGAACCACTTTAACCGGTTTCTGCCCACCCTATAGTAAAATGACGGTCGTTCTGGGAGGACTTCATATGACGTCCTCCCACTTTTGCTGCGCATGCACTCCCCTGGTGGTGCACAGCGCGGCGACCGATGGCGGGCTGTGTCCCTCGGAGGGTAAAGAGCTGATGTCGTAGACTCTTTACCATGTGATCAGCTGTGTCCAATCACAGCTGGTCACATGTAAACAAATGCCGGCTATAGGCATTTCCTTTCCTCGGTGGTGTCAGTATCTAAAGCCTCGTACACACGATCAGATTGTTGGCCAACAAAGCCTCAGACTTTTGTCCGAAGGGCGTGTGCCAGGATCTTATCTTGCATACAAGCGGTACACAATTGTCGACCAACAAACACAAACATAGTGACGTACTACATGGAATGTCAGCTCTTGAGCACCACCCTTTGGGCACCTTCTGCTAATGTCGTGTTTGGTGAGCATTGATTCCAAGCATGCGTGTTTGTACTTTGGACTTTTGTGTGATGGACTTGTGTACACACGATAGGAAAATCTGACAACAGAACGTTGTCCGCCGAAAATGTACTAGTCTGCCATCCAACATTTGTTGGGGGGAAAGTTGGACAACAGTTGTCTGATGGAGCGTACTAACGGTCGGATTTTAGGTAAACAGTCTGTCTTCGCACAATTCCCTGCCGAAAATCCGATCGTGTGTACGAGGCTTTAGGAAAGAAAAGCGATAACCGCCTTTCCCGTGGAGATAGGGACATTTACACTGGTCAGCAGCGCCCTGATTATCAGTGCAGCTCCATCAGTACTGAATATCGTCCATCAGTGCCCATTAATGCTGCCTTGTCAGTGCCCATCAGTGCCGCTTCACCAGCGCACATCAATGAAGAAGAAAAATGACTTATTTGCAAAATTTTACAACAAAGAGAAAGGGTGGTTGGTTGTTTGTTTTTTTTTTGGGTTTCTTTGTCTCTTTTTGCTGTCTTTTTTTACTTGTTAGTACAAAATAAAAAGCAAGTGGTGATTAACCACTTAAAGCAGAGTTCCACACAAAAATGGAACTTCCGCTTTTCGGAACCCTCCCCCCCTCCGGTGTCACATTTGGCACCTTTCAGGGGGGTGGGGGGTGCAGATACCTGTCTAAGACAGGTATTTGCACCCACTTCCGGCATAGACTCCCATGGGAATCTATGCCTCTTCCCGTCCCGACCGCGCTGTCTGCTGGGAACACACAGCTCCCAGCAGAGAGCGGGGACCACTAGGGACGCGCAGCGCGACTCGCGCATGCGCAGTAGGGAACCGGGAAGTGAAGCCGCAACGCTTCACTTCCTGATTCCCTCACCTAGGATGGCGGCAGCAGCTGCCGAGAACCGAGCGGGTTCTCGGCGTCCCCTGCCGACATCGCTGGACCCCGGGACAGGTAAGTGGCCATATATTAAAAGTCAGCAGCTGCAGTATTTGTAGCTGCTGGCTTTTAATTTTTTTTTTTTTTTTTTTTGGCGGTGTGGGTGAACCCCCGCTTTAAGTACCAGAAGATCTGTCCCCTTAATGACCAGGCCATTTTTTGCGATACGGCACTGCTTCGCTTAAACTGACAATTGCGCGGTCGTGCGACGTTGTACCCAAACAAAATTGATGTGCTTTTTTTTCCACAAATAGAGCTTTCTTATGGTGGTATTTGATCACCTTCTGTGTTTTTTTATTTTTTGCGCTATAAATAAAAAAAAAAGACCGACAATTTTGAAAAAACAATATTTTTTACTTTCTGCTATAATAAATATAAAAAAAAAAATCGCAATAAATGCAAAAGTTATCACATCTACAAAATAGAGAATAGAATTATGGCATTTTTATATTATATATATTTTTTTTTACTAGTATTGGCGGTGATCAGCGATCTTTAGCGGGTAACCAACATTGCGGGCGGACAGATCGGCCACTTTTGACATTTTTATGCAGCAATCAGTGCTATAAAAATGCACTGATTACTGTATAAATGTCATGGACAGGGAAGGGGTTAACATTAATGGGCGATCAAGGGGTTAAATGTGTTCCCTGGGAGATGTTTCTAACTGTGGGGGGGGAGGGGACTGACTGGGAGTAGAGAGTGATCGCTGTTCCTAATCACTAGGAACAGACGATCACTCTGTACTTCCCTGTCAGTAGAAAATCGGGTGTGAAGCCGCAAAGGCTTCACTACCCTTACTTAACATGGCGGCGCCTGCAACTAAAGCCGATTGGAGAATTGGCTTTGGGTGAGGTCATGGCTGGATCCCTGGACAGGTAAGTGTCCTTATATTAAAAATCAGTAGCTACAGTATTTGTAGCTGCTGACTTTTGATTTTTAGGGGGGAGACTGGAGCTCCTCTTTAAGCTCCAAGTTGCGACTTGAAACTTCTACATGGGTTTCATAGTTTCTGACAACTTAAGAGTGTTGATAAAACAAAGAAGGAGGGGGAATGATTGTAGGATGGATGGTGTGAGTTAAGTGAACCTTTTGCTTTGCCTTGTGTGGATTTTAAACTTAAAAGGTTCACACTACATGTATTATTAGAGAATTGAGTGTCCAGATGTTGTACCTTATCCACTGGCATATTTTAGGTTTCTCATGCTTTGCATGGATAAATATTTTAGGCTAACTAATCTTCACAATGATATGTTTTATTGTTTAATATACGATTTAATGAGATTGTTCCTTTTCTGTGAGAAATACCACTTTTTACAATTTTTTCACTTGTACAACTTAATCTTCTTAACCACTTAAGCCCCGGACCATTTGGCTGGCTAAAGACCAGAGCACTTTTTGCGATTCGGCACTGCGTCGCTTTAACTGACAATTGCGCGGTCGTGCGAAGTGGCTCTCAAGCAAAATTGACGTCCTTTTTTTCCCACAAATAGAGCTTTCTTTTGGTGGTATTTGATCACCTCTGCGATTTTTATTTTTTGCGCTATAAACAAAATAAGAGCAACAATTTTGAAAAAAAAACGCATTATTTTTTGCTATAATAAATATCCCCCAAAAATATATAAAAAAAAAACATTTTTTTCCTCAGTTTAGGCCGATACGTATTCTTCGACATATTTTTGGTAAAAAAAAAATCGCAATAAGCGTTTATTGATTGGTTTGCGCAAAAGTTATAGCGTTTACAAAATAGGGGATAGTTTTATGGCATTTTTATTATTAATTTTTTTTTACTAGTTTTGGCGGCGATCAGCTATTTTTTTTATTGTGACTGCGACGTTATGGCGGACATGTCGGTCATTTTTGACACATTTTTGGGATCATTGTCATTTATACAGCAATCGGTGCTATAAAAATGCATTGATTCCTGTGTAAATGACACTGGCAGTGAAGGGGTTAACCACTAGGGGGCGGGGAGGGGTTAAGTGTGTCCTAGGGAGTGTTTTCTAACTGTAGGGGGGGTTGGGCTGTGTCTGTCAGTACACTGATCTCTGCTCCCAAAGACAGGGAGCGGAGATCAGTGACACTTGTCACTAGCCAGAACGGGGAACTGCTGTTTACATCAGCATCTCCCCGTTCCTCCTCTCCGTGAGACGATCGCGGGTATCCCCGCGGCGATCGAGCCTGCGGGACCCGCGCCCGACTCACGGAGCTCCCGGCCGGCGCGCACGCAATGACACAGCGGGAAATTCAAATAGACGTATATATACGCCCATTTGCCCAGCCGTGCCATTGTGCCGACGTACATAGTCGTGCGCCGGTCCTTAAGTGGTTAAATAAAACATTTTATGAGAAAAAAAAAAAATATTTTAGGCTAATGTCCTCTAATAATGTTTCCTTCTCCTCTTAGATCTTCAGAGTGCTGGGTTACAAGGCGGCCATCGTAGTAGAAGACGATTTGGAAGTAGCTCCAGACTTCTATGAATACTTCTCAGCCACCCATTCCCTCCTCCGCAAGGACCCCACATTGTGGTGCGTCTCTGCCTGGAATGACAACGGCAAGGAGAACTTAGTGGAGCCCAAAGGCAGTTCCATTCTTCATCGTTCTGACTTCTTCCCAGGGCTTGGCTGGCTGCTGCTTCGGGAGCTTTGGGAGGAACTGGAGCCAAAGTGGCCAGCTGCCTTCTGGGATGACTGGGTCAGGCGCCCAGAGCAGAGACTTGAGAGGGCATGCCTGAGACCAGAGTTGCCTCGCACTCGAACATTTGGAAGGAAAGGGGTTAGCCAGGGCCAGTTTTTTGACCAGCATCTGAGGTTTATCAAACTGAATCAGGACCCAGTATCCTTCACTAAGATGGATCTTTCATATCTTTTAAAAGAAAAATATGACCCCTGGTTTCTGGGACAAGTTTATGAAGCACCCAAAGCCCGTGCAGAAGAGGTGCTTCAAGGGCAAGTGCCCGGAGGAAGGACGGTCAGGGTCGAATACTCAACTAGAGACACTTTTAAGGCCATGGCCAGGTCCTTTGGTGTTATGGATGACCTGAAGTCTGGTGTGGCTCGAGTTGCCTATAAGGGTGTTGTAACTTTTACACATAGGGGGAGAAGGGTGTTTTTAGCTCCCCCTAAAGACTGGGCAGGCTATGACCCATCATGGAGTTAAGGTGAACTATTGTTCCTCCGGATTTAGGGGAGGAGGACATGTAGCAGATAAGGAAATTTTCTCTGTGAGAGGTTCAGAGGGTCCAATATGTTTAGGTGCTATCCAATGCCAGGTCTCTGCAAAAATGAATGCGCTTTAGGTTCCAAGGGACCAAGTTGGAGGTCAGAAACCACTGACTTTGGTGCAGGTGCACCAGAAACCACTTTTGAGTTACTGGGAGATGACCAGGAGCCTTTGAACCTCAAGAACTGTGTGGTATGATAGAGCTACACCTACGCACTCAGGAAGAGATCATCTCAGCCAACTATGTTTCACGGCACGGGGGAAGCAACTCTCTTCCCCTTTTATTAATTCACCTCAATAAAGTGACCTTTATAGCCAAACAAGTCTGATTCCTGATAACCATGTAATGGAAAAAATGCAGTGCAAGCTGCTTTGGGTTTTTCCGCATACAATTATTTGCATAATCCGTATCGGATGTCCTCAAAGGACAAAGGGTTGTTTACCTCTACTGAGCGTGTTTTATTAAGATCTGATAAGCAATTTAATTATTAAATAGGAAATATCTAATCCCTACAGCTGTGGATCATAACATACCTCTATTCATTCCTGGTGAGTGCAGATCTTCTCACTGGAAAGGTGTAATTTAATGTGTCACATATTGTAAAATTGAATATATTGCAGCTCGCCGGTCCCTGGATGTGGTGGCTGCATTTGTTTTCTTTTTTCTGGCTAAAAATATTTTCAGCAAGTACAGACAATACTCGTTGATCTTGCCAGAAATGCACTATCCTTGGAACTACATGTGAGCTGAAAAGAGAGCAATAAAATCCTTATCTTTTATTGTGTAAACTACTAGTCCCATCAGTCCACCATGTAAGGGAGATGAGCAAAGGCAGGCATGTTTGAAGTCCAAAAGTGGATATTCACTGCATCTGAGCACCGCACACCAAAAACACTATTTAAAGGATACGTTTTAAAAATAAAATTAAAATAAATGCACGTTTTTTTTGCAGGTAAAAAAAGTGCATTTATTATTTTTTGTTGCAGGAGCCTGAAAAGCATTGCACCAGCAATCAGCAGATCGCTGATGCCATGCAGGTCCCCTACAGACCTGTCGGTGTATCGTGTTACCCGTACATCCCGTACTGGTAAGCCGATACTGCCTCACAGGAACACTCAATGAACTACCACAGTGCTCCACAGCGCCATGGTAGTTCATCGAGAACTACAACCTGGAAGCCACTAAGGATGGTGAGGCTTGTGGTCCATTCAGGATCTGGAGCTGTGTCTGAAATGGCGTGGGCAGAGCCCCGCACGCCCGCACTGGTTTTTAACCACTTATTGCCCAGCGTATAGCAGAATGACGGCTTGGCGGTGGTTCTGACTGGGCGTCATATGACGTCCAGAAGGATAACATGCCAGGGCGTGCAGCGCGGTAATCGTGGTGTGTCAATCTGACACGCTGCATCTCTAATCATGGTAAGGAGCTTCTGATGGAGGCTCCTTACCACGTGATCAGCTGTGACCAATCACAGCTGATCATCGGATGAACCAGGAAGTGCCGGTAAATGGCATTCCGCGGTTTGCGCTGACAGGGAGAGCCGATCGGCGGGCCTGGGGGGCTCTCGGTGAGACCCCGGTCCCTGTGCTGGGAGTGTAGTATGGGGCCTGGGGGGCTCTCCGCGAGACCCCGGTCTCTGTGCTGGGAGTGTAGTACAGGGCCTGGGAGGTTACATAGTTACATAGTAGGTGAGGTTGAAAAAAAGACACAAGTCCATCAAGTCCAACCTATGTGTGTGATTATGTGTCAGTATTGCATTGTATATCCCTGTATGTTGTGGTCATTCAGGTGCTTATCTAATAGTTTCTTGAAGCTATCAATGCTCCCCGCTGAGACCACCGCCTGTGGAAGGGAATTCCACATCCTTGCCGCTCTTACAGTAAAGAACCCTCTACGTAGTTTAAGATTAAACCTCTTTTCTTCTAATTTTAATGAGTGGCCATGAGTCTTGGTAAACTCTCTTCTGCGAAAAAGTTTTATCCCTATTGAGGGGTCACCAGTCCGGTATTTGTAAATTGAAATCATATCCCCTCTCAAGCGTCTCTTCTCCAGAGAGAATAAGTTCAGTGCTCGCAACCTTTCCTCATAACTAATATCCTCCAGACCCTTTATTAGCTTTGTTGCCCTTCTTTGTACTCGCTCCATTTCCAGTACATCCTTCCTGAGGACTGGTGCCCAGAACTGGACCGCATACTCTAGGTGCGGCCGGACCAGAGTCTTGTAGAGCGGGAGAATTATCGTTTTATCTCTGGAGTTGATCCCCCTTTTAATGCATGCCAATATTCTGTTTGCTTTGTTAGCAGCGGCTTGGCATTGGCCGGTCTCTATGCTGGGAGTGTAGTACGGGGCCTGGGGGGCTCTCGGTGAGAACTGGTCTCTGTGCTGGGAGTGTAGTATGGGACTGGGGGGTTTTCAGTGAGACCCCGGGAGTGTATTACGGGGCCTGGGGGGCTTTCTGTAAAGTGCTTGGTCTCTGTGCTGGAAGTGTAGTACGGGGCCTGGGGGCTCTCGGTGAGACCCGGTCTCTGTGCTGGGAGTGTAGTATAGGGCCTGGGGGGCTCTTGGTGAGACCCCAGTCTCTGTGCTAGGAGTGTAGTAGGGGCCTGGGGGGTTCTCAGTGAGACCCCGGTTTCTGTGCTGGGAGTGTACTACGGGGCCTGGGGGGCTCTCCACGAGACCCCGGTCTCTGTGCTGGGAGTGTAGTACGGGGCCTGGGGGGCTCTCGGTGAGACCCCGGTCTCTGTGCTGGGAGTGTACTACGGGGCCTGGGGGGCTCTCCACGAGACCCCGGTCTCTGTGCTGGGAGTGTAGTACGGGGCCTGGGGGGCTCTCCGCGAGACCCGGTCTCTGTGCTGGAAGTGTAGTACGGGGCCTGGGGGGCTTTCTGTAAAATCCCCGGTCTCTGTACTGGGAGTGTAGTACGGGGCCTGGGGGGCTCTCGGTGAGACCCGGTCTCTGTGCTGGGAGTGTAGTACGGGGCCTGGGGGGGCTCTCGGTGAGACCTGGTCTCTGTGCTGGGAGTGTAGTACGGGGCCTGGGGGGGCTCTCGGTGAGACCCGGTCTCTGTGCTGGGAGTGAGGCGCGCTCCCCCACCACAAAAGGAGATATGCAAATATGTGACCCTGCTAAAAAAAAAAGCCCAGTCTAATGGGACCGCATCTTTGCGTACAGTCGGTGTAAAGGGGTTAAAGAGTAACACCATAGGTTAATAGTCCAAATATACATTTATTCCAATATAAAACGAAATAGATGACTTCACAAAAGAGCCAGTGCGCTTCAGAGGTCAAAACTCACCCTTTATCAGGACTACAAGAATAAAAGGACACATAGATTTATCTAGTTTAGTATATGTTTTTTGACATTGAACATATACAAAATTTCGCAACTGCACTTGATTTTACATTGGTATAAATTTCTTAATCGTACAGGACATGGGCTCCTTTAAAGTGGCTGTAAACCCCAGACATGAAATCTGAACAAAGCACATATTACTATAGTGTTTACTTGCCTCTCTCTAAAGCACTAAGTTTAATTTCTGTCTGCTATCAACATGAATCGCTTCTGACAAGTCTTCCTGACAAAAAATGGTGACGGGGGAGGGACCTCCAGCTGATTGACAGTCTCAGCTCTGTTCCTGTGTGATGAGGGCCCCTTTCCCTTTCCTTTTCCTTTCCCTCCAGTCAGGACTCTGAGCTCTCGTACAGTGTGTAAATTCAACTCCCCCCTCCTGCTTTGTGAGCCTGAAAAACTATTTTCATCTCTGAATTTTACAAGGAGATACAGGACAAATGGCTGCAGATAAACAAGGACCACATATGCAGGAGGATTTGTTTAATCTCTGTGTATCACCGGAGGTCAGGAAATTCATTGGGTGTATGTAAGGGGTTGCAACTACTTGTCTTGAACATGGGTTATATGTTGTCTCCTTCAGATGAGGGCATTGGCAAATAAAATTGTTAGGACAGCCTGTATAGCCCCTCCCACTACCAGCAATCCTCCGTGATTTTTTGCTATTGTCCTTAGGTGATGGATGACCTCTACTGTGAGCAGGATTCCGGCCTATACTTCTGTAAGTACTGGAAGACTGGTTATTCACACAAAGAAACCCTTCTCTACCTGGCTGCTTCATCGTCACTGAGGCAAAATGATTGCAGCTTTCTGATCGCGCCTCGGGGGAACCATACTCAGATCCCGACACAAGAAGCCTGTAGAAAGGGAAGCATGGAGCCGACCTGTAACGTTGGCTTTGGGCCCTGAACTCAGAGTGCCCTATAGGCAGGGGCGTATCTACCGCGAGGCAAACACGTTTATTTTGGGCAGACTTTTTCAGGGTGGATAATACTCATAGGTGAGGTGAGAGCAGAGAGATGAGCTTATCAGTCTGCTGCTTCTCCTTTCACTGTCCAATCACAAGCTGGGGGTGGGACAAGACCGGTAAGCATGACTTGTTAGCAGAGAAAAATCAGGTCTCCTGCCCTGCCAGGACTGGATGGACAGAAAATCAGATCCTTTTCTGTATGTTATCCATGTATTGAGCTGTTTGACTGCAGTTCAGCTTTAACTCCTTCAGATCCGCGCTATAGCCGAATGACGGCTACAGAGCGGATCTGCTTTGCCGGGAGTACGTCTATTGACGTCCTCCCCTTTGCAGACTTGCCACGCCCCCCTGAAGGGGACGCGCACTCTGATCACCCGAGTCAACGAGACTCGGGTGATCACAGATCCGAGTAAGGGACCGATACTGGCCTCTTACCCTTTTTCCCCCCGAAAATAAGACCTAGCGTGATTGTCTGTGATGGCTGCAATATAAGCCCTACCCCCCAAATAAGCCCTACCCTCTTTCCCCGAAAATAAGCCCTACCCTGAAAATAAGACCTACAAGGAATTTAACTAGGGCTTATTTGGGGGGTAGGGCTTATACTGCAGCCATCACCGACAATCACGCTAGGTCTTATTTTGGGGGAAACAGGGTACCACATGATCAGCTGTCAGCCAATGACAGCTGATCACTTGATGTAAACAGAGGATCGGTAATCTTTTTTTTTTTTTTTTCTTCTCACGCTGACAGCATTTAGGAGAAAAAATGCCGATAACCGGCTTCTGTTTGCAGGGACATCGGTCCCGAAGAGGAACAGCATGTTATGTGCCCACCAGTACTGCCTGCCAGTGCCACAAATCAATGCCCACCTGTCACGGAACGTCCCACACTCCGCTTGAGTGCTTCCGTCATATACCACTTCCTAAGTTCTGGAACACGAGTCCAATAGATCTGGCCATAGGAACCCCAAGAACTAGACAACACCAGTCTTGGAGTACATCAGAACTACCTTTATTTTGAGATCTCACAGACCTTTATACAGCAGGGATGACTCAAAGCTAACCTAATTAACATGACCTAATTTACTACAAAATGTACCCAGACCAGATGACAGTCTTGTGGGCACCGAGCTTCACACATTAATACAATTAACAATACAAACAACAATCTCCCCCCTCCTCAGCCTAGACCATTCGTCTATTAGCCAGGGCTGGTGGCTAATGTGATCAGCTCTCTCAATTAACATAAACACATGTTGATAACACCAGCATCTCCTCACAGGATGTGTCCCAGCAGAATGAATCAGTCTTATCAGCAGGGGGCTGCTGGAGGAATCCCCCCCTCCCTCTTCAGGGACACAAATCTACAGTAAGGAGTCCCCATACAATATATACATGACTGAGTCCGATTAATACAGTTCAGACTGGATTTCTCATTCACCTCAAATGCTAGGGCCCATAATCGGTGGGCAACAGGCTTGCATACAGTCCTCTCCAACAGCCTCTGTTCTGGCTATGTCTGTGACACCACCAATCAGTGCATACGTCACTCAAGTGCCAGAAATCAGTGCCTATCAGTGCCACCTACCAGTGCCCATCACTGCCACCCATCAGTGCCACCTATTGGTGCCCATCAATGCCACCTGCCAGTGCCGCCTATTAGTGCCCATCAGTGTCGCCTTATCGGTGCCCATCAGTGTAGCCTCATCAGCGTACATCAATGAAGGAGAAAAAATACCTGTTTGCAAAAGTTATTACCAAAATCTAAAACGTTTTTTTTTTTTTAACAAAAAATAAAAAACCCAGAGGTGATCAAATACCACCAAAAGAAAGCTCTATTTGTGGTGAAAAAAATGATAAAAATTTAATTTGGGTACACATATCAGTGCCCATCCTCAGTGCCCGCTCATTGGTGCCGCCTTTATCAGTGCCCATCAGTGAAAGAGAAAACTTACTTATTTACAAAAATTGTAACAGAAACAAAAACAAAACTTTTATTTTTTCAAAATTTTCAGTCTTTTTTTATTTGTTTCGCAAAAAATAAAAACCGCAGAGGTGATCAAATACCACCAAAAGAAAGCTCTATTTGTGGTGAAAAAATGATAAAAATGTAATTTGGGTACAGTGTTGTATGACCGCGCAATTGTCATTCAAAAGAGTGACAGCGCTGAAAGCTGAAAATTGATCTGGGCAGGAGGGGGGTTTAGGTGCCCAGTAGGCAAGTGGTTAAAGAGGAAGTAAACCTCCATAGCTGACTTTTATATATAGGTAGGCCTATAATAAGGCTTACCTAATAGGCACTATAAATATCTCCTAAATGTGTGCCGTTTAGGAGATATTTACATTACATGCAGCCAGTGACATCACTGGTGAATGAGCTCTGAAGGAACGGTCAGCCGTGCCGTTCCTTCCAAGCCCTGGACCGTGAACAGCAGCTCCCAGGAGTGACGTCATCGCGGCTGCGGTTAGTCCCAGAGGCGGAACCTGCGTACCCAGAAGCAGGATGAGTGAAAATGGAAGCGGCTGCAGCGCTGACATCTCAGCACTGAAACAGCTTTGTTTTAGGGTAAGTTTCACATAATGTGCTAGTATAAGATGCATACTAGCAAATTATGACTTTACCTTGCAGGGGAAAAAAAAAAAGGCCAGCGGTATACTTGCTTTATACTATGCTTTAAAAAAAAAATAAAATAAAATCTAAATGTATAATTAGTGGAGTTCTGTAGCCCTGGGTACATTTTGGAGTAGAAGGAGACTATTACATTGCAATAGGGTGTGTGGGAAATTCCTCTTAATATTGCTAGCGTGGTGATCTTTATGTTTTTTTCCTTTTCAAATTCTGGGAAAGCTGACATTACATTTTAATGTTTTTCCTTCCTAAACTCAAAAACAGCTGAAAGTAATGTAATGTTAAGACAAGAGCCAAAAATACCAACACCCCCTCCTCACGCCATCCCCGTCCTACTCAGGAACATTACATATGTGGCATTGTCACACCACAGCCCAACGGCCGCTTCCCTCTCTCATACTTTTACATTGGATTTACTACTTGACCTCCAGAAGATTTACCCCCCTTCGTGACCAGTCCATTTTTTTTTTTGCGTTACTTTAACTGAGAACTTACGCGGTCGTGCAACGCTGCACCCAAATAAAATCGATGTCCTCCCCCCCACAAATAGAGCTTTCTTTGGGTGGTATTTGAATACCTCTGCTTTTTTTTTTTTTTTACGCTATAAACATAAAAAAAAACGACAATTTTGAAAAAAAAAAAAAAACAATATTTTTTGCTTTCTGTTATAAAACATCCAAAGAAAAAAGTAAAAAATCAGATTTCTTCATAAATTTAGGCCAATGTTTATTCTGCTACATTGAAACGTAGTTTAAGGTGACCCTATGAAATTCGGCACCTCGTCCCTCATAAATGGAGGATAATGGCAACAGGGTCATTGAGATTATAACGGTGCCCAAAACAATAAGGAATGCATACGTTTTATATAAAAAAATTTGAAATTTATTACATAGAATCAACTATAAATATAGGGTTCCGTAAAAATTAGCAGAGCATGATAAAGATCATGTTCAACCACTTATGCCCCGGACCATTTGACTGGCCAAAGACCAGAGCACTTTTTGCAATTTGGCACTGCGTTGCTTTAACTGACAATTGCGCGGGCGTCCGACGTGGCTCCCAAACAAAATTGACGTCCTTTTTTCCCCCACAAATAGCTTTCTTTTGGTGGTATTTGATCACCTCTGCGGTTTTTATTTTTTGCGCTATAAACAATAAAAAATAGCGACAATTTTGAAAAAAACGCATTATTTTTTACTTTTTGCTATAATAAATATCCCCAAAAAATATATAAAAAAACATTTTTTTTCCTCAGTTTAGGCCGATACATTTTCTTCTACATATTTTTGGTGAAAAAAAACGGAATAAGCATTTATTGATTGGTTTGCACAAAAGTTATAGCGCCTACAAAATAGGGGATAGTTGTATGGCATTTTTATAAAAAAATTTTTTTTACTAGTAATGGCGGCTATCAGCGTTTTTTATCGTGACTGCGACATTATGGCGAACACATTGGACGCTTTTGGAGCTATTTTGGCACCATTCACATTTATACAGCGATCAGTGTGATTAAAAATGTATTGATTACTTTGTAAATGTGACTGGCAGTGAAGGGGTTAACACTAGGTGGCGCTGTAGGGGTTAAGTGTGTCCTAGGGAGTGATTCTAACTGTGGGGGGCGAGGGGCTATGTGTGACACAACACTGATCACCGCTCCCGATTACAGGGAGCTGTGATCAGTGTCCTGTCACTAGGCAGAATGGGGAAATGCTAGTTTACATTAGCATTTCCCCATTCTTTCTCTCCGTGAGACATTCGCGGGTATCCCTCACGGAGCTTGCGGCGGGCGCGCATGCGATGGCACTGCGGCAAATTTAAAGGGACGTACCTGTACGCCCATTTGCCTGTCCGTGCCATTGTGTCGACGTATATGTACATGCGGTGGTCGGCAAGTGGTTAATGGTCACTGATATCCATATGTAGTAGGTGATCAGTACTTGATGTCATATCCCAACATGTTTCGCCAACAATGGCTTCCTCAGGGAATTTTTACAGACCACCGGTATTCCATACAGCTCAAGGGAGCATCAGAGGAAAACACAGAGCAACTCCACAGAATTAGGGAGGCAATGTGTGATCACAGGGGATATATAGGGACCAGGAAAACTCTGCTGTAGACATAGATTAGTGCAGGGGCGCCAGCAAATAACAGCAGCCAAGCAGAGTGGAGCTATAACATAATGACCACTCGTGCTGTGCAATACATCAGGACAGTGGTGGCCCCTGCCCTCCAGCTGGAATGTTTACAGAGATGGCACCTTACACAAGAGCAATGTCTTGTCACTGGTGTCATCTCCCTAAAACTTCTGTAGCCTTCTGTGGATGTCAGGCTGTACCCCCCCCTTCATCAAGAACTCAATGATGACATACTGCATTTCTTCTGCTTGGAAACCATTATGTGCAATGAAAACAATTGCTACAGAGGAAGTGTTACTCAACTAAAATGTGAAATTTGAACATCCTATGTAAGTTCAGTAACTCACCCTCTGTAGAAACTCTTCTTTGGGGTACAAAGATTACTGGTCAGTAGGGATGAGGTTCAGATTTGCCATACAGTAGGTTGGTTTAGTGTAGAAATTCACTGGATGAAATTTTAACCACTTGCCGACCGCCGGCAGAACGGCACAGGCTGGCAAAATGATGTACCTGTACGTCCCTTTGAATCTGCTGCCTATTGCGGGTCCCGTGGACTCGATGTTCGCCGGCGGCCCACGTTTGCAGCGAGGAGAGGCAGAAGGGGGAGATGCCTATGTAAACAAGGCATTTCCCTGTTCTGCCTAGCGACATGACAGGGATCTACTGCTTCCTGTCATCGGGAGCAGTGCTCTCTGTCATGTTGTAGTGAGCCCATCCCCCTTACAGTTAGAATCACTCCTTAGGACACACTTAACCCCTTGAATGCCCCCTAGTGTTTAACCCCTTCCCTGCCAGTGTCATTTATACAGTAATCAGTGGCTATTTGTAGCTTTGATCGCTGTATAAATGACAATGGTCCCAAAATAGTGTCCGATGTGTCCACCGCAATGTCGCAGTCACGATAAAAATCGCCGCCATTACTAGTAAAATAAAAATAATAAAAATGCCATAAGTCTATCCCCTATTTTGTAGACGCTATAACTTTTGCATAAACCAATCAATATCAATCAATATACTCTTATTGAGATTTTTTTTTTTTTTTACCAAACATATGTAGAAGAATATATATTTTTTGGGGATATTTACTATAGCAAAAAGTAAAAAATATTTTTTTTTTTCAAAATTGTCGCTCTTTTTTTGTTTATAGCCCAAAAAATAAAAACCACAGAGGTGATCAAATACCACCAAAAGAAAGCTCTATTTGTGGGGAAAAAAGGACGTCAATTTTGTTTGGGAGCAACGTCGCACGACCGCGCAATTGTCAGTTAAAGCGTCGCAGTGCCGAATCGCAAAAAGTGCTCTGGTCAGGAAGGGGGTAAAATCTTCCGGGGCTGAAGTAGTTAAAGGACCTATAATGCCCTGTCAGACATGACTTTTCAGATGTGGGCAGCTGGCTTAGAAGGGCCAATACATGCAGTCCCTATGTTACAAACATCCGACTTGCATATGACTCCTACTTCCAAACGGAAGGAGACAACAGGTAGTGAGAAGAAATCTACCCCTAGGAAGGGAAATTCACTCCTGTAAGAGTTATCCTGGCAAAAAGGGGTCTCCACGGAAGCGTTATCACCAAATCCTAGGTTCCACGACAACCCAAAACTTTCAAAATCCAATTGTTACAGGGGCAGAAAGTGAGGTGAAATCTTCTGAACAGGGGCACAGACAGCAAAACAAATGTTACCGGAGTGTTAACCCTTCCCTATGCTATCCAGAAAGCTTCAAAATTATTTTTGTTGGCTGAAGTTACACTTAAGGATCATTTCACACGGGGCTGTCCGTTTTCACGGACTTTGCTTGCTCAGTAGGAATCGATCCGTTGATCCACCCTGAGCCGGTGGATGACAGGTCCATCTCCCCTCACTGTGCAGAGAAGGACCTGTCAGAGCTCGCTCTCCTCTATGGGGGATCGGATGAAAACAGATCCGACTGTCCGTTTCATCCTATTCGCCAGACAAATCGAAAATAGGGTTTCCATCCATCTGGATTTAGCGGATCGGATGTCATTGGACATGTCACCATTGACATCCGTCACCCCATAGAGGTACATGGAGCGTCCGTTCAGGTCCGCCTGAAAAACTGACAGGCGGACCTGAACGGTCAATATGTGTGAAAGAGCCCTAAAAAATGTACAAATAAAGGTGAAATTACTGCGCTAAACCACTATAGTGTCAAAGTTAAAACAGAAAGCAGCTAACACTCAAACAAAGTCCAAATGAAATAAAAATATACAGTGTAGCGCTATAAACAAGGAAACATGAACTGTGATGTCCTGTGGAAAAGTAATAAATAGCGCTATATACAAGGAAACATGAACTGTGATGTCCTGTGGAAAAGTAATAAAGTAATAAATAGCGCTATATACAAGGAAACATGAACTGTGATGTCCTGTGGAAGAGTAGCAAAAAAGTCCAATGTTCACTGAAGGGGACTGGAAAATAATAATTCAAAGATATGTCCATCCCATGCTTGATGGTAAATCTTCAATTGGACACAATAAGAACACAAACAATATGCAAATAACTGTGCAATTGTGAAGAAATCCTCTGTGGGAAGAATAAGGTGGGTACTGGGGGAGTGGGAGCAGTCCCTTCTGGATGACGAGGGCCTCGTCTTGTACACCAGCCACATTTCCAAGCGTCTGAGGTATATTGATGACATCTTCGTCATCTGGGAGAGACCTGAGGCCAAACTAATTGAATTTTTCAATCTGATCAATACCAACGATCGAAATTTGAAATTCACTATGACCTATAATGGAGACAATGTCACATTTTTGGATGTTTCCATTTCAACCACACCAGAAGGGAAGTTATCTAGTACCCTTTTCCACAAGGCGACTGCCGGTAACACGGTTCTTCATGCGGACAGCTTTCATCCTGTACCCCTCAAAAACTCTATCCCTTATGGGCAGTATCTGCGACTTTGTCGCAACTGCTCCAATGACAGCCTATTCAGAAGGGAGGCTGAAGGCCTTCAAAGTTGCCTTCTAGCCCGTGGATACAGTCGATCATGCCTCAAGAAAGCATACAATCAAACTATAAGACAATCTCGATCTAAGTTGTTTCAACCCAAACCCCCTAAGAGTCCTGATTCTAACCCCACTCGCATCATAATGCGCTATTCACGTCAATATGTCGCCATCAAAAATATCTTACAGCGACATTGGAACATCCTTACGGATGACTCCAAACTTAGAGATTTTGTTCCTAACCAACCGGCCATAACCTACAAGCGAGCCACCTCAATAAAGGACAAACTCGTCTAAAGTGACTATAGGATCCTCCCATGATCTTTTAACAATAAAGAAAAGGAAGAGCGTACACTAATGAGACCTGGAGGGGAGTCTCTCTGATGCACACAGAGAGGGCTTCTGTTAGAGAGTCTGTTAGAAAGAGCCCCCAGACATGTTACAAGAGATGGTCAGAGACTGCAGACATGTTACAAGAGATGGTCAGAGACTGCAGACATAGTACAGGAGATGGTCAGAGAATGCGGACATATTACAGGAGATAGTCAGAGACTGCAGACATACTACAGGACACGGTTAGAGACTGGAGATAAAATACAGGAGATGGTCAGAGACTGCAGACATAATACAGGAGATGATCAGAGACTGCAGACATGTTACAAGGGATGGTCAGAGATGGCAGACATAATACAAGAGATGGCCAGAGACTGCAGACATCATACAAGAGATGGTCAAAGACTGCAGACATAGTACAGGAGATGGTCAGAGACGGCAGACATAATACAAGAGATGGTCAGAGACTGCAGACATCATACAAGAAATGTTCAGAGACTGCAGACATGTTACAAGAGGTGGTCAGAGACTGCAGACATAGTACAGGAGATGGTCAGAGACGGCAGACATAATACAAGAGATGGTCAGAGACTGCAGACATGTTACAAAAGATGGTCAGAGACTGCAGACATAGTACAGGAGATGGTCAGAGAATGCGGACATGTTACAAGAGATGGTCAGAGACTGCAGTTCCAATGGACCCTAGTAGTCAACAACGGTTCCTCTGATCAGGAGTCTGCTCACTCTGAATTGCCCGTGGTGATTCCGCTGGGTAGCACCCAGATCTGTATTCTGGCAATGACTCCATTCCTTTCTCCGCCAGGGATGGCGCTAGGCTGTGTGGCTTTCCCTCTGGTGGCGCAGGGCAGTGGGGTTCTCTCTCTGATGGTGTTCCCTCAGCACTGTCCTCTCCCTCTGGAGTCTTGGGTGCACTTCCCTGAAAGCTTTCCCGGGCTCCTGGCTCTCTCTCTCCCATTCAGCTGAGCATGCTGTGTGGGCTGCAGTTTCCGTGTTAAAGTGGGGCTGCCAGTCCTCGGGACTACATGTCCCACAATCCTCTTATTTGCTCCTTTTTTTTCTTCCCTGGCCGATATGAAGGTGGGGGAAGAAACATAGTGCACCGCTCACTAGTACAGCAGTGCGCGCGAAGAGGAGAGGGAGAGGGGTGTCACCCGGTGCGGTAAAACATGGTATCAGCCCCCCTCTACCAACTATAGTATAGACCCCCTCCGTCAGTGCAGACCCCCCACTAAGTATAAATCCCTCCCTCAGTACAGACACCCAATCAGTATAGACCCCCCCAGAACAAAACACCCCCTCTATCAGTATAGACCCCCCTCAGGACAAACCAACCCCCTCCATTAGTACGGACCCCCCTCAGGACAAACCACCCCCCTCCATTAGTACAGAACCACCCCCCTCCATTAGTACAGACCCCCCAGAACAAACCACCCCCCTCCATTAGTACAGACCCCCCTCAAGACAAACCACCCCCCTCCATTAGTACAGACCCCCCCCAGGACAAACCACCCCCCCCTCCATTAGTACAGAACCCCCAGGACAAACCACCCCCCCTCCATTAGTACAGACCCCCCAGAACAAACCACCCCCCATTAGTACAGACCCCCCTCCATTAGTACAGACCCCCAGGACAAACCACCCCCCTTCATTAGTACAGACCCCAGAACAAACCACCCCCCTCCATTAGTACAGACTCCCCCAAGACAAACCACCCCCCTCCATTAGTACAGACCCTCCCAAGACAAACCACCCCCCTCCATTAGTGCAGACCCCCCCAGAACAAACCACCCCCTCCATTATTACAGACGCCAGGACAAACCACCCCCCTCCATTAGTACAGACCTCCCCAGGACAAACCACCCTCCTCCATTAGTACAGACCCCCCCAGCACAAACCACCCCCCTCCATTAGTACAGACCCCCAGGACAAACCACCCCCCCTCCATTAGTATAGATCCCCCTGGACAAACCACCCCCCCTCTATTAGTACAGCCCCCCAGGACAAACCACCTCCTCTCCATTAGTACAGACCCCCCCAGAACAAACCACCCCCCTCCATTAATATAGCCCCCCCTGGACAAACCACCCCGCTCCATTAGTATAGACCCCCCAGGACAAACCACCCCCTCCATTAGTATAGACCCCCCAGGACAAACCACCCCCCTCCATTAATATAGCCCCCCCTGGACAAACCCCCCTCCTCCATTAGTATAGACCCCCCAGGACAAACCACCCCCTCCATTAGTATAGACCCCCCCAGGACAAACCACCCCCTCCATTAGTATAGACCCCCCAGGACAAACCACCTCCTCTCCATTAGTACAGACCCCCCAGAACAAACCACCCCCTCCATTAATATAGCCCCCCCTGGACAAACCACCCCCCCTCCATTAGTACAGACCCCCAGAACAAACCACCCCCTCCATTAGTACAGACCCCCCCCAGAACAAACCACCCCCTCCATTAGTACAGACCCCCCAGGACAAACCACCCCCCCTCCATTAGTACAGACCCCCCAGAACAAACCACCCCCCCATTAGTACAGACACCCTAGAACAAACCACCCCCTTCATTAGTACAGACCCACCCAGAACAAACCACCCCCCTCCATTAGTACAGACCCCCAGGGCAAACCCCCCCTCCATTAGTATAGAACCCCCCCCTCCATTAGTATAGACCCCCCCAGGACAAACCCCCCTCCTCCATTAGTATAGACCCCCCCAGGACAAACCACCCCCTCCATTAGTATAGACACCCCAAGAAAAAAAAACCCCTCCATTAGTATAGAACCCCCCTCCATTAGTATAGACCCCCCCCAGGACAAACCACCCCCTCCATTAGTATAGACCCCCCCAGGACAAACCACCCCCCCTCCATTAGTATAGACCCCCGACAAACCACCCCCATCCCTCCATTAAGCTAATTAAAAAACACCCGGGAGGCAGCTGGAGAGGAGCGGAAAGTGTGCCCCTGCGCCGCCCGGGTGGAGAACAGAGCGTGTCAGGCTTGGGCAGCAGGCGGGAGTTACACACAGAAGGAGGAGAACTGGAACACGTCGGGCACGGACCGACCCCCCCCCAGTGATGTCACTGCACGGCTGGTCCCTCTGCACACAGAGACACAGCCGCCCCGATCTCCGGCTGTTTCCGCTCTCCTCCTCTGACAGGAGGAGGGAGGGGGGATGGGCTTTGGCAAGAAACACAGGGGCGGCGGCAGTGAACGGCAGAAAGAGCCGCCTACGGACAAGGAGAGGAGGAGGGAGGGGAGCACTCTGGCACTTCAGCGCCCCCACCTCTGTGGCGCCCGGGTGCACTGCACCCCGTGCACCCCAGTCAGGATCGGCCTTGCTACCTGGCACTGTAATTAGCTCACAGTTCACAACAGATTTCATTATTACGTTTTGTTACCACAACTGTAATCATGTATGCTCACCACTGGCAATGTATATAATGTGTGTTATTACCGGTACACCATGTAATATTAATTGTTGGCCTCCCATTTCTCATTTCCTTTGCTGTATTTGTCATCTCTCCCAAGTTTGCCGGTTCGGCCGTGTCCCGGGGGGTAATTTCCCCACATGCATGTCTTCCTGGCAGGGTGGGGAGACGCAAGGACCCTGTGCCTCCCTAAGCACCCACTAGTGGGCAGCACCATGGTGGGTGCTATTCCTTTCCCTGCCAGCGGCATTCCAGGACGTTCCCAGACGCCGTGAACTCGCCCGTGCGTGCGTGACCCCATGCGCGTGCACGTGACGTCACGGCGCCTTTGCATTTGTGGCAGAAACTACGGTGAATCCGGGACTCTCCTCTTCCGGAACGCCGGGGGAACCACACACTGAGTGACGCTCAGCGTCACTCTCCCTATCAGAGGGGACGAATGGAAGGGAGGAGTGGAGCACCTGTACTACATTTAGGTAAATGAACTTCTTTATAAGTAGATTGGGCGCTATGGGGACTTCAGTGTTACCCCAATGCTCTACTGGACGCTCTTACGCTGCTAGAACCTTTTGTGGATCGGTAAGACTGCTTACATGTCTTCATTAAACCCCATGGGGTGTGGTCCACACCATGGTAGTTTTATCTAACACCATGGATATCTTTTACTGATTTATATAATAATTTTTTGATATTATAGACTCTCCCACACTGTGCACTTTCTCCTCTCGATCTGATTGATCGTCCATATATCAGTCAAGGTAAACGGTTGCATTTCATTCTCACACACTCACTCATCTATCCTTCTTTTCACTGCACGGCTTTTTTAGGGTGTTATTTTTATGGATTTTCTCTGGCACCATCCATCACGTTTTGGCCCTTTATTGGCCCTCCTACACTGTCATCTTCATTATGCATCTTCTCTATTTGATAATTTTTCACATTTTGTCACACCTCCCCATTCAAGTGTTTGCAATTGAAATTGGTCCATGCTTTTTCTTTTTCTGTTTCTTTCCTTTGTCTCACTCCCACACCATCAGTCCTTTCCCATCCCTTCTTTTTTCTTTTTTCCCTTTCCCCTTCACCCTTCCCTTCCCATTTTTCCCTCACCTTTCCCCCCTCCCCCCTTATCCCCTTCCCCTCCCCCTGCTTCACTTTCTCACTTGGCTTCATTCTTGGTTCTACCGCATGGACCATCCACATGCAGGGGCGGACTGACCATTCAGGCACTCGGGCACTGCCCGAGGGCCCCATGCCACTAAGGGGCCCCATCAGGGTTGCCAGACTCAATAAAACCAGGGACAGTATGTAAAAATCTGTTTTTTTTAAAAATCCCAAGATTATAGCTGCCCCGCTTCTCCAGTACCTTCTCCAGTACCTTTTCAGTGTGTGTATGTGTGTGTATACTGTGTGTGTATATTGTGTATCTGTATGTGTATACTGTATGTGTGTGTGTGTGTATACTGTGTGGCCCCATAATCTATTTTCCTGGGGGGGGGCATAATCTCTTATTGCCCGGGGGCCCCATAATATTCTCCTATTGCCCGGGGGCCCCATAATCTTCTCCTATTGCCCGGGGGCCCCATAATCTCCTATTGCCCGGGGCCCCATGAGTTGTCAGTCCGCCCCTGTCCACATGCAACCCTTGATAACACACATGTATATTCAGACACCACACAACTTTTCATAAATATATAGGTAAATTCTCTAACTCTACAATCATTGCTTTGAGTTGTCCACTCATTATATATGATATTCTACCACAGGTGCCATTCACACCCTTCCTTTTCTGTTGCCCCTCAAGTTTGGGGATCATTTAGTGTGTGACTCCTCGTAAGGCATACATGTGCAACCTGCTTCCCTGCTGACCGGGCCGACCGCTGGGAGACTGTAGGATAGAGCAAGGAGGAATTTTTCCACACCGAGGCTACTCGAAACGATCGAACATAACATAATGTGACCGGTAACAACATATAAATAGATTTGTCCAAAGTTCTTTTTTCTCCTTTAAGTATACGTTTACACCTTTACAATCCTCTGAAGAAGACCCACTGGGGTCGAAACGCGTCAGGATCTTACATACAAGACTTCTGTATTACTGCCGCATATGGTGTAACATACCGTGTATCACTCTGTCATTGGTGTTGTTTTTAATCTACTGCTTTTGTACTACAGTTCATGTTCTGACTATATATGTCAGTAGCTACATTTTTTGATATTTTGTAATAATAAAAATTATCTATTATGTTACCAGTTTTGTATATTTTTTAATTATTGCTGGCTGCTATAAAACCCCTCTTTGGGGGATTTCCCTTTTCTGAAGGTGGATACTCTTACCGGATATGGTGGACCCACTTACCGTTTGGTAGCGGGTCAGTGTGGCTTATGTGGACCAAGTGCCACAGGGTTACAGTTGGTTAGAAGACGGTCACTCTATGAGGGATGATTCCACTCCTCATCCGTGTAGGTCAGGCCAGAGAATCCTGGTTCTTTATGATTCTTTGACGTGGTAAAGAACTTCCACCCACAGGGGGGGCGTCTGAAGGTTGTTGTTGCACACAAAAAGCACTCAATCGGACTGGGATAGAAACAAAAGCAAATGGAGGGACTCCATATGGTGTAGGTAAAAAAAAATGGGAAGGCATTTATTATAAAAAGAACAGTACATCAATCAATGGGTACAGGTACTGGTGATCAAAAAATGTATATAAAAATAGATAAAAAAGCAATGTGGGGAGCAAGCATAGCGAGACCGTCGCGTTCCGTCCTCAAAGAATTCTACTGGGACTGTAGAAGTCTTTGAGGACGAAACGCATGGGGCTCGCCATGCTTTTTTTATGCTCAAATGCCTTTGTAAGGCTTGATTCACACCTATGCATTTTTAGTGCTTTTTGCATTTTGCAGATTTTCACTACAGTCTATTTATTGTGGTTTCCTATGAAATATGTTCTGTAGTGCAAATCTGCAATATGCAAAAAGCACTAAAAATGCATAGGTGTGAATCAGGCCTAAGGGACTCTTGGGTTTGGGTAATCAAAAAGAGGAACCTACCACATTAGGCCACCCTTTTAGATCCTGATACAAGGAGACAATTCCTGATTTACTGCCACTATTCCAGAGGGAGCCGAAAATGAGTCACTTTGAAGAAGTGTAGCATGACAATCTTTTTGCTATATTTCCAGATGTGGTAGGACCAACATAGTGGCGACCAACTCTGCCTCCAATACTTTGATCCCTGAAAGGAGGACCTGCATTGGCAGTGTCTGGATTAACACGCTGCTTCAAAATTGTTTTTTAAACCACAGGGGCCAGACTTGGCTACAGGCAGCACCTGAACCACATGGTTGCTGACTACATCGGGTCCAAGTCTAATGCAGACACGCTCAGAAGTGAGGACCTCATGGGCTATTGGGCGTTTAGGCTGGACCAACTTGCACAGTATGCACTGTGGATTCCGGTTTGCTCTGTGTGTTGTCTGAGAGGGTCTTCTTCAGCCTTGAAGGAGGTTTTGTTATGGGAAGGTGATACCACCTATCCTCTGCGAGTGTGGACTGGCTCACTTTCATTGAAATGAACCAGTCTTAGATTACCAATGACTACAAAACCCTTGGAATGAATGCTACTAAAAAAACTTTTAACCTGATCCACCGCACGTAATGTTCACAATGTTTCCTAACAGGATAAATCCTGCCTTTGGCCTAAGGCTGGGTTCACACCAGTGCGAATTGGATGCAGGTCTGTGACCGGCTCTCTGTGGAGCCAGTTCACATATCTCCGCAGCAGCTCCAGTGCGATTTGCACAGAAACGCTGTCCGTCTTTTGGTCTGTTTCGGGTCTGAATTCAGCCAAAATTCTGGCTAAAATCGGACCTGAAATGGTGAACGAGGACGCACTGGACCCCTGCTGTGAGCCGCATGCGGCTTAAATGTGAACCCAGCCTAAAAGTTTGCAGGACTCTGTACTCTGACACTAAATATTTATGGCTATTGCCTCTTAGATATAAATTTAAGCCTTTGAAGCCTATAAAAATATTGTGTACAATACAGTTTTATTAAAGCGGAAGTAAACTCATTGATTTAACAGTTTCAAAAAAGATTCCCGGCATGTGTCCTGTAGAATGTCTGCAGTCTCTGACCATCTCCTGTAGTATGTCTGCAGTCTCTGACCGTCTCCTGTAGTATGTCTGCATTCTCTGACTATATCCTGTAGTATGTTTTCAGTCTCTGACCATCTCCTATAGTATGTTTTCTGTCTCTGACCATCTCTTCTGGGACATCTGCAGTCATTTACAGCTTTCTGTAGCATTACAGTCACTGGATATTATGTGTGGCCCCTTGGTGACATCAGGGGCCGCATTTGAGGCTCCCTATATCCGGTAAGCTGACCACCACTTCTGTACTTTGGCCATAGTAAAAAGTAATAGGTGTGGACATAGAAAGCTGTATAGATGGACTGTACTTATCTTTCCTGCACTCCCCACAACCCTAAGCAACCGATGCAATAAATCCTGCACCTACGACCAGTGTGTCGAGGGTGCAATGCACATACTTTTGCAATGTATTCTTCCAGCCTCAGGTCTTTACAGAGGTACAAACCTGCTGTTATGTAGCTTCTGGAAATGCAGCTAAACTACGACTTGAAGAGGGAGGCGGGATCCCCAGCACGCTCTCCATAGACCCTGCCATTGTGGGAGATGGGACAGATGAGATGGGTAGGGGTTTGCAATGAATGATCATGAACCATTGATGACCAGCACCGCTATTGAAGCCCCCCGAGACTGCCGGGTTTGGGGATGTTGTAACTATGCAATCATGCTTCATGTTAGATGTAACATAAAAACATGGTCCAAAAAATGGTCTTTACTTTTAATGCCGTTACTATAATGTCCTTCCTCTAACATAACATTCCACTTATAGTTATTTGTGGGCACCTCCCAGGCAGGAACTTAGGTCTTGGTAAATGCTCAGGGGCCCACCAACAAAGCTGTACACTCATACAGCAAATTGGGGGATTGAAAAATGGATTTGTAGGCGTTTAATGTCTGATGAGGTCATGCCAGTACAGACAAAGCAGATGGGATGGCTTTTCTGTGTCTTTTGCAATCCTTATCAATGCCAATTGAAGAGATAGTGGGGCCAAAGCTGCTACATTGCTCAGGGCCCTATTCTACTTTAATCTATTTCCAGGTGTAGGTACGCTGTCTTTGATCCCCTGTAAAGCCACTCACTCTAAACCTTGGGAGCTCCATGATGCTAAATGCCTACCAGGTTCATGGTTTCTTGTTTGGGCCCACCTCTTAACCCCTTATTACCTATAATATTGGCTCAGCACTGTAATGGGAAACCTTACTAACTAGTAGTAGATACCGCTTGCTGACTGCCGTTTGTAAATATGCAGCCTTTTAGTGAGTCGGTACATCAATCTCTTTGCTGTAGCTGCAGCCATGAGCTTGGTGTCATTCTTTATAGCCGGTGATTGGCTCTTTAGTAAAAGTGATCCAGACAGCTCAATAGCCACCCAATCACTTTTATGGTACCAAGAAGAGCCACCCTCCTCCTGCCGCCACCTGCTGTAGTTCCTGGGCTCTCCCATTCTTCCGGGCAGCCTGGGACCATGGTAAATATGCAGGACAGCTTCACATAGAGGAGATGGAGGAACATCAGTTCCCTGACCTCCTTTGTGACTAATGAAGCCAGAAGAGATGATAGTTCCGCAAGCAGGATCTGTGCTTGATTAGCCATTTGTAGGGGAGATATTGGGGTCTATAAGACCCCTGATGTCTCCATAAGAAAGACCTTTTACCTGCCCAAAGTTATTACATAGGTGGCTTGTTAGCCCCCTTGTGATAGCGTAAAAGTTGAAAAAAAAATGTTTCGAAAAATATTAATAAATAAATACATTTTAATAAAATAAAAGTACGGTAATTAAAAAAAATTAAAAGCACTGTGTCCCCCCATGCTTACACCCAAATTAGGTATCCCTGTGAATGTCAGAGTAAGAACAATCATTCTAGGACCATAATTCAGGATCAACTCTACACTGATAACCACTAAAGGCTTTTAGAAATAAGAATTAAAACATTTATTTATCATTTTACAATAACAATCATAAAATAAAACACAGTTGTAGTTCACTCACATCAGAACTGAGGGCCGCTGGCTGCTGCAGTGCCTGTGCCGCCATTTTAAAGCATCCTCTATGAAAAATTTTACAGTGGGGATCAAAAGTTTGGGCACCCCAGGTAAAAATGTGTATTAATGTGCATAACGAAGCCAAGGAAAGATGGAAAAATCTCCAAATGGCATCAAATTACAGATTAGACATTCTTATAATATGTCAAAAAAAAGTTAGATTTTATTTCCATCATTTACACTTTCAAAATTACAGAAAACAAAAAAATGGCGTTTGCAAAAGTTTGGGCACCCTGCAGAGTTAATATCTTGTACTGCCCCCTTTGCAAAGCTGAGACCTGCCAGTGACATGGATTGTTCTCAATCATCTGGGAAGACCAGGTGATGTCAATCTCAAAGGTTTTAAATGGCCAGACTCATCTGACCTTGCCCCAACAATCAGCACCATGGGTTCTTTTAAGCAGTTGTCTAGAAAACTGAAACTGAAAATAGTTGATGCTCACAAAGCTGGAGAAGGCTATAAGAAGGTAGCAAAGCGTTTTCACTGTAGGAACCCTGGTTTGTTGCCATTTTTAGGGTGCACGCAATTTTGAATTTTGGCCTGTCTGGCGTCTGTTTACTTGACGCAACATCCACTTTTATATTTTTACTAAACAATTGGGTATTATATTGTGTCTGTGTGCACTATAATTCATTCAGCCCTCATTCACACTGAACACGGCTTTGAAATCGTGCGAGTTCATCTGAGCTCACATGATTTCAAAGCCGCATTTCAGTGCGAGTTCAGGGGGCGAATCAATTGGGACGCTCCTATTGCCCGCAATAGGCTCCGATCGGACATGAGATTTGACCTGTCAAATCACATGTCAAAACGCACCGATGTATCAGTGTATTTTTACTGAAAATTTGCATTTGATAATTTACTGTACAAATATCTTATGAAATAAAAAATTGCAGCAATCACTAATTACTTTACCAGGGCCTCTTCTTTGAGAAAATATGAAATGTTTGGGGGTTAAAAGTAACTTTTTAGCAAAAAAAATGCTGATTTTAACATGTGTGAAAAATAATAAAAAACATTGCCCTGGCAGCAAGTGCTTAACTGCTTCCCGTATGCTGTATAGTGAAATGAGGGATGGACAGGAGCACTCTCAACTGGGAGGACGTCATATGATGTCCTCCGATTCTTGCCACAAATGCAAGGCCAGGCGATCGGTGGTGCGTTGTGTCCCATTAGCGCTGTATATTAGTGCACATCAGTGAAGGAGAAAAATTACTTATTTACAAAATTTTATAACAGAAACTAAAAAAACTTCTTTTTTTTTACATTTTTGGTCTTCTTTTATTTGTGTAGTAGAAAACCCAGTGGTAATTAAATACCACCAAAAGAAAGCTCTATCTGTCTAAAAAAAAATGCAATTGTCATTCAAAGTGTGATAGCGCTGTAAGCTGAAAATATGCCTGGGCAGGAAGAGGGTGAAAGTGCTCGGTAGACAAGTGGTTAACAAAAACTGCAGATTTACAAACATTGAAAACCGCTTTTAGAATGATACTAACATGTTAAAATGTATGCAGTGTTTTAGCTAAGGCCCCAAAGCCAACTGAATTTTTCTCACTCAAGTCTTTGGGTACCATTGGACAAAAGCAATAATCAGAACATATCTAAGCAGGCTTCTTTTTTTGCATTCTGTGTAATACTTTTCTAGCCCACAAAAGGGCTGCATCTATTAGGTACACACAAGTGCTAATTATTTGTCTTTTAAATCTGTCATCACATTGAAGTTTAGATCACGCTGCTCTTTCATAGTCCTGACTGGTATGTATCCAAAAACTTTCATGGCCTTCTTACATTGTTCTTGAATTTCCAACGCTACATTGTGTTTGAGGCCACCTCTCCATTTTTGAATGACCTGTTTGGAAATTTCTACGAAGTTCATGAAGCTACCTTGTTTTTGTTGGCTTTGGTGAGTGGCATTGTACAACCATCTCTTAAGGCTTTCTGTAAGGCTGAGACCCGCAAATCTGTAAATCTTCTCAACCGTTGACAAGGGTTCACTTGCCAGATCTTCATACCTTACCAGCATATAAAATCCTGGCAAAGATATGTCCGCTTTTTTGCTAAACTCATTAATCGCAACCTGAGCCGTGCAGATATTGGCCATAACATTGGTGACATTGGGCACACCTAGTTTGTTTTCCCAGTTTTCTGTGTCTCTGACCACTATGAGATCCTCATTCCCTAAAAGGTTAAAGTTTAGCCTTGAAAAAGCCACAGCTCGAGGGTCTCTTACTAGGTGGAGGATCCTAAGGTCAAGCTTGTCATCCTGAAGCAGCGGAAGAAGAACACCAAGGTCTAATACTCGAACAGTTTTTAGTACTACATGTTTGTGGATTTTACAGGATTGGGTCATCTTTTCCAAGGGGACATAACCACACCGTTGGAAACATGAGGGTCGATCATACTCTGCATCCATGGTAAAAGCTTTGCAGGCTGGTGGTGAACATAAAGCCCGACTCTCCGACCAAAAGGGAAGATCAGTTATGTATCGCCCATTTCTGGGAAGGTATTTGTGTAGAGGAGACATTTCACAGTTAAAAAGTGAGTGGAGAAGATCTCGTACAGGGGAGTGGAGAAGACTTGCATTACCCTGAGGAAATTTATTCCAAACCATCCTTGCTGGCTCATAGACATAGAAAACATTGGGGTGATGGTTAAATATCTGGCCAAGGAAAGAAGAGCCAGAGCGCCAAGATGTTAGGATGAGTATGTGGATTTGTTTCTCCTTTCTGTCATCCATGTTTGATCTCAGATATAAAAGCCAAGTGAACACAAGAACAGAACCAATCATAAGTTGATGGAGTCTGATCCGAAGGGCCATTCTATTAGAAATAAGAGAAGATGTTAAAAACACATTAAAATAAAATACAATTAGATTACTCTCCTGCACAGTTCCTCCAAAATCATACATCCCTAGCAAAAAAAAATTACTACAAATCGCTAAGCATGCATATGGTGAACGCAGCTAAGCTTTGCATACCGAATCATTGGCGTTCTAAAAATGCTCCGACAATCAGGTAATGGTTGGCGAGGGTCTCGAACATAAAAAAACATGGAAGGATTAATCCATATTTCTCAAGATAGCATGCACAAATTCACATTCACTTGGGCATGTTGAAACCATTTTTCAACATCTGACAGATACCGCCAATACATTCCATAAAATGGTCCCGTAGAAGTGAATCCGGACCTCCTTAGTGAACTGGAGGATTTTGGGGCAGTTGGGGGGCGGGGTCACACGAGAATGTTCCACTAACTTCCCCTCTTCTCCCACGCCTCTCCGCCATCACACTCATACCTATGTCCCACCCCCCCTCGCCCTCTCCCCCTTTGCCCCCCCCCATTCTTTTTTTTTACTCAATCTATTTCTTTCTTTTTACTTTTTCATATACGGTTTTACCCTATCCCTCTCTCTTTTGTTGGTCAATTGTTCTGGATTCGACTGAAACCTTCACAATACCTCTCACCCCTTCCCTCCCTATGTTTAGTCTGCTGTCAATATGTACGCTATCTCAGGTTACAATGCACTCACATTTGTGACCTGGAGCGAACGCCTAAGCTACCTCCCACGTTTGGCTCCCTGTAGTGGGGGGGTGAAAATGAAAGGGAGACCCTTCACCTAATGATGCCATGTTTTATGCCCAAGTTTGGTTCTTGGCAGATTCATCCCAGGTTGTTCTACTAAATTGTATCCTAAGACTGTAAACCCATTCTGTTGTTGAGAATGTGACTTTATTGACTCTCTTGTACTGTTCTTCATATGTACACCCTTTTCTTACAGGATAAAATAAAAAACTTTTATGGAAAAAAAAAATAAAATACAATTAGTACACATATCAGTGGTCCCAAAACCCAACAAGAAACCCAACCAGAATCCTTCCTTGTGCTCAAGCTACAGGCCCATTTCGCTACTCAATACTGACCTTACATTTGTCCCATATCATCCATCTTGATCAAGTGGGCTTTATGCATGATAGAGAGGCTAGGGACAATACCAGAAGAGCACTTAATCTCATCCATTACTGCTCTACTTCCTAAACTCTCTTGCTCCTGTTGTCCCCAGATGCAGACAAAGCATTTGATAGGGTCAACTGGAGCTTCCTGACACTCGCACTACAACACATTGGAATAGGCAAAAGTATGCTACATTGAATGCCTAAAGGGGCGTACACACGGTCGGACTTTTCGTCTACAAAAGTCCGACGGACACCGACTGACTAAAGCTGGCTGACAATCCGATCGTGTGTGGGCTTCCCCGGACTTTCAGCGGACTTTTCCAGCCTCAAATCTGACGGACTTTAGATTTGAAACATGCTTCAAATCTTTACGTCGTAACTACGCCGGACCCAGAAATCCGCTCGTCTGTGTGCTAGTCCGACGGACAAAAACCCACGCTAGGGCAGCTATTGGCTACTGGCTATCAACTTCCTTATTTTAGTCTGGTGTACGTCATCACGTACACATCCGTCGGACTTTTGTGTGATCGTATGTAGGCTAGTCCGTTCGTAATGCCGCGTACACACGGTCGGACTTTTCAGCTACAAAAGTCCGACAGCCTGTCCGACAGACTTTCGACGGACTTTTGGCGGACTTTCGACGGACTTGCGGCGGACTTTCTAACGAACAGACTTGCCTACACACGATCACACAAAAGTCCGTCGAATTCTTACGTGATGACGTACACCGGACTAAAATAAGGAAGTTCATAGCCAGTAGCCAATAGCTGCCCTAGCGTGGGTTTTTGTCCGTCGGACTAGCATACAGACGAGCGGATTTTTCGACCGGACTCGAGTCCGTCGGAAAGATTTGAAGCATGTTTCAAATCTAAAGTACGTCGGATTTGAGGCTAAAAAAGTCAGTTGAAAGTCCGGAGAAGCCCACACACGATCGGATTACCAGCCAGCTTTAGTCCGTCAGCGTCCGTTGGACTTTTGTAGACGAAAAGTCCGACCGTGTGTACGCGGCATAAGAAAGTCTGCCGCAAGTCCGCCGAAAGTCCGTCGAAAGTCCGTCGAAAGTCTGTCGGACAGGCTGTCGGACTTTTGTAGATGAAAAGTCCGACCGTGTGTACGCCCCATTATACTCCCCCTGACTGTTTGTTTGAAAGTAAATAGGACCCTTTCCTCAAGATTCACTCTAGCAAATAGGATTCGGCAAGGCTGCCTGCTTTCCCCACTTATCTTTATATTATCCCTTGAACAGCTCCTTAGACACATACAGAAAAACCCAGATATTAACGGAGTGAATATCCACAGGACATTCGGACTATGCGGATGACATACACTTCTTTGAAACCAGCGATCCTCCATACTCTACTCAATTTCCCTCTGGTGCCAGTAATAGGTAGCTTTGCATCCCCTTCTGGATGTCAAGTACCTACATTTCATCCTTTCTTATCTTCAAACATCTTTTGGTTGATGGACACTAGACTTTAAAGGGCTCTTGGAAAACCACCCAAACTATCCAAACCAGGCTGGCAAGAATTCCAGCTCAGACATTTTCTTCTGGCTATACAACACAGGGGAGAGACACCTTCTGCACCCTCAACTTTTAAGCAATCCTGATCCTACCTATCTGAGACACAGCCTTTCATTAGACACAAATCATCCCAAACAGGAGGGGAAGAGAAGAAGCAAGGGCTTATAGAATGACAGAAACACGTCATTAATAAAGTAAAGTATAAACACTTTATTCTTAAATATAAAACATGGTAGTTAACTATGGTTACTAGTGTCGGACTTGCTCAAGAGTGTTATAGACAAAAAAAAACTGAGGTTTTGCCTGGATCAACCAATCAATTTAATCAATAAATGTCCACTTTAGCAGGTGAGTATAAATCAATCATACAGACCTAAGCCTGGATGCAGTTCAGGTTGCCTTAGTTACATATAGGGAAAAACAGAGAGAAAAAAATTCTCTAAAGAGGGTCAACAAAGAACACTAATGTAAATACAAACCAGCTTTATTAATTACCAAAAATTATGAACCAAATTGAAATACAAAACATGAAAAAAGAGCAATATGGACAGACGATTACCACAAACCAATTAAAAGTTGGACAAGGTTGTCACGGGGTAATAACATTAGTAGTAATTACATTAGTGTTCTTTGTTGACCCTCTTTAGAGAATTTTTTTTTCTCTCTGTTTTTTCCTCAAGAGTGTTATAGCTAGTCACAATGGACTGGCCAAACATTTACACATACATGTGGGACATATACAACATAAAACATATGTATCAAAAAATTCTGGATGCCAGGTATATTCGTATAGGTTGTACTCGCTCGGACAATGCCGAGTACTCAGCAAATGCTGTAAGAAGAACAACCAAGCACCAACCCCCTGGAGGCTCGAGACATGGGGAAAGATGGCTAAGGGAAGGGAAGGAAAGAGGCCGGGGGTGCTGGTCAATCCAGGATCCCATAGAAAAACTATAGTTTGACCAATGACACGAAAGCAAGTAGTCCCTCAGAAAAACATCCAGCAAAGTCTGAGGTATCAATTACTTGAATAAGGCTTTGTTATGAAAGTATCCTTATATGACAAAACCCCAATATGGAGTTAACCTGGCAACAAGGTTAGTGAGTGCTTGATGGAAGTACGTAAATGATGCACACATCAATTTGTCACATCAATCGTACGCTACCGCTCCGGTTGGTAATTCAGACCAGATTAATATAACTAGTCCTCCTCAAGATAGCACAACTCTGAGTTATCCGTGTATCCTTGTGTCAAGAGATTTTTTTCCCCCCGATCATGTGTCGTCTGAAGGATCAATACTTTGATATCGAGCCTTCACTGCCTTCCCTCTGCCCATCAAGTGGGAGGATTTCCCATCTGTTTCCCGAGAGGTTTTCCCATCTGTTTCATTAGCTTATGCCGCATTGACGCCCCCTCCAGAGAATTACGCTCCCTCCTATTTGACTGCATGGTAGAGAGATCAAAGCCAGAAATTTCTCAAGAGCAACGGGATTATGTTCTATTTTTTTGCTCATAAATCCTTGATTTTGTCACGACTGCAAAAAGCAAGATATATGCTACTCACTGGGTGGTACAGGGTCCCTACAAAATTACAAAAAATGTTCCCAGAGGTATCTCCCAATTGTTGGAGATGTGGAAATGAAGAGGGCACCCTATTTGATATATATTATCGACATGCCCGGGGATCTGTTCTTTTTGTTCCTAAGTTTGTATCCTGACCTTACTGACCAGAATTTGATTGACAACCCAGCAGCCTAACTCCTGGATTTAAATACTTCCTTAAAGCAGAAATACAAAAAATCTCTAATGATCCACCTCTAAAATGCAGAAAAATCTTATATATCCTCCAACTGGAAGTCACCTCTGACCCTGCCTATTAATCAATGAATAAATACTGTAAACGAGATCCAGAGTATGGAAGACCTCACCTTGTCGTTGCGCCACCAGGAAGAGTGCTTCCATAAGACATGGTTCTATTGGCTCTCTATAAAGACCTCTTATTCTAAGACCCTCATAGGCAACAGAATAGGAGACCTCCCCACCCCCCCTCCACCCCTTTCTCCCTCCCCCCCATGCTTTCCTACTCCCTCTCCCTTTTTTTTCTTTTTTTTGCTCTCTCTTGTTGCTTTTTTGTTTTTGCGATATTAAAAAAAAAAAGTTTTTTTAGCTGGGTTTTTTATTTGTTTGCTCCAAAATATCGTATCATCTTTCGGAGCCCCCCCCCTTGCTATATTTTGTATTCTGGCTTTTGTGCTGTCAACTTACCTCACATCACTTATGTCTGACATGCCTTCTAGATGTGTAAGTTCAATGTAGTGATCTATAAAGTGTAATAGACCTTTGGTTGTACTGTCGCCTACCAAAAACAAAATAAATAAATAAAGTACAATTTTTGTACCTACCATAAAATCTTGTTCTTGGAGTCCATTAGGGAACACTGATAAAACAAAAAAATGTTAACCCAGCTCCAGCATAACCCCACTTTCCATGGTCATGCCTCAGCTTTGTGAGCCAGTGGTACTTAAAGGAAAAGTGCAGTCAAAGCTCATTTGGCTGTAATTCTTCTGTGGATCACAGGAGTGTAGTTCCCTCTGCACTCCTGTGACACGTTTTCAGCAGACAACGGGCTGAAGTCTGCTGTCCATTGACGTCACAGAGCCGGTCCAGGCTCTGGAAAGATAGCGACCATATGGTCAGGATCCACCCACATGCTTGGACCGCCACCTGGCTCAGCCTCTCAGCAAGCCAATGAGAGCCTGAGCTTGCCGGTCCCACCCCACTCACAGCCCAGTGCTCCAGTGAGTGCTTGGGCAGGGCAGAGAGCCGGCGACTGACCATCACCAGTGCTCTGCTCAGGGAGCCCTGAGAACCAAGCAATCGGCGGTGTTTGCTTGCTCCATTCTCAGTGTTAGAGCCGGTGGGGGACAGATGCAGCATTGGAGCGATACTGCAACCAGCTAGGTAAGTATGATTCTATAAAAACAAAACCCATACTTCTCTTTTAAGGCCAATAACATGGAGGGGCAGGGACTGTGTTCCTCAATGGACCCCCAAAAAAAGATTTTACGGTAAGTACAAAAATCGTTTTTTCTTTATTATCCATTCAAGGACACTAAAATAGTTTATGACAAGTGGGACATCCAAAAATCAATTCGATTGAGGGGTGGGCAGAGCCACTAGGAAAACCAGCAGGTTTGACATTTAACTAACCTCATCACCTGATGAATAAAAGTTTACTAATGTGGAGAAGGACAATGTCGAATGGAGGCAAGTATGATCAACCTGGTGTTCCATATCAGATCTCAGAAATTCTTTTTTTTTTCCATAAAGTTTTTATTAAATTTAAAGAAACATACATGTAACAAATCTCACAATTTTTCACATTAACACAACATGACCTTAACAGGAAGTTGATTTTATCACATGAGTTTAGAGGATTAGAAAAGAGCATATATTAAAGAACATTGATATTCATGACGTAATCGCTCAATTTATTATTCTCAACTCAGAAATAACCACAAAATAGGGTTGGTTTGTTAATGTCAATATAAAATCTTTTTTTTTTTTTTAAGATATTGTTTGAAAAGAAAAGGTGATGTTTTTTTTATTTTTTTTTAACAAAGTCAGGAGGAAGAGGTAAAAATGTAGAAGACAGAGTACGGGGAAAGGGAGGAGGGGGGTGAGGGAGGTGGGAAGGGAAGGGGGTTCCAGAATCCCCTCTCTCTCCGCTAGAGCATGTACAGGTTAAGTAAAGCATTTTGGGGTTAATCATTTATTACTAGGTGAAATGATTGGTCCCTCAATTCAACCGAGGCAACTTAGGGACCGTGAGGAGAATTATCGGAAGAGGTGTTGATTTAGTATCTATTTCAATTGCAAGATCATGCCGAGAAGGAATCAACAGTCACTCTCAGAATATGCAGGTGTTGTCTTAAACTGTTGCCAACTGTACCATGTTGATGTGAATTTGGATATCTTTTCTTGTGAAATACTGCTGAGCTCTTCAATTCTTTCTATATTATTGAGTCTGTAATACCATTCTTTCCTCGTTGGGATGGAAGGAGAGCGCCAGTTGCAGGGTATGCAATGTTTAGCTGCGTTTATCATGAACATTGCAAGTGATTTGAGGTAACGCCTCTTTGGGATGACAGTATAATGAAGCAGGTATTGGACCAGGGGAGAATTCAATATTTTCTGAGGTGACCAAAAGAATAGTGTTATGTACTAGTTTCAAAAATGTTTGGATTATCGGACATGACCACCATATGTGTAGCATTGATCTATCCTCGGCATCGCATCGCCAACATCTATTAGGAATTGAATTCGAAAATTTGTTAAGCAGCACCGAGGTTCTCGAGAGGACTTTAAAACCACATTCTTGAATGGCTACATTAAGGGGACCCCCTGTGTATGTGAAAGCAGATAGATTCCCATTCAAGATCGGTGAATTTTACGTTAAGATCTTGTTCCCAAGCTAAACATGAGTTGCTAGAAAATGCTGAGTAGTCTTTGAATATTGAGGAAAACAATTCTGAAATGAGGTGTCTTTGGGGAATTTTTTGGGTACATAGTACTTCCAGGGTTGTTAGATTTTTTGTCCAGTGTTGGGAAGTTGCCGGTCTGGTGAAGAAGTGTTTTATTTGCATGGATGTCCACCTTGGGATAAGATAAGGATCTAGTTTGGTGTTGAGGTCTTCCAGTGTTATGAAGGAGCCTCTGTGAAAAAGGTGACTTGCCAAGACATCTCTATGTGGCCAGTATTCATCCAGGAAGTTGTCATTTGTGCCTGGAGGGAAGTCTGGATTGGCCCGTAGTGGGGTAAGGGGGCCCAACCACGGGGTTGGATTAGAGATTTTTGATGAGGTGCAAAAAAATTCCAGTGTGGGGCCAATTAAGGGATGAGTTTTAGTCTGGAAAGAAATATGTTGTGGGTGTATCCATGGTAGGGATCTCAGGCATTGAGGGGTGACTTTGTGTTCTAGAATAACCCAGTCCTTAACCTTGTGATGTATGTTCCAATCTACTACTCGGGCTAAATGGGTTGCCCAGTAGTACTGGCGTAAGTCTGGGAGGCCAATTCCTCCTTTGTTTTTCAACTACAGTATTGCAGAAGATTAGAGTATTAGTTTTACTCTAGTGATTTATTGACTTAACTTTCCAACATTCTAAGGTTAAACTTTAACAAGAGTATAAGGATTCAAGTGGTGATGAGGTATACTGTTTGGCAACAGAACTTGGGGTCTACCTTACACTCAATAGTATCTAAATATGTCATTCATGACTGGTAAATAATTTCCAAACAGTAGGAAGTTATACAAGATATACATCCTAGCATTATTTTAGCTGAGGGGTAGAAAGATGAGGTTGAGAATGAATAATATCAATTGAAAGGTATTTGATATCTGGGGTTACCCTCATCAACTCCCCTTGTTTCCCCTTTTTTTTCCCTCCCCCTGCTCCTTCTTCCTCTCTTCCCTTCTCCTTTAGATAAGAGACGGGGGATGGTTTGAGTGAGGACTGCTCCCTTGTAAATGCCATGGGGTGACAAAATATGAAGAAAACTAGTACAATCCTGAATCAAAAACAGACCTCTTAAGGATCAGAGTGATGAGGTTTTATTATGGGCGTCGCAAAACCTAATGAGGAGTATGCCCTCTATTGATAACAATTTTGTGTAGGTTGTAAAGAGTATATACTATGAGATCTTGATAATTAGGATCTAGGGTATGTTTCATTTTGACAGCACTGTCAATATTGAACAGTATAGCTGGCAGTTGTTTATCTAACCATGCATAGAGTTCGAGGAAAGGAAATGGGTAGACGAAATATACTTGCTGTGCATAGTGTGCATTCACTACGGACTACTTAGTGAATTGCGAAATCACTCCTGTGGGTCCTAAAGGGCTTCAGAGTTCTTCTTGGGTAAGTCATCTTCGTGCTTTGCTAGAAAGAAAGATAACTGGAAGTATAGGTTAGTGTCTGGTGTTAGCATATTTTCTTGGAACAGTCATAGGCTATACCAGTTAAGAGATCTTTGTTGACTGTATATGCAGGGGTGAAAGGTGGAAGTCCTCCCCCTAATACAAGTAGGGTGGATTAAGATTGACGATTACAAGGAGGATCTAGAATGAACTTTAGGTGTCCATGTGATCCCTTCTATGAGGTGGGGATAAGCCGGGGCTCCTGGGGGCCTCGTCTCTGCGATTTGGGGTATACGCAGAAGAATTAGAGTGGTTGCTGTGTCGTCAGCTTCGGTGTCTTTGTGCTCTTGAAGTGCAGTTGTTGGATACCTCGATACAAGTTTTGGAGATGGAAAATTAACTGTACCAATCCAGTACTTTGATTAGGAGAATGCCCAGCGAGTCGCAGAATGCTTGTAGGTCATCAGGTGTACAGAGGTTAGCTGTGTAACCCCTCCATGTGGCCTCAGACAAAAGGGGAACTTCCATCTGTATGGAATTCCTCTGGTGCAGAGTTGATCCAGCAGAGGGCATAAGGCTCTTCTGTGTTGGAGAGTAATGGTGGATAGGTCCTGAAATAATTTGATTTCAGACCCATTTAGGAGAACACAGTTACACTCTCTATCTTTTCTAAGTATTGCTTCTTTTAGTGGAGAATTCACTAGGCAGTGTATTATGTCCCTAGGGGGGTCATTTTCGCATCCCCTGGATCTTAGGGCTCTGCATAATCTCTCCACCTCAATAGGGGAGTCTGCTGGCCTGTCCATTAAATCATCAAAGACACCTGGGACAGTTTGCTCAATATGCTGCTGATCTACCGTCTGCGGGAACCCTCTGATGCAAATTTTGTGACGGCGACCTCGATTATCGAGGTCTTCCAGGTGCCTGTGAATTTCTAGAATGTGTGAGAGGTTTGTGTCTGAGGTTCTTTGTATTTGCCTGATGGCGTCAGCATGGCGGGTAGCAGTCTGCTCGATTGTCCCCATCCAAGCTGCAATAGAATGAATATCTGTTCTTAAATCAGTAATTGCCGCCGATAAGGTTGCTTTGATGCCCACTGCTACAGCCTGTAAGTCTGTAAGGCATTTCCACTACCAATAGGTAAGCCTTATTTTAGGCTTACCTATAGGTAAAAGTCACACAAAAGGGTTTACAACCACTTTAATACTGCAACTAAAGGGAGCCTTCTTGCTGAAGCTGGAGGAGTGGAACATTGCAGGTGGTTTCGAACGGGTTTGATCCCTATCATCTGAGATCCATCCCTTCTGGTAAGACTGAGGCTTATGATTCCTTTTGTCTAAGAGATAACATCACAGGAAGACAACCTCCTAGGACACTAGCAAAATACTGCAACATGACCTTTAGGGGAGGTAATGCGGGGATTAGCTTAGCAGGTTTCTGTTATGCCAGTGTCCAAAATATCTTGAAGGCAGCGGCATATCCACTTGTCATAGAATCTGTTAGTGGAATTGGGGACAATGGAGGTTGAAAAGCAGATACCAAAATTAAAGCAGGTTATTAGCAAGGACTGTGTTTTGAAATCATGGAACAGCGGAGGTGACACAAGAGTTGTACGAGATAGGGCACGGCTTTGTCGCCAGTGAAGATTTTAGGCAGAAAATAGTGTAATGCACTGATTAAATGTAAGGGATTATTATTCATGCATCAGATCAGTTTTTTTTTTGTTTTTTAACTTTTTTGTCTGAGTATAGATCTATGTTTGTCCCAAGCATGTTGGAATCAACTTACTGTTAAATCACTCACTACTTCTGCTGGAAATCTGTTCCAAGTATCAACTACTCTTTTGGTAAAATAATACCTTCTAAGGTTGTATGAAGCTTGTATGAAAGTAAAAAACCTTCAGCTTTTACAAACACTTTAATGAACTATAATACATAGAAGGGTCAATGACCCACTAACTCGCACTTAAAGGAACTGCAGCAAGGTTAAATTGAACTAGAACAGACAATGGCGTCACTAGGGGGGGCAGAGGAGGCCCTGACCCCCCAACATTATGCTGTGCCCCACCATGTGCCTCCCCCCAATTAAAAAAAAACAATTTGTTTTTTATTTTTTTTTTACAAAAAGGCAATGTCTTTTTGTTTGCATTTGCCGCATCTTACTCGGGCCTCTGCTGGAGTAATACAGTCTCTATTGCGAGGGAGAGCGTCCCCAGTCAGCTCCTGTGAGTGATTCCTCCCCCCTCCCTCTGCTCGCTGACACTGCATAATGCGAGCGCTCACACAACCACCCGATCTGCTCCTTCCCCTGCATCCTCATTGGCAGGGAGAAGAGTGAGTTGCAGGAAGGACTCCACCAGGACTCTCAGTTACTGAAAAAAACAGATTGATTTCTCCCGTCCTTAGGATAGGAGAACCAGCCTGTAAATTCCAAGAGATGCCAGACCAGCGCTGTCAATAGCAGGAGCAGGACAGCAAGAGGAGGCTGGGGAACCCCACAGTGGCAGAACACCAGGGCCCGGTGGCAAGACAACCTTTGCAACCCTGATAGTTCTCCCACTGCTTTGGACCCTTATATTTCCTTGGTATGCTGGTGACATATATCTCTTGTTTTCTGCCACCCTGGGGGGCCCCAATACAGTAGGAAGGGAGCTCACTGCAGAACATGTGAAAGGGCCTGTTGTGGGATCGTAGTAAAGGGCCCCGGGATATATATATATATATATATATATATATATATATATATATATATATATATAATTGCATTTTATAGTTGCCCCTCTACTTTTGTCCCTGTCCCCCCATGTGCCCCCTAAATATGAAAGCTGGAGATGCCACTGAGAACAGATGCAACTAGAGTCACTAGAATGACATCAACTATTACATAGCCGGCTGCTCCCAGCTAGAATTGTGTACTTTTTAAAAATTAAATCATTAACCACTTCCCGCCCGCCCTATGGCGGATTGACGTCCGGGAAGTGGTTGTGTTATCCTGACTGGGCGTCATATGACGTCCTTCAGGATAACATGCCGCAGCGCGCCCCCGGGGGCGCGCATCGCGGCGATCGGTGGAGCGGTGTGTCAGTCTGACACACCGCTACACTGATCTTGGTAAAAAGCCTCCGGCGGAGGCTCTTTACCACGTGATCAGCCGTGTCCAATCACGGCTGATCACGCTGTCAATAGGAAGAGCCGTTGATCGGCTCTTCCTCACTCGCGTCTGACAGACGCAAGTAGAGGAGAGCCGATCGGCGGCTCTCCTGGCAGGGGGGGTCTGCGCTGATTGTTTATCAGCGCAGCCCCCCCGCAGATCACCACACTGGACCACCAGGGATCACCACTAGGACCACCAGGGAAGGGGCAACATGTGGATGGCCAGGTATGTACCCCATGGCCATCCACATGTGCCCAGTATGCCAAATCTGTGCCAATCAGTGCCCACAAATGGGCACTGATTGGCACAATTATGTTGCAGTGATGCCCAGCAATGCCACCCTTAGGGGCATCACTGCAAACAAGTAATGCCACCAGTGCCACCCATCAGTGTCCATTCATGCCACCTGTCAGTGCCCATCCATGCCCATCAGTGCCCATCTATCAGTGCCCATCCGTGCCCATCTGTGCCAACTATCAGTGCCACCCATAAGTAACCATCAATGCCACCTACAAGTGCCATCAATGCCACCTATGAGTGCCCATCAGTGCCGCCTATTAGTGCCCATCCGTGCCACCTATGAGTGCCCATCAGTGCCGCATACCAGTGCCACCTATCAGTGCCCATCAGTGCCACCTATCAGTGCCCATCAGTGCCGCCTATCAGTGCCCATCATCAGTGCCCGTCAGTGCCACCTCATCAGTGCCACCTCATCGGTGCCACCTCATCGGTGCCCATCAGTGCCGCCATATCAGTGCCCGTCAGTGCAGCCATATCAGTGCCCGTCATTGAAGAAAAAAACGTACTTATTTACAAAAAGTTTTAACAGAAACAAAGAAAAACTTGTTTTTTTTCAAAATTTTCGGTCTTTTTTTATTTGTTGCGCAAAAAATAAAAACCGCAGAGGTGATCAAATACCACCAAAAGAAAGCTCTATTTGTGGGAACAAAATGATAAAAAATTTGTTTGGGTACAGTGTAGCATGACCGCGCAATTGTCATTCAAATTGCGACAGCGCTGAAAGCTGAAAATTGGGCTGGGCGGGAAGGTGTCTAAGTGCCTGGTATTGAAGTGGTTAATTTATATATCTAGCGAGATAAGAGATTTGTCATTTTTGTGGAAATTGCCACTATTATATTTCAGTCCCTCTTTACTGTTGCTTGTTTTGATCCCATAGTTAAAAAGCTAGTCTGGTTAAAAAAAAAGTCTATCTAGTTTTGCCAATGGAAATTAATAAAATAAAAAGTAAAAAAAAAATGTATAAAAAACAATGTATTGATATAAAAAGCATGTCCAAAGAGGATATGGCATTGCATATGGGGATTTTTTGGAAAATCTTGCTGAAGGTGAACTTACACTTTAAAACGCATGCACCTGGAAGATTCATCTGCAGTGAATGTTGGTTGAACCTCAGATCCACTGCTTGAGAAATACGTCCCTTGTTGTATATCTTCTACCGTTTAAAGAAATAAATGAATATAGAAATATACATTTTTTGTAACAATAAGGAGAAGAGACACATCTTACCCCACTGCCAGTTTGTATAATCATCCTAGGACAGGTCTGTCTCCTCTGCTCTGGGAGTGTACCCGGATCTTCTTTCTGGTAACCTCCCATCTACCATATGTTGGTACAAAGTACAAACACTCAGTTTTGCTATGCTGAATTCAGAAACTGCAAGTAAGATAAGCACCGTGCTTTCCATTATGAGAATCATCCTTTGTTGTCCAGTTTGTCTGTCTGTAAATGTCCCAGCAGAACCAGTTTGCATGTTAGCCTTTAAAGCATTTGTTAACTCGAAAAATACAAAATCATATTCTGGTCCCTTAAAGCAGATTAAACAGTACAGTGCTTGTACTTGTGCTGTGTTATCTGCCCCCCTCTAAACTGTAACCCCCCCCCCCGAATCTGCCACTTCCTGTATGCCCTCTCTAAACAGACCACGATAACCAGGGCTGCTCTGCCCTGATCACCGTGGTCAAAGTACGTCCCTCTGTGATAGGCTGCCCTGCTCAGCTCTCCTCTCTCCCCCCTCATCCCCCTCTTTCCTCCCTGTCATCTCCCTCTGTGTGTCTGTCTCTGCTCAGCCCCGCGCCCCGCCGCTATTATAAAAAAAAAACTACAATTGTCACTGCCAGCCCTTCTATTAGAGGCTGGCATAGCACACTGTGTAAAGTATTTTAAAAAACGAGCAGTGTATATACCAAATTTCAGCTGTCTTCAGGCCGGTCACGTGACTCGCGGCCGCTTTACAGCTACAAACAAGGTATTTGGGTGGCACACCCTAAAAGATGCATTAAAGATGGTGCAGCCCCTAATCATGGGGTACTTTGTCGCAGTAAGTGGGCTTAGCACCATATAGCAATATGGTGTGACCAAATCCCCATATTTTTTGATAATGTTTTTTGAAAATGTTCAGGTGTTTTAAACTGGCCTTGCTAGAGGTAAATGTCTTTTTTGCATGTGTGCGCCATCATATTTTCTTCTACTGTATGGTCTTATGGCTGCACCATCTTTGATGCATCTTTTAGGATGTGCCCCCCAAATATCTTGTTTGTCTATTGTATGGATTCTGACCAAATCCTTTTGGGTGAGGAGCACCCCACTCCCTCATTAAGTACCTCTCATTAGTGTCCACTTGTGTCATGGGTGGAGACCTCAAGATTCTCCCATTTAGAAGAGTGAATTGCTCTCAAGGTTCAGAGAAGCAGGATCTCCCAAACTATGGATAGTGTAGGACCCACTACTCATGGGGTACTTTGTCGCAGTAAGTGGGCTTAGCACCATATAGCAATATGGTGTGACCAAATCCCCATATTTTTTGATAATGTTTTTTTGAAAATGTTCAGGTGCTTTAAACTAGCCTTGCTGGAGGTAAATGTCTTTTTTGCATGTGTGCGCCGTAATATTTTCTTCCGCTTTACAGCTACGAGACAGAGCTTCTGCGGGTGGAGCCGAGCGGCCACGTGATCTCCCCGGCTGACGTCAGAAGGAGATCACGTCCCCTCCCGCAGAAGGCATCCATCGGAGCTGGAAAGTGGCCACGAGTCACGTGACCGGCCTGAAGACAGCTGAAATTCAGTATTTACACTGCTTGTTTGTAAAAATGCTTTACGCAGTGTGCTATGCCAGCCTCTAATAAAGGGGCTGGCATAGACTTAGGCAAATGGGTTCACAAACCGTTTAGGGTCCAAAACCAGGAAATCTGAAAATTCTCCCCTGCAGTGTGGCTGTGACAAGGAAGGCCGTGCATTGCAAGCATCCACAGCTTGCTTCGATACAGAGGAGAGCAAAAGCACTCTTACTTACCCAATCCTCCACTCACTTAGGAGATGGCGCTCCACATGCTGTGCCGGTGGACTGTCCCTCGGCATTATCACATCCGTAGAAAAAGAATTAGCTATTGCGCTGACTGGAACCCAACTGTCATTGAGGGGGGAACATAAAGGGCCAGAAAAGTGTTAGGGAACACCAGGTAAAATGGATGCAGCTCCTCTCAAACTAGATCTTGAGATCCTCATGCACATATAAAAAACAAACACAAGAGGGGGCGTGTCCAAGATGGCAACCTGAGAGGACGCAGGATCCAGAGTTCTGTTGGTCACACAGCATGTATCCTCACCCCTGACTGATCTTCTGCTACTTAAACTAACCTGACTTGCTCCAGATGTCCTACAGAACACGACACAGGGGGAAAAAGCTTTGTTTCCTGCTGAGTGCGGAAGATACAGCCCCGTGAGTGGCTCCCCATGTGGCGGACTCCCCTAAGCATGCAAACAACATGGCGTCGCAGACCGAGATGGAGGAACAGAGGGCTGAGACCCGGCTTGGATTTCAGGAGGTAATGGCAGTGATCGCATCCTGCCAGGCAGCCCTGCCCAACAAAATAGAAGCCGTGCAGCTGGATGTCGGTCTCATCCAGCACGATCTAGATAAGCTCCGCTCGAGGGTGTCAGAGGTAGAGCAGCACGTCGGGCAGACTGAGGACACCGTCATGGAGCATACAGCATCTATCCGCACCGTCCAGACTAAGATTCCGAGCCTTGGAATACAAGGTGGACGACTCTGAAAATAGGATCAGGAGGAACAACTTCCGGATCGTGGGAATGTCTGAAGGAGTGGAGGGGAAGAACCCTACGGTGTTCGTGGAAGAGCTACTGAGAGCCTTGTTACCGGCCACTCAGTTCTCTCCATACTTTACAGTGGAGCGTGCCCATTGGATTCCTCCTGTCCCTGGACCGCCAGGATATAATTCCTGCTCCCTGATGTTTTGGATACTCAACTTCAGAGACCGTGACGAGATCCTCAGGGCAGCTCGTAGGGCGGGTGAATTTAAAGCACCAGAATGCCAGCGCACCCCTGTTACCCCCTTCTGTGTTATGTTAGGCAGACCCTGGGTGCAGTTTACGGGGGTGAGCTCAGGCGGCCTGGTCCTGGACTTATTCAAGCCTGGTCCCTTTACCCCCTTCAGTTCAGTTCTATAACATGGTTCCCTATTTTTATATTGTTCACAGTAACCTAAGATGTGTGCCCCTGCATAGATCAGGAGACTTGCTCATGTGCCAGCATTCTACATACCTGTCCCCGGAGGACTACACTGTACCACTTAAGTTTACCGGGTGGATGTCTATACTACTGCTACGGGATGAACTACCTGTTTGTTCCCCTGACCTCGGCAAAGAGACCTCTATGAGACCCAAACAGTGCTTCAGTCACTGGCGGAGAAGCACCTCGTGGAGCATTGCCACGCACAAGAGGCCCCCCCCGCATGAGATCCGGAGGGGTCCAGCTCACCTCTTGCATGGGCCCCCATTTCACAGCCTGCGAGCTGAGTTGGGACTTGGGGATAGAAGCTCTTCCCAGTTTTAGGGGAACAAGCGTGGAAGGGGGTGGGGATGGTTGCCCCTTTTGTTTTTTCTGTTATTTTTTAAGTTTTAGTTCCTTTTTGAGATGTAGTAATGTACTAACACCGCTTGTCTTGATTTTCCTGTCAGCATTGCACATATATTGCTCCTGTCTGTTCTGGGTCCTGACCTCACATCCACAGAGTAGCCCACGGCATAATCCTGTAATCTCACATTTGCTCCCCCCCATGTCTAATCTTAACATTATGTCCTGGAACACAAGGGATCTGAACTCACCGATTAAAAGGTCACTTGTGTTTCAGTTTATTAAGACACACAACCCCCATATATGCATACTCCAGGAAACCCACCTGGTAGGCACTAAAACTCTAGCCCTTAAGAAACCATGGGTGGGTAGCCATTACCGTTCTACCTACTCCACCTTTGTGAGGGGGTGAGTGTCCTAGTGAATAATTCACTGCCCTTTAAACTCCTGGATATGGCGTTGGACCCCGATGGCAGAT